>CANUEZ040000146.1:5177500-5815000 GCA_948099385.1 Fasciola hepatica
TCAAGCCTTTAGGTGCGGTAGCCCACACCAGTCGGACCAATGCATTGTGTGCAGCGAGCGGGCGAGTGTGAGAGCAACCTATATATTCTTCGTTTTGTATCAATAAATGGATATGGTTCTGAGGCAGAGTCGAGTTCTCACCAGAGTAAGTGGGACGGTATAAAACACTAGGTAACTGTTCTTCCCACGGTAAAAGATATCCAACGCCACAATCATCCAAGGCCTGTCAGATGTTGAGCGCAATTCCAGCGGTTCTCATTTGTCGTTGGCCTACTTTTCTGCATGGTTCGCCATTTGCTACCGTCTGTTTAACCTGCACTTCCATACCCGACGAGTAGTATGTTCTTCTGGCTCGAGTGATACATCCATTGATACCTGTGTGTGAACGGTGTAACCGACGCAGAGCGTCTTTTCGAAAATCTTGCCGTACGGTTAAATGCTCACCTTGAAAAACCAGTTCATCCTGTGTTGTTAGCTCATCACGAAATTTGAAATAAGGTAATATTTCTGCAAATGGGGTTCTTTTCTCTTCAGGCCAACCTTGAATGATAACTTCCCTCAGGGGTTGTAGACATGAATCTGCAATCGTCATACTCCTTTACCCCCAATGCAATACTCGCCGTTTCATTTCTACGTTCGTCTTCCGTATTGGGTAGTGTGGCTCGTGAAAGTGTGCCACATACGAACGTTTGTTTTCCTTGCTGATAATGTAGTTCGTAGTTATACTTTTGGAGACTTATTGGCATCGATTGAAGTCTCCTTGGTGCTCAATGTAGCTGCTTGTCCACGATCATGATCAGTGACTCGCGGTCTGAATATTTGTGTGTAAGTCACCCGAAAGTGTCATCATTGAACTTCTCCAGAGCGTACACGATTGACAGTAGTACTTTTTCCATTTACGGATATTTCTGTTCACAACTTGATAAGGTCTTACTACGATAATCAAGCGGGCCCCCATTCTGTAACAGAACGGCTTCTAAACCATGTTGACCCCTATCACATTGTATGTATAGATGTAAGATATGATCATAATATGCTTAGACTGAGGCCTTTACGATCAGCTGCCTCATGCGGTTAAACGCTAATTGCTGTTGATCTGACCAAATCCACGTTTCTCCCTTATGTGTTAATCGGCGGATCGGTCTCATCAATTCTGATAACCTTGGTAAGAATCTGCTCACATTGTTGATCATCCCGTTGAAATGTGAGACGCCTCTCGTATCGGTTGGCGCAGGCATGTCTGCAATCGCGCTCATCTTTTCCGGATCCGGTTTGATTCCTGAACTTGTGAGAATTTGGCCGTGGAACTTGACTGCTGTTTGGCGAAATGTCACGTTGTCTCGTTTTAGTTTGATTCCATCACGGATACATCAATGCAGACAAGAATCGAACCCTCTGTTGTGTTCCTCGATATTTTTGCCGAAAATTAGAATATCATCTGCTACGCAGAGTACTCCAGGAAAGTCGTCCACTGCTTGGAAAATCCTCTTCTGGAATATTTCGCTCGATACCTTCAGGCCGAAAGGGAGTCACTTCCAACGGAACAGGCCATATGGTGTGCCAAACGTGATCAAATAACTGGAGGCTTCATTCGAATCTAAATGCCAAAACGCTGAAGCCAGATCAACTTTCGTAAAGCAACGCGCGTTTGATAACTCAGGAAGAATATCGTCAAAAACAGATAACGAAAAGTGCTCTCGCCTGAGTGCTTTGTTTAGTGGTTTGGGATCAATGCAAATGCGAAGTTCCGCGGATGCTTTAGTCACGATCACGATTAAACTCACTAAATCTGTCGATTCTTCAATTTTGACCGGGATGTCTTTCGATATGAGAATGTCCAACTCGCGCTCAAATCGTTCTCTAACTGCATATGGAATAGGCCTTGTTGGTAGTGCCACGGGTTCCGCGGCTTTCGTTTACACTTAACGCCGCCACCCCCGGAAGCTCTCCCAATTTCTCATCGATAACAGAGGCATATTTTCCAATAAATATTCAGCGTTATCAGGTACATGGTGAATGAATGAATCATGGTGAAATGATACCAAACCCAGATTTTTGATAGATTCACATCCGAGCATGGTAACTTAACCCTGGTCGACTACAACAAAGTTTATGAGTGATGAACGTCTGTCCGTGGGGTTGACGACTTTCATTGTTTCCTCGACCCTTGGTTGGACCTTGTCACCGTTCCACATAATGAGTCTCTTGTGTGTCGATGTCGGTGGAATACTAGATAGAGCTTTCATAGGCATGATATTCACCAATGCTCCCGTGTCCAACTGGAAATCCACCTCTTCTCCGTTCACCACCATCTTGGAGAAAACGCCTTTTCGCTTTGCCGAAATTTGCACCTCATTCACTCGATCTGTGTTGTGGTGATTTTGTTCTCTGTTCACTGTTTTCTTGAGGAAAAATTTTGATGCGAAATGGTTGCGCTTCTTTTAGCTAGCACGTTTTTCCGCAGGCCGGACAATTGTCTCTCCCCACGAAATGTAGTCTGCCACAAAAGCGACATTCCGTCTTTGGCACCGTGCGTGTCTCCGATGTTATTTTGTACAGACCATGCCAGTCTGCTACATTTGTCGTCTCCGTGAGTTGTTCAGCTGCTTCCTCCCCTCGGAAGATGTCAACGCAATGTTGGAGTGATAATTTTGGAATCTCCAACAACCTTTTAATCACCGTGGGGTCGCGTAATCCGACCACTGTCCGATCCCGCACGAGGCTCTCTTCTAGGCAGGTGCAAAAATTACATGATCGTGCCAGTGTTCTTACCAACACCAAAAAAGAGTCGAATGATTCGTCTGGCTCCTGTGTTCTTTGATTAAAAACAAGAAGCTCATCTGTTTCGTTGCACTCACCAAGAAAATGTCGCTCGAGTCTAGGCATCACCGCCATCCAATCACCACTGTCCACATCGGAATTATATGAAAAGTCCGTGATGATGCGAAGCGTCGCCGCTCCAATGGTGTGACGAAATAACGCAAGCTGCATAGCCTTCGATTCGGATTCCATCGCCGACAAAACCCGGAAATCTCCATACTGCGTTCGCCACAGCCTCCAGTTGCCACCCAATCGACCCGTGCCTTCCATCACCATGCCCGCCGGTGGGTGGATCTGCAGGCGATTGTGTGGTCGAATCTCCGATATCGACATTTTCACATCAGTTTACGCTGCCAACATGTTAAAAGTCAGTTCTTCGGGAAATGCAATCAATATATTGTTACAGCGTCCAACAAGGAAATCTCGATTATTGTTCATTATTGGGTGCACTATGAAGCCCCTTGTATCAATCAGGTTGCTCGATTTACGATGTGAAACAAAAGTCATTTTCTGACCATTCAAGAAACGCCATTGATGTGGCAAAATAAAAACATATCCAACACACGTGGAAGAAATCTTTTACCAATAATCGGTTATGAAATCAAATCCCTAACTTCTGTAGGATTTTCTCCTTTTTGTGAAATATAGGATCGGAAGTGCTAGCGTTCATTTCGTCAAATTTCTTGTAATAACCGTGATCGACTATTGGTCAAAGTACCCTGCTTGCACATTTGGCTATGCGTGATCTGTGCAATACATATGTTGCACTTGCATTTGACGATTCCTCTTCCTCATCAAGACGCACAGAGGTACACATTCATTGACCAGGCAAATTGACGGGAAGTTCCCCTATAGTACTGGTATAACCTAGAGAAAACGCTCTAATGGTAATTGCTGAAACCTTCTTCAGAAAAAACAGCATTCTTTCTCTTTTATATTGCCCCACTGCCTCTAGTACGAAGACTTCTCCGCCGTCGACCCATCTAGTTTCATTATACAAATACAATTACTTTATATCGGATAGCAGGTGACCGTAGTCAAAACTATGGTAAGAAGCGCACTGGTCCAGAACGCTTCCCATAACCGGACCTTCAAATGGGCTCTTTCGGTTGCTATCCCGACTTGCTGATTTTGTTCCGGTCGATTAAAACAACTTGTCAGAACTGTATCTACCCGGCCAACTGTGCGTAATAAAATGGCTAGCACCCGGACTATGTGCACCGGGAGAACGACGAATTCTGACAAGAACAGCAAGAATGTATTTCGTCACATTTGGTTGGTACTAACTCGTTTATATACAAAAGGAGATATGCACTTATTCGCAGATAAGGTACTCAACAATCACAAAGCGATCTTGCTGTATCACGACCATCTAACAATCAAGGCCCCGCTTCACCCGATGGACTGGATACTGGGAATGAAGCAGTAACACACTGGACCGTGTGTGAAGGCATTAGAATCATTACACAACTGTTGGCAGTTCATTGGTTAATTACCCTTCGTTCGGTTAAAACAACTCTTAGTCGCTGATTGATCGATTCTAGTCGCTTTGGTGAGAGCGACTGTTGGTGGCTTATTGAATGATTTCATTCCGTTTCGTCACGAAGTGATTGGGCCATCGTCGCACTTCGCTGAATTGAAATTTTCCTTCGATTTTGGGCAAACATCAGTCTCATGACAGTTACCGAGCTCCTTAGCTCTGGTCGCGGCAAGGTCTGATCCACGTGCGTAAATGTGGACGAACATCATAGCGGGACGCGCAGACGACGGGTGCACGGTGTGGCCATTTACGCGAAACGTTCAAGGGTGATTGGTGCGCCGGTCCTCAGACCAACCAGGGAGGAATTTCGACCAGTCAATCAGGCGGTATTTCCGAATAATTTTGACCTAATTCCGAATAATTCTACGCATTTCCGAATTACTTTGACTTATTTCCGAAAAAATGCGGGATATGCTGTGGAGGCGTTATCAAACAGCCAGCTTGGCTCGAAATTTACCGATCGTTCATTACCTTGATTTATGCTTCCCGAGTGAAGTCTTCTATCAGACATAGGAACCAGAACTTCCGAACCAAGTGCACGGTTATTGGCAATTCGAACAGAACTGAAATGAAATGAACTGAAATGAACTAGAAATTATCCCTCCGGAACTAGGCCACAATGACGGGCGCCCTCTTGGTAGCAGTCGGGTTATTGGCGTGTCGTTGGATCAAATAACGAGTGCTATCTCTTCTATTGAATGACGTCATGCTTCTCAACCTTGGTCACAATGCGTCTTAGCCGTCGTGGTGAATGGGAGGAACATAACTGGTTGTTGCGTTATTCAGACGGACGCACGCGAGCATGTGACAAGAGAGGACGGAACCGCGGAAGTGATCACGTGACCACAATGTGACAGGACTACATATACATATACACCTGTAGGTTCAGTCGTAGAGAGGGATACAAATTGATCGGTCCACCCACCGGCCCGTGCGTTTTCCCGCCGTATTCACACAATTGGGTTGAAACAAGCACGCAAGAAGAAATTGTTGAGCCGGCAGACTATCAGTGTGTGGATGGTAGTAGCTGTAAGATTAAATAATAATGGGAATCATTTACTATTTAATGTGGTCACGAACTTTGAGAAGTTGGTGGTATATGATGGAGTTTTAGCTGTGATGTTTGACGATGGTCCCGCGCGGTCTAGCGGTTAGGATTCCTGGCTTTCACCCAGGCGGCCCGGGTTCGACTCCCGGCGCGGGAGTGGCCTTTTCAATCCTCTCATGCTTCCTTCCAAAGCATACTCACGAAAGCTGCAATCACCAGTGCGCATACTACCCAAACTACCAACAGTAGTTACGATAAGTTTGACAATGTTACATTCAAGTGTCCCACAGAAAGCGAGCTCGCCAACTGTTTGGGCTTTCAGTATAGAACGTATTTATTTTCAAAGTCATCGGCATTTACAGTTGAGGACTACTGTGAATTAGACAAATAGTAAACCTATGTGCACTTCCACCGATCAGTGGTACCACGTGGTCCACTAACCTAGACAAGCTAGGACTGAATACAAGTGTGAATCATTGTTATTATTAATTGTTCACACTTCAGCGTGACCACACAAATATAATTAATCTGTGTTCACGAATTCAAACAGTTTGAGGAGGAGAAATCTTGTCGAGTAGTTTGAATTGAGTGCGGGGAAAAGCGGTCTCCCGCGCCGGGAGTCGAACCCGGGCCGCCTGGGTGAGAGCCAGGAATCCTAACCGCTAGACCACGCGGGACGAGACGTCTCGGCTTCTAAATACTAACTAATTGCAAAAATTCACCCTCAAAATATGGTAATAGTGAGAAAGATTACCCACTGGATCGAAACGCCCGCTCCTATAGTTCCTTCACCCATCCCAGAGGCCACCCGCCCCCAACCTCAACCAGGGCAGCCCGAAACTGTGGAGCGGCAACGAACGACTCGATCTGGCCGTCATGTACATTGGCCAAAGCGTCTCGTAAGTCGTGTTGGATTATTTTGTACGGTGAGGGCTTCGTAAATAACCGCTAGGCCCGTGCGCATTGTAGTATTCTCCACCGGCGGCACGAGAGGATTGTGGCATCCTAACATGGTCCTCTAGACGACCGATGACACATGAGATTTGTGATGCTAATGGAGACCTGAGCGCGATACGCCCTCAATTAGATCGAGGGGTCACTTCGAAAGTTCCCTTCTAGGGGGTTGGGGGGGGGGAGGGAAAATTGTTGTAGCGACCTGGAGATGACTGAGTTCGAATGTGTAAATTCATGAGCAAAAATTACTTTAGACAAAAACGTAACCAATTAGCAATTAGATCTAAACAGGTTGTATGTTGTTCGATGCCACAGGGCTGTGCATTGTTTGTCTGCTTGCTGTAAGTAAACAATTGGTTTCCACCAATTGAAAACACATTTTTGACTGCTCTGCTTGCGGACGGTTAGACCTTTAACTCCTTCAACTAGTATCGCGTTCGGTTTCGCTCTAAAATGTAGACGTGAAAGGCATTGTTTTAGTACAGACCATCCTTGACCTATTCCAACGACTTTTCCGTCTTTTGGCACGCGTCGGAACTTTTGACTTGTTGCCCGTTCCATAGGTCATTCTAGGGATCTAGTTGGTACCTGGTATCCGGAGTACTAAATATGCATCTTCATTTCCACCATCATCCTGTTCACGTTCAAGACAATCTCGTTGACAGTTTCCCACGTGTCCACTTATCTGGTTTAATTTCCCGACGTTCTCCACCGCATCAGTAGTGGTTGAATACTTCAGTATTGATATTTCTGATATACTTCCTTCTGTATCTTTCTGAGTTTCAGCTTGTTCGTATAAGACAGGTTTCATATTTTCACAGCGGGAACAACAGGTTTCTTCAGGGTGTTCAACCTCCAGTGCACTGACTTTCGGGTTCAAAATCCTTGGTCCTGACATCTTGTCCATAAGTCTAATGTTCATTCTTAAATCGTCGACATGGGTCGCATTTACCACAGGCACGTCAGGCATGGCCAGTTAACGAACCACGTCCGCCAGCTGGAACATATCCATGGAACGGCCGATATGGGCGACGCTCACCATCCCACGCAGGGACTCCGGCAGACTACTTACAAATCTTTCCGCCAATAGATCAGCCCGCGACGTCCCATCCAGTGTGAACAACGCACGGTCCAGGAGTGAACGGAGCACGACGGCATGCGCCAGAAGGTCTGCACCAGCCTCCAGCTTGGCATCCTTGAAAAGCCGCACAGCATCCTGACGGTCGGCCGGGGTGTCGAGTCCTGCAATCGGGGCGTCCTTCGCGGCGGCCCACTTTATCTCACCCGGGACTCTTCGTGCCGCACCCAGCACCGCCCGCGCTCTGCTCTTGAGAAGCGCTCGAAGGGCCGCCAACTTACCCCAGTCCGACTGGATCCCCGAGAACTCCACCAGGTCCTCGAAATCCTCCAGAAAGATCCGTTCGTCCATGTCTTCAAACGGCTCCGGCCATGGTAGATCCATCCTGGTCGCGGCACCACTTGTTATATTCCACAAGACACAACTGGGAAATGGATTGCTCACTAGTAATCACTCGCTCAGAAGTCATCTTAAATAACCATATGGAACAACGATGGTCATTTGCATTTCAGTGGTCCAATCCATTTGAAGGCAGTTGTTTTCTAGCCGCAAGATGCAATCAAGCGGTTTATATACCTTATTTTGCCTTATTACGTTTGTTCCTCTGACAGATGCGTTCGTTGGTAATCCACACTGTCCATAGTTGCGTTTTCAACAATGAGCTGCTTACTAAGTAGAATATACATTCCACCACATGGTGAGTGGAGAGATAGGAACCAGAACTTCCGAACCAAGTGCACGGTTATTGGCAATTCGAACAGAACTGAAATGAAATGAACTGAAATGAAATGAACTGAACTGAAATGAACTAGAAATTATCCCTCCGGAACTAGGCCACAATGACGGGCGCCCTCTTGGTAGCAGTCGGGTTATTGGCGTGTCGTTGGATCAAATAACGAGTGCTATCTCTTCTATTGAATGACGTCATGCTTCTCAACCTTGGTCACAATGCGTCTTAGCCGTCGTGGTGAATGGGAGGAACATAACTGGTTGTTGCGTTATTCAGACGGACGCACGCGAGCATGTGACAAGAGAGGACGGAACCGCGGAAGTGATCACGTGACCACAATGTGACAGGACTACATATACATATACACCTGTAGGTTCAGTCGTAGAGAGGGATACAAATTGATCGGTCCACCCACCGGCCCGTGCGTTTTCCCGCCGTATTCACACAATTGGGTTGAAACAAGCACGCAAGAAGAAATTGTTGAGCCGGCAGACTATCAGTGTGTGGATGGTAGTAGCTGTAAGATTAAATAATAATGGGAATCATTTACTATTTAATGTGGTCACGGACTTTGAGAAGTTGGTGGTATATGATGGAGTTTTAGCTGTGATGTTTGACGATGGTCCCGCGTGGTCTAGCGGTTAGGATTCCTGGCTTTCACCCAGGCGGCCCGGGTTCGACTCCCGGCGCGGGAGTGGCCTTTTCAATCCTCTCATGCTTCCTTCCAAAGCATACTCACGAAAGCTGCAATCACCAGTGCGCATACTACCCAAACTACCAACAGTAGTTACGATAAGTTTGACAATGTTACATTCAAGTGTCCCACAGAAAGCGAGCTCGCCAACTGTTTGGGCTTTCAGTATAGAACGTATTTATTTTCAAAGTCATCGGCATTTACAGTTGAGGACTACTGTGAATTAGACAAATAGTAAACCTATGTGCACTTCCACCGATCAGTGGTACCACGTGGTCCACTAACCTAGACAAGCTAGGACTGAATACAAGTGTGAATCATTGTTATTATTATTCGTTCACACTGCAACGGCCAGATTGGAGGCCGCCATCTTGTTGTTCGTTTAATGTAAGCGTTGGTGCCGTTGATACACTTACTGGGCCTCGGCTCATGAAGTTTTTCCCTTTTGTGCTTTTGCAGATCACACGTGCTACCCTCGTCGAAAGAGCACTGCCCCTGCCTGTTACAACACATCAGCGTGACCACACAAATATAACAGTTTGAGGAGGAGAAATCTTGTCGAGTAGTTTGAATTGAGTGCGAGGAAAAGCGGTCTCCCGCGCCGGGAGTCGAACCCGGGCCGCCTGGGTGAGAGCCAGGAATCCTAACCGCTAGACCACGCGGGACGAGACGTTTTGGCTTCTAAATACTAACTAATTGCAAAAATTCACCCTCAAAATATGGTAATAGTGAGAAAGATTACCCACTGGATCGAAACGCCCGCTCCTATAGTTCCTTCACCCATCCCAGAGGCCACCCGCCCCCAACCTCAACCAGGGCAGCCCGAAACTGTGGAGCGGCAACGAACGACTCGATCTGGCCGTCATGTACATTGGCCAAAGCGTCTCGTAAGTCGTGTTGGATTATTTTGTACGGTGAGGGCTTCGTAAATAACCGCTAGGCCCGTGCGCATTGTAGTATTCTCCACCGGCGGCACGAGAGGATTGTGGCATCCTAACATGATCCTCTAGACGACCGATGACACATGAGATTTGTGATGCTAATGGAGACCTGCGCGCGGTACGCCCTCAATTAGATCGAGGGGTCACTTCGAAAGTTCCCTTCTAGGGGGTTGGGGGGGGGAGGGAAAATTGTTGTAGCGACCTGGAGATGACTGAGTTCGAATGTGTAAATTCATGAGCAAAAATTACTTTAGACAAAAACGTAACCAATTAGCAATTAGATCTAAACAGGTTGTATGTTGTTCGATGCCACAGGGCTGTGCATTGTTTGTCTGCTTGCTGTAAGTAAACAATTGGTTTCCACCAATTGAAAACACATTTTTGACTGCTCTGCTTGCGGACGGTTAGACCTTTAACTCCTTCAACTAGTATCGCGTTCGGTTTCGCTCTAAAATGTAGACGTGAAAGGCATTGTTTTAGTACAGACCATCCTTGACCTATTCCAACGACTTTTCCGTCTTTTGGCACGCGTCGGAACTTTTGACTTGTTGCCCGTTCCATAGGTCATTCTAGGGATCTAGTTGGTACCTGGTATCCGGAGTACTAAATATGCATCTTCATTTCCACCATCATCCTGTTCACGTTCAAGACAATCTCGTTGACAGTTTCCCACGTGTCCACTTATCTGGTTTAATTTCCCGACGTTCTCCACCGCATCAGTAGTGGTTGAATACTTCAGTATTGATATTTCTGATATACTTCCTTCTGTATCTTTCTGAGTTTCAGCTTGTTCGTATAAGACAGGTTTCATATTTTCACAGCGGGAACAACAGGTTTCTTCAGGGTGTTCAACCTCCAGTGCACTGACTTTCGGGTTCAAAATCCTTGGTCCTGACATCTTGTCCATAAGTCTAATGTTCATTCTTAAATCGTCGACATGGGTCGCATTTACCACAGGCACGTCAGGCATGGCCAGTTAACGAACCACGTCCGCCAGCTGGAACATATCCATGGAACGGCCGATATGGGCGACGCTCACCATCCCACGCAGGGACTCCGGCAGACTACTTACAAATCTTTCCGCCAATAGATCAGCCCGCGACGTCCCATCCAGTGTGAACAACGCACGGTCCAGGAGTGAACGGAGCACGACGGCATGCGCCAGAAGGTCTGCACCAGCCTCCAGCTTGGCATCCTTGAAAAGCCGCACAGCATCCTGACGGTCGGCCGGGGTGTCGAGTCCTGCAATCGGGGCGTCCTTCGCGGCGGCCCACTTTATCTCACCCGGGACTCTTCGTGCCGCACCCAGCACCGCCCGCGCTCTGCTCTTGAGAAGCGCTCGAAGGGCCGCCAACTTACCCCAGTCCGACTGGATCCCCGAGAACTCCACCAGGTCCTCGAAATCCTCCAGAAAGATCCGTTCGTCCATGTCTTCAAACGGCTCCGGCCATGGTAGATCCATCCTGGTCGCGGCACCACTTGTTATATTCCACAAGACACAACTGGGAAATGGATTGCTCACTAGTAATCACTCGCTCAGAAGTCATCTTAAATAACCATATGGAACAACGATGGTCATTTGCATTTCAGTGGTCCAATCCATTTGAAGGCAGTTGTTTTCTAGCCGCAAGATGCAATCAAGCGGTTTATATACCTTATTTTGCCTTATTACGTTTGTTCCTCTGACAGATGCGTTCGTTGGTAATCCACACTGTCCATAGTTGCGTTTTCAACAATGAGCTGCTTACTAAGTAGAATATACATTCCACCACATGGTGAGTGGAGAGATAGGAACCAGAACTTCCGAACCAAGTGCACGGTTATTGGCAATTCGAACAGAACTGAAATGAAATGAACTGAAATGAAATGAACTGAACTGAAATGAACTAGAAATTATCCCTCCGGAACTAGGCCACAATGACGGGCGCCCTCTTGGTAGCAGTCGGGTTATTGGCGTGTCGTTGGATCAAATAACGAGTGCTATCTCTTCTATTGAATGACGTCATGCTTCTCAACCTTGGTCACAATGCGTCTTAGCCGTCGTGGTGAATGGGAGGAACATAACTGGTTGTTGCGTTATTCAGACGGACGCACGCGAGCATGTGACAAGAGAGGACGGAACCGCGGAAGTGATCACGTGACCACAATGTGACAGGACTACATATACATATACACCTGTAGGTTCAGTCGTAGAGAGGGATACAAATTGATCGGTCCACCCACCGGCCCGTGCGTTTTCCCGCCGTATTCACACAATTGGGTTGAAACAAGCACGCAAGAAGAAATTGTTGAGCCGGCAGACTATCAGTGTGTGGATGGTAGTAGCTGTAAGATTAAATAATAATGGGAATCATTTACTATTTAATGTGGTCACGGACTTTGAGAAGTTGGTGGTATATGATGGAGTTTTAGCTGTGATGTTTGACGATGGTCCCGCGTGGTCTAGCGGTTAGGATTCCTGGCTTTCACCCAGGCGGCCCGGGTTCGACTCCCGGCGCGGGAGTGGCCTTTTCAATCCTCTCATGCTTCCTTCCAAAGCATACTCACGAAAGCTGCAATCACCAGTGCGCATACTACCCAAACTACCAACAGTAGTTACGATAAGTTTGACAATGTTACATTCAAGTGTCCCACAGAAAGCGAGCTCGCCAACTGTTTGGGCTTTCAGTATAGAACGTATTTATTTTCAAAGTCATCGGCATTTACAGTTGAGGACTACTGTGAATTAGACAAATAGTAAACCTATGTGCACTTCCACCGATCAGTGGTACCACGTGGTCCACTAACCTAGACAAGCTAGGACTGAATACAAGTGTGAATCATTGTTATTATTATTCGTTCACACTGCAACGGCCAGATTGGAGGCCGCCATCTTGTTGTTCGTTTAATGTAAGCGTTGGTGCCGTTGATACACTTACTGGGCCTCGGCTCATGAAGTTTTTCCCTTTTGTGCTTTTGCAGATCACACGTGCTACCCTCGTCGAAAGAGCACTGCCCCTGCCTGTTACAACACATCAGCGTGACCACACAAATATAACAGTTTGAGGAGGAGAAATCTTGTCGAGTAGTTTGAATTGAGTGCGAGGAAAAGCGGTCTCCCGCGCCGGGAGTCGAACCCGGGCCGCCTGGGTGAGAGCCAGGAATCCTAACCGCTAGACCACGCGGGACGAGACGTTTTGGCTTCTAAATACTAACTAATTGCAAAAATTCACCCTCAAAATATGGTAATAGTGAGAAAGATTACCCACTGGATCGAAACGCCCGCTCCTATAGTTCCTTCACCCATCCCAGAGGCCACCCGCCCCCAACCTCAACCAGGGCAGCCCGAAACTGTGGAGCGGCAACGAACGACTCGATCTGGCCGTCATGTACATTGGCCAAAGCGTCTCGTAAGTCGTGTTGGATTATTTTGTACGGTGAGGGCTTCGTAAATAACCGCTAGGCCCGTGCGCATTGTAGTATTCTCCACCGGCGGCACGAGAGGATTGTGGCATCCTAACATGATCCTCTAGACGACCGATGACACATGAGATTTGTGATGCTAATGGAGACCTGCGCGCGGTACGCCCTCAATTAGATCGAGGGGTCACTTCGAAAGTTCCCTTCTAGGGGGTTGGGGGGGGGAGGGAAAATTGTTGTAGCGACCTGGAGATGACTGAGTTCGAATGTGTAAATTCATGAGCAAAAATTACTTTAGACAAAAACGTAACCAATTAGCAATTAGATCTAAACAGGTTGTATGTTGTTCGATGCCACAGGGCTGTGCATTGTTTGTCTGCTTGCTGTAAGTAAACAATTGGTTTCCACCAATTGAAAACACATTTTTGACTGCTCTGCTTGCGGACGGTTAGACCTTTAACTCCTTCAACTAGTATCGCGTTCGGTTTCGCTCTAAAATGTAGACGTGAAAGGCATTGTTTTAGTACAGACCATCCTTGACCTATTCCAACGACTTTTCCGTCTTTTGGCACGCGTCGGAACTTTTGACTTGTTGCCCGTTCCATAGGTCATTCTAGGGATCTAGTTGGTACCTGGTATCCGGAGTACTAAATATGCATCTTCATTTCCACCATCATCCTGTTCACGTTCAAGACAATCTCGTTGACAGTTTCCCACGTGTCCACTTATCTGGTTTAATTTCCCGACGTTCTCCACCGCATCAGTAGTGGTTGAATACTTCAGTATTGATATTTCTGATATACTTCCTTCTGTATCTTTCTGAGTTTCAGCTTGTTCGTATAAGACAGGTTTCATATTTTCACAGCGGGAACAACAGGTTTCTTCAGGGTGTTCAACCTCCAGTGCACTGACTTTCGGGTTCAAAATCCTTGGTCCTGACATCTTGTCCATAAGTCTAATGTTCATTCTTAAATCGTCGACATGGGTCGCATTTACCACAGGCACGTCAGGCATGGCCAGTTAACGAACCACGTCCGCCAGCTGGAACATATCCATGGAACGGCCGATATGGGCGACGCTCACCATCCCACGCAGGGACTCCGGCAGACTACTTACAAATCTTTCCGCCAATAGATCAGCCCGCGACGTCCCATCCAGTGTGAACAACGCACGGTCCAGGAGTGAACGGAGCACGACGGCATGCGCCAGAAGGTCTGCACCAGCCTCCAGCTTGGCATCCTTGAAAAGCCGCACAGCATCCTGACGGTCGGCCGGGGTGTCGAGTCCTGCAATCGGGGCGTCCTTCGCGGCGGCCCACTTTATCTCACCCGGGACTCTTCGTGCCGCACCCAGCACCGCCCGCGCTCTGCTCTTGAGAAGCGCTCGAAGGGCCGCCAACTTACCCCAGTCCGACTGGATCCCCGAGAACTCCACCAGGTCCTCGAAATCCTCCAGAAAGATCCGTTCGTCCATGTCTTCAAACGGCTCCGGCCATGGTAGATCCATCCTGGTCGCGGCACCACTTGTTATATTCCACAAGACACAACTGGGAAATGGATTGCTCACTAGTAATCACTCGCTCAGAAGTCATCTTAAATAACCATATGGAACAACGATGGTCATTTGCATTTCAGTGGTCCAATCCATTTGAAGGCAGTTGTTTTCTAGCCGCAAGATGCAATCAAGCGGTTTATATACCTTATTTTGCCTTATTACGTTTGTTCCTCTGACAGATGCGTTCGTTGGTAATCCACACTGTCCATAGTTGCGTTTTCAACAATGAGCTGCTTACTAAGTAGAATATACATTCCACCACATGGTGAGTGGAGAGATAGGAACCAGAACTTCCGAACCAAGTGCACGGTTATTGGCAATTCGAACAGAACTGAAATGAAATGAACTGAAATGAAATGAACTGAACTGAAATGAACTAGAAATTATCCCTCCGGAACTAGGCCACAATGACGGGCGCCCTCTTGGTAGCAGTCGGGTTATTGGCGTGTCGTTGGATCAAATAACGAGTGCTATCTCTTCTATTGAATGACGTCATGCTTCTCAACCTTGGTCACAATGCGTCTTAGCCGTCGTGGTGAATGGGAGGAACATAACTGGTTGTTGCGTTATTCAGACGGACGCACGCGAGCATGTGACAAGAGAGGACGGAACCGCGGAAGTGATCACGTGACCACAATGTGACAGGACTACATATACATATACACCTGTAGGTTCAGTCGTAGAGAGGGATACAAATTGATCGGTCCACCCACCGGCCCGTGCGTTTTCCCGCCGTATTCACACAATTGGGTTGAAACAAGCACGCAAGAAGAAATTGTTGAGCCGGCAGACTATCAGTGTGTGGATGGTAGTAGCTGTAAGATTAAATAATAATGGGAATCATTTACTATTTAATGTGGTCACGGACTTTGAGAAGTTGGTGGTATATGATGGAGTTTTAGCTGTGATGTTTGACGATGGTCCCGCGTGGTCTAGCGGTTAGGATTCCTGGCTTTCACCCAGGCGGCCCGGGTTCGACTCCCGGCGCGGGAGTGGCCTTTTCAATCCTCTCATGCTTCCTTCCAAAGCATACTCACGAAAGCTGCAATCACCAGTGCGCATACTACCCAAACTACCAACAGTAGTTACGATAAGTTTGACAATGTTACATTCAAGTGTCCCACAGAAAGCGAGCTCGCCAACTGTTTGGGCTTTCAGTATAGAACGTATTTATTTTCAAAGTCATCGGCATTTACAGTTGAGGACTACTGTGAATTAGACAAATAGTAAACCTATGTGCATTTCCACCGATCAGTGGTACCACGTGGTCCACTAACCTAGACAAGCTAGGACTGAATACAAGTGTGAATCATTGTTATTATTATTCGTTCACACTGCAACGGCCAGATTGGAGGCCGCCATCTTGTTGTTCGTTTAATGTAAGCGTTGGTGCCGTTGATACACTTACTGAGCCTCGGCTCATGAAGTTTTTCCCTTTTGTGCTTTTGCAGATCACACGTGCTACCCTCGTCGAAAGAGCACTGTCCCTGCCTGTTACAACACATCAGCGTGACCACACAAATATAACAGTTTGAGGAGGAGAAATCTTGTCGAGTAGTTTGAATTGAGTGCGGGGAAAAGCGGTCTCCCGCGCCGGGAGTCGAACCCGGGCCGCCTGGGTGAGAGCCAGGAATCCTAACCGCTAGACCACGCGGGACGAGACGTTTTGGCTTCTAAATACTAACTAATTGCAAAAATTCACCCTCAAAATATGGTAATAGTGAGAAAGATTACCCACTGGATCGAAACGCCCGCTCCTATAGTTCCTTCACCCATCCCAGAGGCCACCCGCCCCCAACCTCAACCAGGGCAGCCCGAAACTGTGGAGCGGCAACGAACGACTCGATCTGGCCGTCATGTACATTGGCCAAAGCGTCTCGTAAGTCGTGTTGGATTATTTTGTACGGTGAGGGCTTCGTAAATAACCGCTAGGCCCGTGCGCATTGTAGTATTCTCCACCGGCGGCACGAGAGGATTGTGGCATCCTAACATGATCCTCTAGACGACCGATGACACATGAGATTTGTGATGCTAATGGAGACCTGCGCGCGGTACGCCCTCAATTAGATCGAGGGGTCACTTCGAAAGTTCCCTTCTAGGGGGTTGGGGGGGGGGGGGAGGGAAAATTGTTGTAGCGACCTGGAGATGACTGAGTTCGAATGTGTAAATTCATGAGCAAAAATTACTTTAGACAAAAACGTAACCAATTAGCAATTAGATCTAAACAGGTTGTATGTTGTTCGATGCCACAGGGCTGTGCATTGTTTGTCTGCTTGCTGTAAGTAAACAATTGGTTTCCACCAATTGAAAACACATTTTTGACTGCTCTGCTTGCGGACGGTTAGACCTTTAACTCCTTCAACTAGTATCGCGTTCGGTTTCGCTCTAAAATGTAGACGTGAAAGGCATTGTTTTAGTACAGACCATCCTTGACCTATTCCAACGACTTTTCCGTCTTTTGGCACGCGTCGGAACTTTTGACTTGTTGCCCGTTCCATAGGTCATTCTAGGGATCTAGTTGGTACCTGGTATCCGGAGTACTAAATATGCATCTTCATTTCCACCATCATCCTGTTCACGTTCAAGACAATCTCGTTGACAGTTTCCCACGTGTCCACTTATCTGGTTTAATTTCCCGACGTTCTCCACCGCATCAGTAGTGGTTGAATACTTCAGTATTGATATTTCTGATATACTTCCTTCTGTATCTTTCTGAGTTTCAGCTTGTTCGTATAAGACAGGTTTCATATTTTCACAGCGGGAACAACAGGTTTCTTCAGGGTGTTCAACCTCCAGTGCACTGACTTTCGGGTTCAAAATCCTTGGTCCTGACATCTTGTCCATAAGTCTAATGTTCATTCTTAAATCGTCGACATGGGTCGCATTTACCACAGGCACGTCAGGCATGGCCAGTTAACGAACCACGTCCGCCAGCTGGAACATATCCATGGAACGGCCGATATGGGCGACGCTCACCATCCCACGCAGGGACTCCGGCAGACTACTTACAAATCTTTCCGCCAATAGATCAGCCCGCGACGTCCCATCCAGTGTGAACAACGCACGGTCCAGGAGTGAACGGAGCACGACGGCATGCGCCAGAAGGTCTGCACCAGCCTCCAGCTTGGCATCCTTGAAAAGCCGCACAGCATCCTGACGGTCGGCCGGGGTGTCGAGTCCTGCAATCGGGGCGTCCTTCGCGGCGGCCCACTTTATCTCACCCGGGACTCTTCGCGCCGCACCCAGCACCGCCCGCGCTCTGCTCTTGAGAAGCGCTCGAAGGGCCGCCAACTTACCCCAGTCCGACTGGATCCCCGAGAACTCCACCAGGTCCTCGAAATCCTCCAGAAAGATCCGTTCGTCCATGTCTTCAAACGGCTCCGGCCATGGTAGATCCATCCTGGTCGCGGCACCACTTGTTATATTCCACAAGACACAACTGGGAAATGGATTGCTCACTAGTAATCACTCGCTCAGAAGTCATCTTAAATAACCATATGGAACAACGATGGTCATTTGCATTTCAGTGGTCCAATCCATTTGAAGGCAGTTGTTTTCTAGCCGCAAGATGCAATCAAGCGGTTTATATACCTTATTTTGCCTTATTACGTTTGTTCCTCTGACAGATGCGTTCGTTGGTAATCCACACTGTCCATAGTTGCGTTTTCAACAATGAGCTGCTTACTAAGTAGAATATACATTCCACCACATGGTGAGTGGAGAGATAGGAACCAGAACTTCCGAACCAAGTGCACGGTTATTGGCAATTCGAACAGAACTGAAATGAAATGAACTGAAATGAAATGAACTGAAATGAAATGAACTGAAATGAAATGAACTGAACTGAAATGAACTAGAAATTATCCCTCCGGAACTAGGCCACAATGACGGGCGCCCTCTTGGTAGCAGTCGGGTTATTGGCGTGTCGTTGGATCAAATAACGAGTGCTATCTCTTCTATTGAATGACGTCATGCTTCTCAACCTTGGTCACAATGCGTCTTAGCCGTCGTGGTGAATGGGAGGAACATAACTGGTTGTTGCGTTATTCAGACGGACGCACGCGAGCATGTGACAAGAGAGGACGGAACCGCGGAAGTGATCACGTGACCACAATGTGACAGGACTACATATACATATACACCTGTAGGTTCAGTCGTAGAGAGGGATACAAATTGATCGGTCCACCCACCGGCCCGTGCGTTTTCCCGCCGTATTCACACAATTGGGTTGAAACAAGCACGCAAGAAGAAATTGTTGAGCCGGCAGACTATCAGTGTGTGGATGGTAGTAGCTGTAAGATTAAATAATAATGGGAATCATTTACTATTTAATGTGGTCACGGACTTTGAGAAGTTGGTGGTATATGATGGAGTTTTAGCTGTGATGTTTGACGATGGTCCCGCGTGGTCTAGCGGTTAGGATTCCTGGCTTTCACCCAGGCGGCCCGGGTTCGACTCCCGGCGCGGGAGTGGCCTTTTCAATCCTCTCATGCTTCCTTCCAAAGCATACTCACGAAAGCTGCAATCACCAGTGCGCATACTACCCAAACTACCAACAGTAGTTACGATAAGTTTGACAATGTTACATTCAAGTGTCCCACAGAAAGCGAGCTCGCCAACTGTTTGGGCTTTCAGTATAGAACGTATTTATTTTCAAAGTCATCGGCATTTACAGTTGAGGACTACTGTGAATTAGACAAATAGTAAACCTATGTGCATTTCCACCGATCAGTGGTACCACGTGGTCCACTAACCTAGACAAGCTAGGACTGAATACAAGTGTGAATCATTGTTATTATTATTCGTTCACACTGCAACGGCCAGATTGGAGGCCGCCATCTTGTTGTTCGTTTAATGTAAGCGTTGGTGCCGTTGATACACTTACTGGGCCTCGGCTCATGAAGTTTTTCCCTTTTGTGCTTTTGCAGATCACACGTGCTACCCTCGTCGAAAGAGCACTGTCCCTGCCTGTTACAACACATCAGCGTGACCACACAAATATAACAGTTTGAGGAGGAGAAATCTTGTCGAGTAGTTTGAATTGAGTGCGGGGAAAAGCGGTCTCCCGCGCCGGGAGTCGAACCCGGGCCGCCTGGGTGAGAGCCAGGAATCCTAACCGCTAGACCACGCGGGACGAGACGTTTTGGCTTCTAAATACTAACTAATTGCAAAAATTCACCCTCAAAATATGGTAATAGTGAGAAAGATTACCCACTGGATCGAAACGCCCGCTCCTATAGTTCCTTCACCCATCCCAGAGGCCACCCGCCCCCAACCTCAACCAGGGCAGCCCGAAACTGTGGAGCGGCAACGAACGACTCGATCTGGCCGTCATGTACATTGGCCAAAGCGTCTCGTAAGTCGTGTTGGATTATTTTGTACGGTGAGGGCTTCGTAAATAACCGCTAGGCCCGTGCGCATTGTAGTATTCTCCACCGGCGGCACGAGAGGATTGTGGCATCCTAACATGGTCCTCTAGACGACCGATGACACATGAGATTTGTGATGCTAATGGAGACCTGCGCGCGGTACGCCCTCAATTAGATCGAGGGGTCACTTCGAAAGTTCCCTTCTAGGGGGTTGGGGGGGGGGGAGGGAAAATTGTTGTAGCGACCTGGAGATGACTGAGTTCGAATGTGTAAATTCATGAGCAAAAATTACTTTAGACAAAAACGTAACCAATTAGCAATTAGATCTAAACAGGTTGTATGTTGTTCGATGCCACAGGGCTGTGCATTGTTTGTCTGCTTGCTGTAAGTAAACAATTGGTTTCCACCAATTGAAAACACATTTTTGACTGCTCTGCTTGCGGACGGTTAGACCTTTAACTCCTTCAACTAGTATCGCGTTCGGTTTCGCTCTAAAATGTAGACGTGAAAGGCATTGTTTTAGTACAGACCATCCTTGACCTATTCCAACGACTTTTCCGTCTTTTGGCACGCGTCGGAACTTTTGACTTGTTGCCCGTTCCATAGGTCATTCTAGGGATCTAGTTGGTACCTGGTATCCGGAGTACTAAATATGCATCTTCATTTCCACCATCATCCTGTTCACGTTCAAGACAATCTCGTTGACAGTTTCCCACGTGTCCACTTATCTGGTTTAATTTCCCGACGTTCTCCACCGCATCAGTAGTGGTTGAATACTTCTGTAGAAACTATCCCGATTACTCGAACTTTCAATTTAACAGAAAACGTGGTCTCACTAGCTTTACGCACGATATGGGCTGTACACGGCTACGGGCAGCAGAACAAATTCCAAATGTATAACCGTGTTTATCGTAATTTCGTGGTTCTAAACAATGCAATACATAAAAATACATAAATGCAATGACTTACAGCCAGGTGAGCAACCAAGGGCAACAGTACAGAAAGTTATCCGAAAAATCGGGACAGCGCGGTCATAAACGGTCCACTCAGCAAGGAGTCATGCGAAACTGTAGCGCAGCACGGTTGCGGTACAGACAGTGGGTCAAGAAGCGTAAGTGAAACGTTCTGCAAATTTTTCTCACAAGGTGAGTGTACAATCATAGAACAATCGAGTCGGGAACATAACGTAAAATGTTCAGGCACCATACGTCGGAAAGGGGTAAATCTGAACTGTGTCAGTACAGTAAAAACAGGGAATTGGATCACAAGTATTCGAGGTTCATGAGGGATATACACGCTACTCACGAGTAAGACAAGCGAAGATGTCGTCGAAAATACAAATTACAAAAGTAATTTACACTGCCCCCGGGGTCAGGGAACCTCACCAGCCATATTCGTAATTGAAGCGTCACCTTCCAGCAAGCACAGTTGTCGTAGATCTCGTCGGTGAATGCCATTAGCAGTGCGTACAATGACTTCTCTTGTTCGGCCGTCGCTTCCAATGGTGGCGCTTTCCACGATACCCTTACTTGGTGAAACATGGCTTCAGTATCTGCAACCAGGGTGTACCGATACTCCCGGAACCTCGGAAGAATTCCATATAGACTGTTGACGAGGTCTGGACCCGTCAGCAGTTGCTTATTCAGGGACGTTTTGTTGCATTCTGCAGCACAATCGAATACAGCTCTAACCTTCGTTTGATCTCCGTGCTTGTACAGTCCATGGTGTGCCAGATACAATACATGCGGGCCAGTCAAGTTCTGTTCTGAGCCGGATACAATCTCAGCGTAGCCTTTCGTAATGTACTCGTTGACCATGGCTGCGCATTTTTCTTTAAGGTCATGGTCCCTTTCGAATCGCTTCTTGAGAAACAGCAGTCTCTTCGGTGCAACATCCTTATTATCCGGCAAGCGTGGTCCACCGGGCTTCCATGGCAGGGCTATTTCATAATGGCCGTTGACCCAAATCATTGAGGCGGTCATATGACGTGAAGCTGTTTTATCATCTTCTGGCATACTCCGTTTGATGAAAGA
This sequence comes from Fasciola hepatica, assembly GCA_948099385.1. Lineage (NCBI taxonomy): Eukaryota > Metazoa > Platyhelminthes > Trematoda > Plagiorchiida > Fasciolidae > Fasciola > Fasciola hepatica. The sequence goes on from CANUEZ040000146.1 coordinate 5,199,661, forward strand.
CTCTTCCACGAACTCAGAGTTGAACATACGCTCCGAGCTCATATCCAATTCAGTGGCCGTGACATGACTAACATTGGCCGTCGCCTTACAAGGACGTTGGCACGAAGTCGGTCCTAATATCACCCATCCTAGAGGTCCTCTCACGCCATAAGGATCATCTGGACTGCCCGTTCGTTGTTCTAGCACCCAATGTGCCTTTGGAACGTCGGCACCAATGAGAATACGGATGTCGGAGTCATCAATGGCTGGCATCAGGACTTCTTGCAGATGACTCCAAACTTCTAAATCTTGCTTTAGGTTGAGTGGTCTCAGTTTAGGCAAGTTTTCTACTGCCCACGCTCGGCGGACTTGGATGACTTCCTGACCGTCTAGCGAAGTTAATGTAAAGGATACAGTGCGAGCTTTGGTTACACAATTACTATCGATGGTCTTAACCGTCAGAAGCTCGGGCTTCCCATTGAGACCCAATTTTGTCAGGAGCGACTGGTCTACGAAAGTTGTGTCCGATCCATTGTCCAGCAATCCATTCACTGTGACCTCCCCTAAAGGACCTCGGAGGCGGACTGGCAATATAGCAAGGGAAATTCGACGGCCGGCGGTACTTTCGTCTGCTAATACGTGACCAACCGAAGCAGTGTTGTCTGTTGGCAGGTTTTGGTCACGATTAGATTCTGGGGTTTTTGGTCGATGTAGCATCGGGTGGTGTTGGCCTACACAGCCCTTCAGGCCACACGTCTTTCGCGAACGGCAGTCTTTAGTTACATGATTAGGCTTTAAGCATGAAAAACATAATTTCAGCTTCTTCACGGCATTATACCTGTCTATTACCTTTAAGTCTCGAAATTCGCTACACTGGTCCACGTAGTGGGGATTTTCACATATAGGGCAAACTTTGTTGGGGGTCGGCTTAGGACTGGTGCTAGATGGCTTAGTCTCGGTTGACATGATTGTGGCTACTCGCTCGGTGGAGTATAGACTGCTAGCGGGCTTTCGAGAATCTGGTTGTCTAGACGCAGAAATGGCCGGTCGCGATACGTAAACGAGGCTAACCAAGGCAGCATCACCCTGATCGCTGACAAAACTCGTTAGTTCATCGAAAGTGGGCTCCCGTCCCGATCTGAGAATGAAGGATGCCCGGTCGAACCATCTAGACTGAACACCGGTGGGCAGTCGTTGCACAATAGCGCTCAGCGTCCGGCAGGCATTCAGATCAGCCTGGTAGCCGAGGCTCTTCATCGTGGCCGAACACACCTTCATCTGATCCGCCAATTTTACCAGCGCCTTGGTATCAGTTTGCTTCAGCACAGAGCCGTCACTTAGCTCATCGATACATTTTCTGGCAATCACGTGAGGCCTGCCGAACCGGCGTTCTAGTATGCGTATGGCTTCGTCGTAGCCTTCCTGCGGCTCAAGCACCGTGCACCACCGAATGGCTTCAGCTGGCTCCCCCTCACAGGCCGAAATCAAGTAATCGAGGAGGTAGGCGGGGTCGTTATTGTACCTAGCGACTGTGGACTGGAAATTTCTCATGAAACCAATGAAATCCATGGGATTTCCATCGAATTTGATTGATCGGCGAGCAGGCAGGCTCATACAAGCTTGCAACAGCCTGGCGGTCTCGCTGACGTGGTCGAATTCCCTGGATTTAGCGGGCAGAACACGTATTCCCGGTCCGTTCAGTGTAATTTGGTCTTGTTTGTTTTTGACCCTGGTAAGGACATGACATAATCGTGAACAATTTTCAGTCTTTCACTGCAAGGTGGCGTAGGTGGCAGTATAGGCTCCGATCCAAAACTGCAGTTATCGTCGGACAATTCTTTGACGATTTCATCCTTGACTTCATTTATGCGTTTGGCAGCCTCGGCCTCCAGCTCTAACTGCTTAATCTTCAACCTGGCCAGTCGCAGTTCACGTTGTAGCTCTGGTCTGGATGTTGAGCTATTTGCTGACTGAGCCTCTCTGTGGTTTGCTGGATGAGCCTCCATGCGGTTAACTGAATAAGCCTCCGTGCAGTTTGCTGGATGAGCCTCCTTGCGGTTTGCTGAATGAGCCTCCATGCGATTAACTGAATAAGCCTCCATGCGGTTTGCTGAATGAGCCTCCATGCGGTTTGCTGGATCAGCCTCCATGCGGTTTGCTAAAGAAGCCTCCGTGCGGTTTGCTGAATGAGCCTCATTGCGGTTTACTGAATGAGCCTCGATGCGGTTTACTGAATGAGCCTCCATGCGGTTTGCTGAATGAGCCTCCATGCGGTTTGCTGGATGAACCTCCTTGCGGTTTGCTGAATGAGCCTCCCAGCGATTTGCTGAATGAGCCTCCATGCGGTTTGCTGAATGAGCCTCATTGCGGTTTACTGAATGAGCCTCGATGCGGTTTGCTGGATGAGCCTCCATGCGGTTTGCTGAATGAGCCTCATTGCGGTTTGCTGAATGAGCCTCCATGCGGTTAACTGAATAAGCCTCCATGCGGTTTGCTGAATGAGCCTCCATGTGGTTTGCTGAATGAGCCTCCATGCGGTCTGCTGGATGAGCCTCCCTGCGATTTGCTGACTGAGCCTCCCAACAGTTTTTCCGCAAACCACGCAATTCATCATTAAATGACTGTATACTGGACGTAAATGATTTCATTCCAGACAATATTGGTTACTGGCTAACTGTAGAAACTATCCCGATTACTCGAACTTTCAATATAACAGAAAACGTGGTCTCACTAGCTTTACGCACGATATGGGCTGTACACGGCTACGGGCAGCAGAACAAATTCCAAATGTATAACCGTGTTTATCGTAATTTCGTGGTTCTAAACAATGCAATACATAAAAATACATAAATGCAATGACTTACAGCCAGGTGAGCAACCAAGGGCAACAGTACAGAAAGTTATCCGAAAAATCGGGACAGCGCGGTCATAAACGGTCCACTCAGCAAGGAGTCATGCGAAACTGTAGCGCAGCACGGTTGCGGTACAGACAGTGGGTCAAGAAGCGTAAGTGAAACGTTCTGCAAATTTTTCTCACAAGGTGAGTGTACAATCATAGAACAATCGAGTCGGGAACATAACGTAAAATGTTCACGCACCATACGTCGGAAAGGGGTAAATCTGAACTGTGTCAGTACAGTAAAAACAGGGAATTGGATCACAAGTATTCGAGGTTCATGAGGGATATACACGCTACTCACGAGTAAGACAAGCGAAGATGTCGTCGAAAATACAAATTACAAAAGTAATTTACAACTTCAGTATTGATATTTCTGATATACTTCCTTCTGTATCTTTCTGAGTTTCAGCTTGTTCGTATAAGACAGGTTTCATATTTTCACAGCGGGAACAACAGGTTTCTTCAGGGTGTTCAACCTCCAGTGCACTGACTTTCGGGTTCAAAATCCTTGGTCCTGACATCTTGTCCATAAGTCTAATGTTCATTCTTAAATCGTCGACATGGGTCGCATTTACCACAGGCACGTCAGGCATGGCCAGTTAACGAACCACGTCCGCCAGCTGGAACATATCCATGGAACGGCCGATATGGGCGACGCTCACCATCCCACGCAGGGACTCCGGCAGACTACTTACAAATCTTTCCGCCAATAGATCAGCCCGCGACGTCCCATCCAGTGTGAACAACGCACGGTCCAGGAGTGAACGGAGCACGACGGCATGCGCCAGAAGGTCTGCACCAGCCTCCAGCTTGGCATCCTTGAAAAGCCGCACAGCATCCTGACGGTCGGCCGGGGTGTCGAGTCCTGCAATCGGGGCGTCCTTCGCGGCGGCCCACTTTATCTCACCCGGGACTCTTCGCGCCGCACCCAGCACCGCCCGCGCTCTGCTCTTGAGAAGCGCTCGAAGGGCCGCCAACTTACCCCAGTCCGACTGGATCCCCGAGAACTCCACCAGGTCCTCGAAATCCTCCAGAAAGATCCGTTCGTCCATGTCTTCAAACGGCTCCGGCCATGGTAGATCCATCCTGGTCGCGGCACCACTTGTTATATTCCACAAGACACAACTGGGAAATGGATTGCTCACTAGTAATCACTCGCTCAGAAGTCATCTTAAATAACCATATGGAACAACGATGGTCATTTGCATTTCAGTGGTCCAATCCATTTGAAGGCAGTTGTTTTCTAGCCGCAAGATGCAATCAAGCGGTTTATATACCTTATTTTGCCTTATTACGTTTGTTCCTCTGACAGATGCGTTCGTTGGTAATCCACACTGTCCATAGTTGCGTTTTCAACAATGAGCTGCTTACTAAGTAGAATATACATTCCACCACATGGTGAGTGGAGAGATAGGAACCAGAACTTCCGAACCAAGTGCACGGTTATTGGCAATTCGAACAGAACTGAAATGAAATGAACTGAAATGAAATGAACTGAAATGAAATGAACTGAACTGAAATGAACTAGAAATTATCCCTCCGGAACTAGGCCACAATGACGGGCGCCCTCTTGGTAGCAGTCGGGTTATTGGCGTGTCGTTGGATCAAATAACGAGTGCTATCTCTTCTATTGAATGACGTCATGCTTCTCAACCTTGGTCACAATGCGTCTTAGCCGTCGTGGTGAATGGGAGGAACATAACTGGTTGTTGCGTTATTCAGACGGACGCACGCGAGCATGTGACAAGAGAGGACGGAACCGCGGAAGTGATCACGTGACCACAATGTGACAGGACTACATATACATATACACCTGTAGGTTCAGTCGTAGAGAGGGATACAAATTGATCGGTCCACCCACCGGCCCGTGCGTTTTCCCGCCGTATTCACACAATTGGGTTGAAACAAGCACGCAAGAAGAAATTGTTGAGCCGGCAGACTATCAGTGTGTGGATGGTAGTAGCTGTAAGATTAAATAATAATGGGAATCATTTACTATTTAATGTGGTCACGGACTTTGAGAAGTTGGTGGTATATGATGGAGTTTTAGCTGTGATGTTTGACGATGGTCCCGCGTGGTCTAGCGGTTAGGATTCCTGGCTTTCACCCAGGCGGCCCGGGTTCGACTCCCGGCGCGGGAGTGGCCTTTTCAATCCTCTCATGCTTCCTTCCAAAGCATACTCACGAAAGCTGCAATCACCAGTGCGCATACTACCCAAACTACCAACAGTAGTTACGATAAGTTTGACAATGTTACATTCAAGTGTCCCACAGAAAGCGAGCTCGCCAACTGTTTGGGCTTTCAGTATAGAACGTATTTATTTTCAAAGTCATCGGCATTTACAGTTGAGGACTACTGTGAATTAGACAAATAGTAAACCTATGTGCACTTCCACCGATCAGTGGTACCACGTGGTCCACTAACCTAGACAAGCTAGGACTGAATACAAGTGTGAATCATTGTTATTATTATTCGTTCACACTGCAACGGCCAGATTGGAGGCCGCCATCTTGTTGTTCGTTTAATGTAAGCGTTGGTGCCGTTGATACACTTACTGGGCCTCGGCTCATGAAGTTTTTCCCTTTTGTGCTTTTGCAGATCACACGTGCTACCCTCGTCGAAAGAGCACTGCCCCTGCCTGTTACAACACATCAGCGTGACCACACAAATATAACAGTTTGAGGAGGAGAAATCTTGTCGAGTAGTTTGAATTGAGTGCGAGGAAAAGCGGTCTCCCGCGCCGGGAGTCGAACCCGGGCCGCCTGGGTGAGAGCCAGGAATCCTAACCGCTAGACCACGCGGGACGAGACGTTTTGGCTTCTAAATACTAACTAATTGCAAAAATTCACCCTCAAAATATGGTAATAGTGAGAAAGATTACCCACTGGATCGAAACGCCCGCTCCTATAGTTCCTTCACCCATCCCAGAGGCCACCCGCCCCCAACCTCAACCAGGGCAGCCCGAAACTGTGGAGCGGCAACGAACGACTCGATCTGGCCGTCATGTACATTGGCCAAAGCGTCTCGTAAGTCGTGTTGGATTATTTTGTACGGTGAGGGCTTCGTAAATAACCGCTAGGCCCGTGCGCATTGTAGTATTCTCCACCGGCGGCACGAGAGGATTGTGGCATCCTAACATGGTCCTCTAGACGACCGATGACACATGAGATTTGTGATGCTAATGGAGACCTGCGCGCGGTACGCCCTCAATTAGATCGAGGGGTCACTTCGAAAGTTCCCTTCTAGGGGGGTGGGGGGGGGGAGGGAAAATTGTTGTAGCGACCTGGAGATGACTGAGTTCGAATGTGTAAATTCATGAGCAAAAATTACTTTAGACAAAAACGTAACCAATTAGCAATTAGATCTAAACAGGTTGTATGTTGTTCGATGCCACAGGGCTGTGCATTGTTTGTCTGCTTGCTGTAAGTAAATAATTGGTTTCCACCAATTGAAAACACATTTTTGACTGCTCTGCTTGCGGACGGTTAGACCTTTAACTCCTTCAACTAGTATCGCGTTCGGTTTCGCTCTAAAATGTAGACGTGAAAGGCATTGTTTTAGTACAGACCATCCTTGACCTATTCCAACGACTTTTCCGTCTTTTGGCACGCGTCGGAACTTTTGACTTGTTGCCCGTTCCATAGGTCATTCTAGGGATCTAGTTGGTACCTGGTATCCGGAGTACTAAATATGCATCTTCATTTCCACCATCATCCTGTTCACGTTCAAGACAATCTCGTTGACAGTTTCCCACGTGTCCACTTATCTGGTTTAATTTCCCGACGTTCTCCACCGCATCAGTAGTGGTTGAATACTTCAGTATTGATATTTCTGATATACTTCCTTCTGTATCTTTCTGAGTTTCAGCTTGTTCGTATAAGACAGGTTTCATATTTTCACAGCGGGAACAACAGGTTTCTTCAGGGTGTTCAACCTCCAGTGCACTGACTTTCGGGTTCAAAATCCTTGGTCCTGACATCTTGTCCATAAGTCTAATGTTCATTCTTAAATCGTCGACATGGGTCGCATTTACCACAGGCACGTCAGGCATGGCCAGTTAACGAACCACGTCCGCCAGCTGGAACATATCCATGGAACGGCCGATATGGGCGACGCTCACCATCCCACGCAGGGACTCCGGCAGACTACTTACAAATCTTTCCGCCAATAGATCAGCCCGCGACGTCCCATCCAGTGTGAACAACGCACGGTCCAGGAGTGAACGGAGCACGACGGCATGCGCCAGAAGGTCTGCACCAGCCTCCAGCTTGGCATCCTTGAAAAGCCGCACAGCATCCTGACGGTCGGCCGGGGTGTCGAGTCCTGCAATCGGGGCGTCCTTCGCGGCGGCCCACTTTATCTCACCCGGGACTCTTCGTGCCGCACCCAGCACCGCCCGCGCTCTGCTCTTGAGAAGCGCTCGAAGGGCCGCCAACTTACCCCAGTCCGACTGGATCCCCGAGAACTCCACCAGGTCCTCGAAATCCTCCAGAAAGATCCGTTCGTCCATGTCTTCAAACGGCTCCGGCCATGGTAGATCCATCCTGGTCGCGGCACCACTTGTTATATTCCACAAGACACAACTGGGAAATGGATTGCTCACTAGTAATCACTCGCTCAGAAGTCATCTTAAATAACCATATGGAACAACGATGGTCATTTGCATTTCAGTGGTCCAATCCATTTGAAGGCAGTTGTTTTCTAGCCGCAAGATGCAATCAAGCGGTTTATATACCTTATTTTGCCTTATTACGTTTGTTCCTCTGACAGATGCGTTCGTTGGTAATCCACACTGTCCATAGTTGCGTTTTCAACAATGAGCTGCTTACTAAGTAGAATATACATTCCACCACATGGTGAGTGGAGAGATAGGAACCAGAACTTCCGAACCAAGTGCACGGTTATTGGCAATTCGAACAGAACTGAAATGAAATGAACTGAAATGAAATGAACTGAAATGAAATGAACTGAACTGAAATGAACTAGAAATTATCCCTCCGGAACTAGGCCACAATGACGGGCGCCCTCTTGGTAGCAGTCGGGTTATTGGCGTGTCGTTGGATCAAATAACGAGTGCTATCTCTTCTATTGAATGACGTCATGCTTCTCAACCTTGGTCACAATGCGTCTTAGCCGTCGTGGTGAATGGGAGGAACATAACTGGTTGTTGCGTTATTCAGACGGACGCACGCGAGCATGTGACAAGAGAGGACGGAACCGCGGAAGTGATCACGTGACCACAATGTGACAGGACTACATATACATATACACCTGTAGGTTCAGTCGTAGAGAGGGATACAAATTGATCGGTCCACCCACCGGCCCGTGCGTTTTCCCGCCGTATTCACACAATTGGGTTGAAACAAGCACGCAAGAAGAAATTGTTGAGCCGGCAGACTATCAGTGTGTGGATGGTAGTAGCTGTAAGATTAAATAATAATGGGAATCATTTACTATTTAATGTGGTCACGGACTTTGAGAAGTTGGTGGTATATGATGGAGTTTTAGCTGTGATGTTTGACGATGGTCCCGCGTGGTCTAGCGGTTAGGATTCCTGGCTTTCACCCAGGCGGCCCGGGTTCGACTCCCGGCGCGGGAGTGGCCTTTTCAATCCTCTCATGCTTCCTTCCAAAGCATACTCACGAAAGCTGCAATCACCAGTGCGCATACTACCCAAACTACCAACAGTAGTTACGATAAGTTTGACAATGTTACATTCAAGTGTCCCACAGAAAGCGAGCTCGCCAACTGTTTGGGCTTTCAGTATAGAACGTATTTATTTTCAAAGTCATCGGCATTTACAGTTGAGGACTACTGTGAATTAGACAAATAGTAAACCTATGTGCACTTCCACCGATCAGTGGTACCACGTGGTCCACTAACCTAGACAAGCTAGGACTGAATACAAGTGTGAATCATTGTTATTATTATTCGTTCACACTGCAACGGCCAGATTGGAGGCCGCCATCTTGTTGTTCGTTTAATGTAAGCGTTGGTGCCGTTGATACACTTACTGGGCCTCGGCTCATGAAGTTTTTCCCTTTTGTGCTTTTGCAGATCACACGTGCTACCCTCGTCGAAAGAGCACTGCCCCTGCCTGTTACAACACATCAGCGTGACCACACAAATATAACAGTTTGAGGAGGAGAAATCTTGTCGAGTAGTTTGAATTGAGTGCGAGGAAAAGCGGTCTCCCGCGCCGGGAGTCGAACCCGGGCCGCCTGGGTGAGAGCCAGGAATCCTAACCGCTAGACCACGCGGGACGAGACGTTTTGGCTTCTAAATACTAACTAATTGCAAAAATTCACCCTCAAAATATGGTAATAGTGAGAAAGATTACCCACTGGATCGAAACGCCCGCTCCTATAGTTCCTTCACCCATCCCAGAGGCCACCCGCCCCCAACCTCAACCAGGGCAGCCCGAAACTGTGGAGCGGCAACGAACGACTCGATCTGGCCGTCATGTACATTGGCCAAAGCGTCTCGTAAGTCGTGTTGGATTATTTTGTACGGTGAGGGCTTCGTAAATAACCGCTAGGCCCGTGCGCATTGTAGTATTCTCCACCGGCGGCACGAGAGGATTGTGGCATCCTAACATGGTCCTCTAGACGACCGATGACACATGAGATTTGTGATGCTAATGGAGACCTGCGCGCGGTACGCCCTCAATTAGATCGAGGGGTCACTTCGAAAGTTCCCTTCTAGGGGGGTGGGGGGGGGGAGGGAAAATTGTTGTAGCGACCTGGAGATGACTGAGTTCGAATGTGTAAATTCATGAGCAAAAATTACTTTAGACAAAAACGTAACCAATTAGCAATTAGATCTAAACAGGTTGTATGTTGTTCGATGCCACAGGGCTGTGCATTGTTTGTCTGCTTGCTGTAAGTAAATAATTGGTTTCCACCAATTGAAAACACATTTTTGACTGCTCTGCTTGCGGACGGTTAGACCTTTAACTCCTTCAACTAGTATCGCGTTCGGTTTCGCTCTAAAATGTAGACGTGAAAGGCATTGTTTTAGTACAGACCATCCTTGACCTATTCCAACGACTTTTCCGTCTTTTGGCACGCGTCGGAACTTTTGACTTGTTGCCCGTTCCATAGGTCATTCTAGGGATCTAGTTGGTACCTGGTATCCGGAGTACTAAATATGCATCTTCATTTCCACCATCATCCTGTTCACGTTCAAGACAATCTCGTTGACAGTTCCCCACGTGTCCACTTATCTGGTTTAATTTCCCGACGTTCTCCACCGCATCAGTAGTGGTTGAATACTTCAGTATTGATATTTCTGATATACTTCCTTCTGTATCTTTCTGAGTTTCAGCTTGTTCGTATAAGACAGGTTTCATATTTTCACAGCGGGAACAACAGGTTTCTTCAGGGTGTTCAACCTCCAGTGCACTGACTTTCGGGTTCAAAATCCTTGGTCCTGACATCTTGTCCATAAGTCTAATGTTCATTCTTAAATCGTCGACATGGGTCGCATTTACCACAGGCACGTCAGGCATGGCCAGTTAACGAACCACGTCCGCCAGCTGGAACATATCCATGGAACGGCCGATATGGGCGACGCTCACCATCCCACGCAGGGACTCCGGCAGACTACTTACAAATCTTTCCGCCAATAGATCAGCCCGCGACGTCCCATCCAGTGTGAACAACGCACGGTCCAGGAGTGAACGGAGCACGACGGCATGCGCCAGAAGGTCTGCACCAGCCTCCAGCTTGGCATCCTTGAAAAGCCGCACAGCATCCTGACGGTCGGCCGGGGTGTCGAGTCCTGCAATCGGGGCGTCCTTCGCGGCGGCCCACTTTATCTCACCCGGGACTCTTCGTGCCGCACCCAGCACCGCCCGCGCTCTGCTCTTGAGAAGCGCTCGAAGGGCCGCCAACTTACCCCAGTCCGACTGGATCCCCGAGAACTCCACCAGGTCCTCGAAATCCTCCAGAAAGATCCGTTCGTCCATGTCTTCAAACGGCTCCGGCCATGGTAGATCCATCCTGGTCGCGGCACCACTTGTTATATTCCACAAGACACAACTGGGAAATGGATTGCTCACTAGTAATCACTCGCTCAGAAGTCATCTTAAATAACCATATGGAACAACGATGGTCATTTGCATTTCAGTGGTCCAATCCATTTGAAGGCAGTTGTTTTCTAGCCGCAAGATGCAATCAAGCGGTTTATATACCTTATTTTGCCTTATTACGTTTGTTCCTCTGACAGATGCGTTCGTTGGTAATCCACACTGTCCATAGTTGCGTTTTCAACAATGAGCTGCTTACTAAGTAGAATATACATTCCACCACATGGTGAGTGGAGAGATAGGAACCAGAACTTCCGAACCAAGTGCACGGTTATTGGCAATTCGAACAGAACTGAAATGAAATGAACTGAAATGAAATGAACTGAAATGAAATGAAATGAACTGAAATGAACTAGAAATTATCCCTCCGGAACTAGGCCACAATGACGGGCGCCCTCTTGGTAGCAGTCGGGTTATTGGCGTGTCGTTGGATCAAATAACGAGTGCTATCTCTTCTATTGAATGACGTCATGCTTCTCAACCTTGGTCACAATGCGTCTTAGCCGTCGTGGTGAATGGGAGGAACATAACTGGTTGTTGCGTTATTCAGACGGACGCACGCGAGCATGTGACAAGAGAGGACGGAACCGCGGAAGTGATCACGTGACCACAATGTGACAGGACTACATATACATATACACCTGTAGGTTCAGTCGTAGAGAGGGATACAAATTGATCGGTCCACCCACCGGCCCGTGCGTTTTCCCGCCGTATTCACACAATTGGGTTGAAACAAGCACGCAAGAAGAAATTGTTGAGCCGGCAGACTATCAGTGTGTGGATGGTAGTAGCTGTAAGATTAAATAATAATGGGAATCATTTACTATTTAATGTGGTCACGGACTTTGAGAAGTTGGTGGTATATGATGGAGTTTTAGCTGTGATGTTTGACGATGGTCCCGCGTGGTCTAGCGGTTAGGATTCCTGGCTTTCACCCAGGCGGCCCGGGTTCGACTCCCGGCGCGGGAGTGGCCTTTTCAATCCTCTCATGCTTCCTTCCAAAGCATACTCACGAAAGCTGCAATCACCAGTGCGCATACTACCCAAACTACCAACAGTAGTTACGATAAGTTTGACAATGTTACATTCAAGTGTCCCACAGAAAGCGAGCTCGCCAACTGTTTGGGCTTTCAGTATAGAACGTATTTATTTTCAAAGTCATCGGCATTTACAGTTGAGGACTACTGTGAATTAGACAAATAGTAAACCTATGTGCACTTCCACCGATCAGTGGTACCACGTGGTCCACTAACCTAGACAAGCTAGGACTGAATACAAGTGTGAATCATTGTTATTATTATTCGTTCACACTGCAACGGCCAGATTGGAGGCCGCCATCTTGTTGTTCGTTTAATGTAAGTGTTGGTGCCGTTGATACACTTACTGGGCCTCGGCTCATGAAGTTTTTCCCTTTTGTGCTTTTGCAGATCACACGTGCTACCCTCGTCGAAAGAGCACTGCCCCTGCCTGTTACAACACATCAGCGTGACCACACAAATATAACAGTTTGAGGAGGAGAAATCTTGTCGAGTAGTTTGAATTGAGTGCGAGGAAAAGCGGTCTCCCGCGCCGGGAGTCGAACCCGGGCCGCCTGGGTGAGAGCCAGGAATCCTAACCGCTAGACCACGCGGGACGAGACGTTTTGGCTTCTAAATACTAACTAATTGCAAAAATTCACCCTCAAAATATGGTAATAGTGAGAAAGATTACCCACTGGATCGAAACGCCCGCTCCTATAGTTCCTTCACCCATCCCAGAGGCCACCCGCCCCCAACCTCAACCAGGGCAGCCCGAAACTGTGGAGCGGCAACGAACGACTCGATCTGGCCGTCATGTACATTGGCCAAAGCGTCTCGTAAGTCGTGTTGGATTATTTTGTACGGTGAGGGCTTCGTAAATAACCGCTAGGCCCGTGCGCATTGTAGTATTCTCCACCGGCGGCACGAGAGGATTGTGGCATCCTAACATGGTCCTCTAGACGACCGATGACACATGAGATTTGTGATGCTAATGGAGACCTGCGCGCGGTACGCCCTCAATTAGATCGAGGGGTCACTTCGAAAGTTCCCTTCTAGGGGGTTGGGGGGGGGGGGGGAGGGAAAATTGTTGTAGCGACCTGGAGATGACTGAGTTCGAATGTGTAAATTCATGAGCAAAAATTACTTTAGACAAAAACGTAACCAATTAGCAATTAGATCTAAACAGGTTGTATGTTGTTCGATGCCACAGGGCTGTGCATTGTTTGTCTGCTTGCTGTAAGTAAACAATTGGTTTCCACCAATTGAAAACACATTTTTGACTGCTCTGCTTGCGGACGGTTAGACCTTTAACTCCTTCAACTAGTATCGCGTTCGGTTTCGCTCTAAAATGTAGACGTGAAAGGCATTGTTTTAGTACAGACCATCCTTGACCTATTCCAACGACTTTTCCGTCTTTTGGCACGCGTCGGAACTTTTGACTTGTTGCCCGTTCCATAGGTCATTCTAGGGATCTAGTTGGTACCTGGTATCCGGAGTACTAAATATGCATCTTCATTTCCACCATCATCCTGTTCACGTTCAAGACAATCTCGTTGACAGTTTCCCACGTGTCCACTTATCTGGTTTAATTTCCCGACGTTCTCCACCGCATCAGTAGTGGTTGAATACTTCAGTATTGATATTTCTGATATACTTCCTTCTGTATCTTTCTGAGTTTCAGCTTGTTCGTATAAGACAGGTTTCATATTTTCACAGCGGGAACAACAGGTTTCTTCAGGGTGTTCAACCTCCAGTGCACTGACTTTCGGGTTCAAAATCCTTGGTCCTGACATCTTGTCCATAAGTCTAATGTTCATTCTTAAATCGTCGACATGGGTCGCATTTACCACAGGCACGTCAGGCATGGCCAGTTAACGAACCACGTCCGCCAGCTGGAACATATCCATGGAACGGCCGATATGGGCGACGCTCACCATCCCACGCAGGGACTCCGGCAGACTACTTACAAATCTTTCCGCCAATAGATCAGCCCGCGACGTCCCATCCAGTGTGAACAACGCACGGTCCAGGAGTGAACGGAGCACGACGGCATGCGCCAGAAGGTCTGCACCAGCCTCCAGCTTGGCATCCTTGAAAAGCCGCACAGCATCCTGACGGTCGGCCGGGGTGTCGAGTCCTGCAATCGGGGCGTCCTTCGCGGCGGCCCACTTTATCTCACCCGGGACTCTTCGCGCCGCACCCAGCACCGCCCGCGCTCTGCTCTTGAGAAGCGCTCGAAGGGCCGCCAACTTACCCCAGTCCGACTGGATCCCCGAGAACTCCACCAGGTCCTCGAAATCCTCCAGAAAGATCCGTTCGTCCATGTCTTCAAACGGCTCCGGCCATGGTAGATCCATCCTGGTCGCGGCACCACTTGTTATATTCCACAAGACACAACTGGGAAATGGATTGCTCACTAGTAATCACTCGCTCAGAAGTCATCTTAAATAACCATATGGAACAACGATGGTCATTTGCATTTCAGTGGTCCAATCCATTTGAAGGCAGTTGTTTTCTAGCCGCAAGATGCAATCAAGCGGTTTATATACCTTATTTTGCCTTATTACGTTTGTTCCTCTGACAGATGCGTTCGTTGGTAATCCACACTGTCCATAGTTGCGTTTTCAACAATGAGCTGCTTACTAAGTAGAATATACATTCCACCACATGGTGAGTGGAGAGATAGGAACCAGAACTTCCGAACCAAGTGCACGGTTATTGGCAATTCGAACAGAACTGAAATGAAATGAACTGAAATGAAATGAACTGAAATGAAATGAAATGAACTGAAATGAACTAGAAATTATCCCTCCGGAACTAGGCCACAATGACGGGCGCCCTCTTGGTAGCAGTCGGGTTATTGGCGTGTCGTTGGATCAAATAACGAGTGCTATCTCTTCTATTGAATGACGTCATGCTTCTCAACCTTGGTCACAATGCGTCTTAGCCGTCGTGGTGAATGGGAGGAACATAACTGGTTGTTGCGTTATTCAGACGGACGCACGCGAGCATGTGACAAGAGAGGACGGAACCGCGGAAGTGATCACGTGACCACAATGTGACAGGACTACATATACATATACACCTGTAGGTTCAGTCGTAGAGAGGGATACAAATTGATCGGTCCACCCACCGGCCCGTGCGTTTTCCCGCCGTATTCACACAATTGGGTTGAAACAAGCACGCAAGAAGAAATTGTTGAGCCGGCAGACTATCAGTGTGTGGATGGTAGTAGCTGTAAGATTAAATAATAATGGGAATCATTTACTATTTAATGTGGTCACGGACTTTGAGAAGTTGGTGGTATATGATGGAGTTTTAGCTGTGATGTTTGACGATGGTCCCGCGTGGTCTAGCGGTTAGGATTCCTGGCTTTCACCCAGGCGGCCCGGGTTCGACTCCCGGCGCGGGAGTGGCCTTTTCAATCCTCTCATGCTTTCTTCCAAAGCATACTCACGAAAGCTGCAATCACCAGTGCGCATACTACCCAAACTACCAACAGTAGTTACGATAAGTTTGACAATGTTACATTCAAGTGTCCCACAGAAAGCGAGCTCGCCAACTGTTTGGGCTTTCAGTATAGAACGTATTTATTTTCAAAGTCATCGGCATTTACAGTTGAGGACTACTGTGAATTAGACAAATAGTAAACCTATGTGCACTTCCACCGATCAGTGGTACCACGTGGTCCACTAACCTAGACAAGCTAGGACTGAATACAAGTGTGAATCATTGTTATTATTATTCGTTCACACTGCAACGGCCAGATTGGAGGCCGCCATCTTGTTGTTCGTTTAATGTAAGTGTTGGTGCCGTTGATACACTTACTGGGCCTCGGCTCATGAAGTTTTTCCCTTTTGTGCTTTTGCAGATCACACGTGCTACCCTCGTCGAAAGAGCACTGCCCCTGCCTGTTACAACACATCAGCGTGACCACACAAATATAACAGTTTGAGGAGGAGAAATCTTGTCGAGTAGTTTGAATTGAGTGCGAGGAAAAGCGGTCTCCCGCGCCGGGAGTCGAACCCGGGCCGCCTGGGTGAGAGCCAGGAATCCTAACCGCTAGACCACGCGGGACGAGACGTTTTGGCTTCTAAATACTAACTAATTGCAAAAATTCACCCTCAAAATATGGTAATAGTGAGAAAGATTACCCACTGGATCGAAACGCCCGCTCCTATAGTTCCTTCACCCATCCCAGAGGCCACCCGCCCCCAACCTCAACCAGGGCAGCCCGAAACTGTGGAGCGGCAACGAACGACTCGATCTGGCCGTCATGTACATTGGCCAAAGCGTCTCGTAAGTCGTGTTGGATTATTTTGTACGGTGAGGGCTTCGTAAATAACCGCTAGGCCCGTGCGCATTGTAGTATTCTCCACCGGCGGCACGAGAGGATTGTGGCATCCTAACATGATCCTCTAGACGACCGATGACACATGAGATTTGTGATGCTAATGGAGACCTGCGCGCGGTACGCCCTCAATTAGATCGAGGGGTCACTTCGAAAGTTCCCTTCTAGGGGGTTGGGGGGGGGGGAGGGAAAATTGTTGTAGCGACCTGGAGATGACTGAGTTCGAATGTGTAAATTCATGAGCAAAAATTACTTTAGACAAAAACGTAACCAATTAGCAATTAGATCTAAACAGGTTGTATGTTGTTCGATGCCACAGGGCTGTGCATTGTTTGTCTGCTTGCTGTAAGTAAACAATTGGTTTCCACCAATTGAAAACACATTTTTGACTGCTCTGCTTGCGGACGGTTAGACCTTTAACTCCTTCAACTAGTATCGCGTTCGGTTTCGCTCTAAAATGTAGACGTGAAAGGCATTGTTTTAGTACAGACCATCCTTGACCTATTCCAACGACTTTTCCGTCTTTTGGCACGCGTCGGAACTTTTGACTTGTTGCCCGTTCCATAGGTCATTCTAGGGATCTAGTTGGTACCTGGTATCCGGAGTACTAAATATGCATCTTCATTTCCACCATCATCCTGTTCACGTTCAAGACAATCTCGTTGACAGTTTCCCACGTGTCCACTTATCTGGTTTAATTTCCCGACGTTCTCCACCGCATCAGTAGTGGTTGAATACTTCAGTATTGATATTTCTGATATACTTCCTTCTGTATCTTTCTGAGTTTCAGCTTGTTCGTATAAGACAGGTTTCATATTTTCACAGCGGGAACAACAGGTTTCTTCAGGGTGTTCAACCTCCAGTGCACTGACTTTCGGGTTCAAAATCCTTGGTCCTGACATCTTGTCCATAAGTCTAATGTTCATTCTTAAATCGTCGACATGGGTCGCATTTACCACAGGCACGTCAGGCATGGCCAGTTAACGAACCACGTCCGCCAGCTGGAACATATCCATGGAACGGCCGATATGGGCGACGCTCACCATCCCACGCAGGGACTCCGGCAGACTACTTACAAATCTTTCCGCCAATAGATCAGCCCGCGACGTCCCATCCAGTGTGAACAACGCACGGTCCAGGAGTGAACGGAGCACGACGGCATGCGCCAGAAGGTCTGCACCAGCCTCCAGCTTGGCATCCTTGAAAAGCCGCACAGCATCCTGACGGTCGGCCGGGGTGTCGAGTCCTGCAATCGGGGCGTCCTTCGCGGCGGCCCACTTTATCTCACCCGGGACTCTTCGCGCCGCACCCAGCACCGCCCGCGCTCTGCTCTTGAGAAGCGCTCGAAGGGCCGCCAACTTACCCCAGTCCGACTGGATCCCCGAGAACTCCACCAGGTCCTCGAAATCCTCCAGAAAGATCCGTTCGTCCATGTCTTCAAACGGCTCCGGCCATGGTAGATCCATCCTGGTCGCGGCACCACTTGTTATATTCCACAAGACACAACTGGGAAATGGATTGCTCACTAGTAATCACTCGCTCAGAAGTCATCTTAAATAACCATATGGAACAACGATGGTCATTTGCATTTCAGTGGTCCAATCCATTTGAAGGCAGTTGTTTTCTAGCCGCAAGATGCAATCAAGCGGTTTATATACCTTATTTTGCCTTATTACGTTTGTTCCTCTGACAGATGCGTTCGTTGGTAATCCACACTGTCCATAGTTGCGTTTTCAACAATGAGCTGCTTACTAAGTAGAATATACATTCCACCACATGGTGAGTGGAGAGATAGGAACCAGAACTTCCGAACCAAGTGCACGGTTATTGGCAATTCGAACAGAACTGAAATGAAATGAACTGAAATGAAATGAACTGAAATGAAATGAACTGAACTGAAATGAACTAGAAATTATCCCTCCGGAACTAGGCCACAATGACGGGCGCCCTCTTGGTAGCAGTCGGGTTATTGGCGTGTCGTTGGATCAAATAACGAGTGCTATCTCTTCTATTGAATGACGTCATGCTTCTCAACCTTGGTCACAATGCGTCTTAGCCGTCGTGGTGAATGGGAGGAACATAACTGGTTGTTGCGTTATTCAGACGGACGCACGCGAGCATGTGACAAGAGAGGACGGAACCGCGGAAGTGATCACGTGACCACAATGTGACAGGACTACATATACATATACACCTGTAGGTTCAGTCGTAGAGAGGGATACAAATTGATCGGTCCACCCACCGGCCCGTGCGTTTTCCCGCCGTATTCACACAATTGGGTTGAAACAAGCACGCAAGAAGAAATTGTTGAGCCGGCAGACTATCAGTGTGTGCATGGTAGTAGCTGTAAGATTAAATAATAATGGGAATCATTTACTATTTAATGTGGTCACGGACTTTGAGAAGTTGGTGGTATATGATGGAGTTTTAGCTGTGATGTTTGACGATGGTCCCGCGTGGTCTAGCGGTTAGGATTCCTGGCTTTCACCCAGGCGGCCCGGGTTCGACTCCCGGCGCGGGAGTGGCCTTTTCAATCCTCTCATGCTTCCTTCCAAAGCATACTCACGAAAGCTGCAATCACCAGTGCGCATACTACCCAAACTACCAACAGTAGTTACGATAAGTTTGACAATGTTACATTCAAGTGTCCCACAGAAAGCGAGCTCGCCAACTGTTTGGGCTTTCAGTATAGAACGTATTTATTTTCAAAGTCATCGGCATTTACAGTTGAGGACTACTGTGAATTAGACAAATAGTAAACCTATGTGCACTTCCACCGATCAGTGGTACCACGTGGTCCACTAACCTAGACAAGCTAGGACTGAATACAAGTGTGAATCATTGTTATTATTATTCGTTCACACTGCAACGGCCAGATTGGAGGCCGCCATCTTGTTGTTCGTTTAATGTAAGCGTTGGTGCCGTTGATACACTTACTGGGCCTCGGCTCATGAAGTTTTTCCCTTTTGTGCTTTTGCAGATCACACGTGCTACCCTCGTCGAAAGAGCACTGCCCCTGCCTGTTACAACACATCAGCGTGACCACACAAATATAACAGTTTGAGGAGGAGAAATCTTGTCGAGTAGTTTGAATTGAGTGCGAGGAAAAGCGGTCTCCCGCGCCGGGAGTCGAACCCGGGCCGCCTGGGTGAGAGCCAGGAATCCTAACCGCTAGACCACGCGGGACGAGACGTTTTGGCTTCTAAATACTAACTAATTGCAAAAATTCACCCTCAAAATATGGTAATAGTGAGAAAGATTACCCACTGGATCGAAACGCCCGCTCCTATAGTTCCTTCACCCATCCCAGAGGCCACCCGCCCCCAACCTCAACCAGGGCAGCCCGAAACTGTGGAGCGGCAACGAACGACTCGATCTGGCCGTCATGTACATTGGCCAAAGCGTCTCGTAAGTCGTGTTGGATTATTTTGTACGGTGAGGGCTTCGTAAATAACCGCTAGGCCCGTGCGCATTGTAGTATTCTCCACCGGCGGCACGAGAGGATTGTGGCATCCTAACATGGTCCTCTAGACGACCGATGACACATGAGATTTGTGATGCTAATGGAGACCTGCGCGCGGTACGCCCTCAATTAGATCGAGGGGTCACTTCGAAAGTTCCCTTCTAGGGGGTTGGGGGGGGGGGGGAGGGAAAATTGTTGTAGCGACCTGGAGATGACTGAGTTCGAATGTGTAAATTCATGAGCAAAAATTACTTTAGACAAAAACGTAACCAATTAGCAATTAGATCTAAACAGGTTGTATGTTGTTCGATGCCACAGGGCTGTGCATTGTTTGTCTGCTTGCTGTAAGTAAACAATTGGTTTCCACCAATTGAAAACACATTTTTGACTGCTCTGCTTGCGGACGGTTAGACCTTTAACTCCTTCAACTAGTATCGCGTTCGGTTTCGCTCTAAAATGTAGACGTGAAAGGCATTGTTTTAGTACAGACCATCCTTGACCTATTCCAACGACTTTTCCGTCTTTTGGCACGCGTCGGAACTTTTGACTTGTTGCCCGTTCCATAGGTCATTCTAGGGATCTAGTTGGTACCTGGTATCCGGAGTACTAAATATGCATCTTCATTTCCACCATCATCCTGTTCACGTTCAAGACAACCTCGTTGACAGTTTCCCACGTGTCCACTTATCTGGTTTAATTTCCCGACGTTCTCCACCGCATCAGTAGTGGTTGAATACTTCAGTATTGATATTTCTGATATACTTCCTTCTGTATCTTTCTGAGTTTCAGCTTGTTCGTATAAGACAGGTTTCATATTTTCACAGCGGGAACAACAGGTTTCTTCAGGGTGTTCAACCTCCAGTGCACTGACTTTCGGGTTCAAAATCCTTGGTCCTGACATCTTGTCCATAAGTCTAATGTTCATTCTTAAATCGTCGACATGGGTCGCATTTACCACAGGCACGTCAGGCATGGCCAGTTAACGAACCACGTCCGCCAGCTGGAACATATCCATGGAACGGCCGATATGGGCGACGCTCACCATCCCACGCAGGGACTCCGGCAGACTACTTACAAATCTTTCCGCCAATAGATCAGCCCGCGACGTCCCATCCAGTGTGAACAACGCACGGTCCAGGAGTGAACGGAGCACGACGGCATGCGCCAGAAGGTCTGCACCAGCCTCCAGCTTGGCATCCTTGAAAAGCCGCACAGCATCCTGACGGTCGGCCGGGGTGTCGAGTCCTGCAATCGGGGCGTCCTTCGCGGCGGCCCACTTTATCTCACCCGGGACTCTTCGCGCCGCACCCAGCACCGCCCGCGCTCTGCTCTTGAGAAGCGCTCGAAGGGCCGCCAACTTACCCCAGTCCGACTGGATCCCCGAGAACTCCACCAGGTCCTCGAAATCCTCCAGAAAGATCCGTTCGTCCATGTCTTCAAACGGCTCCGGCCATGGTAGATCCATCCTGGTCGCGGCACCACTTGTTATATTCCACAAGACACAACTGGGAAATGGATTGCTCACTAGTAATCACTCGCTCAGAAGTCATCTTAAATAACCATATGGAACAACGATGGTCATTTGCATTTCAGTGGTCCAATCCATTTGAAGGCAGTTGTTTTCTAGCCGCAAGATGCAATCAAGCGGTTTATATACCTTATTTTGCCTTATTACGTTTGTTCCTCTGACAGATGCGTTCGTTGGTAATCCACACTGTCCATAGTTGCGTTTTCAACAATGAGCTGCTTACTAAGTAGAATATACATTCCACCACATGGTGAGTGGAGAGATAGGAACCAGAACTTCCGAACCAAGTGCACGGTTATTGGCAATTCGAACAGAACTGAAATGAAATGAACTGAAATGAAATGAACTGAAATGAAATGAACTAGAAATTATCCCTCCGGAACTAGGCCACAATGACGGGCGCCCTCTTGGTAGCAGTCGGGTTATTGGCGTGTCGTTGGATCAAATAACGAGTGCTATCTCTTCTATTGAATGACGTCATGCTTCTCAACCTTGGTCACAATGCGTCTTAGCCGTCGTGGTGAATGGGAGGAACATAACTGGTTGTTGCGTTATTCAGACGGACGCACGCGAGCATGTGACAAGAGAGGACGGAACCGCGGAAGTGATCACGTGACCACAATGTGACAGGACTACATATACATATACACCTGTAGGTTCAGTCGTAGAGAGGGATACAAATTGATCGGTCCACCCACCGGCCCGTGCGTTTTCCCGCCGTATTCACACAATTGGGTTGAAACAAGCACGCAAGAAGAAATTGTTGAGCCGGCAGACTATCAGTGTGTGGATGGTAGTAGCTGTAAGATTAAATAATAATGGGAATCATTTACTATTTAATGTGGTCACGGACTTTGAGAAGTTGGTGGTATATGATGGAGTTTTAGCTGTGATGTTTGACGATGGTCCCGCGTGGTCTAGCGGTTAGGATTCCTGGCTTTCACCCAGGCGGCCCGGGTTCGACTCCCGGCGCGGGAGTGGCCTTTTCAATCCTCTCATGCTTCCTTCCAAAGCATACTCACGAAAGCTGCAATCACCAGTGCGCATACTACCCAAACTACCAACAGTAGTTACGATAAGTTTGACAATGTTACATTCAAGTGTCCCACAGAAAGCGAGCTCGCCAACTGTTTGGGCTTTCAGTATAGAACGTATTTATTTTCAAAGTCATCGGCATTTACAGTTGAGGACTACTGTGAATTAGACAAATAGTAAACCTATGTGCACTTCCACCGATCAGTGGTACCACGTGGTCCACTAACCTAGACAAGCTAGGACTGAATACAAGTGTGAATCATTGTTATTATTATTCGTTCACACTGCAACGGCCAGATTGGAGGCCGCCATCTTGTTGTTCGTTTAATGTAAGTGTTGGTGCCGTTGATACACTTACTGGGCCTCGGCTCATGAAGTTTTTCCCTTTTGTGCTTTTGCAGATCACACGTGCTACCCTCGTCGAAAGAGCACTGCCCCTGCCTGTTACAACACATCAGCGTGACCACACAAATATAACAGTTTGAGGAGGAGAAATCTTGTCGAGTAGTTTGAATTGAGTGCGAGGAAAAGCGGTCTCCCGCGCCGGGAGTCGAACCCGGGCCGCCTGGGTGAGAGCCAGGAATCCTAACCGCTAGACCACGCGGGACGAGACGTTTCGGCTTCTAAATACTAACTAATTGCAAAAATTCACCCTCAAAATATGGTAATAGTGAGAAAGATTACCCACTGGATCGAAACGCCCGCTCCTATAGTTCCTTCACCCATCCCAGAGGCCACCCGCCCCCAACCTCAACCAGGGCAGCCCGAAACTGTGGAGCGGCAACGAACGACTCGATCTGGCCGTCATGTACATTGGCCAAAGCGTCTCGTAAGTCGTGTTGGATTATTTTGTACGGTGAGGGCTTCGTAAATAACCGCTAGGCCCGTGCGCATTGTAGTATTCTCCACCGGCGGCACGAGAGGATTGTGGCATCCTAACATGATCCTCTAGACGACCGATGACACATGAGATTTGTGATGCTAATGGAGACCTGCGCGCGGTACGCCCTTCGAAAGTTCCCTTCTAGGGGGTTGGGGGGGGGGGAGGGAAAATTGTTGTAGCGACCTGGAGATGACTGAGTTCGAATGTGTAAATTCATGAGCAAAAATTACTTTAGACAAAAACGTAACCAATTAGCAATTAGATCTAAACAGGTTGTATGTTGTTCGATGCCACAGGGCTGTGCATTGTTTGTCTGCTTGCTGTAAGTAAACAATTGGTTTCCACCAATTGAAAACACATTTTTGACTGCTCTGCTTGCGGACGGTTAGACCTTTAACTCCTTCAACTAGTATCGCGTTCGGTTTCGCTCTAAAATGTAGACGTGAAAGGCATTGTTTTAGTACAGACCATCCTTGACCTATTCCAACGACTTTTCCGTCTTTTGGCACGCGTCGGAACTTTTGACTTGTTGCCCGTTCCATAGGTCATTCTAGGGATCTAGTTGGTACCTGGTATCCGGAGTACTAAATATGCATCTTCATTTCCACCATCATCCTGTTCACGTTCAAGACAATCTCGTTGACAGTTTCCCACGTGTCCACTTATCTGGTTTAATTTCCCGACGTTCTCCACCGCATCAGTAGTGGTTGAATACTTCAGTATTGATATTTCTGATATACTTCCTTCTGTATCTTTCTGAGTTTCAGCTTGTTCGTATAAGACAGGTTTCATATTTTCACAGCGGGAACAACAGGTTTCTTCAGGGTGTTCAACCTCCAGTGCACTGACTTTCGGGTTCAAAATCCTTGGTCCTGACATCTTGTCCATAAGTCTAATGTTCATTCTTAAATCGTCGACATGGGTCGCATTTACCACAGGCACGTCAGGCATGGCCAGTTAACGAACCACGTCCGCCAGCTGGAACATATCCATGGAACGGCCGATATGGGCGACGCTCACCATCCCACGCAGGGACTCCGGCAGACTACTTACAAATCTTTCCGCCAATAGATCAGCCCGCGACGTCCCATCCAGTGTGAACAACGCACGGTCCAGGAGTGAACGGAGCACGACGGCATGCGCCAGAAGGTCTGCACCAGCCTCCAGCTTGGCATCCTTGAAAAGCCGCACAGCATCCTGACGGTCGGCCGGGGTGTCGAGTCCTGCAATCGGGGCGTCCTTCGCGGCGGCCCACTTTATCTCACCCGGGACTCTTCGCGCCGCACCCAGCACCGCCCGCGCTCTGCTCTTGAGAAGCGCTCGAAGGGCCGCCAACTTACCCCAGTCCGACTGGATCCCCGAGAACTCCACCAGGTCCTCGAAATCCTCCAGAAAGATCCGTTCGTCCATGTCTTCAAACGGCTCCGGCCATGGTAGATCCATCCTGGTCGCGGCACCACTTGTTATATTCCACAAGACACAACTGGGAAATGGATTGCTCACTAGTAATCACTCGCTCAGAAGTCATCTTAAATAACCATATGGAACAACGATGGTCATTTGCATTTCAGTGGTCCAATCCATTTGAAGGCAGTTGTTTTCTAGCCGCAAGATGCAATCAAGCGGTTTATATACCTTATTTTGCCTTATTACGTTTGTTCCTCTGACAGATGCGTTCGTTGGTAATCCACACTGTCCATAGTTGCGTTTTCAACAATGAGCTGCTTACTAAGTAGAATATACATTCCACCACATGGTGAGTGGAGAGATAGGAACCAGAACTTCCGAACCAAGTGCACGGTTATTGGCAATTCGAACAGAACTGAAATGAAATGAACTGAAATGAAATGAACTAGAAATTATCCCTCCGGAACTAGGCCACAATGACGGGCGCCCTCTTGGTAGCAGTCGGGTTATTGGCGTGTCGTTGGATCAAATAACGAGTGCTATCTCTTCTATTGAATGACGTCATGCTTCTCAACCTTGGTCACAATGCGTCTTAGCCGTCGTGGTGAATGGGAGGAACATAACTGGTTGTTGCGTTATTCAGACGGACGCACGCGAGCATGTGACAAGAGAGGACGGAACCGCGGAAGTGATCACGTGACCACAATGTGACAGGACTACATATACATATACACCTGTAGGTTCAGTCGTAGAGAGGGATACAAATTGATCGGTCCACCCACCGGCCCGTGCGTTTTCCCGCCGTATTCACACAATTGGGTTGAAACAAGCACGCAAGAAGAAATTGTTGAGCCGGCAGACTATCAGTGTGTGGATGGTAGTAGCTGTAAGATTAAATAATAATGGGAATCATTTACTATTTAATGTGGTCACGGACTTTGAGAAGTTGGTGGTATATGATGGAGTTTTAGCTGTGATGTTTGACGATGGTCCCGCGTGGTCTAGCGGTTAGGATTCCTGGCTTTCACCCAGGCGGCCCGGGTTCGACTCCCGGCGCGGGAGTGGCCTTTTCAATCCTCTCATGCTTCCTTCCAAAGCATACTCACGAAAGCTGCAATCACCAGTGCGCATACTACCCAAACTACCAACAGTAGTTACGATAAGTTTGACAATGTTACATTCAAGTGTCCCACAGAAAGCGAGCTCGCCAACTGTTTGGGCTTTCAGTATAGAACGTATTTATTTTCAAAGTCATCGGCATTTACAGTTGAGGACTACTGTGAATTAGACAAATAGTAAACCTATGTGCACTTCCACCGATCAGTGGTACCACGTGGTCCACTAACCTAGACAAGCTAGGACTGAATACAAGTGTGAATCATTGTTATTATTATTCGTTCACACTGCAATGGCCAGATTGGAGGCCGCCATCTTGTTGTTCGTTTAATGTAAGTGTTGGTGCCGTTGATACACTTACTGGGCCTCGGCTCATGAAGTTTTTCCCTTTTGTGCTTTTGCAGATCACACGTGCTACCCTCGTCGAAAGAGCACTGCCCCTGCCTGTTACAACACATCAGCGTGACCACACAAATATAACAGTTTGAGGAGGAGAAATCTTGTCGAGTAGTTTGAATTGAGTGCGAGGAAAAGCGGTCTCCCGCGCCGGGAGTCGAACCCGGGCCGCCTGGGTGAGAGCCAGGAATCCTAACCGCTAGACCACGCGGGACCAACGTCAAACATCACAGCTAAAACTCCATCATATACCACCAACTTCTCAAAGTCCGTGACCACATTAAATAGTAAATGATTCCCATTATTATTTAATCTTACAACGGGACGAGACGATTTGGCTTCTAAATACTAACTAATTGCAAAAATTCACCCTCAAAATATGGTAATAGTGAGAAAGATTACCCACTGGATCGAAACGCCCGCTCCTATAGTTCCTTCACCCATCCCAGAGGCCACCCGCCCCCAACCTCAACCAGGGCAGCCCGAAACTGTGGATCGGCAACGAACGACTCGATCTGGCCGTCATGTACATTGGCCAAAGCGTCTCGTAAACAGGAACCCTATCTCACCAATTTCGTACCTTTGGAGCCCTTTCGTCCACGTATTTTCGCATCCGCTGAGAGTCGATGGTACGAATTAAGCAAGTTTCTGTGCTCTTGACCACAGGCCTCGGACAGAGCTTCTTGCCATTACTTAGGCCCCCAAAATTGGCATATTTTTCGGTGATTTCGTTCCTAGATTGACAGGTTTTTTTTGGGATGCAAACAAGTCTATTCAATTATCTCCGGGCTCCGTTCAAATCGCTCTTCACTACCACTGACATTTCTGCACGTCGTATCGGGTGTCATTGTAGCTCTGAAATTGAGTTTGGAGGTGAAGGTATATTAATCTTTCATTGGATGCGACCGATCCCAGTACGCGTTCCCTCCTCAATATCTGCAGGTAAACCATAACTGGAAGATTCAGGGACTTCTGTATTGGCTCCGGATCTGGAATTGTATCCAAGACATGCCGAAAATCCTGAAGAAATCACTCAGTCCTATAAGAAGAGGATACGAATGTTGGAAATGAAGCTTGCCAAGAAGGCTTCAATAATGGATGTCTTTAAAGCTGTGGATGTACCCCTTACTGGATATAAAACTCGCAATGAGTCATCCGTGGCCGATGATTTGCGGTTGCTGACCTCCAATGACACTCAAATTAAGCCCTCTGTCCGTCGTTTTTACCTTTCAGCAGAAAAAGGTTCAGGTGCTAAACACCAGTGTCAGTCGTTGGCTCCGTCTCAAGTCTTACTACCTCAGCACGAGGTTGTATTTTTTGATGGTAATCCTTTGAGATACTGGTCATTTACAAGAAGTTTCCAAAGTGCCATCGCCGGGAAGGTTTTAGGTGACGAGAGCCAACTTTCGTACCTAATTTATTATTGTCGGGGAGAAGTGAGAAATGCCCTCGAGAGCTGTGCCATCCTGGAATCAGATGAAGGATATAATGAAGCCCTGAGTATATTAAAAAGATGATTGGGGCAGCCCTATGTGACCTCTAGGGCATTCATAGATGACTCGGTGGACGGCTCGGTCATCAAGTCCATGAACTCAGCCACTTTACTAAAGTTAGCTGGACAAATGAAGATTTGTCGCAATACGTTGCGCCAGTTAAATCATTTTTCCGACCTGAATGCTTCGAGAA
This sequence comes from Fasciola hepatica, assembly GCA_948099385.1. Classification (NCBI taxonomy): domain Eukaryota; kingdom Metazoa; phylum Platyhelminthes; class Trematoda; order Plagiorchiida; family Fasciolidae; genus Fasciola; species Fasciola hepatica. Next base: position 5,227,513 of record CANUEZ040000146.1, read on the forward strand.
CGTTAGGTGCTATTGTGAGACGTTTACCCCAACCTTTGCAGTTTCGTTGGGCCGAAGTTGCCTCATCCATTGTGTGCCTAGGTCGAGAGGAAACCTTCGTGGATCTTACCGAATTCGTGGACGAAAGAGCTGACGTATTTATGGTGCATCAGTCTTATACACTCACTTCGACCGCGACCCACAGTTATGCTCCTGTTCTTCGTCAACCACCGTTTAAGATTTCGACGCACCACACACAAGCGACGGTGTCGTCTGCACCTCCTCAGACGCTTATTCAGCATCGTCATTGTCTGCAATGTGACGAATCACATTACACTGATCAGTGTGGAATGTTCATTGCAATCAATTTATATAAAAGACTAGAATTTGTCAATCATCATCGATTATGCGGTTTATGCCTGAAGCCGAACCATGTAGCAGACGGTTGTAGATCACGTGGCTCATGTGGCGTCTCAGGGTGCTCTTTGCACCACCACCCCTTACTTCATTCGAATATCGCAGACAATGGCCCCGCATCCGGAACCAATAAGGAGATCACCCACTGTCTTTTAACGTCCAGAACGGAGTCAGTTACTTCGTTAGTCGTATTACCGGTCAGAGTATTCGGACCTCTCGGATCAGTCAACACCTACGCATACCTCGACAACGGTTCGGACTCCACCCTAATCGATCAAGAACTGGTCAAGTAGTTAGGCCTAACAGGTGAGCCATCAAAGTTATCGGTATCTACTGTTGTTCAAACTGCAGAGATGAATTCAGAGGTGGTTAGTTTTGAGTTAAGTGGATTGGATGAGAAAGAACGTTTCGAAGTGAAAAGATCTCAGTCTGTATCTAACCCAGCCCAACTAACGGGAATTGCTCAGACAGCAAACTCATCTGCGAGTTGGAAGCACTTACAGGACGTTAAAATTCCTGTCATCGAGGGAGCAAAAGTGTCTGTGCGGCACACTGGGTACCGGAACATCGATACGGCGGGCGAGAGGATCCGTATGCTCTACGTACACCTCTCGGTTGGGTTCTCACGGGACCGATACCTTATGGAGAACAAGGAAGAACTGTACCTCACCGTCTACGTTCTTGTTCCAGATTCTTGAGGTGGACGGAGGGATTTCTAGACCGAGTGATACAAATCACCAATGACGCACTCGCAGCATCTTACCAATCTGCTGATTACATTCGCAAACGCTCGGGGGGAGTGTACATCCCGTAGTTATCGGCTATCAACAATGCGAATAGAACAACTTCCTCGGTCCAGCTTCTCCACCTGATTCAGTCAAAATTCGTATCGAACGCAAACGCACTACACGCACAGACGCCGCTGGATCATTTTTAACCGTTCACCCACTCATGCACATTCACATACGGGCACTGCTCCCATCGTGTATTGTCCTAACACGCCATCACGTGCACCGCACGATTTTCGATTTCTGCTCCGTGATCGTGACACAAGCGCGCTCATGTGACCAGATGTTTGTTCTCTCGGTATGATGTCATGTGGTGACATGCACACACAGTCATGACCACTCTCTGTATGGGACACACGAACTGACGTTCATCCATCACCGTTTCCCTCATATCACGTTGACCCAGTGTACCACACACACATGTGAACTAGCACTAGTGATCACTGTCTACCCGGGACCACTGGAAAAGAAACACACACACACGCACGTACACACACACACACACACACACACACACACATACTGAACCCTTCTGCCTTATGACAATTCTGCTACAGGCACATACCTGACACATCTAATATGCTCCCAACGTGTTACCAGTCGATTCCCTCAACCGGGACTACTCGACATTCTGTCGAACTGTTTGACACGAGTCGCACCGACAGTTTTCGCCGTACGTTTCGAGATGTTCAGTTGTACGTCCATTTGCCCTTATTTACTAATGTTTACGAACTATAGAACCATGGTCCCTACAACCAATGTCTATTGACTGTGCGTTCACTAGGTGGTCGGGACGTGAAGAACACTGGCACAAATGGAAGTATACTAGTAAAGCTTTGACGTGGCTAGGAATAACGAAACGAAAAAGAAAGGAGAAACCGGGAAGGCTTTATGGAAGGCGGTCGGAGCGAAGTTTCGAGATTAATTAGTATCTAGAAGCCAACGGTTAGGATTCCTGGCTCTCACCCAGGCGGCCCGGGTTCGACTCCCGGCGCGGGAGACCGCTTTTCCTCGCACTCAATTCAAACTACTCAACACGATTTCTCCTCCTCAAACTGTTTGAATTCGTGAACACAGATTAATTTATATTTGTGTGGTCACGCTGAAATGTGAACAAATAATAACAATGATCCATTTCTCGGTTACGTCTTGGGGTTTATAACAATCAGTGTTAGTAATACGCGAGTTGTTCATACTTCAGATGTGGATATTTGCCAGTCGGGTATTCACCAAGGTGAGTTCAGCTACATGGAATACCGCCACAATTTTGAGTATTGTGGTCAGATTGAGTACTTCGGTAGATATGAGTACTGTATAGGATTTTCGTCCCGTAATTGAGTGACTCGCAGATAAACGAATCCCAGTTCCCAAGGCAGAGAACATCAGGCTCGCTTTTTTACGTGTGTCCAGATTTTGGGCAAGCCGATCACAGAATCAATACAGTCAAAAAAGTCGTCAAGACGCCCAAGCAACAATAGACGGGAAACGGTCTAGGCGACAGATCTGATTGGTCAGCGCAGTCCGAGATAGAGCAAGACTATCACCAACACGTGTGTGTGTGTGTGCGATGTCCATGCATGTGAGGGATATGGATCAATTGTCCACAGAGTGCGCGTATCCGTGCAAGGCTGTGTCTGTCTGCGCACGTGACCATTTAGGCCGAAAACAATCTGCGTTTTCGACGGCGCAATCGAAATGCTCCGCTATAAGTCACTGTTGCTAATCGGGATGTCCCATGTCGTGGAGATGATTCATTTTCATTGGCCACCTCCTGATCAGAGATCGCTAGTTAAAAAGATTTGGTTAAGCAATCGAGGATGCCCATTTTATTCCCCCCTGACAACTTGTTTTTCCATCCCGACTTTATCCTGCCCTTGAAATCGATTGTTTGAGAATGAATTATTGAACATAATTTTCCTCTCTACGTCTTTTCCTTGAAATTAATGGATATTCCTCGTCTAAACACTACTCCCCAAACAGACTAAAGAAGAATCCAAGGACTCGTACTGGTTTTCAGGAAGTTTGTCTAATTACTATATTTGCCGAAAAAAATCGGATAGTTGCATATCATCATCGTGAAGAGCTGAGCCCCAAAGTTCGTGTTCGAGGTGTGTCGAATGGGTACATTAACGTAATGAAGTTATCAAAGTGATAGATAATCGTCGCCTCTATTTCCCTGTTAGTAACTATTGTTTCCGCTGAACTGAGTAAATACCAAAGTGAATGCCGCACTAGAACCGACTTCGTACAGAACTTTCTAGCAATTACGTGCGTGTATTCCATAATAGCACGTTTTTGTCTCACGACAGCGATTACCGCTACTCTCATCCTCATCAAATCGCGACTGACAGGCGTGGACATTAAAGTACATCAATCATAAATGCACTATGGCAACTGGTACTTTTTCAACAAATAGTGCGTTCTGTCAACTGGTTGGGTCAAGCATTGTCAGCTTGTATCATCGATCAGCTCCGGAGTAGTTGAATGAGATTTGGAGAGTACAACTGGACCACAACACCTGCCGAACCGCGCATCTGTGCCAATTCATTTCCCCTCACCCACCGACTCTGTACGGTGGCACGCATGAGGCCGTGGGACCATTTTGACCGAAACAATGCCACTGCAGGATCCACAATACTTTGAATCGAGATTTGCCCACTTTTCCGGACGACATAATCCACATCCGAATCGTGTGACACATTTCAAGGGTCTGCTCGATTTGCCGGTGCGCGTTGTAAGAGATCCACCACCGATAGTGAATAGATGTCACACATATGCACCATACACGATGATGGATTATAAGTCACGTAGCGCCTGGGATTTGACCCAGTCGGCTACAATCCCGACCGGACTGTCCCCTAACGGGTACAAGCAGTGGCAGGTTGCAGCCGCCCAGAATCGATTCGATCCGAACTCGGACACTGAATCAGACCGGTTCAGTCACGTGACTCAGTATGGAACCAGCTCAGCCAAGCTACGAATGCCTGTGGGATTCTTGAATTTAGCGCGACCTCGAGCACGTGTACCGAACAATGACCTCATTACTGGACTGCAATACTTCACCGGATTGAGGAACTATTCTGTGCGTGGCAGACCAAATTTGGGCAGCTTGATTGTGGCCGATGCTCGTCAAGCGCAGTACGGAAATGCAGGACAAATGCAACCATGGTCACTACCTGTTGAACGTGATCGTTGGAAACAAGAGTTGACCTACATGACGGGCACTATACTGGGTATGTTTTGAAGGTGAATTATTTTCTTCTTAAAAAACCATATTGATTGTTTTGTACGTCCTACAACGTCATGATTTCGTCGGCAACTGGAAAACCAGGCTCATCCTGATAGCCGTTATTTTAAAGAGGATCACTATGACCGAATTGCTAGTGGTAACAACTAAAATTAGATGGCTATCCATAAGTGATGAAAAGGATGGTCTGATAACCCAGGGCCCACCACTTATTGTTTTTTTTTAAAATATTACCCATTGAACAATGGACATCACTATTTTGTCTAAAGTGAAAACAAAAAATGTACACAATAGTGTTGTTCTGCCATACGTCGTATGAAGCCCGCCACTACCGATCACACTGGTGGTAGGCAGCAGTCCGCTGTTCCCTGTGAGTTACTTCACTTCACGTCTCAGGATCAGAATGTCGATTACCCCCAAATGTGGCAGTGAGCGTTCAAAGTTATTGGTATGCATGTCCCTTCCACTACTTTAATGAGCAAACACGAAATAAATAAATAACATAAATACCGGTATATGAATACAGTGCAGGGAGCAGAGATCCTATAACCTCAAGAACCAAGAACCACCAACCATAATACCGAAATCTGGAGTGAAGGGGTCAGTCATGGTGTCAAGCCAGGTCACGGCAGAATAGTCGACTAGCCCACGCCTGAAGTGTCATCACCAGTATCTGAAGCTCAAAAGCGGCCAATCAGAATTGTACAGAATGCTCACAGCCAAATGCACAGATTGTGCTAGTAGGTTTATGCTGCTAGGCTACAGCCAAAAGCTGTCCCATGATCAAAATGAAAAAGATTTCGATCAGTTTTTGGTTGGCCGAAGAACATCACTGGGACAAGCTCTTTCACTCGCCTTATGCTGGTCACACCTCAAAGAGCACGACTAGTTATCGATCAGCCAATAGCTGACGGAAATGAAACCGAATTTGGACGGCTTCAATTAAAACCTAAGTCGGTTGGCGTTATCTGAATGAGCATGACACGCTGAAATGTCCTAAGGTAGTCGTACCTCTATCCGCGAATGGCACTGGTCAAGAACGTAGAGCTTAACCAGCAAATCGTTGTTTGTTTAGGATATAATAAAGTCATCATTTTGTGCAAACCCAAACAAGGCATCCATAGATATATGAAAGTGAAGCGTCATTACTACTTAGTATGTCAGGACCGAACAAGGTTGGGATTGTACTGGAAGAGCGATGCACCATTTGATGTGTTCAAAGAGAAAGTAGAATGTAAATAACACGGGGTTGTCGGTGGACAATGTTAGGAGCGGGCGTTTCGATTCAGTGGGTAATCTTTCTCACTATTACCATATTTTGAGGGTGAATTTTTGCAATTAGTTAGTACTTAGAAGCCAAAACGTCTCGTCCCGCGTGGTCTAGCGGTTAGGATTCCTGGCTCTCACCCAGGCGGCCCGGGTTCGACTCCCGGCGCGGGAGACCACTTTTCCTCGCACTCAATTCAAACTACTCGACAAGATTTCTCCTCCTCAAACTGTTTGAATTCGTGAACACAGATTAATTCATATTTGTGTGGTCACGCTGAAGTGTGAACAAATAATAATAACAATGATTCACACTTGTATTCAGTCCTAGCTTGTCTAGGTTAGTGGACCACGTGGTACCACAGATCGATGGAAACGTACGTAGTGTGGTAGAATTTTATTGTTTACTAACACAGTGTAGTGGAAATCGTTGATAGGTTGTCGACGTTTCGGTCACCACGGGTAACTTTTTTCAAGACTGGTTTTACAGCCAAATGAAACTGGAACGCTCATAGGTTTACTATTTGTCTAATTCACAGTAGTCCTCAACTGTGAATGCCGATGACTTTGAAAATAAATACGTTCTATACTGAAAGCCCAAACAGTTGGCGAGCTCGCTTTCTGTGGGACACTTGAATGTAACATTGTCTAACTTATCGTAACTACTGTTGGTAGTTTGGGTATTATGCGCACTGGTGATTGCAGCTTTCGTGAGTATGCTTTGGAAGGAAGCATGAGAGGATTGAAAAGGCCACTCCCGCGCCGGGAGTCGAACCCGGGCCGCCTGGGTGAAAGCCAGGAATCCTAACCGCTAGACCACGCGGGACCATCGTCAAACATCACAGCTAAAACTCCATCATATACCACCAACTTCTCAAAGTCCGTGACCACATTAAATAGTAAATGATTCCCATTATTATTTAATCTTACGGCTACTACCATCCACACACTGATAGTCTGCTGGCTCAACAATTTCTTCTTGCGTGCTTGTTTCAACCCAATTGTGTGAATACGGCGGGAAAACGCACGGGCCGGTGGGTGGACCGATCAATTTGTATCCCTCTCTACGACTGAACCTACAGGTGTATATGTATATGTAGTCCTGTCACATTGTGGTCACGTGATCACTTCCGCGGTTCCGTCCTCTCTTGTTACATGCTCGCGTCCGTCCGTCTGAATAACGCAACAACCAGTTATGTTCCTCCCATTCACCACGACGGCTAAGACGCATTGTGACCAAGGTTGAGAAGCATGACGTCATTCAATAGAAGAGATAGCACTCGTTATTTGATCCAACGACACGCCAATAACCCGACTGCTACCAAGAGGGCGCCCGTCATTGTGGCCTAGTTCCGGGGGGATAATTTCTAGTTCATTTCATTTCATTTCATTTCATTTCAGTTCTGTTCGAATTGCCAATAACCGTGCACTTGGTTCGGAAGTTCTGGTTCCTATGTCTGATAGAAGACTTCACTCGGGAAGCATAAATCAAGTTAATGAACGAACGGTAAATTTCGAGCCAAGCTGGCTGTTTGATAACCCCTCCACACCATATCCCGCATTTTTTCGGAAATAAGGTCAAAGTAATTTGGAAATGGGTAAAATTATTCGGAATTAGGTCAAAATTATTCGGAAATACCGCCTGATTGACGGGTCGAAATTCCTCCCTGATTGGTCTGAGGACCGGCGCACCAATCACCCTTGAACGTTTCGCGTAAATGGCCACACCGTGCACCCGTCGTGCGCGCATCGCACTATGATGATGCCGATTGAGTGGCATTTCCGAGTAATTTTGACCTAATTCCGAAATAATGCGGGAAATGGTACAGTTTTCATAAGCTACAGGGATTACGGTGACTTAGGTTGACTCAGAACGTGTTTGTGGCATTGACCTTGTATCGCTAACGATCAAGAGGCGAGCGATAGCCGAAGTAGGTCTATGTGTCGCAACCAACGATTGTGAATCGGAATGACTTATTGCCCTCTGTACGTACTTGGGTATGTGTTCAATCGTTCTGGTGTTTATCAAGCTGTCGGGCCCACCGAAGTAGGCGTCATCGTAACTACAAAAAAGGCCTAAATGCAATGTTGTAGAATCAACAGTGGTGTGCTCCTTGAAATGTGACTGACCGTAGCTTTAATGCCGCGGCATAGTAGGTTCTCACGATTGTACTCCTAATCGGCTATGCGGTGAGGTGTATCAACCTCCCCGTCCTAAGACAAATAAAAAATCACAGTGTCCATCAGCTTCCGACTGGGGATGAAGAGTTTCTATCTCAGTTGAGAGAGTATCCCCGGCACACATCTTTCTGGTCCTGAAGGATAAAGTTCTGTCTTGTGCACGTTTATGTTCAATAGACGAGAAACTATGGGAGTGCAGATATTGTCTGGACCGTGTTCCTTTCAGAAATACTGCTCGCTGGATGGAACCATCAGGTCTTCGTGTTGCTAGAACATCCAAAAAAGACCAGCGAACTGTGGTTTTCGGTTTCACAGGTGAATTTGAAGTTTGGATGGGCTGCATTGAATTTCTCCAATACTGGTTGGATATGATCTGGGTCGTCCGGGACAATGAATATGTCATCTACATACCGTGTGTAGAAAACGGTCTTTTCAATTCCCGCATTCAACCGCGCCTCGATCATTCCCGTATAAATGTCTACCAGGATGGGACCGAGGGGATCACCCACGGCTACTCTGTCAACCTGTCTGTAAGTACTTCTCTGAAAATGGACGCTAATGTTGTCGGCGCCTAAGAGAAAAAGGGGTTTCAGAATGTCCGGTGGTAGAGTGAATCAAATGTTCGCTTTTTCAGTAAATTCGCAAGTAGAATCTACTGTTACAGGTAGATAGTGATGTAACGTCAAAAGAGCCCATTACTGTGTTGCATATTTTAGCATTGTTTGAAAGATTGTAGAGTTGGAATGAATCACACAAAGTGTGGGTCCTAAGACATTTTTGTGCTGGTTACAGCACCTCGATTACCCACTGGGCCATGTTTTGGTACGGTGCAATATAGAAATAAAGAAAGTTTGTGAGTACAAGAGTACCACTAATTGCGACACTTAACGATATCCTCCAATGTGATCAACCAGTGGGTGGGTGGATCCTTTGAACCCCACTCACGGGGACTAACACATCTTACATGACCAAGTCCAGTGACTAGACTTTTAATCCCTTGTTGGTCAATCCACAGACTTGCCATCTTTGATCATCTTCCAAATATCTACCTGTCTCCGCGAACATTGCGCACCAAGGAATCCTATCCGGACGCATGAACAACATGTGTCCTAACTATGTTAGCCTGGTGAGCTTTAGTGTTTCGTCTGATCATCGTGGTGGAATCTTGAACCTTTTGTCACGGGTTCGGCTTCCGCCATCCTCCGCAGGTAACTTTCTTCAATTTGCAGCTTCTAATCGGCCTCGACCCTTCCCCTGAAATATTGCACAATTATCATGCAATAAAAATGAAGTAGGTAGAAATAAAAAGTGTGAGGGTTTGTTTTTATGTACCCAATAACCTGCGCTTAACCTGAGCATTACTGTAACCCTGTTCCCACCGGTTTCCGGTTACGAAGACATCGGTGTTCGAATGTTGGTAAAATTCGTGTATCCTCCACATGCACTCGCTGTGTATCCGAATTGCAGAGAAGAATTGTCTAACTGTGACAGCTTACACTCGATCCTTGAGAGGTGAACGGAAATCATGTCAACATCACGGATGACTGTGGTTGGCAAACTCCATGCGAGCCCTCTGTGTACACGAAGACACTTCATCCAGCATGAAACTCCCAGATGAAATATAGCTGCCTAGATAGCAGAACTTGTTTACTTGGATGACAGTCAACCCAGATAAGTGGTATTGTGCAGCATCTTGCTTTTGTGGGATTTCCGATGTGATAATAGTCAATCCGATTAAATTGAAAATCGTATGAAGATGCATTTTTATACGAAAAATTGCTGAGCCCTCCGAAACGCGTTCGGTTTATTCAAACTGAAAACAGATGTTGCGGGATTAGATTGGCGCGATCGAAACTTTATCATCACTGAGGATGCATTGGTCCACGCAGACGCGTTTGCTCTTTTTAGGGCAACAATATCTCACCTACTGATTGAATAGCAACTAATGTGCCACTGTTGGTTTCGGCAAACCTCATTCATCTATGAGACAAACGTGATATCCGTTTTTCCGTAGGTTAGGAAGTTAGATCACTTTTACTGTGCATATGTGAAACCTGTGCACATTTTGTAAAAGATACACTGATGATGCCAATTCTGCCGGTAACTACAATTTTGCTCATTGATCAGACGCTGATGGGATGTGTGAGGAGATAACCCTTTGCTGACGCATCAACCGACTGCCTGGGTCCGTTAGCAGACAGCGCGTCACTGTTTGCCCAAAATCGAAGGAAAATTTCAAGCCAGCGAAGTGCGACGATGGCCCAATCACTTCATGACGAAACGGAATGAAATCATCCAATAAGCCACCAACAGTCGCTCTCACCAAAGCGACTAGAATCGATCAATCAGCGACTAAGAGTTGTTTTAACCGAACGAAGGGTAATTAACCAATGAACTGCCAACAGTTGTGTAATGATTCTAATGCCTTCACACACGGTCCAGTGTGTTACTGCTTCATTCCCAGTATCCAGTCCATCGGGTGAAGCGGGGCCTTGATTGTTAGATGGTCGTGATACAGCAAGATCGCTTTGTGATTGTTGAGTACCTTATCTGCGAATAAGTGCATATCTCCTTTTGTATATAAACGAGTTAGTACCAACCAAATGTGACGAAATACATTCATGCTGTTCTTGTCAGAATTCGTCGTTCTCCCGGTGCACATAGTCCGGGTGCTAGCCATTTTATTACGCACAGTTGGCCGGGTAGATACAGTTCTGACAAGTTGTTTTAATCTACTGGAACAAAATCAGCAAGTCGGGATAGCAACCGAAAGAGCCCTTTTGAAGGTCTGGTTATGGGAAGCGTTCTGGACCAGTGCGCTTCTTACCATAGTTTTGACTGCTGTCACGTACTATCCGGTCGACGGCGGAGAAGTCTTCTCACTAGAGGTAGTGGGGCAATATAAAAGAGAAAGAATGCTGTTTTTTCTGAAGAAGGTTTCAGCAATTACCATTAGAGCATCTTCTTTAGGTTATACCAGCACTACCGGGGAATTCGTCCTCAACTTGTTCAATCAATGAATCTGTACCTCTGTGTGTCGTGTTCAGTGTGGCCGTTGTTGGCTGTTTGAATGCAACACATAAATGGTAAGCATTTAGGAAAATTTTTTAACGATCGAATTTCTCCAAATGCAATCGGAAGACACTCGCACTGACACTAGGAGGTATTGGTCTTCGGCATACAAAATACAGCATTTTTATAGGCATGAAATATGTAAAGGAAGACATGCATATAGTCGTTCATTCATGAACAATGTGACTGGTAGACCCAGACTGCTTAAGCACTGTCACGTGATATGGAGGCTGATCATGCGCACCAGGAAAGCCAGTGTCTAAGGTTGCATTGTAATGAGTCGTACGAGCATGATGTATCTGGCTGTGTGGGGAAATGCATAAATGATGATTGGAGTGTACACCGGACAAATGAGCAATGACTGGTCCACATGAAATTTCTTGTGTTACATGCGAGTAGGACACAGAATGAACAAAAATGCTTCAGTACCATTCGCAATACTTGGACTGAGAGAATGTATTGAAGTCGCTCCAACCCGGAACCACGCAAACCAAAATAGTCAGAAGGTCAAGGCTGCCAAACTGTACGTTAGTTTCACTGCAGAATTGATTTACACCAATGTGCAACATCAAAATCACCAATTGGTAGATCACATGTTAACCAATCTCAGCCGGCTTTTGTAGTACCTGTTCGCAGTGATTCTGATTAGCTGGGGATCGCCAACGTATGTGGCCACCAAACGCCATCTTATCATGTTCAGTGAAATGCCAGTGAAACCACCGTAGTAATTTCTGAAGGAAAGATGGCAAACTTAACCATAGGACTTCGACTGAAGAACTACATAAAAGTCTCAAAGGATCGGGTGTGATGAACAACCGGGCTACGGTGAACTATTGTGTACTGTCACGATCTGTCTGACCGAAGTTGGCGAAAGCTAAACCTGTTTTCTGTATACGAGTTGAAACTTCATCTGATATCCAAACTCCAGGTGTAATTCACCAGACTGGATGATATAATTCATCCGCCGGGTTTATTTTCGCCTTAGATACCTTTGTGTTCCGCGTTGGAGCAACGCAGTCCTGCTACAGCATTTTGCGCCTTGAAGGTGATAAATCCAGTCCCAGAATTATAGTTATGACTGTCAGTTGATGTTATTTTGGAATACTTGGTAATTACATTCTCGGCGATGATTTATGCCACAACCAGTCGCACTCTGTACTTGACTAGCATACAAGATTCGCTCTAGCCAAGAATGCAACACGGATTGCAGACCTTTTTAATCACAAGTCACGTGAATTACCTACATCGGCCTATAGTCAATTTTTATTGTTCTTCTTTAATTATCGATTCACTCGCAAATCTGTTCGAGTAACCTGATGATGGACTCCACTTTATTCTGAGAGGAATTCTGAAATAGCGATCACTTTTCACATTAGCCGGGAGAAATTCTACGTCAGTATGAGAGGAGTGACGGCCATTCATTTCCCAAATATTCAGGTATTCTCAAACGTAAAAACTGCTATTTTTACACGGAATTAGGTCGTAGGCTTTAAATTACGTGCTTTTATCCGGCCCGAAATGCCTGTTCATCAGTCATTCAGTGCTGTCTTGATGGGATGCATAATGTCATATATCATAAGAGTCATGAATCTTTCTATTGTTCTTTTATTTTTGCGATTCTTTATAGTCCAACAGTGTAGAACATTTCTGGAAATACGCCATGGTCACTTTAAGGCTGTTGAAGGGGGAAGTGACTAGCAGTGGCAAGAACTGAACACAGGACGTCAAGGTCTGAATTCCACGATGATGATTGTTTGGCCACCGACTGTTTATGCTCCTACTTCATAGTTCGACCGACATTTCATTACTCCACGGGGTCATCACTCCTTGAAAGCCAATAGAAATCGCTTGGAAAATGCAGATGGTTTATTGCGATTTGGTCAATTTGGATCCGTTACTGAATCGAAGAGGGTGGACTCCACGTGGAGTGCCGACGGTTAGGGCGTCTGGTGTTCGTACTGACGAGGAACAAGTGATGCGTAGAATACAGATAGATGGGGATCGTCCCCCGTTTTCTGAATACCCAAATGCACCTCGGTGGATGGCAGCCGATCTACTCTAGCAATCACGTCTTCTGCCAAAACCCCAATATCACCCCGGCTTGTCATACGTAAGGGGTCATGTAGCTTTTAGTAGAAATCAGGTTTGATTGCATCTAGGTTGCAGTCGGTGGTTCCATACGTCAAAACGACAAACAAATCGCGTCTATCAGGAAGACACCTGCTCACTTCGTCCGAACCCCTAAGTCTCACTGCACATAACCGACTGTCTATAAGGATCTAGTCTTACAGCGAAGCTTTAGCCGTTCTACGGAGAGCTCCGCCAGCTCCAGCAAGACCAGAAGCTGCAGTCTGGGGATCTCCAGAAAAGCTTAAGTGAAAGTTCACGGAAGGATTGAATATGGACTGGAGTCTTGAATGCGAGTCTCTGAATGCATTACATACTGATGGTAAGGGACTTAAGCGTACGAGCTAAACCCACCTGTTATCCAATACGCACGAGGGTGAGCACGTTGAATGCGGCTAGCTTGAATGGGCACCGAGAATGAAGGAAGGCATCAACCGGCGGTAGCAAGTTCGGAAGGAACTGGAAGCTAGTTAGCGAAGGACGAGATAAAACTTGCGCAGAATTCCCACCAGAAGCACCACTAATAATATGGACCACTGAAGATCCCGTTGAAAATGAGAAAAATGTGGGAAGGAGGGAAAAGAAGCCAAGGATTGGACGAGCAAGTTGTTGTGTACGGTGTGAGAAGGAGAGTGTGCATGAAAGAACGGTCAGTCATAGCAAATCCGTCATTGTTGGTCGCCTTGTGGGTTGTTATACTACACGATCGCTCAGTTCAGAGTGGACCTTTTTATTCGACGATTCACCTCTGGCCTTTGTGCAGCCAATTGCGTCCTTCGAGGCAGCAGCCCTGGTCCGGATGAACCGATGGTCAGTTGTACGGCTTATTCGCCTCTTCTGGCGAACCTTGTCTGGTGAACGAAACACAATAAGTGTTGATGGTAATATTTAGTGGTGGGTCACATTTGCCACGTCGTAGGGCTGTCCACGGTTTCATGTGGTGTTCTAGAGCGGAGAATGCTAGCCAAGAGGAAAAGCCCGCCACATCCCCAAGCACGGTCGCTAATCATCCGCAACCGCTTATTTGGTGAGTGCGACGGAATGGGCTGGCTCGTTGTCAATACATGGCTTGGCTTGTTTATTAGATAGCACGATGGTTTGGCGAGCAGCCAGTATGTCTTCACTTGTCCTGAATCGAGGACAAGACTTGAGTGAACGAAGCGGACCGAAGGACCAATAAAATGCCAACTGTCGTCCAAACCGAATAGACCAATTGGGTTTGTTATCAGACTAACCACTCAGAACAGCTGACTGGGAATAACAGGCGAACCAATAAGTGTGCGGATCGGGATTTTGGCTATGACCACCATACATTCTGTCTAAACTGTTGTTTTGGTGCCAGTAAGTCAAGCTGTTTCAAAGTCAGAAGAGTTTTCTCACTTGAGTTAGTGGGACGGAACAGAACCATGAGTCCATCATATGCACGGTTAACCGAGTAAATTGCGTCCATTCTCTTATTGTACCAAAGAAAGCAAGACGAGCGAGGAACACCTGTACTCAGGTGGTCAGACAATTCAAGTCCATGGAACATGTACAATCATTTATATAGTCCGTTTTCAAAATTGCGTTGCAGCAACATCAATTCTCTAGCTGCCTAAGCATTTTGTCTGCGTTCTGGTCAGTCGCCTGTGGCCATTAGCTTGATTCTTTTGCGCAGTTTTTCCGTTTGGCTGGTCCGATTACTACAGTTGACGGCTTGATCGGTAGCCCCTCACCTGGGCCACTTTCTTCGTTGCCGAAGGTTCCGCTGCGTCCTCACTGCTAGTCTGGATGCTTTTTTGTCTGTTACCGAATGCTTCCGACATATTCACCGTCTGTTCTTTGGTCTGTGGCTCTCTATTGGTTAGCCCGATGTATCTAGTATTCACATGGTTCTGTTGCTCCGGTATTCGCCGCTACACTATCAGCGACCTGGGGACGTACCCGGCAGCACACAGCTCTGCTTTTCCTGGATGGATTCTTATTGCTACCGACGGATAAAAACATCGATCAGAAAACATCCCAAAGCTCTATCCTACTGAATAAATAGCTTTAGTGATCAACCACAGAAAAACATAGTGGCGATGAACATCATCCGAGGGAAATGACCGTAACTGCTTATCAGCTTCTGGTTGTCAACATTAAAATACGAAATATTTTTCGATATGAAAACCATGATTCTTTGGTTGGAACGAAATATTAACCATCTCTCCCTTGTACGGACGGCTCTTGTAAAACTGAAGTGCCAAAAAATGAAATGCTTTGCATAGAGAAAAATGTTTGTCCTGCACTCCCAGTTCATAGTGTTATTTTTTGTTGTAAGCTGCCGTCTACTGTTCATGTAACTCGCAAGTAGCAGTGATCTTCCGCCGAGGGGTTGAGCTTGTTCGATCTGCAAAGCACAAGGAAAGAAAACCCCATGAGCCGAAGCTCAGTAGGTGTATCAACGGCACCAACACTTACATTACTCGAACAACAATGTGGCGGCTTACAACCTAGCCATTACATTTGTAATTGTTGTATAGTACTACCGTTGATCGAACCTTCAGCTGCGTTCCGTCCACGCTGAAATACTTATTGATACGTTAGCCGATACTGGCTACTATGACGTACACACGCACCCACACACGCACGCACATCGCCTTGACTACACCCATACCATAAATGGTACGTACTGCTTGCACTTGCAATAGACGATTCACTTGTTTACTTGCTTGGTTACTTACGAACGAATAAGACGGATTTCCCACGTACCATGTGGTCCCATTTACAGCATACACAACAAAACTCCATGTGGAATTCAATGACGTCTGTGCACGCTCTGTGATATGCCATTATTCACACACGAACAGGGATGTCCTTTTGACTTATAGGTTTAGGAGGACCGTGGTCAGAAGACGTAAACGGCAATCTAGCCATTTCTTGAATTCGTGATAACCTATCGCGTCCAATTTATGTTTGGCTTATTCTTTCAAAGTCAGTTTGGGATCAGCATGTGATTCAGCTTATTATCGATCGGACGGTGCGATCACTGCCTGTCCGAGTAAGTGGTACTATGAAATGGAATATCCATTTGCATTTTTACCATCGAAAAGTCGGACGCCGCGAACCGAAATCGAACCGGCGATACCCCATTACGTAGGATTCAGGCTCCTCGTGCCAACAATACATTCTGTAAGTGGCATTAGTTAAATGTGACATGGAAGCAGACGTCGTACTGAATGAGATACGCATAGTTCATTGTTTTCAATAAACGTCATTAAACTATTACCTATTTATCTAAATTTGGCATAGAATTTGATCGTGCTGACCGGCATAGATGAAAACAAGGTTGTACACAACCACGTGAATTTCTAAGAAACAAAATGATAATAGACTCTGTCCCATAAACAACCAAGTTAGGTTATTAATTTATCATGTTCTGGTATTGATAGTTTAAAGTACTTCATAAACTAGGCAAGCATCAATAGCTGGCGATAAAAAATACTAGCTAAGGGCGACAGTGACGCAAACTGGGATGACACACTCGAAATCACGGTGATCAGTTTATTTTAATTTCAAATTTATCAGCCATTAGTGTCGTATCTAAAGGATCCTTGGCTGCTATAGTTTTTTGCAATTGAGTAGCAGGAGATTGGATTTGTATAATATGATTCATCATGCAGCTTCAACGCTCATCTCAGCATTGAAATCCATGGAAGCACTGTACAGCTGTTTCATCCTTGTTGGGAATCATTAGTGGTGCACATCCACCGAGCCCCCACGGGGACTCGAACCCGGGGTGAACGATTGTGAATCGAACACCTTAACAACACAAGGCTATCCGGGATGGCTCTCAACGGTTTGTTCAACATCTACACTGCATGATATAACACCCTTCCGTCACTGGCTTTGAACGGTAACAACCAGCTTCCCGCACACCGATCGACTCATATGATCGATGAATTCTCTGTAGGGGCCTAAGTACAACCAACGCATTCCCTCATGAACAACCTACACAGCTTCCTTACTATGCATGCAATTGAGTAGTAGGAGATTAGATTAGATTAGATTTGTATAATATGATTGATCATGCAGCTTGAATGCTCAACTGACGATTGAAATACATGAAAGCACTGTACAGCTGTTTCATCCTTGTTGGGAATCATCAGTTATAGTTTTATAGTTGGGTAATATAACCTGGGACAGAAATCTCTTGAATCAAAGCGCATTCATAGAAACCGAACAGGAAGAGGGGATACGCAAACAGTAAGTGCATGATGAGATCACGCCACAGCTAATGTCCGCTCACGGGCATCGGGCCTCACGTGACTTATGAACTTTTCTGTCGCTCTCACACGCATCACCCAATCCAGTGATCTTATCGACTTACTTTGGAATCGTCTATGCTTTGTAAAACCATTCCGGAATAAATTTCAGTAAACCGTTCTGGTTCCGTGACTCGTATGTTCTTTCTGACTGGGTTATACAGGCCAGGGCTGTCCGTTATAGCAGGAAACACTCCGAGTAAAATCGCGGCACGGATTGTCAATGTCATTTGGGCCGGTTGCCCACCTGAGGATCTGATATGGTCTAAGCAACCAACTCTACCAAAGGTATTTCTGTCGTTTAGTTGCCATAGCCAAACGTTCAGGGGCAACCGCCCAATATCCGGTAACAAAACCTGTAGCTCACAGCACGCGAACACACCGTGTCGGCTTTCGTGGACAGTCACACATCTCGATGCTTTGTGTGTGAGTCACGTGAACAGTTGTTCACTACATAAACATCAAGTACCCTTGACTTTTCCAGTTCTCAGTCGAATATGCGCGTCACCGTCCACATGAATCACAGTGATTAAAGTGCGAAGTCATGTTGTTCAGTGTGCCAGAAAGCGTGATGATTTATATATTCTTGTCATTTTGGGATTAATAACAAAGCCTGTGATCCTTGCCAAAGGTGGATGGAAATTTCGGTTATAAAATATATACTTGCTGACAATTAAGTCTTCTGATGAACCCATTACGGACGTTTGCTCTAGTTGTTATTCACTGATCGTCCTCCTCACCATGAAAAAATTACCTATCCAGTGGAATGTAAGCGACGTGAAAGAGAGACACACAGGTCAGAGAGAGCGGTGGTTCCGTTTTGTGCCAGTACGTCGAATGAGTTCGTCGTTATAAAAGTTTTTTTAGAACCGGTCATGCAGCTTATTCCATCAGTATGCTTCTGTCATTCCACCGTCTTTGTGGGCCAGTGAACGAGCTCTTCAGTCCCCCCCCCCCCCTCTATGGACACCCGTATTGTGCACTATTCGCCGATCTCGGAGTCAGTCGCAAACTGCTTTGATACAGCAGTGCTCGACGAGACATTTGAAGGTGGAACTTCCTCCGCTGATACCTCACACCCACAGCGTTGGTCACACTCGGTCGAAGGTACTTGAAATATTCTCAAAAGCTAGACCTTGTTTATTGACTAATTATTCACACAAACATAAGCAGCTAGGTTCAAAAAGACAACAACGATAAGCCAAACGACGGGCTGATCACGGTCACAAGGCCAGTTCCGACGTATTTCAAGGTCACTACTCAGGTAGAATGTTGTAATGGGTGGGATGAAGTCGGTCTGCCGATTGTTCGCCTCGTCCAGGAGAAATGTGTGTGTTGGATCGGCGATGTACAGTTTTCAATAGAAATGCCGCGTCAAAGACCCTATCGAATATGATGTGTGGTCCGTGTTAGCTGCCTTTAGACGTCACGTATTTTTAAACGTCTTTCCATGTTATGCTTTGTTTTAAACCAACCCACTAATCATGATGAGAAGCCCTCACGGCCTGCGAATCATCTCGTTTTATTAGTGTAAAACAATGAAATACATGGGTTGTTGGTCCATGCACCCACTCGTTGCACACAACTCATTTGGTTCGACTGGTGAAGCTGACCAAGCCTTGAGGCTTAAACATTGTTGACAGGATTCATCTTTCATCTATCGATCCACGCCATCGATTGGCTATCCTGTTGTTCGTGCCTTCATGGGCTCGGTACTGGGCCGGCGCTGATGCAATGTCTGTCAGTGAGACTAAGCCATCTGTCGAAAGATGCGTCAGACCATACCCTCCCATGCTTAGCGCAGAATGATGCCTTGATATTCTGTGAGCATACGGTAAGCATGACCATTTCCTTGTGACCTGGTTTAGTACTGCCGAGCCAGTGGCATGTGTGTATAAGCCTATTGTGGACGAACAAATAAATTTTCATATCTGATCGTTACGGAAAACTGATTTAGACATACTGCTATATTCCATTCTACCACTCAAGAAAGTCATTTTAACTTTGGACGATTTTATTCACACATTTTTCAAGGTCATCTGGATTGGACCACCAACGAGAATGTGGATAATGCTACTGGGCAACCAGCTACATCATTGGAAACCTATCGTGAACCCACATTACGCGCACCTGCAAGCGACCGTATTGGACGGGAGCCTTGGCTGGCCAGTGATGATAGCAGCCAAGGTCCGTTTCCTTTACGAAGAGCCCCAAGTCTACAACATCACTCAGCCAGCCGACCGTGGATAAACTCGGTAAGTAAAGCCAATTCGTACATGAAAGAGTTTGATTACCTACATGTTCTACTTAATACGGATTCGGTGCATCGATTCGGGCAATCACTCATAATCGGAATACCATCTATCAATCACGAACTCTAGTAATCAGACAGTCCTACGCTCTGGTCACAGATCAAAATGAAGAAGACGAGGACGTCAGGATAGTAATCAGGAAAGTCCGTATGCCAGTAATAAAATCCATTGACGAACACGATAGGCATGGCAGAAATAACCAATAAGATGTTAGTGTAGTGAAGTGGAACGTGTGTGTGTTGCGTGTGTGTTAGTCCGTTAATCAACACGAAGATCAGTTAGTCTACGATGTGGAGCATAATCGTTTAGAGCATGGGAATTATGAGCAGCGACAAACCCGGCTAAGATTGTTCAACAGTATGAGAAACATGTACCAGAACACCTGGCTCAATGGGTATGGGACCGTGGAAAACATGATCAAAAATACTGGCCTGCGATCATCCGGGCTCACTGGCACTCAATTCGGCCATATCATCTCACCACTGTACGACGGTGTTCCCGAGTCTGGTGATAGCACCGATCAACCAGACGGCAGACACTCACAAAGTTGAGTAGTCAGTCGTATTTTGACAAGGTAAATGTTGATCTCAAATACTGACTGTCATAAATAGACTGTCCTGATGAGATCACTCTGGGCTCAGCGGTCACGTAGGTAGCGACTGTCACTCTACATTCAATCAATAGATACGATAATGAAAACTCGACCACTGATGACTGCCTTCTCATTCTTTCACTGTTGACTTGTTTCGCCTACAATGCGCGACAAAAACCTAGGTATCCCTCCAACTGAGCTACAATAGTTACCACATAAAATCATGTGCAACGACCATTCTGCTTCAGGACCTCAATGTATCTTCTCGGTATAGTTCTTACAAGACCTGTGATTATCCCTCGATCAGTATTCACCCACTTTCGCACAAGGGCGGTTATCAATTCACTCTGTGATCGTTAAACCATGGAATCCTTGTATACCTGGCGAGCAAGTATGCTCCGTAGGTTCTCAATCGAGTTTAGATCTGGGCTGCCGGGTAGTTACTGCATAACCTTGATACCATGGAACAACAGCCAACATTTTGCAGTTTATGAGCAGAGAACAGAAGCACTGTCATGTTGGAATATGACGTCGTCTTATGATCTGTTGGCCACCACCTGGATAGAAAACGGTTCCTGCGTACAAATATGCGCAACGGAGCCTTGTATGCCCTCAAGTATGATTAACTCACTTTGGCCGTTGGCTGAGAAGGCTCTCCTAACCATCACCGAACTCGTGTTATTGTTTCTTTGGCTGAAAATTCTTTCCTCGTTACTGGTATAATGCCCGAAATAACTCCAGGCATCCGGCCCATCCAAATTAATTTTTTCTTCGTAACAAAGATAGACATTTTCCCTCGTTTGTCCAAGCTACGCGTGTTTCAGCCCATGATAAACGTTGTTCCTTGTGCAGCACTATGAGAGCAATATATCTTTTCATCTTTTTTGTGCTTCATCCAAGACAACTTCTCAGCGTTCTGCGTAACATTCGTTTCAAATCACTGACTCCGATCAGAACTTTCAACGTCGAAATGGAGCATGTGCTCTTGGAATTTGGACGAACCAATCTACGTTCGTCAGATTTTGTTAGTATTCCGGGACGACTCACTCGCTTTTCGGGTGCATGTCGCTCGTTACATTCCACACATCATCGTACTACGTTTCCAGATCTCTTGGATTGTATGGAAATCTCATGATCGAAGGCGGATATTTCTCCCTTCTCGTAATCTCGTTTATTTCCGTGTGTTATTGCAGTGTGAGTTCTGTGAGGTGTATAAGTGCAACTCATGTGAATGAGCATCAGGATTGACTAGATAACTGGAGTACATCTCGTGCTCCAGTGCACACGAATCACGTGATTCCGGTTCACATGGCTTTTTCAGTCGCCGAATCCACAGACCGAACTAATCACCATGTCGCCCGGCTCAGCAGTCCGTCTGTGCTGACTTGTGGTCGATAGCCAGCCAAGTTCCGTCAGCAATCAGCATGTCAACGCCTGTCCGGAATCCAGGTCAGTGTTTGTGCCAGCGGATGTGCAGGTGACAAAGCAGCGGATCGATGAGACGCAAACGAAGCCCCATGAAGTGGTAACTGGTCATGTGACCAATCAACCAATCAGAAGACAGGCTACTTATGCCAGTATGAACCAGTGGTTGTTTCTTCCTATATAAACGGTGTTTTGTGCTAGTAAAATGAGATGATTCGTGGGCGGAATGGAGTTCTCACTAGAGCTAGTGGGACGGAACAAAACAGTCTGACTCTGTGAAATTTTCTACGGGACAGCGCACCGGAATAGGGGGTCCTGTACTTTTGTCACCCCCTGTGTTTTCACTTATTCTGCTCTGTTTAGCACAGTATATAGATTCGTTCTGAAATTTGGTATTCCGCATCGTACCGCACATTCGGTTGTTCTGGTCAGATTTGAATCCGCTAGAGGACGAAGAAGCGGGAATGTGAGGGAAAACAAGGGGGGGGGGGGGTCCTATGCTTTTGTCGGACTGCTCGGTACCTCTTGGAGTAGTTGTGCTTGGTTTCGGTAGTTTCAAATCCTAAATTCATAAGAGACGCACAGTTGACAGGCGTCGTTAGTCGGAAAACGGTACTGTGATTATTGGGCGTTGAGAAAATAAACAGCTCATAGATATGTCTCTAGGTCACTCAGCAATGGGTGTTGTAGATGAGTGGAAAAACAGAATGTGGTAGCTCGAGTTGCACAAAGCAGACAGTCCGAGAATAAGTTTGCCTGTTCGGCAATCGACGAACACGTGGGCAGCTAAGCTGGTACTGAAAGCCGATTGGTTGACACGGTCAGAGTCCCATTGATTTCTATGGGACGTGTGAATACATATATTTGCGTGAGGGTGTTGGTGTGCGATCCCAGGTTAGACGCCAATCGCCCTAGCGCAGGTATGCGTTCTTCCTACGTGTGAATGTCCGGGTCGAACAACAATTCTGCGGTTTTTAGGGGCACGAGAGTGACAATGCTCCGCGGATGGGTAACGATTCATCTAGGCAGGCGCTTAGTCTTGATCGTCAAATATGATGACTCGGAAACAAAGAAGGACGTGGGGAGACTACGACAGTGACATGTAGGCACTTGTAGGACGGTTCGGAATACGGAACTCTAAACATTAGCACATGTGAAACAGTAACACATAAGGTAGATATTTTTCCTTGTCGTCATAATCGCATTTTCATCCAAAGTGAAGTTTTTCTCTCCTTTTGATTCGCTTCCACAGACAAAACAATTCAGTCCTTCAGTGAAAGCAGTTCCTATGCCGTCGTATGAGCTTCAGGTGTTCAATATGATTTGCAGTATTCTACAAACCAATGATACAACATCTGTCAAACACTGGCTACTCAATGCCAGTGAACGGTAAGATGATTAGTGTATTTTTTCTCTTTTCCTCTCTCGATCTGTGCGAGCGGTGGAGGAGAAGTGCGGGGGGGGAGGGGGATCGTTGTTGCAGTTCATTTCAGTGCGGTGCAGTGGGCTGCGCTTTTTCTCACTCCTAAGCCCACACTTTGAAGCTGTGATTTTGGTTGCTACATCACAGTACCTCCCACTTAAGAATGTAATAAATTGAAGCATTGGGTGCACAAACATGCAAATCAGTTGAGAACTTGGCGTAAGTTTCGCCGTCGTTACCGGGCCTTGTCGCGTCGTTTCTCGGTCACACACCTTTGCGATTAACACACTGATGAAGAGGGCCTATCAGCTCTACAGTGGCAGGCCCTCCTGTACTGCCTCCGTGTAGCCCTAATTCCAACCACGGGTCTTCTCGTTGTGATTTATCCTGGTCACGTTGTTTTGCAGTTGTGTCCAGCTATTCTCAGATAAAAATACACTATACCATTTTAGGAATGATTTGAGAAACTATCACATTGATTTGGAAAACTAGAAGTTTAATCGGAGAACCGAACGCAATGGTTGGTTTTCGCACCGATAAAGTGCATTTCATTGGTCAACTGTCGGCTATATCGCATCGCGCCGTGTGCGAAAGCGTTTAAATTATCATAGATTTTCAGACCGTAATCAGGACTCCACCTTCACTGAACTTGGGGATTGTCCCGTGATGAAGGTATATGAATGCACGAATCAACCAATCCAGTGCGCCCGCGCTATACTCGCCGATTCAGAAACTGGTGATACGGTGCCCCAAAAATCGTGGTGGAATAGCGTTAGAGCCAACGAAGTTGGACGCTAACGATGAAACCCTTGTTTCTCAAACAAACAGTGCAACCTTACGGTCAACGAGAAACAGTTCGGGAGGTACTGAGGCAAATGGAGCAGAATGGTGTGATTGCACAGGTCAATTCGTTCCTTTCGGCAACTCTGATAGCACTCGCAAGGAAAAGCAGTGGGGAAATACCACGTATTTGTAGCCCCCGAAGACCTAATTTGAATACACGACTGTAAGTTTGGTTAAACCTTACCAAGCGGTCTCCCTATTACTCGCGTTCACTAGTCCTTCCCACTACGCATGGACCACCTGTCAGTTACATCGGTACTCCGCAATACGCTACCACGATCACCGGGACAATGTTTCCCACAACCCACGAGAAGGAGAACATTACAGGTAGGGAGAGAGTGGTTAGTGCATTTTGGAAAAGCGTGCGTGTAGCGTGCACGGGCAACGGTCAGGCGGCCACCGCGCTTGGTGTAGCGAGTTCAGATAAACAATGGTGTCTGTTAAACAAATAAGCAAGGTTGAATGACACTACACGACTACGAAGATGTGTTGATTACCATAGAACCGGAAGATTTTATGAAATCCATACTCAGCAGTACATGTTTTTCGAAGACTGATTTAACTGATGCATATCTACAAACTTCGCTGTTTCCAGAATCAGGACCACTCGCCACCACCAACACCCCTTGGGGGTACGTTTCAAAAACGTTTTCCACTTTTTGGTTATAACGTCTGTTCAGGCTTTTTTCAAGCCGCCATTGATGTATTGGACGAAGCTGTGACGTACCGGGATGATGTGATCGTCTTTGGAACATCAATAAACAAAGCCATCATTGCTTGAAGCAAAACCCTGGAGAGGTTTGTAGTCAAGAATGTAATGACCACGCCTTCATAATGTAAATTGGCTGGGCAGGTTCTAGTCTCACATGGTGCTGAGCTGAACTGAATTGAACGTGCGAAATTGGATTGGGCACATTTGCCAATTTCACTGGTATGACTAACTGCAATGGGCGATTGGTTGCTTCAGTGAAAGTCAATAAATACTACTCATTGTTCTCCTAATGATTAATGTCAAATATGTCGATCTATTCACCAAATACCATCAACGTATTACACATTTGACAAATAGAACTGATTAGAGAATTATGATTCAAATTATCAGATGTCGACTCTAGTATGACTTCGTAGTTCAGACAATCCCGTAATGAATGTTTCGCTGCGAACTGCGCAGTTTCAACCGGTTCGACTGAGGTATTGTACTATGCCGTTGTTTTTATGAACTTGGCAAGCTGAATTGCTCACATTTCAAACAAAACTTTCAGGGCACCAGTTACAAGGTGTTATTTTCAGCAATAAGGAAGTGATGTAAGTGAAAGAAATCGGTTAATCTGAACAGTTATGCACATGGCGAGGTGCGTTCTAGCTTCATGATCAGGATTCCGCCAACTATACATTATCGGAATCCGTTAATCAAATTGTTCTGGCTAAATCAGATCGCTTCGTGATTGGCTAGTAACTTCAACAGAGGGGCTTGGTCGTATAGGATGTGGTAGATTTCCTCGTTGGATTCATTGAGATCCGCGTACCGGGCAGTTGGAAATACTAGACCACACGATCAAAGATCGCGGTCGTGTACGGCGCTCGTATTCACTCAATCTTTTTTCTTCTGAACGATTATCCCAAAAGCTGCAAGGTAGAAATGAAAATCAGACCAATAAATTTTGAGTCTAGTGGTTAAAAGAATTTGATAATTTGAATGCTTTCGGGCGCGCTGTGGTGCGTTGTGGCTTCTTCTGCAAGATTCGACCAATCAGAGAAAGCCAAACCTTGGAAGACAAATGGTCCTAACAAAACCGGCTAGCCTGTGATTGGCCAGTACTTTGTTTACCACTGATGCGACGAAATGATTCGTGTATAAATGTGTGTGTTTTAAACGAAACTAACAGTATACTTAGTCACGGATTCGGTTTTCTCAGATCTTGGTGCACACAGTTTCGGGCACGTGCTATTTTAACACACGACATTTCAGGATGGCTTTATTACCGCAGAAAGTGTTTGTTATGTTGTTTATAAAGTCGAAAGATACGTATTTGAAGGTTTCCATTCAATATGATTGGTTTTTTTGTCTCGTGTTAACCGCGTATCAGTGTTCACGGTGCACTTCGCAACTCGCAAGTGCGACATGTTGCCGCATGGGGTCTGATTGGGTCCATAACCGAGTCAAGTGAAACAATAAAACACGCCGACAATTTGTGTTTCTTAGACACTTGCCCTTCACCATATGTTTGGATACCCACAAACAGCTGTATCTACAACGGTCGGGATGCGTTGGTCACCTTAAAATTGCAAATTGTTTCCTAAAGATTGGTTTAGTATTACACTTAACATTCATGTGCCTGAAGGAAGAGATGTATTTAGTAAACTTAACGGATGAGTTTTGTCCCTTAGGAAACTACAAATGAAATGTCATCACGTATACAAAAGAAATATTTGACTTTGTCAACGTCAGTTATCTGTGGTATTCAAAGGATGTTCGTTTGTTAATCAAGGGCCAACTATATGCCGCGGCAAATGTTGTAATCGGCCCCATTAGCTCCAGCAAGAAGAATCTTCTTCTCTTGAACCATCCCAGCTATTAGTACAATAATTCCTAATCATTTCAATTCAATATATATATATATATATATATATATATATATATATAATGACAAAGTGCGTAAGGGATGATGTTAGGGATCATTGTTCACACCACCACAATAGGTGTAGCCTGAGAATCTCCGAAAAACCTCGTCAGATGTTTGCAATGAGGTGATTCGAGCCTGGAATTATGCACGACCGGGGTCAAAGATAGGTACCAATTTTACGTGAGCTCACAATGCAATCACTGACTCGTACAATGCTCATTCATCACTGGCATAGCCGTCGTCTTCCAAGAAGATGCCCGCCTTCTTAATAGGGTACAACTGAAACAAAACCACTGGAAACAGACAACTGAGCCTCGTTATTTGTGTGATTAGAGTAAAAGAGAAATAAACTGTTTTTTTTAATTATCAAAGTCAACTAACATGTCTATGAATCAATAGGCGTCATGAAACGTGACCTCGTATCTATGTACCGGTAACGAGGATCTCCGCGAAACCGTTTCAGTGAACTAATCCGACCACATTACCTAGCGTATGGGGGGCCTAAAGATCACGAACACCCCCCCCCTCCCCATTTTCTGGTTGCACTAGTTGTTTGGTGCACGTTACACTTTCTATCATTCTAAATGATAGGCGCCATTTAAATCTCGGATTTACCCAGACACCACATGTTCAGCCAAACGTTGTGGACGACATGAACGAATTTCTTCACGCTAGCAGTGGAGTTTCATCTGATCACTAGTTACTACATGAATTATTGCTGGGTATTCGGTATGGTACGGTGTCAGGCTTTTGCCAATCTTAATCGAAGGGACGTTTTTCACCGTCTCTCTCGATTATACAATGGAGCAATTTGGCATCGTCTCCTGTACTACTCGGAAATCTGACTACTTCTAGCTTAGAAAAATCAAAGTCGTTCTCTAGCATACTGAGTCTCGTCATGTGAACGGATTGGTTATGTATTAATCTCCAAAAATCTGGTTGAGAACCGTTATCATTTTCAGAAGCCAAGTTACCGAATCATCGCATGACCTTCAATTTTGTCGACAGAACTGCATGGTCGAACTGATTTTTCATTGTGACTACTCATAAGTACGGTGGAAGGGGATAGCACCATGGTCACAAGAAGTCAGTGCATTGCCGCGGGGAAAGCCAGCAAAACTGACCTTGCGAGTTCAGAGCAATGAAATTCACATGACACTGCAAGGTTAGGTTCGTTCAGAAATGGAGCGCCTTGAACCGTTCTTCAGTTCTCAAAAAGGGATCATTAAATCTAAGATTGTGCTAGAGCACTCGAGCACTGACTACTGATGTCACTGGAGTGTAATGTTTCTCCATATCCTCCTCATTTCCCTTCGAACCTGTGATGGAAAATTTAGCACCGAGTGCGGTGTCTGGTCAAACAAAAATAGGATTTAATTCGTTCTGTCGATTGCAGCTGTCGACGTAGTGTTTGCCGAAGACATTATTTTGTTAAGTGATACAGTCAGGGGAATACAAGGCGCTTTACAGTCGTTTCCATAGTTTAAAAAGCATGCATGTATCCTAAGCAGTGGCGTAAGGCCTTAGAACTACGATGTTTCACCCCTAAGAATTACAAAAAGATATGGATCACTTGGTTACTCAGGTACCCCGGTTATGGTGTGCTCGCTGACCCACCTAAATATAAATTGCTTTTACTAAACGGAAAACTGCCCACATCTGCGATCAATGATTGTTCATCGAGAACTGCAGGTTTTCCCATCGTTCAGTAGTCTCTGGCAATCGTTTGGTATTCACTGTCGATCGTTTAATGGCCGATGCCGATTATTTAGTTACCACGGTCTATGGTAGTCAACCCGACCTTATCGGCGTACCCATGCAGTGGAAAGTCACACCCGTTCACGTGGCCTGCACAAGGCTATCAAGCCTCCGCCGTGGGGGGGGGGGGAGATGAAAACGCACATATGCCGTGACCTTTTATGGCATGACTGTGTTGGGAAGGTTTGGTTACTGTACCCTGAACCGTGATCGATCAAGGCTGGTTGGTGGCTATTAATAGATCGACAGTGACCACAAGACGGCTGCTAGAGGTTATTTAATGTTCGCTAATGGCTATATATATATATATATAAAACAGGGCTGTGGAAACCACGTCGGGGGCGTTCATTATATATATATATATATATATATATATATATATATATATATATATATATATATATATATATATATATATATAAATTCCTCTTTTAATTGCGAGCCTAATCACCTAAACTGCAAACGCTGCAACAATTCTGATGTGCGTTGGTCAAACTGTCTAATGAACGCCCCCGACGTAGTTTCCACAGCCCTGTTTTGTTCGGCTTAAATAGTCACGTGCGCAGACCGACACTATCTAGCACGTAAATGCACACCCGATAGCCAATTTCTCCACATCCCTTACACACACGAACACCAGTCCGCAATCGTAGTGTTGACGCGAGATATGCTCCATCCCGGAAAGCGTTGACCAATCAGATCTTGTCACGTGTCGAACGGCCTTGCGTGCCCTGAACTGATTGTACGCTTGGCTTACGCTCTCACTTGCATGTGAATCTGGCTGACTTATTTGCTTGCGTATTTGCTTTCGGGCTTTCCCACCGGCGTACAGCCCGGGTTTGTACCTACCTATTTGCGAGTAGACGGAGAACAACGGCTACCAGTGTTACTACTGGTGCAGAACACAATAAGGTCATTTTCTGACCGGTAGACATGGTCATTTATTACGTTTTAATCTTCACGGTGTGGGTTCCATGATACCCATTATTCCCCTACCTATAGTCACTGCCGTTTGTGACGATCGGTGGTATTTCTTGCGTTCAGAAGACTATTTGTAGTGTCTGCACTGTCCGCACTGGAGTAAAAGTGTGCTCGGACTGCAAGTGGAATCAACTGGATCTTTTACAACTTAATGTAGGCAGAACACGTATAGAAAATATAAATGCATGCACCGGCTGGGTCACAAGTAATGTGACTGATTACCATGAGTGTAACACATACTGTCACTTTATGTTGAACTGGATTGTTCACGTGTGCGACGGGTGCGCAAATTGAATCAAAGGAAGTGAGATTGAACATAATGAAATTCGTTATGCGACGTATGACTGTGGTATAAAATTAAGGCCTCACTTATCCGTCTTTTTGATGGTTTCACTTACTACTAGAAAACTTTTTCTCCCCTTCTTAGTTCACGTACAGCAAATTACAGATACAAGGGTTCGCCCCGTGATTTGGAGCAAGTGTGTGGGAAGGCTGAGGGGAAAATTCACAGTTAGAACCAGTCTATTGTTCCTGATTTTAAAAATGGAAAGGTATCAAGTCCGCCAGTTTTACTGCAGAACTCAGTCGTATATAGGGGTAAGATCGAAGGCACCGATTTGTTGATTGCAAGTTGACCAGTCACAGCTGACTTTTGTAGTACCTGGTCACGGTGGTTCTGATTGACTGAGACTTCCCACTGCATGTGACCGCAACGCTGTCCTGTACGGTTTCCTGTGAACTGCACGCTAAATCAGCATAATGAATAAAGAGATGACAAGAACGACGGTATTCCTAAATTCAACAGTCTGGGGAAATTAAATGAGACTGTCTACTAGTGTAATGTGTGGTGGTAGTGATCTGACACGGGTGACTAACCGAGGTCGAAAAAAAAATAAATATAATGGATACAAATACATACAGCAAATCGAGTGACTGAGAGGGAGCCAACGAATGAAAACTAGAGGCCAAAGATGAATGGTCCATTAGGTGATCGTCTCATGTTGAGCCTAGTGGAGAACACATTAGGACAGAGACGAAGCTCCATCCCACGGTTGGTTTTCTCCTAAATGTAGCATTTGAAACAGTCACGTGGGCTGGAGGGAACCTTTGTTCATCCGTATAACTGTTTAAGCACGTAATTTGGTTGACTACAAACTTGACCTTATTCATCAAGCCTCAAGATGGGAAAACTGAGTGTAGTTCTGGTTCTTTCACTTTTATAATGATATCGTTAGGAATCTGCCAAGTCAGCTCGGTGTACTTCCTTTACATTCGAAGATGAAGAAGGTGTACGTATGACGTCCATCGAGCAGAAAGATCTCTGCTGGTCAGAAAGCCACGTGACTCACTTTTTAGAACTGCTCGGATTAATTGATTCGGATGCCAAATGTTGAGAGTACTAACAACCGTACGAAGATGTGCACATTGTGATCTACCATTACGTTTGTTAAGTGTTGCCTGTGAGCACTTGTGCACGGGAGTGTGTTTGTTTGTGCCTATGAGCGTACGAACCTGATGGTGCACTCATAAAATTCATTCGGGGGCACTTTACGTACCATAATGTTACATTAGAAAAAAAAAAACAGGACTACTTTAGTGAATGCATAAAGCAAAACCTCTCAAATAAGGGACACTCAAGGGGAAGACCAATATGTCTCTAAGTGTCGGGTGTCTCTTCTGTGAGAGTTTGGGAACTTATGGGGATGCTGACGGGGAATCGAAAGGTGTGTCTATACATCCCTTATTCAAGAGTCCTTTGTTAAAGGGTTTTGCTGTATTCCCAAAAGCAGATAAAGCCGTACGTACGAACGTGGTGGGTACGCAGAAGTCATGATCCCGAGGCATGTTCAAACACATCTGAAGGTTGATAACAATGGCCGGCGACGGTTAAGTGCTATTTTGCTCGTAATCTGTCATAGAACACGTCATAATGACACTCCATTTATCTCCACGAACGTAAACGCAAAACGTAGCCTTAGCCGATAAGCAAGCAGCAACACAATCAGGCACGTGCGTAAGTGAAGTCACCGAGCTGAGTTACATGAAGTCACCTTAGGCCAATCAAAGTCATTCGATATGTAGTGGGATCGATATGTCAACAAACAGCGCAGGGACTGAAGCATGATTAGATATCAGCAGGCGTATGTCCATACATGAGCGGGTTATTGATCAATTAGTCGCCTACTAGGCATGACTGTTTATAGAGCGTGTATTGATTTTTACGCCATGCATGAC
Source organism: Fasciola hepatica (assembly GCA_948099385.1). NCBI lineage: Eukaryota > Metazoa > Platyhelminthes > Trematoda > Plagiorchiida > Fasciolidae > Fasciola > Fasciola hepatica. The sequence continues at coordinate 5,259,069 of CANUEZ040000146.1, forward strand.
TGGCTCAGTTTGAACATTTTCTCGACCCTGCTGAGCCATCCATGCTCATTGGCTTTGTGTGCGTATCGATCCGTGGTCAGCTGACTCTACTGAGGTGCACATACGCACCTAGGATCCTTTCGTGTACATGTTTGGACGTCCACTTTTTGATAAACTCGTTTGTAGTCACGTCACGTTTATCTTTTCACCTCATGTTTAAGCCGGATATAACAAGTGTTTAGGCGTCTACCATCTCGGAGGTGCGAGGTTCGAAACTTGCCACCGCCGGGCACGCTATCGTACAAGTCCAGGTCCCAGGGTCATGGTTGCCAATTTTCTCTATTCGTGTAGTGGGTCTGTGGGGCTATGGTGTTTATGTCCATTCCACTGTTCTCATCCACAACACAAGAACTAAGATAGGTGGGTATACATGTGCACAGGCCGATGTGCTAAGTCGTTCGTGTGGACAGATGTGTGTGTGTGTGTGTTCAGTGCTACATGAATCTGTGCTAGCAGACGTATCGAGTCACTTACCTAACTGCTGATCAAATCCGGCTGACTGCCCAGCTCGAGCAGCACAGCGGTCAGCTGACTGACCAAATCGTTACCAGGTCCGTTGTAATATTTGGGGTGTGACAACAACGAGGCGTGCCCAAGGTTTACCTTGCTTGGCTTCATCAAATTATCCCTGACTGGCTAGAAAGCGTGCCGTTCCGTTCCGTTCCGATCAGTTGGGGCTGCTTGGGCCGAATTGGACAATACTGTGCAGAGGGATAGCCAATTGTGAACAACCGGCTGTGTTAAAATACTGTCCGAGCGCGTGTTTGCATGTCAATCCGACAGTACTGTGAATGGGGACAACAATTGGAAAACAAGTTTTTCCACTGTTCTGTTTAAAATCAGCACATGGAAAGTGGCCACTACCATTTCCGGTTCGATTCGAGGACCTACGGGATCATGTAAATTCTGTCGCAATTGAATCAAAATGGTGGGTGTCATTTTAATGGGGTTCATTCGGCTCATACTGTAGCGGGAAATGTTGTAGCAACGGAACAAGCGGACCAACCGAACAGAAATAGTGCGCAAAAGAATCAAGCTAATGGCCGCAGGCACCTGGCTAGAATAGAGCAGTAATGCTCAGGCAGCTGGCGGATGAATGTTGATACAGCGCGTTCTGGAAAAAGGACCATATGAACGATTGTACGTTTCACGGACTTGACTTGTCTGGCGGCTCAGGTACAGGTGTTTCTCACTTGTTGTGCTTTCTTTGTCATACTACCAACGCCAGAGCATGTTCATCCACGTGTTGGTGGGTAAGATAAGATACTGAATTTGACCTTGAGCACAACGTCTTTTACTCCGTCCCACAAAAACAAGGGTTGTTTATGTTTTCGACAAGCTGCCCTGCACACAAATACACACACACACACACAATGACGGGCCATGTTTGAAGTCACGTGACCACAGGTAGGCTGGGTAGGCAAACCCTTTTGTGCAGACGAAAACCATAGATGGTCAAATGAAGCTATGCCTGATATAAATTCAACATTTTCATTTGCGTAAAACCAAACCAGTTAGTTTAAAAGCCTTGCATCTTGGTCCATCGTTCCAACATGATCATCGTGTATGAGCTAGCCATCCAAAAGTCATCAATGAAATCAATGCATTATTTAATTTATCGATAAACGGAAAAGAAAAGTACTGTTTGTACGAATTGCCACCAAGCTGACTGGTTGGAATATTACTCCGACTGATCCGTATGCCATCGTGCTCATCCGCAGTCCATTAGTGTGCTCGTCTTCTGTGCAAACATTTATTTTTCACACACACCTGATTTCAGGCTGTTTGCCAAGCAAAACACGGTACAATCGGAGAGGAAGGGGTAGATCGAGTCCAGTTCCGTGATTTGTTTGCGGCGTAATACCGCCAGGTTGTCCAGGCCGAAGCAGGTGGTTTTCTTAGGGCTTCACAACCGGAGCCTTTAGCTATCCAAAGCTTGACCTGAAGGGTAGTGGGACGAAGCGTGGGCCGGTGACTGACCGCTCAGTTCATACGCCCTTCGGATGATGCTAGATATCCTGGGTACCCAGTACACCCCCCCCCCCACCACAGATGCCGGTGAGCATACTGTTGTACGTCTCATACGCCACCCGTGGTTAGTTTGGAATCAGGATTTAGCCATCTCCCCTAGACTGACTATCAGTCAGTGAACCTAGTGGAGAGTGCCGGGCATTCGCTTTCGTCCTCTCGCTTTAGTGGGAATACCGCCACGAGAAAGCTGTAAGGAGGACTTCCTTGGCAGAGGCTGTGTTAGAGGCACGGTCACTTGGGAGCATTTCGAGAGGTATTCAGGATGAGTAGCCAACTCGGAGCCCGAAACACCCACCCCCGACCATACTGAGCTATTTGGAGGTAACCTGTGCAAAGACCTATGACGTGTGGACATACATGTGAATATGTTTGGGCCAAACCTTGTTGTGGATGGGATCAAGAACCTGGGTGACTATCTCTGACGTAACTGAGAGGTAGCGCGGTGATCGATAGTTCAATCAGCAAGCAATGACAGACCCCTGAACCGGTCCTCATGTTTCACTCGAGTGGAGTACACTGCGCAGATGAGATCCTATCGCGGTCAGGGAATGATTCGGACGGTGACAATCAAACGGGAGCTGCAATACAGCGAATCTAGTGTCACGTGTGGTCATATTTTAACGGGGATTACAAAAGATCTCACATCAAATGTGACTGCTAACCAAGTAATCTATACCATCTTTGCTTAAAGTCTACCGATCAGAATTACCACCGCGTTTTCACTCAATGCCCTAAACAGTATGGTGGGTTCAAGTTCATTTCAACCGGCTGCATGTATGCGTGACTAGCGTGTAAAGCCTGTTGCCTTACAACACAGTTTTCCTTTTGTACTCGTACGCCTGTCCCTCCCATCACAGAGTGGATCGGTTGTCTGTTATTGGAATATGCAACTGTATGCCCGAACGGTAAACCGAGAAGCGACATTCCACCCCGGAGACAAACGACTAAGGGATCGGGAGTGGAAACTGTTTGGTTTCATTTTTGTTGTGCACACCATTACCGGCAGTACATAGTACATAGGATGTCCGTGTACTCTTTGTTGTTAAGTAAACAAACAAGTAAACAAGTGAATCAACCATCACAAGCGTAAGCAGTACATGCGATCGCGTGCAGCTAAGCACGGATGCTCAGCGGGCAATAACTCATGGAACAAGTGTGACATGGTACCGAAATTAGATTGGTTGGAACAAACGGTTCCTGGTGTGGGCGGAGTCTAGGTGATGCGCGTGCGTGTGCGTGCCTCCGCCATAGCAGTCATTGTTGTCTAGCAGATCAATAAGAACATCGGCCTAGATGGGATGTGGTCGGAGATCCGAACAATGGTAGGATCACACAACAGCTTTTAGCAGGAGAGAGCAGCAGTATGAATGCGACAACCGGGCTGAGTGACCGACATCCCGTGAAACAAATATCACTGTCTCGGGGTGATAAAATTGGCCAGTTGCTACCGCCGATCTTGTTCAGCTGCCTGTTCGCATACCCTCTCATTATTACTTACAAGAGAGTGAATAAGAACGGAAAGAAGACATTGTGAGATGTAAGCATTTCGTTCACTCTTGTCGATTGCGTACTTGAAATACTTCAGTTAATATATAATACGGCACATGGGATCCATAGTGGAAAAACGAGAAAAATGTTCGTCTCAAAGAGTACAGCAATTCGTTTTCGGTTTGTGGCTAATGCCAAGGAAGACAGATTGTTTGCAATTATTGTTTCAGTGCACAAAGAGGGGGGTTTTCTGTCTTGATCAACACAGCTTCACTGAATGCCAGCAGTTTTGCATTTCGGTTGCGTATGCAGTAGTAAGATGCGTAAGGAACACAAAAATGGAACTCACGTTACCAGTACGTCCGACGGGATGAGGAACTAGGTGGCACACCAGTCCAGGGCATGGGTCGTCTGAAATGGGTCGTAATGTCAGTAAGTCACACAACAGTTTAGATATCCACGTGCCAACGGGTAATACCACACACACACACACACACACACACACACACACACACACACACACACACACACACACACAGCCTAAATGAATGTGCTCGGTAAGGAACATACGATAGAAGGCACAGCCGGCAGGTAACGTGTATTAACGAGTGAATATGTCGGGCAAGCCAGAGAGCAACTGTGCAGCATGGAGAGGACACGAGGGAAGAAGAAAAAGTGTGTCCAGGGTTCATTCGAACAACATAGATGATCAGTCATGGTCAAGAGGGGTTTGATCTCGAAAGTCATCCGCGTTTCTCGGTTCATTAAAAGCGTTTACCTCTGAAAAGTAGAAAGGGAGAAAGTACAGAGATTAGAAGCGGGTAATTTAAACATCTGAGGTTCACTACACGTAATCGTACTTTGAATGACCGGGTCAGGTCAACTCGATGACCTGTTGAAAGTAGATGCCTGGCTATGGCCGATGCTGGGTTTCGGGTCAGAACTTGTTTTGTACGGTCCAAATGAGTCGTTGAATGGAAAAGCCATTTCGGATTGTGTTCATTCACTCTCTGAGTCAAGTATCGTTCTGTTCTGCCAATATGCGTGTCACCGCAACTGCAAGTGAACTGGTAGACAACATGTAAGGCATTAGGAGCAATATGACTGTCACAGTGATCTCCTAGTCTTAATCCGCTAGTGGTCTGCACCATGCGTAATTGGGTTGCAGTTTATGTTAGGTCTAGAGCGGAGCTCAAGTTATGATGTGAATGATTAAAAGTCCGATCACATTTAAAAGGAATCAATAAAATGACTTACTTTCGTTCAGTTGTTGAAATGAGCTCCGCTTTGCATCGCGATTTGCTGTGGCGCTCAATGAACGTTTCTGGATAGACATTGGCCAAAAGGGTTTCCTTGATAAAATCTTCCTTTTTCAATCCCCGTGGAAAAGCGTTCTGATCCGACCGATTTTGTACTAGAAAACTGCCTATAGCGTCCGCTCTAAGTTGCTTTGCTGTGAATGACCTTTGTAGAGTACCGTCCGGACCTCCTTTGATTAAAATATCTAGGAACGATAAACTCAAGTTGGATTCTCTCTCACAAGATTCAGACAAATCCTGATGTATAAAATTTAAAATATTATAGAACTGAATAAAATCGTCGTCATTTGAAATCAATAAAATGTCGTCAGCATGACTTTTGCACAAAGGAAACTGGGCAGTTTGATCGGTTAACCGGTTCGCGATCATCCCCAAGAATATATCTGCTGGTGTCGGACCTAGGGAGCTTCCTATTACCACTCAATCAATTTGTCTGCACGCTTTTCCCTCAAACAGATATTTTCTGTGCACAAAATTATAAGGTCCTTGAAGTAATCAACAAGGATAGGCAGTGCAATATTGTTCGATATAATAACATCACAAAGATAACCAACTGTTTCTCTAAGAGGTACTGTGTATTCCATGTACTGTATCATATATAAACTGATGTGCTTCATGTACGCGACCGACAAGAGTGAACGAAATGCTTGCATCTCACAATTTTTGTTTGCACCCTTTTTTGAAACTTATATTTCCGTTCTCGAGGTGCCTGATCCAGATTACACTTCCAAGTGTCACATGATACTATGGCCAGAAGACGTAGAATGCAGTGACCGAACAATCCACACAGTCGATGATGACGGAGGTACGCAGACAGATAGGCCCTAAACTATGACATCTGTCCCTTACTGATACATAAGAAATATTTCAGGTAAAATCAGTAAACAGTGGATAACGAAGGGAATGTTGTTCGTTGTACTTCATCATAGTGTTTGATAGCGGCGAAAAGGCTTCGTGGTGCACAACATGAGGACTGCGTGGCAAGGTGTGTACGGAAGCTTATTGACATGGTATAATTATAAGTCTGTACCAATGCCTGTCCCGCGAGGTTTACCGTTTAGGATTCCTGGCTCTCACCCAGGCGGCCCGGGTTCGACTCCCGGCGCGGGAGTGTATTTTCCCAACTCGGTAAATCTGAAATGAAATCAGTCGTTCGTCCCTGCAAATTGCGTCCGTTTTCTGTTAGAGAACAGACGACAGTGGGGGTGATCGACTACTGGGATTATTGACCTTCCCTTCATATTTCCAATGATGAATGAAATTTCCCTCAATAGGATTCCCACTGCTCATACGGTAGGACATTAGATTTGGCAAACAATGATTTGTCTTGCCTTATTAACACTGAACTTATCATTGAAAAGCATGGAAACTACTTCGTCTGACACGTTTGTAATTATCAGCTGCGGAACACATTCACAGAGCCCCCGCTGGGGCTTGAACATGGGGTGAACGATTGTGAGTCGAACAGCTAACCACTAGGCAACAGCCTGGTTAGCTCTGATACACCAGAGCTGCAGCCATGGCTCCTAGTGGTTTGTTTAACGTCAACGCTACAAGACATAAAGCTCTTCCGTCGCACAACGATCGACTCCTGTGATGGGTGACTTCTCTGTAGGAGCCTAACTACAACGAAGGCATTCTGTTATGAACGACCTACAGAGCTTAATTACGATGTCAGTATTGTCGTTTTATTGTTTTATTTACTCCCTGTTTATTATATATTAGTAGTACAATATTTCGGGAAGGGGGTTGCGGCCATGGCCGCTGCAGTTAAAGGCTGTCAATTGGAAAATTGACTTTCGGCGGTGCGGGGACTCGAACCAGGAGTGGGGGGTGGGGGTTAGAAACCCACATCACGATGACAGTCTTATCACCGCCGGAGATGATACTTTGCACGATATGACTCATAATCCAATGCTGACGCCCAAATTGCCATTGAAATAGTGAGTTGTGCAGAATTTCGCCGCTGTTGTCCCCTTTAGCTTGTTTGGTAATTACGGTCATTCATGACATCACTCCGTGCTCTCCCAGCTCGCCCGTCCATCCAGTCCACTTACATTTCCAAAGATCTAACTACATGCACTCATGTTTTTCTTCGTTGCGATGCCGGTAAAACCCCATCACATCCAGCATACGCAAGGCCATTTCGTGTCATTTCCCGCGCCGATCGATCTGGTTGGTCTGCCAGACACAGTCAATATTGATTGTCTGAACGTAGTATATCTTGATTTGGACTATATGGCCTCAGTTCCTTCCACGAACAGTCCCGATCCCGTATCTCCTCGCACGACCCGCTCTGGTTGTAAGATTATTAAGCCTGTCCGTTTCTAAATTCCGTTCCCTTTTTTCGAACAAAATATCCATTTGATCAATGCTCTGGGAGGGAAGTATTGTAGAGCGTGTATTGATTTCTCTGCCCTACGGGACTGCTTCAGTTCGGACGTTCCGTCGGTTTGAATGCTGTTTACCTTTGCTGCGTCATTCGACCATTTTTGCTTCGCACACGTATAGATGTGTAGTCAACTGACTCTACTGCTCGTTCGTCTTGCTGGAACTCAACAGCTGACGTCACCTGTTCGGGGCTTGAATACCGAAATTGTGAGATATTTCTAAGCAGTTTAACCGTGTACTCGCAGCTTCTATCACGTGAATGCAAGCTTATTGGACACGAACGACGGGTGGAGGTTGATGGTGGTAAGCATGCATGTGTCCGGTGACAAGCAGCACCTATGGAACGGATTAGTAGAGAACCTGTTTTGTCCGTGTGATTGGCCGAATACAACAGACCACACATAATGCAGTCAGGCTGCATTGGATGCGCAATCTGAGTCAAATCATATCATGAACTGTCGCTATGATGCATGCGTGAACCCCCTAAACGGACGGTAATTTTAGAAGTCTTCACATTAGTCACCGGATAGCGCGGTAACAAACGGTCTTGTTCCCAGGGCTTCACAACTGACTAAATACAATGTTTGTATAAGTAATGGAATTAGAGTGATCGGAGGGGCGCATGACAATCAATCAATGATGATGATGGTGAAAACTGTCAATTACGTGCTCACGTGCACTATTCACCAAAAAGCGCACCCCCACCCCCCACCTCCTAAATAAAATGCCGTCCTGAGGCTCTACACTGTCAGTTCGGAATATTTCAAACAAGTCCAGTATATCTGTACTTTTACGTGATTCAGTCTACCGTTGTGTGAGCAGAAATAATGAGATTTGTTACGAAGGCCAGACACATTTATAAATGTGTACTTTCTATGAGTCTGATACCTTCGATATCATGAGAATAAGCACGTGTTGACAGTTGCCGTGTCGCTTGTGCGGGTTAGGTAATTGTGTCAAGGTGACTCTTGTCGATAGCTCGAGTAGGATCAGAGGTATTACGTGTACTTCCTGGGACCATCGAAAGGGGTTTGTTCGGACGGATTGTCATAATCTCAGCGGTGACCAAGATTTGATTTTTGACGTTTCCTGTCGGTCTTCTGTTCTCAATAGGAATAGGAGAGAAGGCTTCATTCGCACTGGGTATGTGTTCTGATTCGATCAGAGGTAACAATAGTGATTTTTTCACTCGGATGATGTTCTCTCACAACTACACACATGGGAACATTATCTGTGTTCCAAATAATCCACCACTTGTATTCAAGACACTGATAACAATTGTTACAAATAGTGTTAGATACATTCTAATCATTAGTGATGAACTACTAATGCTATTGGAAACGGTTTTAGTAGTAAAGAACTGGCGAAAAATAACCTCAAGAGTACAGGTCTCTTGGGGACAACTCGAAAATTCCATATGAGGGTGGCATTCCAAGATAACCCATTCCGTTCATGTCCGGATCGCCATTTTCCAAAAAATGATGGACCATATTTCCTCAAAATACTGACTGCAGACGGCAAATCAGTGCAACAATACTGTGCAGAGTCTGTCGAGAACACGAGTGCTTACGATTGAGGATACGCATGACAGTTTGTAGGAAATAATCTGACGATTCACACAATGCCAGAAACTGGGCACAAGCGACTGGTCACAATCATACTGTCCCAACTAGTAGCTAGAATGTTGTGGTGCACCACATTCTGTGCACGACTATTAGGATCAATGCAGTTTCTAACCAGTGAGAACCAACCGATCTTTTCGAACAGTATCATAGAATAAATGAATGATCGGACGATCCCTATTATATATATCACGTGATTGCTTGAGAGTAGTGTGTGGGATTGATGAATCTTTGTTTGGTTGACTGTCCTTTGGACTCCACGTTTCACGCACAAACCTCAGGTCATCCGACCATCCTGCACTCGGAAGCACCAGATTCGAGTTTCGCTCTTTTTAGAGCTCATCAGTGGTGCATATCCTCCGCCACACCCAGGGTTTGAACCCGGACCCTTCCATCTCGAAGGCGTGGCGCAGTGGCAACACACACGCCTACGAGGTGGAAGGGCCCGGGTTCAAACCCTGGGTGTGGCGGAGAATATGCACCACTGATGAGCTCTAAAAAGAGCGAAACTCGAATCTGGTGCTTCCGAGTGCAGGATGGTCGGATGACCTGAGGTTCGTGCGTGAAACGTGGAGTCCAAAAGACAGTCAAACAAACAAAGATTCCTATTATGTCCAGAGGTGACTTATGGATCAAAGAAGCTTCAATGTTGGCACAAAACAGAATGTCAGCAGAGGTCGCTACGTTATGGCAGAAGTAGGGAACGGCAGATTGTCAAAGCAGGTGCGTAACTGCCGCGCAATGCACAGGAGGATCGTAGAGACGAATGCCTACTGTTGATGCTCTGGCCAGTACACGACATTTCACCAGTCTTGATTACTTACCTCGGACTTTGTAAATCGGGCGGAGGGTTTGGTCACAGTCACTTAGCGGTTTTGCTCAGCAAGGTGCGGGCATATTGCCCTGGTAAAAACTTTCATTACTCCAGAATTCAGCCCAGCTTGAGAATGTTTATGAGCGCGTAAAAAGATGTCATCCGTTGGTCAATCTGTTCCAGGCTAAAGATGACATTTGTTAACAAGTTCCGCTTCCGCCAGCTATTGGAACCTGAATGGCATCCGAATGTGATCACGTGGTTTCAAAGTAATCCGTACCAATCGTTGTGACCTACTGTGGGTAGCAGTTGCAGATGACTAATTGCAAGTTTTGTATGTGTATGTGTACTTAAATTTGCAGCGCTCCTTTATCCAAACCGTAATTTGTTCCCGCATTTCGATTGAAGATACTAGTACGCAATGAATTCGGCCTACACAGTTGAACAATTGGTGATGTTTATCTACTCGAATAGTTCCATAGAGCATGAAAAAGTGCTGTTTATTGTAACGATAATTGGAACGGATGGATACCGAATTCTTGTTTCGATAAACATCGGTCAGGAAGGCTGTCTTGCCAAAACGAGGCTGGGGTGTGTACACGAAATTGTTTAACATAATCAGCATTCCTGTCGAGGAGCACACTGCGAGAATGTCTGCGTGTAAGCGCGCGAGAAACTGCTGGGCCGATGGTGACCGAGTAGCATAAGCCCTCGGTTACTCCAGAGGTCTCTCCACTGCAGTTCACATTCGGTAGCTCACAGTAATCCGCCGATTTCCTGCTTGTTGTCACACCTGCCTTATTTGAACCTTCTGTGGTTCTGCAATCCAGGTCTCACGGCCAGGTGACCGGTTACCTCTGGTGGTTCAGTGAGCCCTTGAGACTGTGATTCGGTATGGACTACTCCAGATGTGAAAAAGTTCTCCTTTCACAAGCTTCTATCATCATTTGTCCTACTGCTGCTCAATACAGATCCTTGGTACCAAGCATTACCTAGGAGAGACTTTTATCTAGTTCTGAGGCAATGGTTTGATTACTTATGGCGTAACTGTTCGCGTTTTACGCACTTCTATTAAGATATATTGGAACAAGCAAAAAAAAAAGAAATAAATAACCTTGGGTATTCAACTGTGCAACATTACCGGGCTGAAAAATCGTCATCTTCCGGTTCCGAATGCAGCCAATGGCCGATTACTTCTCTTCCCAAAATTCCTCATCCTCCTGAAGTATTTTATAACCGTTTCGTTAGAAAATACGAAAACAAAAGACATCATTTTTACGTAGTGGAAAGTCCACTTTCATCTTTCACATCGGAAGGTCGAACGCCGTGAGCCGGAATCGAACCGGCTACACTCCGCTTACCGTCCGATTCGGAAGTGACTGACTAGGCTAGCCAAATGATTGAAACCAAGACATTTGCTGTGTGTCATTGGAACAGTGGCTCGCGCATCATCGATTATTCACTTGCGTTATTCACATACGAGTGTCCGTGCAGCGATGGCTCAGTTTCAAGATCATCTGCCCGGTGATCGGAGTGTCTTCGATTCAGTTCCGGCTCTCGGCGTGCGACTTTTCGACGTGAAAGACGCAAGTCGATTTTCCATTACACAAGATTCAGGATCCTCGTGCCAACGATACATTCTATGGACATTATTTTTACCAAACTTGTAATATGTGAAGTGTATGAAGTCCCAAGGCGTGGTCTCGTATCTCAGCTGGTAGAGCACACGCGGTGTTAAGGCATGATTGGCATCAATACGTGGGTTCGAATAGCGCCCGGAGTCAATAAATTTTCATATCTTATTCCGAACCATGTATTATAATCTTCTAATTAGTTCTCTTGGAAATTAGAATAATATTCTGACGATTGTCATTTGCATTCCACTTCTGACTATTTAGTGAAAAAAATTTGGTGATCGCAATGCTTTGTTCCGCGTTATCCAACCAGCAGTCGTACTGTGGTCCGTGGGCCCCACGTAGAACCACACTGATTCAACCGCAGCTACCGGCCGAGGTTCATTCTCTGATTCACGGCAGTCGTCCATCGATGATTCCCGTGGATGTAAGTCTTGGAAAGTGATACATTAAAATTGAGTAAAATACTGCAATCAGGTCAGTTCCAGTGTTTTGTGAATTTATGGCGCGTGTGCAGACTGTCTTATACTTTAGTTCACTGATTGTATTGTCAGCTAATTGATTGGTTGGTTGATTGATTTACTGACTAATTGGTTAAAGAATACTACCTAGCTAGTTCATAACTTATGACCCCTTTGGATAATGGGAAACATCTGATCATTTGTAGTTAGTTTGGGTATGATAGTTCGTTCGATGTAGATTTCGAAGTTTGTGCACATCTAAGAATATCGATATAATTTGGAGACCGTTTAGGATAAGCAGTAACCACGACAACCACAACAAATAGTAGTGTCCTGAACGGAAATGAGGAATGCACTGTATCTAAGGTCAGCAACACGATCGCAGAAAGTCGGTCAATAAAGGACCTCGTGGAGAAAACGGAACTCCACCCATCTCCCATCACCCTGCGCGTGTGTGCGTTTGTTTTGTCCCTGTGAACTCTTTCTTTTTCGGTACAAACGATTTTCCATGAATGAACAGGGTTGTTTTAAATGTCATCTCTTTGATCCTTTTGTCTGTCACCTGTGCACACTAGCACGCACGCACTGCCCGTAATGCAGCAACGAATTTATGATTACTCGACTGCCTTACTGTGTCGATTTTATCTTCGCGAGCATAGCCATATACGGAGACTTCCGCTTACACCAAATAAGCAGCAGCAGCAGTCTGTGTGCCGTCTCCCTCTCCCTGTCACTCTCGGAGGATGAACAGTCCCTGAACAGGTGTTGGCAAGATATTCAAGCCTGAACGCATGTCGATTAGCTGAGGTGATAAGGCTTACAAGACAATGATTCCCTTCGTTTCTTTAATAAAGACTGAAAACGTCATGATCTGCGGCTCCCAATTTCAGTTATCTTGTCGCCTATCTTCGGTCCTGCTGAGGTCCGGTAGGATCGCTTTTGTCTTTTATGGGCTATTTTTGGGATAGTCACTTCATCTGCTGTCTGGGCATTTAGTTGGTTGAAACAGTCGACTCTCTATGCTGTGACAGCAGACTCTGCTACAAAATAATGGTGCATGGGGAAATTAGTAAAAAACGGTTTACAAATTGAAAAAAGGTGGTAAAGAAGAAACGAAACCGAATGCGCTGGATTGCACTCAGGGGAACAGTTTAAATAGGATGCCAATTGCCCATCAACTGACAGATCAACGGTCGATCGCCAAGTGTATGTATAATGAAACGTGTGTGTGTGTGTGCCCATGTGCACTAAGAGATGAAGTTTATTGGTGCATATCATAATTCCGGTGCTTCAGATGCATGTTCATTCATTGTCTTCCAAAAGAACGAATCGGCCATTTACAGGGACATAGAAACAACATCCTTTATCGCAAACTGTCAGCACGGATCGACTGATCATTCAAGTCAAGTCAGTTGTAGCTTTATCCACCCCATTGGATGGGTTTTCAGCATTTACACCATATCTATGAATATAAAAATACGGAATCGGGAAATACGTACCAAGTATGGCAATTTTGATCTAATTAAACCGTTTCGTGTGTCTTTGGTGACTTTCACTGAGTCGACAAGCAAACGAGTATGACAAAGCGAAACAGAATTGCGATGTGCAAAAGTACCAGCAAATAGAAATTTTGTACTTTGATCCCGTGCATGTTGTAGACATAACTTTTGAAAGTTCAGCGCGTGGGGAATGGTGCATGTCTCAAAGTATTTCGAGAGTAAACTGGCCACATGCATGGAAGTGTTTATCACTGATAGTGTCAACAAGCGTAGCCCTGGATATGCCATCGAATTTCGAGGTGTGTTTCATAGATCTCATTATCAAGTTAAAATCTTTCTTCAACAGGCCGGGGAAAATAACTGGAGTGCAATATAGTCAGTGTAAGAGAAGGTTTACAGTCACAAATTTAAAAGTTAACTGATGAGGGCCCGAAAATAATCTTAAGGAGAGAAAAATGACAACTTTCTAGCCGTACAAAATGTTTGTTGAACAGGCATAGATCATGGAAGACTATGGGTTAGTGTAACGCTAACCGTTGGTGCTATTGGCATGGGTTCGTTTTTCGTAGATAGGAGAGAAAACCGGATAGCAGAGCATCTGTGTGGTTCATCAGATGGTAAGGAAAATAATACATGCCGGCATTTAGATGCATTCAGTACAAGGGAGCAGGATGAGGACCGGTTAACCACTGCATTTAGTTGAATCTGAATTTGTAAAGTTCCTTCGGGAGTCGGTAAATCACATCCAAATATAACTTTGTCAGCGTATTTGCATCCAGTGAATGTTGACGAAATCGGAAGTTGTTTAACACACAAAGAAGAGAAAAAAGGGGGAAAATTGGCACCTTGTAATACACCAGAGCTAACTGGAAGAGAAGAGAAGAGAAATTTTGGCCGCTGAAACAAATGTCTTCGATCAGTGAAGTAGTCTGAAATCAGACTGCATACGCTCGGGCAAACATCACTTAAGGAGAGCATACTGAACAATGCTGATCGGTCATGGCAGCTAAATGCATTTTCGTACTCTGAAAACGCCATTCTGACAACCTTAAATTTTTTTGTCCTAAGCCGAAGCTACTGAATGGACTATGTAAGCTACGGAGTCAAGTGTGGAGCTCGAAGACCGACAACCAAACTAGTGTGTGTGTGTGTGTGTGTGTCTTCTGCAGCAGACCCCAAATAACAAAAGCCTCTCAAACGGTTTGGGCATCACAGAAGTGCAGGCGATGGGACGGTTTTTCTCGGGTTTTTTATTGGGGGCAGAAGTTATCTTGGCCAGTCTGTAAATGTCAGGGATTTTCCTGCTGGCTAGACAGTTATCGAAGATACTGGCTAGTAGATCGAAAAGGTTTCAGCACACTTTTGAGTACAACAAGTGATTGTTCATCTGGACCAGGAGCTTTATTCATCTTCACTTTGCATAGCTGTTGGAAGACCATAGCGCGGTCGATTGTTGATGGCTGAGATGAGTTGTTGAAGACTGGTATGGAAGTCAACTGCGATATTGAGCTGAAATGGGAGTTGATTTTCTCAACATCAATGTTTTCCTTTTTGTTTATTGAACTACCGCAACACAGGTGTTTTATTGCTTACCATATGCTACGAAAACTGTCATTTCCTACGACGGTATCCATATACAACTTATTCAGGCGTTTAACTCCAGTTTCAATCAAGTTGGCGAGTTTTTTTACTTACATTCCCTGTCCATGTTTGTAAGCCTGCTCGTTCTCTCTTCACGACTGTTTAAGTACTGATGAACAACATCGATCAGTTTGGACGTTTCAGATGGGCAGCATTGCATAAAACAAAAATTAGGGTAATCAGTGACACGTTCACAGAAGACAATAGTTGGAGTCGTAGAACACGGAAAAATCGGTTGAGGTAAACAGGATCCCTAACTTGACAGGTTGTCGGGGGAGCAATTTCTCTGATTCATTGTTCTGGATGATCTTCTTAACGTAGTGTACCGGTTGGTCTTACCATACACTGTCCGATATACATTCGAGATACTGTAATAAGAGCTGCTCAAGGGTGCACACTGAACAACTGCGGTCTATTTGTTAAAGTTAAGTCTAGCTGTGCATCAATTTTGATAGGAAAAGTACCATATTTATCGAACCAAGCGTGGTGAGGAAAGTAACATGATGTCTCTTGAAGTCACCAAAAAATGTGCAAAGGGGTTCACTCGATTGTGTTTAACTCGAAAAGTGATATGCCGGGTGCCAAGTAAACGTTTCCGATGAGTATCGAGCCAAATCCACTCAGAAAATGTGGCTTACAATCTACGACTTGACAGCTAATCTTTTCAGGTGAGTACGTGAAGACCAAATTAGCTGACTTGCTCCAATTGTTGTTAACATAGGTGGTGACACCTCCTTTACGATTGTGGACACCAGTGGGACGATCGTCCGGGCACGAATCGAAATCATTCAATTGCATAATTTCACCGGGTACATCCTTCTGTAACCAAAACTCCGGTAACAATACTTTGCGCATTTTTGTCTGTCTGTCTGTCTGTCTGTCTGTCTGTCTGTCTGTCTGTCTGTCTGTCTGTCTGTCTGTCTGTCTGTCTGTCTGTCTGTCTGTCTGTCTGTCTGTCTGTCTATCTGTCTGCCTGTCTGCCTGCCTGCCTGCCTGCCTGCCTGTCTGTCTGTCTGTCTGTCTGTCTGCCTGCCTCTCCTTCTGAGTGTGTGTCTATCTGAATGTCAGCCTGTCTGTGTGTCTGCGTGTCTATCCGTCCTTCCGTCTCTCTGTCTGCGTGTCTGTCTGTCTTTCTGTCAATCAATCTGTCTGTCTATCCTCTGTGCTGTCTCAGAATGCACGTGTATCACATCAAGTTCTTGTGATCTTATTACCTTGTAATCCACTATGTAATTCGACGGATCAGTTTTTAATATTACTTAGCTTCCTATGCCTCTTGAAAAAGGTGGGATAACGATGTTTTCAGACCCTTGCTGATCTAAGCCGTGCTCTCAGATGAGTCATCAAGCACGCTCATTCGTCTAAGTGAACATCTGTTTTCCGGTTTTTGATCTTTCGCTGATTAGCAATGAATTGAAATTGCTGAATCACTCCGGTCGTCTGTATTTCTCTACCCCTGAACCTACGTACACACGGGATCCCCCTATGTCTTAGAAGTAGGACAGTCAGTGAAACGCATGCAAATCGTCAGTGTATCCATTCCTTCTGATCATCATCCGACTTCCTACATGCGTGCATCTCATTTCCATGATTGATTTTACACCTGTTTGCATCAGCACAACGATAGAAGTGAACACCAGTAGTCTTTCGTCCCTCCCCATCCAGAACACACACACGCACAGCTAGTCGTGAGGACAGAGGCCGCTGATGACCTCTTCTGTGCTGGTATCGTAGCCTAAGAATTTGCATTTAGATCGCAGGCAACGTGGTGTACAGAGGTTTGTCACCAATCTGCTATAAATGCGGCCCGGTAATCAGCTTGCCATGTTCCAGATCTTCCGATGAGCTAGTTTCTATGCAAATTCAGTTTGTCTTGGGGTGTTTGGTGTTTGGGCACTGTGTATGACCGACCGTATGGAATACTTAATAGTGAGCGTATCCAGTGTTGCAAGTTCAGAGTTTTCTGCAATAGGTGAACAGCTATCTGGACCACAGAATATTAGGCGTTTAACATCAACTGACGAATTACTCTGTGGCTCTATATGGTTTCAGTATATCTGTGTGTACGCATCGAACAGTTATTAGATGAACACGGGAGTTTCCAAATCTCACAAGCGAGAAATCGAACCAGGATGACAATAATGACGACAGCAAAAACCACTACTGCTACTGGGGTGAAGGGGGGCTTAACCAGTTAGCGATTAATTAGTACATAATCTAGGATCTTTGCCGAGCAGTAAGGTAGATAAGCGTTACGCCCTTATCCGGCAGGCAATGCACGTGGCAGCAGGCTTTGCCTGTGGTCTTAGATCCGATGCTCACCAAAGACACTGGATTTCTGAAGAGTTGGTCAGTCAAACAGAGCAAAAATGCCAACTCTCGAACTTTAAGGAGATGAATATGATACGAAGAAACCTACAAAACCAAGTTACAAAAAGCCCTAAGAAAAATCGCGAAAATTGGCGGATCAAGGTAGCCGAAGAAATGGAAGTAGCAGCTGCTTCAAACTTATTCGCGACACCGGTGAACGATGAACCCTGGCCAGTTAAACGATATGCGATAGAAATGGTGAGCTTATTCATGACAAAGAGCAAAGGCTTGTTCGTTGGGCCGAATACTACAGGGTGCACGTTATCTGGCCGCGCGCCGATGTAGCTACTCCGACGTGACCAACTGCGATTCATTGAGGAGTATCACTTGAGCCCCATCGAAAGTGGAAGTACAGTTCAGAATTCGATCACTAAAGCGTGGAAAGGCGACCGTTCCCGGAGAACTTCCTTCAGTTCTTTTCAGAATGGGAGGTGGTGCGTTGATAAAAACACTTGCCACCTTGCTCCGTGACATTTGGAACGAGGAACGTACTCCGTTGTTATGGTGCGAGTCATTGAATGTATCCATCTTCAAGAATGGAATACGCAACGATTGTAGTAATAATGGTGGGATTAGCTTAATCTCAATGGTCACTAAGGTACTAACCTCGATTTTGCTGCACTATATGACACCAGATCGCGGCAGGAACGCTCGCGAACAGCAAGCCGGATTCTGTCCAAGTCGAGGATAGGTCGACCAGTTTTTACTCTTCGTCAGTTACTTGAAATGCGTCACACACACACCGTCGACCGACAATAATGGCTTTCCTTGACTTGAAAGGTGCCTTCGATTCAGTTGATCGAACAGCATTATTCAGTGCTCTTCATCGAAAAGGTATGCCACAGAAGTTCGTGAATCTACTGAGATCATGGCACCCTCATATTTCTGGCTGCGTAAGGGTTTACAGTGAACAATCCAGTCCATTCGAAACGACCAGCAGTGTTCGACAAGAATGTTCCATTTCGCCATTCCAGTTTATCATTGTCATCGATGAGATCATGGAGAATGCCTTGCGAAATCTTCGCGATATAGGCATCAAACTAGCAAATAGTGAGAAGTTGTGTGACCTAGATAAAGCCGAAGACCTTGTCTGTTTGTTCGAATGCACGGAACAGGCGCAATGTCTACCAGACAGACTCACAAAGCTGTAGCTCCATTTGATCTGCTCTTTGCACCTTCAAAGTTTAAAGTGGTATTACAGGACTGGATGTGAACGGTTCCGAGTTTGATGCTCTATCGGGAGGTACTGACAGTTGTCGACCGCTTCGATTATCTCGGCAGCAACGTGGCGATGAATGGGAGCACGGTAGTAGAAGTGAGTACACGTATATCCTAAGCTCGAGCAGCGTACGCTGGACTGAAGCATTTGTGGTGTCGATCTGATATTTGACTGAAGTTGAAAGGTCGTGTGTAGTTTGCTACGGTATGTTCAATTTTGTTTTACGTTTGAGGTACATGGATTTTGCGTGCAGAGGATGTTCATCACTTAGGTGTTTTCGACTATCGATGTTTGCATAGTGTCGCTATGATTGGACGGGGTAACTGAGTGAGCAAAGCTGAGGTCAGAAATCGAGTATTGGGTACCAGTTCAGAGAATATTTTTATCACATCGTATCCGTCTTAGTAGATTTTGTTGGCTGAGGAACGTGTTACGTATGACAAACACACGTCTACCGTACCGTACCCTGTTTTCCGTTCTTCCTCGGGAGTAGAAGTGTAGTATGCAAGGATCAGTGTCTTCCGGGGGGGGGGGGCTTGCTCGTGTTCGATCTGCACAATCCAAAACGCAGAAAACTCCGTGAGCACAAAGGCTCAGTAAGTGCAATAATAGGATCCTACGCTTACATTTATCGAGCACCAATATGGCTGCTAACAGCCTGCTCTCTACAGAAGAAGCCATATGGAGGTCAGCAGATGGCGTGTCAGTGAATGTACAAAAAACTTAGGAAAAGTAGGTGCCTCGCATCTTCGTGTTTGGGGTCCAAGAGATCCCTCAAGCAGTTGGCTGGAGACACTGAAGCATACGGCAGCTAACCATGAACAGTGGCAATCGTGTTGTCACTTTCTGTCTGCTCGGAATGATTGATCAATGTGTGTTTGTACAGTTAGACTGTGTATTCTGTGTTCTTCCATTTTCCCACCCATTTAGTTCCACTCCCTGTCGGTTTGTATATTCATTCATCCTATTAGTACGTGCAACATGGTGAGAAAGGCGGTGGTCAGTAGAGCTCGTCCTGCTGTTTAACGCTGTACGACGGCGATGACTGAACAACCAAGTAGTTAATTTCACAAAACACAATAATAGACAGTTGTGTGGCGACAGTCAGTTTGAGTATATCACAGGGACCGAATGTAATAAGATTATGAAAAGCATACTAACCACTTGATGGAATCCCTGACCACACCATGACCGTCTTCGTTTGGGCTGGATACTGAGAATGCACATAAGCAGTTCTGTTTAGCCTGGTTAATTTAGTCCATGCCCAAATGAATGGTCTACAATAAAAAGAACCTATCTACAGGTATGTACTGTGGACTATTACATTGGTGCCGTGACCTTGGTGGATCACCCGTGGCCGAGTTCGAGGACTTACAAGGCTTCCTGGAGGAGTTGGAGGACCTAACGGAGCTGTCGGGGATCCAGTCGGACTGGGTTGGGTCAGCAGCTCTTCGGGAGCTTCTCAAGAACAGAGCGCGGGCGGTCCGGGATGCGGCGCGAAGGGGCCTGGTGGAGACGAAGTAGGAAGCCCTGGTCGCGGGGTTCTACTCACCAGCTGACCGTCAGGCGGCGATGCGGCGGTTCAAAGCTGACCAGCTGGGGGTCGATGCGGACCTGTTAGTGCTTGCCGTCGCGCTCGGTTCACTCCTGGACCGTACGTTGCCCACACTGGATGAGGAGTCACGGGCTAAATAGTTGGTGGACCGTGTTCTGGACAGTCTGCCGGAACGTCTGCAAACGATGATACGCGTTGGCCGTGTCTGTCATTCAATGGACGTGTTCCAGCTCGCGGATGCAGCTCATGAATTGGTCATTCATGAAGTGCCTCTGGAAAACACGATCTATGTCGAGGATTCAAGAATGAACACTGAACTTGCGGAGAAGACTTCGAAACAAAAAAAATAGAATCTAGAAGATAGCAGCGAATGCTGGAGAGCCGGAAGAAACCTGTTGTGACAGTGTGGGACTTGTTTGATGCGATCACCCTGACCTACAGCAGGACAACGTGAGAAACGAAGACGTCTCAACTGATGCTATATAGTCAACAAAGCGTTAGACAGCGGGCAAACTCAAGCACAAGATGAAACCAGCCACAAAAATGGCTCTTGGCTGGTTGAGACAGATGCAGTTGATGCCCTGGCCGAGCGTTTGTCAAGCGTTGAAGTGCAACTATGTGCAACTCAGATGGAGACTATCGAATGCTATGTGCTGAGTGATAGTGAAACAGTACAACGCATGGTTCTCAGTGGCATTGAAGTAATCAGGCATGATTTTGTGTCGGAACGAGGCTCGAGTCGATGCTTAACATGGGTCGGATCAGTTACACCACAGGGGGAATTGTGGGATTGATTACAACACAGCCATGAACCGGTGTTGGTGGGCTAACACCCAGCATGTAGGGGGGTTTGAAAATAATCCAAGGAACACGGATCATTTTTTTGTCTAGGGGTGAGAATGTGGCGGAGTACGCATGCTACTTACTGAAAAAGTAAGTGATTAATTGCTTGAAACAATGAAGGATAGTTATGAAGAGTCAATGGACAGAATGCAGTAAGGTGACGAAAAGTATACGAACCAGATGAATGCATTCTCCGATTGAATGACGACTATCTTCAAGTTGGCCGGACAGGTGTTATACAAATAAATATTGTGCTTGTATCTGATTGGTTTTGGTCATATCCGAACGAGCGATATTCAGTGAAAAACCTACTCACCGGCGAGTCTTGTGGACGATTACACCACTGCTGCTACTACTACTGCCACTACTGTGGTGGGGTTTGCATACTACTTACTGAATAAGTAAGCATTTGGTCGCGCAAAACAAAAGTATGGACAGTAATGGAGCGATAGTGGACCTGATCAAGTCACACAAATATGAAGAAAGGCATACAAACCACATGACGGGATTGCGACTGTCTTCAATTGGACTGGAACGCTGATGTGTAACTAAGCATTGTTATTACATTTGATTTATTTTGTTGACGTCGAAATGAGTAGTTTTCAACAGACGACATTTACCAGGCGCATCTTCTGGATTACACTACTACTACCACTACTACTACTACTACTACTACTACTACGACTACTACTACTAATACTACTACTACTACTACTACTACTACTACCACTACTACTACTACTACCACTACTACTACTACTACTACTACTGCTACTACTACTACTACTGCTACTACTACTACTACTGCTATTACTACTACTACTACTACTACTACTACTACTACTACTACCACTACTACTACTACTACTACTACTACTACTACTACTACTGCCACCGGCAGTGAACTTCTATTCTTTGGTAGCTCACGGCGTGGTTTTTAATAGTTTAAACTAAAATAACATGAATAAAGATAGCGATGTTAATGATAACAGCAATCCTCTACTACTGACTCGCTTTCTAGCAAAAGTATCTTTTTCTCATTACAGAAGTTCATCGCGCATGGTTTTTTGCATATAAGTATAGTTTACAACTCTGCGTGCTTCGGAACCTAGTCAATTTAGGTAGTATTTCTAAGCGGTCTCCATATGACGGTTTAATTCCATTTCCCTTCATGATGAATACCGGGTTGCGGTGTGGTTAGTGTAAGGTCGGCTGAGCCCTATCACCCTGTTGCTTTGTTGCACATGTTCGTTGCTCCTTTCTGCTACGCGTGGACCACCTGTCCGTCACCGTGATGCTTTGCACTACGCCAACACGATTATCAGCGCAATGCTTCCCACAACCCACGAAACGGAGAACATGATCAATAAGGAGAGTAATTAGCGTATATCGGGAGATCATGCGTGTAGTGCGCACCTGCGACGGTCAAAAGGGACATCGAAGTTGGCAGAAAGCGTTCAGTTAAGCGATTATGTGTGTCAAGGAAATGAGCGAAGTTGATTTTCGCTACATTAGACATTTTGATCCGTCACTTGGGTCAGTTTAGCTTACCATACTTTTAAATACTATTGTACATGGGGTATTTCGTCATAAAACCATTCCTATGTAGAACAATAACACAACTGGAAAGTTCACTAGGATATATATATATATATATATATATATATATATATATATATATATATATATATATATATATATATATATGGTGTGATATTTGATAGACGCAGTCAAGGCACAGTCAGTTTTCACCTGTTAGGCAACCTCTAAACGGTTATCTGTGAGAACCCAATTGCGCATTTTGTTCACTAAAATTCACACGTGACTAGGTTATACTTGCAGCAACTTTTAAGCTCATTTCAAATAATACTGTTCATGCATGGACAGAAGTTGTTATACTGAATATATGTATATGTGCATAATTGAAGAAAAAGTTGATCATGTCAAGTCAATAAGCGGTTTTCTGAATCCAATGTACGGTGAATTTTCAACACGTACCTGATTTACAGAAAATCCAAATAACAGAGCGTAAGAGCTTATTGAAGGATGCTGATAAATGCGTAGAAGTCAAACGAACCAGTACATTGGATTTGATTTACGACGAAGATAAATAATGCGATGGCTGATTAATTGGTCACGGTCTATGGGTAGGCGGAAAGGCTGGGGGATGAAGCTATTTCTAAATGTAGACGAGCGTGGATGAATGACTTTGAATTTTGAGTGGGTGGAAGAGAATGAGACGGCTTTACAGAGTGTGGATTGAAAACAATGATTTATATTGGGTAGTAAGCTATTTGTGAATTTGTTGCAAGCATCAAAATGCTTGCTAATGATAGACTCAATGGGAATATTTCGAATAATATTGCTGCAATAAGAAAGCAATTTCAGAGATTTGGTGATAAGGTCAAAATCGTTTCCTTTTAAACCATGAAAAAGGGAGAATGCAAGTGGTTACGAATCGGATTACAAGATTGCAACGTACTCTAAGTTTTCGTAGTTTGAATGATAGAAAAGAAAGCTTTCTGACTTGGGTTAAGTCTGTTTCTACGTGATTAATCCAGCAAAGGTTGTCAATTAGAGTAACACCTTGGTGACAGACGAAAGAACCTTCATGTAGTCGTTGGTTGTCAATGAAGAAATATGGGATGTTATTGGAAACAGTTTGATGGCACGATCTTTATTGAAGATTGAAGGACACGTCAACGCATTTCAAGACGTCAGGGAAAAAACAAGAATGGACGGTAGGCCCGTGGCAAAGTTCATTCTGACTGTTTTGAAGAAAATTCAAACTTTCATTTCCGTTATAGAGACATCCAAGTGACACAGCATTGGCAGATTTTCAGCCAATGGGATTGAATGAAATGGGGAGCTTGCTAATAAAAAAGAGAAAAGAAATGAGGACAGAATAGTACCCCGAAAAACACCAGAGTCAACTTGAAGAAAAGATGAGTTTCGGCCACCACAAGAAGCAAACTGTGTGCGATTGGACAAATAATCACGAAGGGTGTTCGGAATACGACCGCCAACTCAATTAGTATGTAGAACATTCAGGAGAGTACCGCGATGAAGAGAACCAAATGCATTCGCATAGTCAGGAAAAATTATCCTGTCAGTACGGTCACCGTGACTAAGAGTTGAAGCGATAGAATTACCAATGTAGCCAACGGCGCCAATGGTTGACGGAGAGGGTTTGTAGTCAAATTGTGTCGGGTTATGAGAGTGAACTTGGGGAACTACGCGGTGGAGGAGTACATTCTGAGATACATTCAGCAAACCAGATGTTCAGGCTTTCGGACGATATATTTGTTGGATTCTTTCTTGGGTACAGGTGTGATCCGTACAAATCTCTAGTAATCGGGAATCATTACAACCATTGAATAGATCAGGCAAAGGAGATGTGAGTTCGAACGGGCAGGCTTTTAGTAACAATAGTGATGGGAATTCGGGGCCACCAGACTTATGAAACTTAACTTTTTGTAGAACAGAACCAGATGTAACGTGGTTGGGTTCCTGGTATTCAACGTGTGGAGGGGAAATTGAGGATGCGTCAGAGTTAACGGTGAACTGGTGATTCAAATCTTCGACATTTAGCTTCAGCATGAACCTGGCGTAGCATAACTGTTTCAGAGCTTTCACATCTCACTGTATTTCTTGTTATTCAGCACTGTGCCCAGGTCCCGTACTCCTGACATACTGAGTGCGGATAGCTTTTTTTAAGGCTTGATGCCAACCCGATTTGTACAACCTTTCGTCGGCTCTACGCAGTCTCTTTAAACGCGGAGAGGAGAACCTATCGGGTCGAACGTAATAGGTTCCCATGGAACAAAAAAAGTCATAACAAAAGTTTAGGAGGCCAGTTAGGTGTTCACAGTATGAAGACGCATCGTGTAAAAGAAAAATAGAAAAATCAGTGGGGCCAACAAACGCCCCAAGCTTACGGAAATTCCCAGGGATGTAAGCTCGTTTGCAGACAGTGCGCGATGGGTGCAGGGAGTTGGACGAAGATTTGCCTATACAATAAATGTCAGGGTGTAGAAGTAAAGTACGGTTATCATAATGTAACAAGGACGACAACACACGGCAAGATGCTTGTATTCCCACGGTCATACAAGTCAAGTCATGAAACACAGACAATCGTCTATATAGGCCTTTTTCCAGACTGCGCGGCAACAAGATTGCTATTGCCGCTGCTTGAGCGCTTCGGCTGCGTTCTGTCCATTTGCATGTGGCCGATGGCTTGCTTCTCTTGCCCGTCATTTCCCTTCGGTTGGCTCGACTGTCTCAGTTGACGGCTCGATCGGCAGCCCTTCACCTGAGCTATCTTGCTGGTTGCCGGAGATCCCGCTGCTTTCTCTCTGGTCGTTTGTATGCTTCTTTTTGCCTGCTTCGGGACGCCTCCGACATATTCGCCACCTGTTTTTTGTCTGTGGCCCTCGTTTGGTTCGTTCGTTCGCCTTGATGTTCACGCTGTTCCCTCGCCCCAGCATTCCCTGTTACAATAAGTGCTAACAGGGACACGTTTAAATGCTGTGAAAATACTTTGATAATTGACTAATACCGAATCCCAAAGGGTATCAAAGCGCGTTGAGAAATGCACAAGACTAAAAAACCGAGGCGGTTTAAAATGACGTCTATGGAAATCACCTGATCAAGACTGGGAATTAGTTAGTTGGAAAGTCTGTCAATTAACTGATTGATGTCGTCAACGGGAGTATCTGGTGCAACATAAGAAGTAACGCGGACAAGATGGCCAAAGGAATTTAGAAAAAGTTGTTCACAACGAAATGTAACTTGTGTTCTATTTGTGATCCAATCATACTGGGATAAACACAAATGTCGTGGCAACCTGGACGCATCAACTAGGTCACAAAAGTGCTAATCCTATTGGTCTGTATAAAAGAGAGCATAAACCTACTCTGTGAGACTCGATTCCACAGTTATCGACTGGAGATACACCCGCTATCGGTTGAGTAGGATGTCATTATAGTTCGAGTGAAAAGTACATGACCACCAATAAACTATTTGGTATTTTTGTCTCCTGATTGAGATTACGAGAAATCAACTTTGCTGGTTACTTGAAATCTGACTCGTGAACCATAGCCATGAGACTTGAACTGGTGAACCGAGTGACGGTGGAGTGGCGTAATATTCACAGTACCCGAATTGATAGGACGTATTGAAATCGCTCCCGCCTGGAACCACACAAACCGAAGTAGCAAGAAGTCTAAGGCTGCGGAATAGCACGTTAATTGTAATGCTGAACCGGTTCGCATAAATATGTTAAATCAAAGAAAATAATTGGTGCACTAGTTGACCAATCTCAGCGAGCTTTTTCTGGATCTGTCCTCGGCGATCCTGATTAGTAGAAGCTCCTCGGCGTGCGTAGCTACGAAGCTGTACCTTTTCGTATCACGTGTGATGCCCGCTCATTCCCCGCAAGCGGTCTACCATCGAATATTACCGATGAGCACAGACAGAAATTAGTCAAACGGCTCGTGAACGCGCTTGTGGATAAGTACATTCAGTATGTAACAGCGGATCAGCCAGTAAACGAAAAGCGAATGAGTGAGTAGAGCTCGATGTCGAAATCTGGTTGGTTAAAATAATTAGGTTAGAGTTTAAAATAAATCACGTGTGCACGTGGTAGTACGCATCAACCAACCGATCGATGAATGAGTAAATACGCTTGTCAGAATGAACAAGCTGCAAATATTGATCCGAATAATAATCAAACCATCCGAAATACAATGAAACTAAAATAAGCGTTCCGGATTACGGATCCGGAATGAAACAGCTTGTGAATCACATTTAGTCAGAACACCTCTTCGGAGAAATGGTGGAGATTTTGTGAGCTATTGTGACAATATCAGTTTTTATGCACAAAATGGATGATCTGGACGTATCAACTGATTTCGATACCTTCCGTTTTTGTCAACCGCCAATCTCTAAATAACCCAGTCCAGGAAATAACTTGCATACTTTTCCAGCCCCCTTGTAGTTTATCTTCCTCTATGGCTGCCAGCACTGGCAACAAGCTTAAAACAACTCATTTTCTTGTTTGCCAACCTACGCCCTCAGTGCATAACTGAGGAACGAGCCGGTTTTGAGTGTGTGTGTATGTGTGTGTGTGTGTGTGTGTGTGTGTGTGTGTGGTGTGTGTGTGTGTGTGTGTGTGTGTGTGGTTTTCTGTTTGAATTGACGTTTTTATACTTCCATTTCTCCGAGCGAGTCTATTCGAATTTTCAAAATCCCGTGCAAGCATTTCATTGAAGTCTAAGGTCTCTGGTCTCACCGCTATCACTTGTATTCTGGTATCAACCAACCAACCAGCCAATCAATAAACCAATCAATGCACCGGCCGATCAACCAGTCAACCAATAAAATTGTAATGACCAAATTGCTCGAAATGAACCGGTTCTGGAATGTATTTTTTCAGCATACAAAATACGAAATTTTTATAAGAATAGATGTGTACAGAGCAACGTATACACGCAGTTATTGACTCCTGAACAACGTCATTAGTGGACACAAGCTTGCCGAACGTTGTCACGTGATATAGGGTTGAACTACGTGAGCGAGAAATGCCCACTGCTATAATCAATATCCAGGGTCACAATAGGATGAGTCATACGCACACGATGTATTTGTTCGCGTCTGAAAATGCGTAGATGATGATTGGAATGTACACCGAACAAATGAACAGCGATTGGTGTAAATGGGATTTCTCAAACTGCTTCTGCGTAGGTCACAAAATCACCAAAAGAATCATTCCTGTATTTGTTTCATTTTGAATTCTTCAACGGAGAAGTTTAGAGTGGAAAGATTTGTCTATTGACCGATATTGGAACTCCGATTGCTGTCGCTATTATATCGATGATCTGCAGAGGGGTGGCCAGTATCACAAGCTTACTTTTTACATTCTCTGACCTCACTTCGCGGGAGGGAAATCTGGTATTTTTGAATGAAAAGAAACTTACAAATTGCCGGAGCTGAAAAACTGCTGTTCCCCAACAGTGCGAGAATTCAATGAGATAAACGGGTCACAAACGTTAAGGGCAGATGGGGGGGGGGGGTTTGAACTCCCCAAGTTAGTCGTCTGAAGGGGAAAAAGGAATATCGATAATGATCATTGGATTCCGAACCTCTCGTCACCTTTTTCGTTGCCTCGATTTATATCTCCCCCCTCCCCCGGTGTTTCTGCCTCACTCCGCACACATTTCTCTTCCGTGCTTCAGCCTACTCCGTTTCCAACGGGTTTATGTCGGATGGTAGCATCCGGAGCAGTCAGTCACGTAGTTAACCAGCCCACCACTACGCATCAGTACCATGCCGGACAAGGTGCCGTTGATCGGCTTGTCGCGGCGCTTTTCTGTGGCTAGATTTATTGCAATAAAAAGACTATCTGTGGGAGTGGACAGTGTTTTTGATTGTTTCAGTGGCTATCTCATGAACATACGTACGTATGAGCAAGTTAGACCAATCATGTTTTAGGCGCATCAGTTCGATCAGGAGGTTTTCCATTACCTGTTTACCGGTCAGAGACAGTGAGGAATTGGTGTTACATTTGCTGCAGTGTTGAGACCCAACTCGGATAGCTTAACGGCTGACGCTTCGGGGCTTGAATCCCAGCTCGGCCAGGCCGAGCACAGAGTCATGATTTCATTTGAATCCAGTGTCCCTTTTACCGCATTATATACTGCCAAATTGGAGACCGTAAGGGATGTTTCGGAACTC
Organism: Fasciola hepatica; assembly: GCA_948099385.1. Classification (NCBI taxonomy): domain Eukaryota; kingdom Metazoa; phylum Platyhelminthes; class Trematoda; order Plagiorchiida; family Fasciolidae; genus Fasciola; species Fasciola hepatica. The sequence goes on from CANUEZ040000146.1 coordinate 5,287,729, forward strand.
TCTTCATGACTCATAAGTGAGTTTCAACGAAGGGGGTAAGTTTCATGCTTCGACAGCGTACTGGCCTTAGAGGGTGTAGAAGTGAAGTGTTAACAGTAGGAACCGGTTTATTAATCTCATAGACAGGGTTTATATAGCTCACCTGGGCAAGTTACCAACTTCCGGTTAGTGCGATCACGGCTTCCAACATACATTTATCACCCTCTCACTTCAATAGAAAAGACTTTGTCATGGGAAAACAGTGATTAGGATTGCTCTAGTCGTGAGAGTCAGCAGACAATGACTTGACAACAGGTGTGTCTCAAGATATGCCGCGGAAAATAGAAGCACATTCAATTTTTGTCTAGCAAGGTCGTTAGAATTTGTCGACTCATTGGCGTGGCCCACGTTGGTCCAGGCTCTCGGTTGGCTCAAATATCAGCTCTAACCTGTCCATTGTGCATCATGATTCAATGATGCTTCATTTTCATTAGACCTCTGACTTTGAGGTACAACCATATCCTGTCTCTCTATCTTTCTGGGAGTATTCCGCATAGAAGATTGCGATCAGGTTCGCACGATACAACAAGGAGACACTTTCCAAGGGATGAGATAGAGGTTCCACTAAATCAGAGAAGTTGAGGTCTTTTTGAGAATTGCGTTCACAAACTGGCTTGTTTTCAGTGTTTGATACCCCATTTTTCGAAATATGAATATCAAGATTCTTCTTTTCTAAGAATCAAGAAACAAGACATTGGTGTTTGGAAACATTCTACCAGTCTTTGACGATAGGACGGAGAACCGACTAACTTTGGCATTCCCATGGATCTACAGAGCTACGCAGTGGGATGGGATATGCTAGTAGACTGAAGGATTAATGAAGGCAAATCCGTGTGTGATCCGTCACTTTCGAGGGCGAAAGAACCGCATTTGGCAGCCCTTCCTGAATTGTACTTTTTTCACGAATAATAAGGAAGAAAGCTTTTGATGATAAATTGCACAATCCCGGATGGGTCTTTGTAGGTCTCGTTGACCATCAGGTCAACACGAGGACCACTCTAATGGGGGACTGCTGCAGGTAAAAGTTTTCGATACTCGTCGTATCAATCAGCACACCTTTGCAAGCCTAAGCAGTTTTTTTTATGGAGATCAGTTTTAAATGAGCTTGGTTTCTACCACGGAGGGGGGGGGGGCAAATTGAAAAACAACGTAAAATAAGGGGATAGGATAAATGCCTCTGTGATTCGTTTTCGGTTATTCAATTTGATTTTGGCTGAACTGGTCTGTTGCCCTGAATTCCATCCCAAAACTGGGACATTTAACCAAATAGGAAGTTGACCAATCAAGAAAGGCTATCGTCAGTGACCAATCACGAGTGAGTAAACCACATACTTAGCATTTCGATGTTGTTTTCCGAACACTGTTCTTGTGCATCTAGGAGACTGGTTTCTGAATTCGATACATGGCGAGATTTTATACTTGTGCAACAAATTGTCGTTTGGTTGCCATGGTGTTTTTTGTACCAAACGGCGTACTGAGGCATCCTGATCTTGAAAAACAAAAACAGTTCATATGATTGATTTGACGATATCTCGCGAAAAATTTCCCTTTTTGATGATGAACTTGTTTCTTCTTGCCTTGACAACGTGCAGGATGAGAAAGTTTTCAGAGTAGCATGAAACGCTTCCTGATACAAAGGCCTGGTTTGACTGCGGTCAATATGGTTAGTTTGCACGAATGAGTAGGAGAGTTGTGTGGGTAAAATGTGTCCGATTTGTAAACACGTTGTGTTTAACTTCTAATCTACGTGTTTTCCTGTCTTTCATTATCCAATGGCGATCGTTTAATAGCTGTGGTCTCTAAATAACCGTCACTGAATACAAAACGGCAGGAAAAACTGCGGTTTTTGATTGTTTTGTCCCGTATCTTCTCACGAGTGCCGTGTATGGGACTTATACTTCATTGAACTATCAAAGATGACCCTGAGGCTTGGATTAGGTAACCACATCAGGTTCATCCAGGTCAGGTATGGTAAACAGTCGGGAACAACGAATTACTATCTACCACCGAACGGAACCAGTGTCGGGATTCACACCACGTACCTCGGTGGTGGTACAGATTTGTATCTCTCGATCACCTCCGATCAGTCCGGGAGGATATAAATCATGACACTGTAAGTAAGCTTGCAAAGAAAATCAAGTTGATCATGACTGACGCTTGATCAAATCGATTAACCATCTGGTGTGAGGGTGTTGATTGATTCGTCGCCAGCATGCGGCCTATCTTTACCAGCAGACCAAGGCCCATCACTGTAAATCACGTGAGGCGCAAGCATCACCTTGTACAGAATTTAGGTCAACGGAATCATGACCGACAAGACAGTGATTCGATAAGTTGAGAAAAATTCTGTAAAGCGGCAGTTGGCCGTGCAACTGACCAATCAGAAGAGAGGGTACCCGAAACCAGTTCAACCAATTAGTTTTTGTGCAATGAGTGGTTACAAGTGCCTTAGATAAGATGATGTTTTGCACTAGTAAATCGAGACGGTTCGGAAGCGGGGAAGTCTTTTGTTAGAACTAGTGGGCTAGCACAGAACATTGGGTCGACTCATTCTGTGGTCTCTCAACCGGTAAGTCTAACAACATAACAAAAGACGAACTGCTCTTTAGGGTAATCAATCAGCTCAGCTGCTGCTCGAAACAGTCATGAAGATGCACTGTAACACGGTGACGAACGCGACGACGACAACGATGAAGATTCGTCACGGACACAGAGACAAGCCGATGCTGGATGCAGTGCACTTCCGTGGAGGTTGTACCAGCACGATCAACAAAGCCACAGAATAAAAGAAAACCCCAATAGCTGAAGCTTCGTACGTGTATAAACAGATATCAACGTGTACATCAGACAGTGCGTTACAACACCATGCAACTAATCCGAATGTGGTTTAGGTCCCGCGGAAAATCCCGAAATCACCCATCAAGACACCTGAACTGGTCTACACCAGAGCACACTGCATAAAAGAGAGAGAGAGAGAGAGAGAGCAGTTGCACCGTTAGAATCAATTACTATCTCGGCACTAGAGTCTTGAAGCGTATTTCAAAGTGGGTCGGATGAAATACCGCAACTGGATTTTGAAACAAATCGACCGAGGTCAAGACTTCATTCCCCCTTGGTAGCAAGACACCTGATGACATATAATCAAGCAGTGGACACGAGGTCCGAATTCCGGACGGCCTATGGCTACTTGAGAGTGAAGGTTTCTTTTTTTACCGAGGCTGTGTCAACAGGAAAGCTGGAGCCCAACGGTAATGTGTCTAGTCATCAAATGCAGTGCAGCATATATACCGAGTTCCAACAAGGACTCGAATACAGATTGTATAAATGTCTTACCACCAAGTTTTCGGTGTTTATTCTCAATGGTTTGGTTCGCATCAATGTCACGTGAAATGGCAACCGACCATCTTCCGCTGGCTTTGAGTGTTAGTACCTCGTTACACTAGGACTGACTCAAGAATGATGTTAAATTCTGATCAGCGGCATTATGCTTTATCACCTACCAATCATCACTGTACTTATACCAAATGACTTGCATGAGTCTTCGGTTCACCATAAATTGAATAAAACGGAATGGGAGGATCTTGCAAACTTTATACGTCCTCTGGATGTGTTATATATCCAAGTTGATACCAGAACGCACACTGTGCGATCGTATCTACAAGTTATTTCTTTCCATACCTGTCTGTGATGTCATGAACTGACCAATTTACTCCCGGCCTGGGAGTTTAGTTATTTCGATATTACAAATAACTAGAGTTGAGGAAAGGCAGCTAAGATACATTTCGGGACACCGTAAAGTTAAAGGGTGTAGTGGTGATACTCGGAATTGGCTAACTTCATTTCGGATTGAGGAATTTTGCGAATAAAAGTTCAGACGATTTGGGTCGCGAAGAGGAGTTAGACAAATCAGTTATCAGGGTCGAGATTCTGTCATATCGGGCGATGTATGAATTCTGTGATAGCTCAAACGTCTTTGTACGCGTCACGGCATGCTATAGCATCGTGTTCATCCGCAAGAATAAGACTCAACCCATCCCACCTATTCGGAACCAGGCAACCAGACTGAATTGTAATTGGCCCGTACACTGACTACCAATGGTATCACATTGCTTGGTACATAAATAAGCATACTGCACATCAATTCACCGACAGTATACATTCGTACTTGTAATCTACGCAGTTCACTTTGATGAACTGGCCTTGATTTTGAGCGACAGACCTTAAAAAGGAGCTCAGTGAGGTGCCATGCCGTGTCCCGCGGAAGTCTCAGTACATATGCAGTTGGTTGAAGTTGAAAAGCTTGTTGATTTATAAATCATTTTTGATCTTTTTTCATTCTAAAAAGTCGTTCTTGGCATTTTATCCACCCACTCATCTCTCTCTTCGTCTCATTTGATCGGTGTGTGTGTGTGTTTGTGTGTGTGTATGCACGTCCAGAAACCCGCCTCGCACAGAATGTCGGACGCTTCCTCAACTCTGAGTCAAGTTCAACCAAGTGAACAGGCCCGATATAACAGAAGTGCTCGTTGTTGTGGTAAGTCCCTCCCATCGTCCATATTCAAGGGCTTGATTCTAGTCACCTGATTGAAGGTTGATCGAACCACAAACGTGTCATTCGGTTCACGATATCATGCGACTCAGATTAGATTTACCTATGTTCGTATACCAATCTGAACTACTCACCGTATGAAATTCACATTGTGAGTTTAAACACATGGTTGTATTCAATAACCAGTGACAGGACGAAGACGTGCGTAAGGTCGAACGTGTCTTCAACTACGCCGTACAGTATTCGCGAGCGAACAAAGAAAATTGATGTCTGTCTTACGCGGAGCTACTCGCATGTGATTGGTAGAGTGGAACAAAGCAGAGTGTGGTACAGACAGGCATCGCACGCGCGAGTGCAATGCTAACGGGACCCGAATGATTCGCATGCGAATGCCGATGACACATGGATTGGCCACAAAATCGCCTTTCTCTTTCCGAAAAGCGAGAGAACTTAATAACACAAGATTGGATGACGGTAATCGTGGTATTAACAAGAACGGTAGCAGTGGTGATAGCAGTCGCAGTAGTAGTAGTAGTAGTGATTGTAGCACCAACAATACCAGTAGTCGTAACCGGGGCGGTAGTAGAAGCAGTAATAGCCGTAGTGCTATAATCCACAAGTCGTGCCCGGCAATAGGTTGTTTATTGCAAACAAACCGAATGTTACAAGCATGCTTGTTTGCCAAGTCGCTGTCCCGTTCACTTGAAGACAGTCATCATCCAACGGAGGAGCAGTCGTGCGGTTTGCAGGTCGTCGTTTACCTTATTGCGTCTGGACTGTTGAACTTAGCGGTGTTCGTTAATCCACAATTGTCCATAGTTCCATCTTCAGCAATCAACTACTTGCTAAGTAGTATATGCACTCCACCACAGTAGTAGTGTGGTAGTATGAGTAGTAGCCGTAGCAGTATAAGTAGCAGTAGATAGAACAGCAATCGCAGTAGTGGTTTTGCCAGTACTAGCCGTATTTGTAGGGGCAGTAGTGGCAGAAAGACTGAGGCCACGAATACAATAAGACACGATGCAGAGGTAATCATCCATCACCGATATAATGGAGGACACACAAGTCATAGTCGTATAATCAGCAGTAGTAGTATCAGTAGGACGCATACAGTGCAACAAAAATGCACCAGGTCATCCAGCGCCGGTGTACTGGGGGATGCACATTGGACAGAGGCGAGCAAGAACGAGGAGAAATTGAGATTTGCAAACGGCAACACAGCTTCGGGAACTTTGTGTTTTGCCCTTTTTATTCGCCTGAATTGAGAATAATCCGCTTATTTCCACGGATGTACTTGGCAGTAGAGCATTGCAGTATTCGTATAACAGTCGAAAAACAGTTCGGTGGAATCTCCGACAGCTGGTAAATCACCCACAATTATTAAATTGTAGGGAAAGATGCATGAAGCGGGTTCAATGACTGCAACGACAAATATTGTATCCAGTACTCAGTACTAGAACGAAAACATGTACATAAGAACGAACGCGTAATCAAGTGCGCCGTACGGTAAGCGCGAGCATATTCATGTAACAAGCGGACGAGGGCAGAGAATCAATGTCTGTCTTACGCAGAGCTGGCCGCCGGTGATTGGTGGAGTGGAACAGAGCAGAGCGTGCTGCAGACAGGTCCACACGTGTTAGTGCAAGGCTAACGGGACCGGAGTGATTCACGTGCGAATACCAATGACACAACAACACTACGTATGGTTAGCGTGAAGCAAGCCGTCCCGAGTTTGGGACCTAAGAGCACTGATCCCGGATGGGGAATCACTCTAGTAATGCTTCAGGGCTCCAGGCTCATTTCTGATACTGCAAGAATAATAATAGTAAAAGATTTACTTCCTTTTTTATTTAGCATACAAAAATGGCCTAATATTTCGGGAGGGGTCTCACGGCCAATTAGAGGCTGCCGGAATTGAAGTGACTGACGCAAATCAGGTTCGAACCGAGGACCCCCAAGTCTAAGGTCGTCATGTTGACTGTTTGACCCCCACCGGTCAAAGAGCGAATAAAATATAATTTCCCGAATGAAGCGCGAAATGCTCTTGAGATCTTTCTTTATCCTTTTGTCTCTCTGATGGCAGTTATCAGCAGAAATAATCTTAAGGATCTCAGCACTCACTGTTCTCTGACCAATCGTGGACTAGCTGTGCGCTTGATGCCAGCCGAAATAACAGAGTAGTCCACAGGTTTTTGTTGCAGAAAACAAGACCAGCTGTGAGGCCTCACAACTGTAGTGGCTCGTGTGAGTCTCCTGTGCACCCAGGCCCGTTCACTTGGCAAGTCCGGTCAACCCAAAGGCATTCACGACAAAAATCTACACAACGAACGATTTCTTCAACTGTCCCCCGCCCCTCCGAATCACACATGTTGATGAGACATTCACTTAGGCAGACACACACGTACACGCATTCCAGAGGGAATAAAATCAACTCTAAAATGGAATGCCAGACAAAAAATTGAGTTAGCATTCGCTAGAATAACAGGTGGACAACTCCAAGTGATGTTAATTAATGCATTCTTCGTGTCGAGTTGTTGTATTTTCTGTGTCCTCTCAAACCGACATGTAATCTAACTCTCAACTTGGTACGCTTAGCGAATCCTTTACATTTCGTGTCTGTATGTAGTTTTGCGTCACTATGGCTACATCTTTTGGTGGACTAGTGGGCCCCAATAAAGCAAGACGAGGTGGATCATACAATCCCAAAACAAGTAAAAGAAAAAGTAATACGAACGATTAAGGTCGATGTTCGACGAGGCAAACGGTAGGCGGGTCACAAATAATGTGACCGGCTAGTGCACAGATGCCAAATGCGGTCATACGATGTGTGGGCGCGCTGTACGCGGGTATGCGGCGGGATAGCTGCTAAAATTAGTGGTCAGACAGCGCACGTATGAGCTCAAATAAACTGGTTCAAATACGCACGATGTTATCGGTTACGTGCACGGGATCGCGTGGTGGCTACGTGGATTGGACAGAGTGGAATGCGATTGGTCGGCATAGTTCCGATCGTGCGGCACGCGGCTGCGTCGTAAAATCACCAGTGCGGTGAAAAAAACACGCTCACTATCTGAATCAACGATACAAAAAAGGAGTAAAAAGGAAAACAGACTGTAAAATTAATGAAGAATTCAGCCACTACCGAATATTTATCCGCGTGCGTGTTACCTTAGAAACAAGAGTTCTCATACAAATCGAGCGTTCAAGAAATGCGTGGAAATTGGATCAAATTGGCTTGTGGGAACGACAGGAGAACAAGTTGGTGAGCGGTATTTACCGATTTCCGAAGTTTCTTGATAAAAAGCTGTAACCCAACCAAAAGACGACGTGCCTATACGCAGCTGTACACTGCGGTGGTCGATCTGTGAGTTACCCCACCAAGCTCCGTTGAGTCGGCGTTGACCGCATTAATCAGTTCAAATTCGGTAATTTGATTAATTTTCGACTAAGCCAATGATTTCTCTATCTGTTATAACCCAATGCAAAACGAATAACACCAACTGAGGCACAAAAAGAGCATCCAAACCTAAGCAGCAGTGGCTAATTGGGTAGAATACAGATAGCCAATGAAACGATTGATAAAATGTGATGAACTAGCTAGTCAGGGTTTCTTACTTTTTCTTCCAGCTAAAAGAGAGGCCAGTACTATCTCTCTATCTCTGTCTTTATCCATTCATTCATTCGTCCATCGATCCACCTGTTAGATTCCCATCTGCGACGGTGTTCAGTGCAGGCTAGACGTTAGCACTCGTTCCAGATAGGGTACGATTCGTTTCCGACGCCAAAACTAGAACAGTTCACCACTGCCTGATCATCCACATCTTCGTTTTGTGCAACCGTGCGTATTTATCGTAGTCTTGAGCCGTGCCCCTGTCATTTTCCCGAGATTACTGAAAATGGACAATATCTCGCATCTTTGTGGTCTGGACAACATCATCATTTGTGCTTCATTTTTGGCGTTAGAAAGACCTCATAAACTACTGATGTGTTTGTTATTCACTGTTGCAGAGGGTGGAGTTGAACTCCTCCCAGGGAACAGAGTTTTTGACCTGAAATATGCCGATGACACTGTCTTGTTGAGTGACAATGCGCAGGCAGTTCAACAAGTTCTGAACCACTTGGCGGTTGAGATACTGTAGTACTCGCAGTGCCCGAATTGATAGGACGTATTGAAATCACTCTCAACCAGAACTACGCAAACCAAAGTAGCAAGAAGACTAAGGCTGCGGAGTAGCACGTTAGTTGTGTTACAGGACTGGTTTGTATAAATATGTTAAGTCGAAGGGTATAACTGGCAGATGAGAAGTTGACCAATCACCGCGAGTCTTTTCTGTACCTGTCCTCGGCGATCCTGATTAGTAGAAGCTCCTCAGCGTACGTAGCCACGAAGCCGTATGGGGTGTGATGTCTGCTGAATCACCACAGATACCCAAGTAGGTTATGAACTTTCAGCTTTCGTGGTGCAAAGTGCTTTTGTAAGACTGGTAGGAGTCTCCATCTGTAATCACCCTCTGTGATCATTTGCTAGAAGTAGTTAATCGCTTTAAGTACCTCGGAAGCCTGATTACAACTGGAAGTGATTTTGCGGATGAGATCACATTACGAATAGCGACAGCAGCTCTCCTCAAGTTACGACACCCCTTCTTAAGGGATGGATGTACAACGCCAAGGTTTGTAGCGCTTTACTTTCCAGGTGCAAAATCGATGTCTCCGAAGTGTTGATCACGTCTGATGGGAACATCGGATGAATGATGATGAGATCCATCGTCACGCTGGGTGCGGACAGCCGCCGTCTGACCGAGGTAATTATTCTGCACCGCATCCAATCCCTTGGCCATTTTTTACATAGACCTAGTCATCGATTATCTCTCCGTACTCTATTCGTAAGAACAGGGCATATATATATATATATATATATATATATATATATATATATATATATATATATATATATATATATATATAAATTTAAATCGCCCGGAGTGTGAATGGGTACAATTTATTGAAGAGTCCACAAGTGAATCACAACTGTGATTTCTGTTAGTTATTCGTGTCTGGGTCACGGCTAACCCAACGAACAATGAGGCTGCATGTGTAAGCGCTCATTATGATGGTAAGTAGCATGTAAATGTGCGACGAAATAACAACGGGGTGTACAAGTATAAAGACGAGTGGACAGAGGAGTACCGGGTACGCATAACTGATGAACGCCAACAGCCACGAAGCAGGTCGTGTGCATCCGGGGAAATTTCGCCCACACGTTTACATACTGCTTACCATGAGTTGATAGCAAGTAGTACGCAAATGTGTGGACAGTCGGTTCAGAGAAAATCGGTTAGTAGTTCGCGTTAGTAACTAATCGATGAGAAAACAATACATTGACAAACCTCAATTGTGGGCATTGCGGTTCCAGAACAAACAGCCGCAATCTGGCTTGCGGAATGAAACGAGCTGGTAGCCCACACGCGAGGGGGGGGGGGGGGGGAGCGACAACGAGTGGAATGTTTGTTGTACGTCAAAAGGGTCATCAAAATAAACACGAATCACCACCGCCGGCTCAAATGGCTTTTGAACGGACGAGTGTCATGTACTTTTAAGGAGTACGTGACAACCGACAACCCCACACAGAAAACAGTTTCCAAGGCGTCAAAAGGTCTCACATGACGCACACACGTTCCACGGGCTTAGAGGAATAGGTTGGACAATCACTTGGACAGGGCATGATCAAACAGATCGCTTAGCCTTAGAGGTCGGTGGTGCTATCGAAGCGATTAAACAGAAGGTACTGCTCGTTTGTATGAGTCATTAGGGTGAAAAAGTGAAGGCTCGGTCATGGGTAAATCCGGGTTGTAGCGAGCAAGTGAACGAGATTTGAATGATCGGTTATTATGCCTTGATAACACGGGCGGAAAGTGAGCATGACCAGTATGGAATCGTGACTTAGCGAGGGACTGAGTGGTCCATAACACAGCGAGCTGAATTTCCTCGACCATGAGTGGTAAAAGTCACAATGGTTACTCTCTCAATCTGCTGTCCGCACAACACGAATTGGTTTGACTTTTATTTTCATCGTGTTATACTAACGCAAGTGGGAGATTGGCACTAGCTACTACTAAGAATTCGGTTTCGTCCAAAGTACTGACTTTCGCTCCCTCTCTCTCTCTCCTCTCTCTCTTTCATGGGCAATCGAAAAATCCTGCCCAGTCGCGCGTTGGATTTTGACCAACATGGATGGGTTGGGTGGTCCGGCGTGACACTTTCGTACTGAACAACTGGCACATGTGTTTCGGGGAGTTTTTTCATAACTCACTGACATGTTTCCATGTTGTGGCGTTTTAGTTCATGGTTGAGAAAGATTGATTGCGCCAAAACTGTGCTCGACTTATTGTAGCAGTGGAATCAAAAAACAATACGCCATAACTTCAAATAGACTAATCAAATGTGTCCAGATTGTCTGGGGAATTCAACAGATTCCTACGGGAAAAGTTTGTTGAAGTCAATTGACTTACTACTGTTTTAAAAGAATACATTAGTGCCCATGGGTACTGCGGAAGGGGGGGGGGGGCTCAAAGACCCACTGCACTATTAGGGATAGTCGGCAACCAGAACCTACGACTTGGTAACGAGCCGGACGACAGTAAATAACTGTCAACCACCAAAGTGATCGGCCGTGGCGGGACTCGAATCTATGACTTCCGAGGTGGTAGGCAGACACTCTGAACCACGATCGATCACAACACCAAGGTAAGTTGAACGAATAACCAGCATAATTCACTCTCGAAGTGTTCACAAATCCACAGTTTCGTTGTTCAAAAGATTAGGTGTATTGAGTACTAAGGCACGGGCTTGGATCTAGATTGCCTTGGTAGTCCAAATATTTGGGTGTATTAGACCCCAGCAGTGCCGATAGACCGATGGTGGTTGGGACAGAGTGGTATCAACAACCATTACCTCTGAGGCGCAAGGTTCGAACCGGATTATCGATGTTCGCATTGATAACAGACAGAAACCCACTGTCGCTTGGCTTGTCACCCTGTTTGATCTATTGGAACCCCACATACTTTTCTACTCCAATTCCTCGGGATCATGGGTAATGGACCTCCGTGACAGTTTAATGGGCCTTTTGGGGCTATGGGGTATACTTCTTCCACTGTCCTCGTGCATAATCATGAACCGGCGATGCTCAAACTGTCAGCATGGTAGAAGTTAAATTTGACGTCTCAGGTTCCATGCCTGTCACCGTCGGCCGTTGATTCCTCCCTTCCAGAAATACTGTACATTGTTGTATTATAAATATATATATTATAAATTGTTAGACAATCAGTAACCATGACATACATATACACAGATGTGGAGTAGAGAACCAAGTAAGGTCAGCCATGGTGGCGAGTCGAACGATAGCGTGGTGAGATTTGAAACTTGAACCTCGGAGGTGACAGAGAGTTACCACTCGAGTACCACTGGGTCAATGAATCGAGCTCCAGTTTGTCAGACGCACGATAGTGAACTGTGAATAATGGCAAGCTTCTCAGGCTGTGCACTCTGTGTGCTGGTCATCAATGCATACCTTTCTTGCCCCTTTACCGGCTTTATGTTCACGGCTTCTTCAGCTAGGAAGATCGTGGTTTGTTCTTATCAATGGTGAACAACGCCTCACTATTCATCTCTTTATGCACGACTGAATGAGATGAAATACAAACGACAGGCTGGCAGCAGTGTACATAACTCTCTTTCTTTCTTTTTTTGCCGGACATCATTCACATCCCGGACTGCAACGATAATGTCTGACACACACACACAACAGGAACTCAAACTGACGACCAACAGTCGATCGTTTCAAACCGGTCAAATCAGTCTAAAGACAGCCGAACAGCTCGCGAGGTAGCTGTGACCGCTGTGACACAAACAAGTTCACCTTCACAACATGCAGATCTGTGGCTTCGCTGGAATCGAACCAGACGGGATTGGAAACACGCAGAATCGATATCTAGTCAAAGTCAAGCTGGATCGCATTAATTTCGTTCTGTTTCAATTTGATTTGATCCCGATCACGAAGTTACTATGGCAAATCTCGCATGTGTTCCCCTTAGTTTTATTGCAAAATCTACACACAATTTTATGAACCCACAAATACACATCCGAAAAATGCGAAGTCTTGCAAAGAACACGACCGTTCTGTGATGAGCAGTCGCAACGGTCAGAATAAGTCAAAATCCAATCATGAACGTCGATTATACGTGCAAAATTTGCTGTTCAAATCTATTCCCCTGGACCAAACGAGATAATTCAGAACCATCCCCGTTTGATCCAGTTTTGCCTACAACGAACGAGTGATTGATTGTGAGTAAGGTCCGTTGTCGGAATGCATTCTGTACTTTGTTTGAGCGCGTTTGCCATGTTGTCAGACTTCGTCGGTTATTGTTTCAGTGCGAAGGATTTGGTTCCCAAGTTGCTTGTGTTTATCGACCGGCTGTTTACTGCAGTGGACTATGCAAGGTCTAATGGTCCCCCACGAGGGGGGTGGGGGGAGAGTGCACGCGTTCGATCTGACACAGCAAAAAACAAAGTGAACCCCACGAGCCTAAAGCTCAGCAAGTGTTTTACCGGGAATCCACACCTACATTATCCGAACACCAATATGGCCGCCTATAGCCTGATCACTACACTAGCTCGTCACTTGTGCGAAAGACTTAGTATCGGGACAGTCGATGCTCATGTATCGCATGAGTGTTTTGGCCCAGACATGAGGAATCTGGGCCCTATTTCAGCCAATACTCATTAAGTCTGCGTCAATTGAAATCCAGCAGCAACGAACAGTTTGGCTGAGTGTCCAGTTCTGTACGCCACCTACTCGGGGGTCGTATAGGAGTACCGAATCAGGTTGGTCAGGGAAACTAGAATTTCGTGTTACATAGAAGCCTTGATCACTGCACTAATCAGATTGGTGGCTTATGATGCCTTCTGTCAACCAACCACAACATCATTGATGAAGTAAAACAACTGCAAATCGGAATAAAGAACTGCACTACGGGCGGACACATTTAGGATTTCATATAGTTTTGTTGATAAAAAGTCATCGGTTTGGTGCGGATAAAGGAGGAACATCCCAAAAACTGAATGCCGATTTATAAAGAAAACTAGCATGTCTTTTCGTGGAAATCACAAATGAATTAGCTTGCCTAGCAAAGCATGTCAACTGCTCGGTGGTTATCTAACACTCACGAGAAAATCAAGCCGGGTTTAGACCTGATCGAGATGGAGTCGACCATATGTTCATTTATCGACAGATTTCAGAACACAGGTACGACTTCCGTAGTTCATCGTCTGTTTTTCTTAGAATGAAAGCTACCTTCTATTTAGAAGACTATAACATTCTCTGGCGTTGATCCTTTTTGAAGGATGTACCTGTAGTGAGCGGGTTGTTGGCGGCCATGTTGGTGTTCGGTCGATGTAAGTGTGAGACCCTGTTCACGCACTGACTGAGCTTTGTGCTCATGGAGTTTCCTGTGTTTTCGTTGTTTCAAATAAAACACGAGCACCCCCCCCCCGCGGAAGAGTGCTGATCGCTCCATACTACATACAGAAAGAATTTAGTCTCATCGTTAGATTTCCGCACTTGAATTGTCGAACCAAGCTAGGGGTTTCACCACTAGAGCGATGTACGTCAAGGTTGTCGTCACTTCTGTTCACCTACTATTGACACAGACCAATAAAATGCCATATGGAAATAGTGGTAGTGGGGTGGAGTATACGTGCTACTCATCTGAATAGTAGGTAGTCTATTGCTCGAAATTAATTCTGGACCGCCGAGCAACAATAAACGTGATTACGTCACATGGATTGAACCCAGCGAAATGAAACAAGACATACAAACCAAGCGATGGCATCACCCGATCGAATAAGATCTGTGTGAAATTGGACTGGATATGAATGACGAAAAGGAGCGGTTTTGTTATGAATGAATGGCCTCGCAAATTACTACAGCACTTTACTCTTTCCGGGTTTAAGATCATAGAAACGGGATAGTTCCTCTAAGCGAATGTTCAGATAATTTGAAGCTTTTCTGCACAGCCTTACTAACTGCGTAGGAGTGTTCCGGATGCGCCTTGCACTCTTTAATTGCAAGATGCTGTTACAGAATTGGGCTAGTCTAAAACCGGTGCCAGGCGAGACACCGAATCAGGCAGATGGGTTGGTATACAGGCAGCTGTACTTCGCACAGTGGTCAGAAATCGAATGAATTGGCATCGCGTATGCAGGAGATGCGTCCACTTTTTTCAACTTCGGTTATACACGTGTGTTACCGGCCTGACACTCGCCTGTCGATCAAAGGTCCAATGGACGCTGTGGTGGTTACGCCAGTTCGATATGACCTCGAAGCCTAGACGCCGCGTGTGAAAAACATACTCATTATCATCCGGTTCGAATAGTCACTAACCGTGAAATGGATGCGGCTGTTCTGGCTGCAATTTCTCAGTGAGAAATTCAAAGTACGAAAAAGTTAGAAGGAAACGACAAACAGTCGATAAATATGGTGTTTGAACACAAAACCGCCACTGATCGCGACACCAAGACATCTTTCAATGCATCAGACCACCCAGGAAACTGGATATGGCCGAGTCCACTGACCAGAAAGACATGCTAAGACTCTTGGTATGTGAACACCGATGTCCTCGTGGCCTTGTTCGAATCCGGCAGGGGCACTGTATCGGCCATACGGGGATAAGGCATCAAATATTGGGTAAAAGTTACCAGCGCAAACACTCCGGTCCATCAGACTACGATGTTTGGGACGTATTGCGCATGTATTCTCGATGTATTATTCGCTTAGGCTAATATTGATTTCAGAAGAGTAACGGTGAGCAGAGCATGGCACTGAAGGGAAATCCTACTGTAGGCAGTCAGATCCCAAGTTAGTCCACCGTGACGGATATCAAATGATAATACAATTTAAGGTGGACAAACAGTACTATCCATACGCTAAATATCTGAAGCTTTTTTGGCGTGACCTTGCAGTTCAATTGACAGAGCAAAAAAGACGCTAAGATGTGCGTGGCGTCCGTGTGTAGATGGGTCAATTCCGGTGAGATTTTTTGCTATCATCCAGATACAATCCCGTACTGCTCATATCGAGGGTCAATTCAACATTACAGAAAGGTAAGAAAACCCTGATCAGTTAGCTTTCTCATGTAGGTCGTGATAGGCCTCCAAGAGGTCGACCCACTCAGTGTTTAGACACACTGGAGGATATTGCCGGTGTCGCTTAGGTGTCTTAATTTATGCTTGACTGACTCCCTTATAGTACAAGTAGATTACCCACTTCGCGTTCTCTGGCTCGGTTTTCACTTTCTGCAAGTCACTCAACCAATGGACGATGATCCTAGAGTCTGCATACATGTTTGAGCCCGCAAACTGGTAACTTTTCGCTTGTCGAACGGTTGTTTGACCACTATAGGCTCCTGATCGCTGAGTTTAGCGTTTAGGTCGCAAACGTCTCAACACCAGGGCGCACGCGTGATATCACCCTGATTGGTAAATAAATTTTGGCATCCAGAACTCGACGATCATCGTGATGAGATAAGGAATTCATCGTGAATCTGAGAGCCACGAATAATACCGGTAACCGAAGCCATTGTGTATGAGCTGAAATATCGTCGACAGACAACCTAGTCTCGTTAGCAAACAGCGCATCGGCGCCTGTTCACAATCCAGGTCAAGATTTCAGCCAATGGAATCAAGGACGACACGAGAGAGGATCGATACGATGAGAAAGGATTCCTATCAAACGGTGGTTGACCGTTTGCCTAACCAACCAGAAGAGATGTTACCCAATGATAGTTTGGACCAATAAGTTTGGAGTGCAACGATTAATGAGAGTGACTATCCATGCTATATAAACAAAGTTCTGAGCTAATAAAATGAGACGACTCGAAGGCAGAAGAGTCTTCTTACTAGAAAAAGTTGGATAGACTAGAGCATCGAGTTGCAGAACAAAGCAGAGCACACGATATTCTTTTGATGACGCGCCTACATCGTGGTGCTGTTGTTGAGATACAACAGACGTCGTGATTCGATATGTACGATAACCAGAAAAGCTATCGTGGATCAGTGTCACAGTGTGAGTGCTATTCCGTAGAGATGATAGTTCATCTACACGTTGTCCTATCGTCACTCAGCCTAGCATGACAATTCTCAATAAGAAATTAAATTCAGCCTGAAATCTGTCATCTGACTTGGCCACGTGAGAGAACCATATCGAATGTCACGTGTGTTAGCAAGGCAGCGCGATACAAAGAAGCGATTACTTCGCTGTACTTCACCCATGAGGTCATTTTCCACAGTTCGATCCGGCAGATTTCATGCGGAAATTACCTGCCGCCTGAGAATTGTCATACAAGAGTGAGAAACAACAGTATAGCAAAGCTGAATACACAACGAGGAAACCTGTAGCAGGAAAACCGCCTTATGACAGTGAAAGATTGTCGGCTCGATTCCAATTCACAATACGGACACATACAATCAATAGCAAAAAGCTTCTCATATTCATTCAGATTCTTCATAAACGCAAATAATTTTACCACACGCGCAATGGGGCCACACAAAACAAAAAAGGCGGGTAGGGAATGAGGCGACGAAAAACAAACTCAAGGACACTACAACTGTCACGACGCCGATTACAATCCCCTCTTGTTCAGATGAACTTAATCCCAAGGAGAATGATATAAAATACGGGATCTTTCAGTATTAACATATTATTATTAGCTTTTACAGACCTAAATCATGATAATATGATGGTTTTATTTCACAACAGGACAGTGGGGTGATGACAGTGATGACATGAACGGGATTGGTTGATGTGTATGCGAATTGGTGTGGACTGCAAACAAACACATACATCAGTTTAGTCTCTGGAGAATATGAACATAAAAAGAACAGGAAACCGGATGTGTGTAGCAGAAGGCAAAACAAAACAGTGATTACAAATTATGAATGAATCTGGCACTCAATCATATATTGATGATTGTGCACATGGCGGATCTGGGTGGGAATATTTGTGGTCGAGGTTGTCACTAACCGGGAACAAGTATGCGATGATCTAGGGGCAAGGCGAGAGGGCAAGAGACGGGGAAAATGAGGGTGATGAGTTCGGATGGAGGAAAACAAAAATGGTTCACGAGTACGAGGGTGTAACAGATTGTTTGTCCGAATTGTTCGCGATCATACCACTCTGAGCAGAGGAGTTCAGATCTGAATAGAAGTGTGTCGGTTTGTTCACGGTGTTTTGATTTCGTAGGGAAGGTAATAGTTCATCTGTGAAATTATTAAGATTGTTCTTCTTGATTTTCTCTGATCGGAGATGGTTAATTCTTGGTAGCGGTGGGTTGAAATCCATTGTTTTCATACCATTGTCTGGCCGATAATCCCCGATCACGTGGTCCTGAATTGTACTCTTCCAATCTGTGGGTTTTGACTGCGGGATTTGAAATGAATTGTCCTTGGTTTGCACAGAATGATCATTTCTGAGACGTGAAGGATTTCCCTTGCCAGATCCGAGGAGACTGTTGTTGTCTGCAAGTAAAGAATTGTCATTCGCATCTGAAATGCCTGTCTCACTGATTGGCCGAGAATGTGGGCGACTGACGGAATCGTCGTCTGTGGAATTTTTTACAGACCACCACATGTATCGAGTGCCAGTTTTCTTTGTTTGCATCGCTCGACGTTTGCGTGACCATCGGATCGCGAATAAAACAATCCCAAACACAAACAGGACAATCACAATTAACAGTGCCATGGTGTACCAGGAGAGACGAGATTCGTAAAACGCCGCACCCAGTACCGGATTTGTGTAACCTGCCTCTGTGATTAGACGTGCGGGATGAACGGTTTGTAAATAAGCAATGAACTGCTCCAATTCGTCCTCTACGATCGGACTAAAATGTGTCGGTTGTGGATCGGAGCAGTTTCGTTCATCTGAATCACCAATCGGGCAATTGATCGTTCCATCACAACGAAGTCCAGGAGGCATACATATACGTTGAGACCAGGAACGACTAGCCGTTGGATTTGTTCGGGACGGAGGCGAACAAGCGAACAGACCGTCTGGACAGCAGAACTGACCAGCCGGTAGGCTATCTGTGGATAAGAGAAACAAATCATACGAGGACATTATAATAACCAATGAACATTCGGAGTGTGTTGTGTAAGAAGTCTTGCAAGGGTTCGTCAATCCCACGGCATCACAGTCACTCACAAACCCACTAGAAACAGGAGACGACGTACATCGAAACCGAGCATAGAAGAAACGTCATACAAAAAATTAAATCCAAGGACTGTTACGGATGGGACGTTGACCAAACTACGGGAAGAAGTTGCCACGCGAAGGTGTGAACACAAGCTTATTACAAGAAAACAACCAACTTTCTCGTCTACGCCCGTGGACTCAGATCACACCTTGGTATACGCTCGCTTCTGTTTAAGTCTCGTCCGTGGTCACACCAAAGTAAATGTCACCCGCCGCGCTAATTTGCTTCTGGATGACAGCCGACGATCTGCTTGTCACACAGAGCTGTCTACACGGTTATCGACACAAGTCGGATGTGCACGACCCAGATGAACGCTGGAAACAGATCAACGAAGTTTTGTATGCCGCTTCTAATGCCACACAGAACTCTGGTTCAAGTAGGCCTCACAAACGATGGATATTTTCGAAATCAGTTGCCCTGTTGTACGCTCGCAGATCCGTCCCTCCGGATGCCACATTCAATGAAGTGCGTAGATCCCTGAGACGCCAGATGACTAGGAACCTGAGAAATGACCGTAAGTAGTGGTGGATTGCGAAATGTAGGGAGGTGGAGAAGATTGTATCCATTGGCAATACTTACAATCTTTACCGTTCGATTAGAAATACTGGCCCACGGAAGCCCGATGTAAGTGAGCTAATCAAGGAACCCGACGGCTCACTGATTCACTCTCAGGAACGTCGTCTGGACCGTTCGGCAGAGCACTATAGAACAATTCAGTTGGCCCACTTCTACAGTGGATCTTTCACGTATGCCTGCTAGAGAAATGACGCGGGTGGATATCACTCCTCCATCAGAAATGGAGGTTATGCGGGAGGTAGGTTACTTCAAAAGATACAAAGCCATTGCACCGGATGAGTTGTCTCCATCTTTTTTCAAGGATAGAGGCGAAGTTTTGGTTTCAGAGTGAACAAGACTCCGGGCAGTCTGGGATAGTGAGCAGATTCCCACGGAGTGGTGTGGATCGGTGATTGTGCCAACTTACAAGAAAGGTGACAGATCCTTTTGTGAAAGCCACAGAGGAATTAGCCTGGTCAGTATCGCATCCAAACTGCTCACTGGGCTTAGTCTGTACCGGTTATCCAGGGCCCGCGAAATGTGTACGAGTCACAATCAAACCGGTTTCAGGTCGGCTCGGGGTGGTACCGACCATATATTTACTCTTCCTCAAATCTTAGAGCACAGACACATCTTCCGTAGGCCCACAATCTGTCATTCTTCATCTGAAGCTGTGTTCGACTCAATCGGCTGCACAGTTCTCTGGTGCTGCCTCCCACTGAAGGGTATACCACAGAAATTTATCCCTCTTTGCCAATACTTGTCTGCGAACAGCCGTAGCCGTGTTCGCGCTTACAGCGATCTTTCAGCAGAGTTCATCACGGAAAGTGGCGTTCATCAGGGTTGCCCTATTTCGCCCTCCCTCTTTAATTTGGTAACTGAATTGATTTTTGAGATAACCCTATCCTCATTGAGAATGGCGGCATCGACCTTTGCTCAGGCAGTAAACTGTCTGATTTGGAATAGGCGGACGATATTGCTCTTCTGAGTGAAGATCCAGGTGAGCTGCAACCTTTCTCAGATAGCGTAAACAACAGTGTAGCAATGTTTGAGATGCGTTTTGCACCTTCAAAGAGTAAAATGCTTCTGCAGGACTGGGTTGGCTCAACACCAAACCTTATTTTGGAGGGGTAAGTTCTAGCTGAAATAGATAAGTTTTGTTACTTGGGCAGTTACATCTCACCAGGTGGACAGACATCGGATGAAGTGCCATCGCGTATATAGAAGGTGCGTCCGGCTTTTGCCAATCTCAGTCATTTGTGGCGTCGGCGTGACATCCAATTGTCTGTTAGGGGTAGAGTGTACAATGCGGCGATTAAGTCCGTTTTTTATACGGCTCAGAAACAAGGCCACTAAGAGTAGAAGGTAGACGAAGACTGTCGATGTTTGAGCACCGATGTCTCCGTAGCACTGCCCGAGTTTGGTGGGAACACCGCATCACCAATGCTAAGGTGAGACGTAAGGTGTTGGGAACCAGAAGTCAGTTGCTGGATCAAGTACTGAATCTAAACAGGTTGATGTGGCTTGTACATGTGTTACGCATGTCCACCGATAGATTCCCTTAGAGTGCGCTGTTTTCCGAGGCAGGTAGTCGTTGGAAGGCAGGTCGAGATGGTCTGTCCATTACATGACAAAAAAGTATGAAAATTTTAACCAGTGTTGGACTTCCGGGGTTGAGGTCCACGTGATCCGCCTACCAAATGGTTGGAAACATTAAGTGATATGGCTAGGTGTCGCGGCCAGTGGCGTAGTTGTATTCGAACTCTTTCTGTCTCCTTGATTTCCACTTATTATTTTGGTTGTTTGGATCTTTTTCATATTATGATTCTATTCTTTCTGCCCTTTACTGGACGATGCTGGAATTTAGCAACTGAAACCAGAACACAGAATTGCGATGTTAGTGGTTGTATAAACTGAACCTAACTAGTATCGGTCCACGAGCATCAATTACGATATATATCCCGGATCGAACGAACAAGAGGTAATCAAAAGAGTTCTTAGAAGCCAATACTCCAACAAATTCAATCAACAGACGCATTGAATTGAAACCCATATACGCTCTCACCGGGTATTCAACAAAGTGTCAAAACAGAACACAAACGCTACTGATTCGTAGCCAAGATTCCCAATTATTCATGCGAACACATCTATGGAGCTTGATCACTGAAAATCGGTGGAGCAAAGCTTCTAAGAATAGAAGTAATCGGCACAGAAGTCAAAAGGATAAGTCTGTAGGTTTTAAGAAGGGTGCGAAGGGCCAAATTTCCATGATCGGCAGTCATACAATTTCATTTGTGAGACTAAGGACAAAGCTAAGATCGAAATCCCTAAAGATGATCACAGAGACCATCATCTGCAGCGCATCGATACTGGAACGTTTGCGACTTAAACACCAACTCCAGAAATTAGGAGCCCATGGACCCGCCAGCCCAAGCAACGTACAATACCAGCATTCAAAGAGAACTCCATTTAAAAAGTCGAACCATACCCAACGGCCAAGCTCAATAGTCAAGGTGTTCGCATCTTGCCTTTCATTCATTCTCTTATCTACTGTCCGAAAGTCACTTGAGTGCCCACTGGTTTCCCCGTCGTTTCTTAACCGTGTACGATACAAACTTTTCCGTGGCGTTTCCCAGTCAAATTACATGAAGTCAACTTTGAGAGTTCATTTCAACGGATCTCAAGCTGAAGGTACTTAGCGGCTGAGAATAGCGTGACGAGGCTGATTTGGGGGCGTAAAAACCTGTATTTGAAGAGCTCTTTGTTATCTATCCAGACTTACTCCAGTCATTCGATTTATCTCACTTCCCATTGGATGATACTGCGAGGGAGCAACTAACACCAGAGCACTGAGGTGCACGCCTAATGATTGAAACAACTGGACTGAAAGACAAGATTTATTAGGCAGCCGGTAGTGTTAATTCCGCCTTTCTGTTGGTAACCGAACGACTGAGTTAAGCGTAAAGTCCCGGATCAAACGCAATGAAAAGCGAGACTGTTTGAATATACCGTTCTATGAAACGACAGTCAATCAATAAGGAGATAAATGATACAGACTTCGAGTCGTGAGGTATTTCATTTATGGCGGTCGTCCAAGACATTTTCCAAGCAAAGGTGTGTCTTTCGGTGAAAAGATAACAAATAAAATTGTACAACGTACCAAGGAGCGTGTAAGACAGCGCTCGGCCGTGTCCAAGATTCCAATGAACCTGGTCACCGGCGGTCAAAAACGGAATGTGTTTAAGGTCAGTAAGTGAGCAGGGCATAGAGATGACAGGGACAAGTCGCTCAAGAAATGAATCAATCAAACGAATCTGGGGTGCACTCGAAATGAACTGGGACAGAGAACAGAGGGTTATCAACCATCAAGCAGGTTGTGCGCGTGCGGCTCAAAGAGAAAACCAAACTTAGATGTTTCTAGCTGCTGTTCTACTCCGTCGCCTACTGCAGAGCAAAAGGAAGAATGACGGGATCCCCAGCAGCCTATTCATCTGAAGGTGTATCTGTGCCGTTCGCATGGTGAAATAAAACCTGCAATGCAGTTGGATTTCTTGGAGAACGGTGGCATATTTTATCATCGGACGGGAGGCCTCCAGATACCTCATTATAGTCGGGGGTGGGTGTCTCAGGCTCCGAGATGGCTACTCATCCTGAATACCTCTCGAAATGCTCCCAAGTGACCGTGCCTCTAACACAGCCTCTGCCAAGGAAGTCCTCCTTACAGCTTTCTCGTGGCGGTGTTCCCACTAAAGCGAGAGGACGAAAGCGAATGACCGGCACTCTCCACTACGTTGACTGACTGATAGTCAGTCTAGGGGAGATGGCTAAATCCTGATTCCAAACTAACCACGGGTGGCGTATGAGACGTACAACAGTATGCTCACCGGCATCTATGGTGGAGGGGTGTACTGGGCACCCCGGATGTCTGGCTGCATCCAAAGGGCGTATGAACTGACCAATTTGTCACCGGTCCCAGAGGACTACGAGATCCTCATATCGTCCTACTGCTTTGTAAGCTGGGCATTCTGGTCAAAGGCTCGGGGTAGGGCCCCTTAAGTAAACTCTCTACTTCGGTCTGGGCAATCAGGTAGTATTCAGTCAGTATACTTGCTTGAAATGGAAATGACAACCTGGAGGCCAAACCCTGACACGGCACCGTGTCTATCAAAGTGTTACCTTGAAGTCGTGCTCTGTGGTGGTTATGTTGTGGCAAACTGTGTTCGAACTTTAGACAGATTTCCCCTGCGAATCCACGTTTATTTTTCCGTTTCGTATTTTGGATAGCACCATACCTCTGCCTCTGCCGTTTCTAGACATTCTGATCATGAGGAAAACAAACGGAAATCTAGAAACAACGGTCTATCGGAAACCAAAGACAACCGACCGCATACTGAACTTCCAAAGCAATCACCCAACATATCACTTGAAGAGCTGTGTGCGCACCCTATTCCACCGGGCTGACACACTGTAGCACATCCGAACTCCGAAAAAAGGAACTGATCAGGCTTTTCAAGTTGTTCATGGCAAACGGTTACCCAAAAAGCTTCCTAAACTGTTGCATCCGAAATAACAAAAAAAAACCAAAAGAAAAGTAGCCCAGAAAGCATAATCGTGCTACCATACATACGAGAAGCATCAGAGGCAGTAGATCGTATGCTAGAACCGTTGGGCATCAAGGTTGCCCCCAAACCCGTCAGCACCCTGCGGACCGCCCTATTTAATGGAAAAGACCGTGTGGATCAGGAAGATCAATCAGGAGTGGTCTACGCTATCCGATGCCTAGGATGTGATAAGGAATACATAGGTGAGACAGGTAAACAACTACGTACTCGCCTACACGAACACAAACTAGCATTACGACGCGCCGACCCACACTCACAGATTTTTAACCACGGCGCAGAGACAGGTCACGAGGTCAAAATCGATAGCGCAAGGCTGGTCGCCCGAGCAAAGAAGGGGGAGCGCCTGATCCTCGAAGCCCTCCATTCGACCAACTCGTTCAACCGAGGTTGATAAGCATTACGTCACCCTGGCAAAACCGATGGCGAAAAATCGAGAAACGGACATACGAGCAACACACCGAAAACGTGCGGAACCAGCCGTCCCATTCAGACACTCGTTCATTCACGTTTGACGAGTCCTAGTTTGGATCGAGACGTCACAATAAAGGTTTTACGACTCAGTGTACGCCTTGATTTGTCTATATATATATATATATATATATATATATATATATATATATATATATATATATATCAGACGGGAGTCTGTGTACTCTGAGATTTGGTGACAGTATTACTTTATGACCGCTGAATCCCCTCTGCCTCTTCCAAAGAAGCTGGAGCTGTGCTTACGGAGCACAATCCTACCGAGTATCCGTAAACATTAACTACCCCCAACAGGTTTCGTTCACCTTTCGAGCGATTTATTGCGGAGGGGGGGGGATTGGTCGCTACTTCGATAAATAACTTTATGCAGTCACGTGTGATGGACTGGAGAGAGGTCCCGCAAATACACGACAGACCATCAATCAAAGGCGTTACTGCTATCTGTAAAGATACACCGGTACCGTCATAGTGGACACGATACGATTGGCTATTGCAGTCTGTTTTCGATGTTTTTCGGTGGCACAATAAACGAATAACTTTCATTATTAAAATAATTGTCATGAATGCAGCATTTGTTCACGTATACAGAAAACGACAAAAGCCAACATATTCGGTGAGAAAACAAGAATTAGTGGGCAAGCAATTAGTGCTAGTTGATTTGTGATGTCACACTCACATCCAGACGATGCGGTTATAGTCAAACTTGGCTTGTATTCCTGGGCTCGTGCACCAAGCCCATCTACCTCCAGGGCTAATGCGTGGGCCAATGGCAATATCAACGGTTTGTAGGTTTTTTGTTCATCAGCACAGCTAAGG
Source organism: Fasciola hepatica (assembly GCA_948099385.1). NCBI lineage: Eukaryota > Metazoa > Platyhelminthes > Trematoda > Plagiorchiida > Fasciolidae > Fasciola > Fasciola hepatica. Next base: position 5,313,099 of record CANUEZ040000146.1, read on the forward strand.
TAAATCTAGAAAAAACCAAGAGAGAGATGGGTCAAGTGGGAATAGTGGTTAGCGATCTACGGCTCACAATTGAGCACATCCAACTCAGAAAACGGAGATGAGACATTTAGTTAAGACAAAGCATAGACGAACACGTTTTTGATGACTTCATTTCCAAGCATGTATGGACAGCGGAAAACAAAAATGTGAAACTGGTTTAAACAAGCAAAGTTGTCAACCTATTTCTTTAAATTACGTGACTGCAAACGAGTGCAGGCGCATCGGATAGCCTCAAAGACGCACTACATTATTATGGATGACCGACAACCGTGACCCCAAGACTTGAAGTGAGAAACACATAAGGTCACACTTGGTCAGGTGTGGTGACGAGCTGGACGACAGTGGATTACCGTCTACGACCGACGTGACCGGCAGTGAAAGTGGTAGGTAAATGTTCTAAACCACTCAATCACCACCATGGATTCTCCTACAAGTCACGTATATTCTGAGAATTCATGTTTTCTCGGATGCATAAAAGCGATCACTGGCCTGATTTGACTCAAATCTGGTGGAGTAGTGCAATGACAGTATGTGAAACGACACAACTGGGAGAATAGTCAATTGGAACAGACTACCTTGGTTGAGATATGCATTGCGCGTGCTCATGCTCCGAAGTAAGCCTAACCCACTGTGCAATGATCACTGACATGAGTAAGCAGCTGACGTGGGAAAAGTTGATCAGTCCGTGACATGACAGAGCAGAAAAAGGCTAACTATTGAATTAAATCGTCTTTTTCTACTTCGCGCTCTTGCGCATGCGTGCACTGGAAAGGACATACCCCGTAGTTAGGGAAAGATTACACTGTCACGGAGGATCAGTAAAGATGATCTTGAGACTTGGAGTAGAGGGCCACACAATGTCCCAATAGGAACACAGTATGATGGGTGTTTTCGGCAGTGGCCGACGAGACAAACTCATATTCACACTCATCCACGCCTCACTTATTTTCTTTTACTCGCACTTATAGAGTTTTCTTTTTACTTCATTCGAACTTTCAGTCACTCCATTTTCGTTGCACACTTTATATCCGGGTATATTTCGTTGTATCTCATCATATACATACTACAGATAATATTATAATCATTACAACAGCCAAAGGAGTTATTTATCTATCTGGCGTTTCACTGGTAACAACATGACTTTTGCGAACCAACCACCGGTAATGTTATCTTTGATATTGTAATGATCATTATTATTTTATTTATAGTGTGCATCAGATGAGATACAGAAAAACCTATCCGGCTAAATAATGGTGCAAAGTTGCTCTGCTATTCTCTTTCTAAGCTCATATCGGGAAAAAGTTGTTTCAAGCTCCGTTTTTCACCAGGTTTCAACCGGTGGTTTGAGGCGTTCACTGTAGTGTACTGAGGCAGTGATCTTCCACGTGGGGGGGGGGGGGGGGGATTACACGTGATCGAGCCGAAAAGACAAAACACAGAAATCCCATGAACCCAAGCCTCAGTGTATCAACGGGTTCTCACATCTGCATAAACTAAAAGATAATACGACGGTCTACAGCTTCCCGTTACGGTATCTACCGCCTTGGAGATCAGGGGCTGAAATAAAGCCACTGTAAGTCACATCGATGCAAACAGAAATTTGCTGTCGTCAGGTTTGTTGCTACGCCTAACCTATTGGGGTCTTATGTGATCCTGCACTCCACGTCTCACAGTTAGGTCTTCGAGACACTCATGCGCAAGTACGTAGTAAAAAGAGACAATTAGTAAACTGCTACATCTAACGGCGCATTTCTGTGTGTTCTCAGAAACTGAAACGAACTTTTTTTAATGCTGTGCTACATAACACATCCATACGAGCGGTGACCAAATTCACAACAGACGCCAAATTCCAGGGTATCGAACAGATTCGAATTCGACCACAATTGCGAGTTTTCCGAAACAGCTTGCGAAAAGACAGATTACGAATGGTAAAGACAAGAACACTTCGATCCGCCCAAAATTCCAACGGGAGGACCTCATTTTCTGTTCGATTTGACAAGTAGGTCACATTGGCCAAGTGGAGGGACTGAATTCGCGTTTGATTGATCAACTGGGTCCGCGAGAAAGACCTTAAGGGAGAAATAGGCCAGTCGGTTATGTGTGTTGGATTTTCGAGGGAAGCGTTGGGATCAGAACGATTTGAACACGCGTCTGACTGTTTCCACACAACCGCGGGAATGAATCGAAGTATGTGAAGTACTTTTGGGCCAGTAAACGTGAACTTCACATTGATTGCATTTTGTGGTTCTGTCAGGTCCAAACTGACTGATTCTGATGGGAGTTCAACTAGACAAATAAGCATACGGTGAAAAATTTAGCGACGGCTAGGAAAGACGAACATGTGTAAGAATGATTTGACAAGAACGAAGAGGACATGATGACAAGATATAATAACGTTCAATGAGAAACCGTTCGAATCTTGGACAGCAGAGATGCTTGTTGTCCTTAACAACAATAGGGAGAGAGAGTAGCAGAGCTTCTCGATAAACTCAACAGAAATCGGGCACAGTAAGAGTCACCTTGATTCGTAGTTGCCCAACAATTGGGCCTAGGGTCGGAATATTTTGACTGAGCGATATGCAACAGTCGAGGCCACCTATCACCCATTAGCCCGAGTACGAACACGGATAAGGCTCATTACGCAATGGGATACCTGACAACAGTGATACTAAGAGCGTTTATGTAGTTTCTCGGGACGACCTTTGGGAATAACGGGTAGTTGGAAAACAGACCAGTGAAGGGAAGTAACGTATACGTTGCTAATCTATGAAGACGCGAGGAGTTTCAAGTTCAAAGTCAGTGACGGAAGAGTGCTATATCACGTACGGTATACGCTCAACAAACTGTTGAAAGCTGGCATGGATAATCTAGTGGTTAGGTGGCCTGCTCACAGCCCGGCACCCCGGGTTCGAGTCCCCGCGGAGGCTCGTTGGATGTGCACTGCTGATAATTCCTAACAGGAATGGAACAATTGCACAGCCCTTTCATGCTTTTTCGTGCTGTATTGAGCGCTGATACTACGTGATGAATCATACTGTACTAATCTTATCTCAAGTATAATTACTAGAAAAGCGAAGGATTTTAGGGGGAAGGGGTGGGGTTGGGAGGGGTTATTTCTAACGTATTTTGCATCTCCATATTGGGGAAACTGAACTGCTTCGTCAACAGTACTGTTCGGAAATCACTTATTCAAACGCTATTCTCAGTAAGAAACCACCTATCACTATTGGTTTGTGCGCCACGCCAGCGAGCGACTTTTAGCGGATCTCACTTCAGCATGCCAGTACCAAAAAGATTAGCTGTTTCTTCGTATCAGGCGTTTTTTCTACACCCACCCAAGTTTTGTTCTGTACAAGGTTCAAATTTGTTCTACTCTTGTATACTGCAGTCACTTTTGTGGCGGGACCTAGTTTTCTTTACTAAGCTTCCTCGACCGTGTTCAACACAAATTCGTCCGCCTCGTCAGCGGCTCCACGATAAACTTAACTTTGCAGTCACTAGTCCATCGTCGAGCAGTTGCTTCGCTCTCTCTTTTACCGGTATTACCATGAGTTACGTTCTCGCGAAATTGCTTTTGTGGTCACTGTTCCTCTTGCTTTCAATCATCCCTACCGTGCGCAGGCAACAAGCCGTCTATATAAAGTGACTATCCCAACCTGACGCACATTTTATTTTCTCCCGAGAACTGCAAAATTGTGAAACACCCTACCCCTCTGTGTATTTCTTTTTCCTTGTGATCGTCACGCTTTCAAGCACAGAATCAACAAACCAATTTTTACATGACTGTTCCCAAACTCATTTCCTACTGTACAGCAGATCTTCATCTATAACTCATGTTTACCATGTAATTAAAAAATGCGGCCATAATGGCGATGACAATGAATTCAACTTGTATTAGTTGCCTCTGCACGAGTGCAACAGAAGCAGCATACCTCATAGCGTCAAGGGTCCACTGAACAATTGGAGATACCCAATAATCCGACCGTGAGACCTGAAGTAGAAAACCAGATGAAGTCCTAACACGTTAGCTGTGGTAACGAACACAATGACAGCGGATTTCTGTTTACTGGTAACCGTATCAATCGGTGGAACTATAATGATTATGCATCGTTTTACAGACTCCGACGATCTCTGACGGTCGAAATGTGGCATCGTCTGAGATGGGTTGCGTGGGAGCTTTAAACTCATTTGAATATTACGCTGCGAAAACCCCTGTCATGTTGATTAAAAACCCCTCGCCTATTCAAGACAAAGGTCGGGGGTATATTATTGCAAAAATCAGTAGACGTGGTTGTTTCACGAGTTGTTATGTTACATAAGCAAATTACCACCATAGAGAATAACTGATCATGCGGTATCAGTTCACCACTGCTGTGCCCCACTTCACATGTTATTTACGCGTACGTGATAAAGGCGCATGATCGCCTCATCGCTCATGCGACTAAAGGTCATATCACGGACCGACCAATGACATTACCGTTCAGACACTCGTCGGCCGTACTGATTGTATACTTCCCCGTTGACTTTGTAACACAGATTTTACGTGTGCGTATGCCCGTACAGTCGGTGTGCACTGAGTACAACACAGCATCATCATACAGTGTTAAACAGCAGGGCAAGCCCCACTGACCACCGCCTTTCTTGCCATGTTGCGCATAGCAAGAGAATGAATGAATATACAAAGTGGACAGGGAGTGGAACTCAAGGGATGGGAAAATGAAAGAACACTAGCAGCCAATACAAGGAATATACAGTCTAACTGTACAAATCCACACTGATCAATAATTCTGACCCGAGAGAAAGTGACAAAAAGATTGCCATTGTTTGTGGTTTGCTGTCATATCCCTCAGTGTTTTCACCCAACTGGATGAGGGGTCTTTTGGACCCAACTACGAAAACATGAGGCACCTACTCCCCCCAAGTTTGCTACACGTTTGTTCATTTTCCGCTGCCACGTCATCTGTTGACGTCCACGTGGTTTTTTCTACTCCCGAGGAGAAACGGAAAACAGGGTACGGTACGGTAGACGTGTGTTTGTCATACGTAACACGTTACTCTGCCAACAAAATCTACTAAGACGGATACGATGTGATAAAAATATTCTCTGAACTGGTACCCAATACTCGATTTCTGACCTCAGCTTTGCTCACTCAGTTATCCCGTCCAATCATAGCAACACTATGCAAACATCGATAGTCGAAAACACCTAAGTGATGAACATCTTCTGCACGCAAAATCCATGTACCTCAAACGTAAAACAAATTGAACATACCGCAGCAAACTACACACGACCTTTCAACTTCAGTCAAGTATCAGATCGACGCCACAAATGCTTCAGTCCAGCGTACGCTGCTCGAGCTTAGGATATACGTGTACTCACTTCTACTACCGTGCTCCCATCCATCGCCACGTTGCTGCCGAGATAATCGAAGCGGTCGATAGCTGTCAGTACCTCCCGATAGAGCATCAAACTCGGAACCGTTCACGTCCAGTCTTGTAAATTCACTTTACACTTTGAAGGTGCAAAGCGCATGCCGAATGAAGCTACAGCTCTTATGAGTACATCTAACGCAGGTTGTGCATGTTCCGTACATTCGAACAAGCAGACAACGTCGTCGGTATAATCTACGTCACACAGCTTTTCATCATTTTCCAGTCCAACGCCGACATCCTGAAGGTCTCGCAGCAAGGCGTTCTCCATGATCTCATCGATGACAAGGATAAAGTGGAATGGTGAAATGTGACATCCTTGTCGAACACTGCTGGTCGTTTCGAACCGACCGGATAGTTCACCGTGAACTCTTACGCAGCCAGAAGTACGAGAGTACAATGATCTCATTAGGTTCACGAACTTCTGGGGCATACCTTTTCGATGAAGAACACTGAAAAGCGCTGTTCGGTCAACGGAATCGAAGGAGCCTTTCAGGTCTAAGAAAATCATTATTGTCGGTCGGCGGTGCGTGTGACGCGTTTCAAGTAGTCGGCGAAGAGTAAAAATCTGGTCGATGCATCCTCGACCTGCAGTTTATGGGAGATGTTGGACGGGTACTGCTGGGGTGTCCAGCCACAAAGCAGGAGAACGATTAGGGTCCTCATCCAAAGCCTTTAGTTCTAACAAGAACCTATCCGCAAGGCAGCGGGATGGCTTTGTGGAAGCCCATTTGCTTGGATCAATTATTCTTCCACTGGTTTTTCCGACTGAGTTGCCGGCTCAAATCGACCCCCAACCTGGAGGACCAGGAGACTGGACTTTGTCTGACCTCTACCCATTGACCTGTCAGGTATGATTGCATCTCCGGTTTAAAGAAGCCATCCTGCATAGCTCTTTGGGTCATAGAGGCGCGCAAGCCATCACACCACGTCAAGGTGCAGTCTCGTCGTGATGGCCCAGTAAAACGTGTTACACACCCGGGTTCGGGGCCACGTGAACCGCCTATCAGATGATTGAAGACATTAAGTGGTATGGGCAGATGTCCCAACAAGTGGCGTGGTTGCGCTTTAGCTCTTTGTCTTTGTAGTTTTTGCTAGTTACTTTGCTTCCGGCCATTTTTTATTTCACAATTTTATTTACTTTGTCTTCAACTGGACGATGCTGTGAGGTTTCAACCAAGACCAGAGCACAGAAGTGCAAAGTTATTGGCTGAATGAACTGAACTGAGTTATTTACAAACTAGCGGGTGAATTGCATTTCAACTTATTCAGTATGAACTATGCTATCATGTCTGATAAATCTTCAACAAGTAATCATGGGAGAAAATCACTACCCAATTAGCACACCCCAGTTTCGCCTCATGCTTGCCCCATGGGGCAAACCTGGGGCTAGCTCCAGCCGGGGGCAGCCTCATGAGGTAAGCTTGGGGTATGCCCCAGGTTTACCCCAACGGTTGGGGCAACGTGCTACTTGGGTAGTACATCAAAGGTATTCAAACAGTCCATCGGAAAATGGTGTCTCACATGAGCATCCCAAGTAATATCTTAGTCATCACGCAATTCGCAAGGAAAATGAGATTCTTTCACTCACCATCGTATACTCTGGTATTGTAACCAGAGGTAAGGTGGAACGGTGGAATTAGAACGAAAATCCACGCAATGATCAAATTCAGATCTGGCATCTGGTTATTGGACCTGCCGCACACAATCCTTAACACAAACCGGGAGTATTTACACAACCACTTTCACGGAAAAAGAGCACACGTTTAACATCATTCGCGAACACACGCAATGTAGTCCGTTGTGACCATGCAAATTTCCTTAATCCATTGTTTGTGTAAAGTACGCGCAAGCACTTTCAACTTTCAAAGGTCACAAACATTTACATGTATCGGAGAGACGTAATAAACCGACTAGTCCGGAGAATATAATCCGCCGAGGAAGCAACACACACAGCAGTCATCACAAACCGCCTGGGCGTTCAATCTTAAATACAGCCATGCAGACCTAGGTTGTGCACTTAACCTTGAGATTCGTCAGTTCAGTTCAGTTCAGTTTGCACAGGACTTGGTGTGGCTAGAGCCAATCGTGTGTCCAGATAGTTGTGTTGTCGGCGCGTTTCCGTAGCTCCCAACACTGCGTGATTTTCTTTTTCTGAAAGGCAGAAATTTTGTGCAGTATCAGCCCTGGCAGAGTAAGGTGGAAACAATAAGTAAATTGCATCTGACCCTAAAAGCTGCTTAACATAACTCGGGGTATACTGCCACCCAGCATAGGTCTACTGCCTTCTTAAAGGCCTTCACTGTTGTGGTATTTATGACCTCTTCCGGGAGCTTATTCCAATAGGGCACCACTCTATTTGAGAAGTACTTCGTGTGACCTTGTGAGTTGCCGCGTGGTTTGAATTTTCGAATTGCTCTCAGCGTTAAGCATTTTTGCATTGATTGGTGGAATAACACACGTTATTTCGCCAAACTAACGTATCGTAAATAGTATTTCGGTACGCGTACTTTTTGAAGAGTTCACTCTCTTCAGAAGAGTTTATTCTCTTCAAAAACTGAGTATACCTTTTGGTGTCCTTTTTGGTGTTTTTTGTTGGTGTCAGTGCAACTGATACCGGCTAACATCTTTTTGTGGCGCTTTTTCTAGTGTACTGTTTTTGTGGAACTTTTTAGTGTGCGGGTTTACTGCACCTGCCTTAGTGTACCGTTTGTGTCTGTTCAAAAGTTGTGTTATTGTCCCACGGGTGTTCGAAACGAAATGAATGGGACAAAGGTTGATCCCATTGGCCAGGCAGTAAGCTGTGGCAACAAGGAATGCACGGACCTAGTGCAAGATGAGGGAATTCAATGCGACCAGTGTTGCATTTGGTTTCATCAAAAGTGCTCCAAGCTGGAAGAGAAAGACTTCGAGCTGCACATCAAGTACCCATCGCTCAAGTGGATATGCGCCCATTGCTTTGCGTTTGCAAGGGAGTGCTCGCGTATAATTCGAGGCGAGCTGGGGAAAGGGGACACGAACGTGGAGCTGGAACCAAGACTAGAGAGAGCCGTTTCGATCCATAGCCTAGAGGGAAAGGAAAACCGGGTGCCAGAGCGCAAAAATAAAAAAAGGCAACCCAAGCCAAAGGGCAAAGAAGGAAAAGAGGTAGCAGGATTCACCAACGTGGGGAAAAGCCTCCTGACGGAAGTGGAAGCCCTCAAGGAGCAGGTCAAACGCCTAGAGGCTGAGGTGCAGCGCATGAAGCGTGACACTGAGGTCATGGCAGACAGAAGTAGAAGACTGCTACTTCATAACCTTAGGGAGAACATTGTAAAAGACGGTAGAATCAGGAAGGAGGAAAACCGCCGGCATGTGACTGAGGTTCTTAGGATGGCTGGCCTACCTCCCACGACACCAATAGTCAAGTGCCATCGAATAGGACTATGGCGTGGAGCACAACCAGCGCCGCCACGACCCCTGGTAGTTGTATTCCACAGTGTCTACTGGAGGGATATGCTGCTGTCCAGGGCGGGAGCAGTTGAGGGCAACACGCAGGGAATGGTTAGGGTTACACCTGACAGCCCAGCATTTGTGAAACCGGCTAATGCCATAGTCTCGCTGAGAACGGGCACACCTGATCTTAAGAGGCCGAAGCTACATATAGCGAAACTGGAGATGACTCCTCTTGGGAAGTCAACACCTAAGACCCAAGGAGTAATCCAGATACCAAAGGTGGCTTCAGGCTCCGGTATACAAAAAGCCAAAGATCAGAAAGTTCGAAAGACCAAAAAGAAGGGGACTCACAGGGCATTTAGTCCGGTTGGTGTTGAGAACGTGCAGCCAGCCAGCCCGATTCTAAAGGATACCCCCAAGAAGTCCTCTCTGGTGCACCCAGCGAAGTTGGAGGTATCAGAGGGAAAAGCCGAGGAAACCAGTTGGGCTAAGGTGGTCGCAAGACCATCCCGGCCCATCGGTACGGCGACTCAAAAGGGGGTAACGTCCTTTGTGCATGTCGGGCCTGACACTGGGGCGACGGGTGGAAAAGAAAAAGCCACGACACTCAGAGTCTCACTCGATATGCAAGATGCTGCACCGCCGACACCCTTAGAGGCAAAAAACGGGGCATCACCTCGGAGATTGCGCCCGAGGATACCCTAGCCCTAGAATTAGCAATGAAGTCAGTAACGAGGACCAGGGAACCGTCAATATGGTACACCAATACCTGCAGTCTCCCGGGAAAAAGAGGGGAGTTGACGGCTAGGATCGCAGAGTCTGAGGTCGTTGCGTTGACGGAAACTTGGATAAAGCCATATACTGACATGCGCTTCCAGGGATACGCTGCCTACAGACAGGATAGAACAGATGGAAGGCAGGGGGGCGGAGTGGCACTTCTAATACGGACCGACATAGGCCATTGGGAGGCTCCGTTCAACTTAGTCTCCGGTAATGTACAGGTCAGATCCTGCTTTATTAGGATCGAGGGGCGTACAGTATGCATTATCTGTATCTACAGGGCACCGCTAGCCACAGATGAGGAAGGTGTTGAGCTCTTCCAAATGCTGGATGCGGTGCTGGCACAGACAAAGGAGTTCATCTTATTAGGGGATCTCAATCTACCCGAAATTAACTGGGAAAACGGGATCGCACCAAGGGGATCAACGGGCGACAAATTTCTGCAGTGGGTCCAATTACATGCACTTACGCAGCATGTGACACAGGCCACTAGACACAGAGGTGGACAGCACCCGTCTCTCCTTGACTTAATCATAACGCGGCACCATCAGGACGTTAAGGAAATTAAGTGGGAAGAGCCACTTGGAAAAAGTGATCATGTAGTCCTAAGGGTCACACTAAGACTAAGCAAGGCGCCGAAGGAAATCGTGTTACGTCGGCGCTATGGGAGAATCAACATAGGTGAATTGAAGAAGGCGGCGGAGGAAATTCAGTGGACACCGAGACACACAAATGCCTCCGTAGAGGAACGATGGGAGACCATCAAGATGGGGCTACTCGAACTTACAGATGAGTTCGCACCCCTGATGGTGGCAAGCAGTAGAAGTCTACCCCCATGGTGGAAGTCGAAGGTCCGCAAGGCCATAGTTATTCGTAGGCAACGATGGGCGGCGTACAAGCTGTACAGAACTCAGGGGGCATGGAATAGCTATAAGATGGCTAGGAACAGGGCTCAAGAGATCCAAAGAGTGGAGAAATATGCTTTCGAGCGTCGGTTAGCGGCGTCGGTCCGCACAAACCCAAAGCGATTCTACGCCTACGTGCAATCTCACAAACGTATGAGAGAGAGCGTAGCAACTTTGGAAGGAGCACAGGGGCGACTAGCTCTAAACGACGAAGACAAGGCTGACACGCTCTTGGAATTCTTCAAGAGCATATATCGACCAGAAAGTAGTTTGGAGGAAAGAATGGAAGGCCCACAGGCGCCTCCAATACCCGAACTTACTGTAGGAGAAGAAGAAGTGTACGCGGAGTTGCAAACTTTGAATAGAAACAAAGCAGCAGGTCCAGACGGGATTCATCCAGCAATCGTTCAGCCTCTGGCCGAGGTCCTGAAGGCTCCGGTGACGAAGCTGTATGAAACGTCACTTAGAGAGGGAAGTGTGCCGGGAGACTGGAGGAGAGCAACAGTGGTAGGCATATACAAGAGTGGGCCTCGGCAAAAGGCGGAAAATTACCGGCCGGTTAGCTTGACTTCGGTACTGTGTAAGTGCCTGGAGCGAATAGTCAGGAAGCAGATCTCCAGGCATTTGGTTCAACACAACCTCGTATCAAATGCTCAGCATGGGTTTGTGGCAGGGCGATCCTGTCTGACGAATCTCCTGCTGTTCCTCGATGAGGTAACCAAGCGTCTGGACGAAGGGCAATCGATTGCGGTCTGTTACTTGGACTTCAGCAAGGCATTTGATTCCGTGAACCACAGATTTCTGGACGTCAAACTGCAGTCCATGGGAATTGTTGGAAAGGCAAGACAATGGATAAGTAGTTTCTTAGCAGGGCGAACCTTTAGTGTTAAGGTGGGGAACCATGTTTCAAAACCGGAAGGTGTAACAAGTGGGGTGCCACAGGGCTCGGTGCTCGGCCCTCTGCTCTTCCTCATCTTCATCAACGACCTAGCACGTGGGCTTACAAACCCCACCTTTATGTTTGCCGATGACGTCAAGATAGCGGGAGTAGATATAGAACTTGACGTGTTAGCAGTACAAAACTGGGCACGGAAATGGGACCTTCCACTAAACCTCACCAAGTGTCAATGCTTGACCACAAATACAGGCGCTAGTGAGAATAGTGTGGGTTCGTTGCAAGTGGTCTCGCAGGTCAAAGACTTGGGCGTTATAATGGACAACAGCTTTAAGCCGTCAAAGCAGTGCACCTCAGCAGCCAATACGGCCAGGAGGGAACTCTTTCGAGTTAGATCCATTATGTCGTGTAGAGATCCGGAGATATTCGTTCCGATATATCAGGCCATAGTTAGGCCGCATATGGAGTACTGCGTGCAGGCCTGGGCACCGTACTACCAGAAAGATATCGACTGTCTGGAGAAAGTGCAAGGGCTAGCCACTAGAATGGTTGCTGGGCAAAGGGGGTTTAACTACACAGAGCGTCTCCGTGCCCTAGACCTATTCTCGATGGAAAGACGGCGCATTCGCGGGGATTTGATAGAAACCTTCAAGGTAATAAAAGGACTGTCAGGAATAAGTCGAGAAGACCTTTTTTCGCTGATCCCCGAGAGAGGCACAAGGGGGCATAGCCTTAGATTACAAAGGAAACATTCGAGGCTCCAAATTAGGGCGAAGTACTTCTCAAATAGAGTGGTACCCTATTGGAATAAGCTCCCGGAAGAGGTCATAAATACCACAACAGTGAAGGCCTTTAAGAAAGCACTAGACCTATGTTGGGTGGCGGTATACCCCGAGTTATGCTAAGCAACTTTTAGGGTCAGATGCAATTTACTTATTGTTTCCACCTTACTCTGCCAGGGCTGATACTGCACAAAATTTATGCCTTTCAGAAAAAGAAAATCACGCAGTGTTGGGAGCTACGGAAACGCGCCGACAACACAACTATCTGGACACACGATTGGCTCTAGCCACACCAAGTCCTGTGCAAACTGAACTGAACTGAACTGAACTAATTTGGAGCCTCGAATGTTTCCTTTGTAATCCAAGGCTATGCCTCCTTGTGTCTCTCTCGGGGATCAGAGAAAAAAGGTCTTCTCGACTTATTCCTGACAGTCCTTTCATTACCTTGAAGGATTCTATCAAATACCCGCGAATGCGCCGTCTCTCCATCGAGAATAGGTCTAGGGCACGGAGACGCTCTGTGTAGTTAAACCCCCTTTGCCCAGCAACCATTCTAGTGGCTAGCCCTTGCACTTTCTCCAGACAGTCGATATCTTTCTGGTAGTACGGTGCCCAGGCCTGCACGCAGTACTCCATATGCGGCCTAACTATGGCCTGATATATCGGAACGAATATCTCCGGATCTCTACACGACATAATGGATCTAACTCGAAAGAGTTCCCTCCTGGCCGTATTGGCTGCTGAGGTGCACTGCTTTGACGGCTTAAAGCTGTTGTCCATTATAACGCCCAAGTCTTTGACCTGCGAGACCACTTGCAACGAACCCACACTATTCTCACTAGCGCCTGTATTTGTGGTCAAGCATTGACACTTGGTGAGGTTTAGTGGAAGGTCCCATTTCCGTGCCCAGTTTTGTACTGCTAACACGTCAAGTTCTATATCTACTCCCGCTATCTTGACGTCATCGGCAAACATAAAGGTGGGGTTTGTAAGCCCACGTGCTAGGTCGTTGATGAAGATGAGGAAGAGCAGAGGGCCGAGCACCGAGCCCTGTGGCACCCCACTTGTTACACCTTCCGGTTTTGAAACATGGTTCCCCACCTTAACACTAAAGGTTCGCCCTGCTAAGAAACTACTTATCCATTGTCTTGCCTTTCCAACAATTCCCATGGACTGCAGTTTGACGTCCAGAAATCTGTGGTTCACGGAATCAAATGCCTTGCTGAAGTCCAAGTAACAGACCGCAATCGATTGCCCTTCGTCCAGACGCTTGGTTACCTCATCGAGGAACAGCAGGAGATTCGTCAGACAGGATCGCCCTGCCACAAACCCATGCTGAGCATTTGATACGAGGTTGTGTTGAACCAAATGCCTAGAGATCTGCTTTCTGACTATTCGCTCCAGGCACTTACACAGTACTGAAGTCAAGCTAACCGGCCGGCAATTTTCCGCCTTTTGCCGGGATCCACTCTTGTAAATGCCTACCACTGTTGCTCTCCTCCAGTCTCCCGGCACACTTCCCTCTCTAAGTGACGTTTCATACAGCTTCGTCACCGGAGCCTTCAGGACCTCGGCCAGAGGCTGAACGATTGCTGGATGAATCCCGTCTGGACCTGCTGCTTTGTTTCTATTCAAAGTTTGCAACTCCGCGTACACTTCTTCTTCTCCTACAGTAAGTTCGGGTATTGGAGGCGCCTGTGGGCCTTCCATTCTTTCCTCCAAACTACTTTCTGGTCGATATATGCTCTTGAAGAATTCCAAGAGCGTGTCAGCCTTGTCTTCGTCGTTTAGAGCTAGTCGCCCCTGTGCTCCTTCCAAAGTTGCTACGCTCTCTCTCATACGTTTGTGAGATTGCACGTAGGCGTAGAATCGCTTTGGGTTTGTGCGGACCGACGCCGCTAACCGACGCTCGAAAGCATATTTCTCCACTCTTTGGATCTCTTGAGCCCTGTTCCTAGCCGTCTTATAGCTATTCCATGCCCCCTGAGTTCTGTACAGCTTGTACGCCGCCCATCGTTGCCTACGAATAACTATGGCCTTGCGGACCTTTGACTTCCACCATGGGGGTAGACTTCTACTGCTTGCCACCATCTGTTACGAACGTTTGAGCAATGCGTAGCCAAATTCGCAACGGATCCCGAAATCAGAAGGCGATTATCCGTGATAATTCTACGATACTAGATTATTAAAATAAACAATGACGTAAACAATATACAAACCTCAATAATACGATCACAAAGACTCAACAACGAGAAACCGAATGGCAGCGTGTGAGCAGACAGCACGTGCGTCACGCAGGTCCTGAGCAAGGATGTGCCAAAGTAGCGCTCTGGGCGCGAACAAACAACAATTGGTCCAGAAAAACAACCAGTTCGTAAAGACAAGTCAATAGTGTATGGAAATGAGTGATGTTGGGAAAAAACACTGAATCGCGAGGGAAAAAGGGGGATTTTCCACGACCGGCTGTTACACCGCCCACCAAAATCTTCCTGGATCCTTAGCAAAGTCAAAGGTTCGGTATAAAGGTACTGATTCTTCCTACCTGCCTAGGCCCTGCTGTCGGTGCGCGCGTCTAATGCTCGTCGTCAACGTTCTACTACTGGTCGCACCTAACCCATTGGCTACATAGACGTGAGGCTAGTCTACATCTTCCACAAGACCAAATGACCGATGGCGGGCGTGAATGGTCACATAGACGTTGTCCTCGTAAGGGGCCGTCCGGTCCTGGATGTACGCGCTTGAGTGTGTGTGTGGGTGCGTGCGTGTGTGTGTGCCGGGGTTACAATGAAATCACAGGTATGACTACACATCAAAGGAGGACTTTCTGCAATGTCAACAAAAGACCGCGTGGCAAGAAAACGAGTAAATGTAGCATGTATATGTGACCTGAGCTCCGCTACTTCCACATATGCAAGGGCATTCGGTAGCGTCAACAAAAGGCAAACAAAGAACACTGTCACATGTTTGATGGGTTTACGGGATGTAGAGTGCGTCGTGCATGCGTGTATGTATCGGGACGTATAATGGAATCGCACTCATCACCACATATCGGAAAGAACCTTCTGTAATGTTAACGAAAGGACCGCGAGCACCTTAACGTGTTTTACGGAGATTGTGTGGTATTTATGGTGTTTCTTTATCCACCTCGATTACTGGCGTGAAAAAGGTTTACTAGGCCTCAGGGTTATCAGCTCCTCCGTCTTCGCTCTCGAGTAGGTTAATACTGCGTATGTCACGAATGAGCACTCCGTTAGCTGTCTTCACCTTCACCGTTCTTATCATTTCGTCGGTGCCTTTGATGGTTTCCGTAACTACTCCCAAAGACCAAGCGCTGAAATGTGCGCGTTCGTCGGCGATCATAACCACGTCCCCAACTTTGAATGGTCTTGTTTTGGCCATCCACTTCTGTCGAGTCTGCAAAGCCGGTAGGTACTCCCGTAGCCATCGCCTCCAGAAGACCTTGGCCAGATAGTTCGCTTGCTTCCACCCGTGGAGGTAGCTCCCACGAAGGTTTGCCGGCCCTTGGAAACCCTCGTTCGACCTTAGCGTCAATAAGTCGTTTGGGGTGAGCGCCAGGTGGGTGGGGTCGCCGTTCAATACTGGAACCAGGGGGCGGTTGTTCAGGATTCGCTCCACCTCAGTCATGACGGTGTTCAGGGTCTCGTCGTCGGGCGGCTGCTGCTCCATGATTGACAGCAATATCCGTCTGGCGGACCGGATCATGCGTTCCCATATGCCGCCTCGGTGACTGGCCTGTGGGGGGTTGAAATGCCATCGTATGCCGTAGGCCACGGTTCGGTTCTGCAGTTCGTCCCTGTTTATGTTCTTGTGCCAACGCTGCAATTCCCGTTGAGCGCCCACAAAGTTCGATCCATTATCTGAGTATATATCGGCCGGTACGCCTCTTCGGTTGATAAATCTTTGCAAGGCCCGTAGAAACGAATCGGTCGTCATCGAATGTGCGACTTCTAGGTGTACCGCACGTGATTTCATGCACGTCATGATACATCCGTATCGCTTTTCTAATCTTTTCCCGCACTTGACCCACAAGGGCCCGAAATAGTCCAACCCGGTGTCACTGAACGGCCACCAGCCCGTAGTTACCCTGTATTCTGGTAGCGGGGCCATGAGTTGTTTGCCTGCTGTGGCATTACGTCTCCTGCATTGCACACACCGTCGGATCACGCGTTTTACAGTCTCTCGTCCTCTCAACAACCAAAGACGCTTTCGGATGACGCTCGTCACGTGACTTTCCCCGGCATGTCCCTCTACGGCGTGGACGTGTTGAATCATTAGCTCTACTACGGGTTGTCTCGCAGGCAGCAGTATAGGATACTTTGTGTCGAAGTTCAGGTGGGCGTTGGTCAGCCTACCATCCACCCGCAGCAGTCCGTTGATGATTTTGGGGTTTAAACGCTTCAGCTCGCCTCTTGGAGATGGCATGTCTTCATTGGTGTTACGACCGTTTGAGCAATGCGTAGCCAAATTCGCAACGGATCCCGAAATCAGAAGGCGATTATCCGTGATAATTCTACGATACTAGATTATTAAAATAAACAATGACGTAAACAATATACAAACCTCAATAATACGATCACAAAGTCTCAACAACGAGAAACCGAATAGCAGCGTGTGAGCAGACAGCACGTGCGTCACGCAGGTCCTGAACAAGGATGTGCCAAAATAGCGCTCTGGGCGCGAACAAACAACAATTGGTCCAGAAAAACAACCAGTTCGTAAAGACAAGTCAATAGTGTATGGAAATGAGTGATGTTGGGAAAAAACACTGAATCGCGAGGGAAAAAGGGGGATTTTCCACGACCGGCTGTTACACCGCCCACCAAAATCCTCCTGGATCCTTAGCAAAGTCAAAGGTTCGGTATAAAGGTACTGATTCTTCCTACCTGCCTAGGCCCTGCTGTCAGTGCGCGCGTCTAATGCTCGCCGTCGACGTTCTACTACTGGTCGCACCTAACCCATTGGCTACATAGACGTGAGGCTAGTCTACATCTTCCACAAGACCAAATGACCGATGGCGGGCGTGAATGGTCACATAGACGTTGTCCTCGTAAGGGGCCGTCCGGTCCTGGATGTACGCGCTTGAGTGTGTGTGTGGGTGCGTGCGTGTGTGTGTGTGTGTGCGTGCGTGTGTGTGTGCCGGGGTTACAATGAAATCACAGTTATGACTACACATCAAAGGAGGACTTTCTGCAATGTCAACAAAAGACCGCGTGGCAAGAAAACGAGTAAATGTAGCATGCATGTGTGACCTGAGCTCCACTACTTCCACATGTGCAAGGGGCATTCGGTAGCGTCAACAAAAGGCGAACAAAGAACACTGTCACATGTATGATGGGTTTACGGGATGTAGAGTGCGTCGTGCATGCGCGTATGTATCGGGATGCATAATGGAATCGCACTCATCACCACATATCGGAAAGAACCTTCTGTAATGTCAACGAAGGGACCGCGAGCACCTTAACGTGTTTGACGGAGATTGTGTGGTATATATGGTGTTTCTTTATCCACCTCGATTACTGGCGTGAAAAAGGTTTACTAGGCCTCAGGGTTATCAGCTCCTCCGTCTTCGCTCTCGAGTAGGTTAATACTGCGTATGTCACGAATGAGCACTCCGTTAGCTGTCTTCACCTTCACCGTTCTTATCATTTCGTCGGTGCCTTTGATGGTTTCCGTAACTACTCCCAAAGACCAAGCGCTGAAATGTGCGCGTTCGTCGGCGATCATAACCACGTCCCCAACTTTGAATGGTCTTGTTTTGGCCATCCACTTCTGTCGAGTCTGCAAAGCCGGTAGGTACTCCCGTAGCCATCGCCTCCAGAAGACCTTGGCCAGATAGTTCGCTTGCTTCCACCCGTGGAGGTAGCTCCCACGAAGGTTTGCCGGCCCTTGGAAACCCTCGTTCGACCTTAGCGTCAATAAGTCGTTTGGGGTGAGCGCCAGGTGGGTGGGGTCGCCGTTCAATACTGGAACCAGGGGGCGGTTGTTCAGGATTCGCTCCACCTCAGTCATGACGGTGTTCAGGGTCTCGTCGTCGGGCGGCTGCTGCTCCATGATTGACAGCAATATCCGTCTGGCGGACCGGATCATGCGTTCCCATATGCCGCCTCGGTGACTGGCCTGTGGGGGGTTGAAATGCCATCGTATGCCGTAGGCCACGGTTCGGTTCTGCAGTTCGTCCCTGTTTATGTTCTTGTGCCAACGCTGCAATTCCCGTTGAGCGCCCACAAAGTTCGATCCATTATCTGAGTATATATCGGCCGGTACGCCTCTTCGGTTGATAAATCTTTGCAAGGCCCGTAGAAACGAATCGGTCGTCATCGAATGTGCGACTTCTAGGTGCACCGCACGTGATTTCATGCACGTCATGATACATCCGTATCGCTTTTCTAATCTTTTCCCGCACTTGACCCACAAGGGCCCGAAATAGTCCAACCCGGTGTCACTGAACGGCCACCAGCCCGTAGTTACCCTGCATTCTGGTAGCGGGGCCATGAGTTGTTTGCCTGCTGTGGCATTGCGTCTCCTGCATTGCACACACCGTCGGATCACGCGTTTTACAGTCTCTCGTCCTCTCAACAACCAAAGACGCTTTCGGATGACGCTCGTCACGTGACTTTCCCCGGCATGTCCCTCTACGGCGTGGACGTGTTGAATCATTAGCTCTACTACGGGTTGTCTCGCAGGCAGCAGTATAGGATACTTTGTGTCGAAGTTCAGGTGGGCGTTGGTCAGCCTACCATCCACCCGCAGCAGTCCGTTGATGATTTTGGGGTTTAAACGCTTCAGCTCGCCTCTTGGAGATGGCATGTCTTCATTGGTCAGCCCCACTTCTTCCGCCCTCTTGAGTTCTCGGGCGAAAGCCTCGCGTTGTATCATTCTGAAAATATCGTACTCTGCCGCTTGTAGCTCATCGGGACCTATCGGGCCGACCGGTATCCGACCTGAGGGCCGTAGCCCTTTCATGACTAGTAAACTTATCTTGAACCTGGTTAACCAAACTAGCGAACGAAGCGTCTTCATCCAGGAAGAAAACCTGACCAGTCGCGATAAAATGGGCGACGCTTCGACGACGTTGGTTGCTATCACTACGCCTTTGATCTCCAGTTCCAATTCCGTAGGGGTTTTTAATTCGAACACGGGCCAGTCCTGTTTGGGCAATTGCAGGAAGTTCGGCCCTCTCGTCCACGTGTCCAGTTGCCTGAAGTTGTTCGCACCTCGAGAGCACAGGTCGGCCGGATTATGGCCAGACCTGACATGACTCCACTGGTGCGTGGCCGATTCATCGTGGATAATCGTGAGCCGGTTAGCAACGAAAGTACTAAACCGGCTCCGTACGTTGTTAATGTAGTAAAGTACTATCGTTGAATCCGTCCAGAAGCTCACCGACCAAATGTAGAGATCGAAACATCTCTTCACAGCTTGCACCACCCTGACTGCCAACACGGCTGCGCTGAGTTCGAGGCGTGGGATTGAGACCGACTTCAGTGGAGCAACGCGGGCTTTGGCGAACAGGATCCTCGTGGTATATTGTCCATCTCCTGCGCACCATCGTCCGTACACCACAGCTCCATAACCGACTTCGGATGCATCGGAAAAGGCATGTAGTTCTCCAGTCCGTGTCGTGTGGCCAGGGGTCAAACATCGTGGTATTCTTATGTCCCCTAATTTCTTCAAGGTGTTCAAAAATTCCTCCCAGTCCAGCCGGTCCCCTCGGTCCAGTGACTGGTCCCAATCAACTTTCTTACGGCACAGCCGCTGCAGCAAGATCTTTCCGGGTAGCAGCCATGGTGAGACGAAACCGAGCGGGTCGAACAAACTTGAGACGGCAGATAGTATGCCACGACGGGTTATTGGCAGCTCGGGAACGTTCAGTTCGAAAACAAAATCGTCCGTTTCCGCGTCCCATTGTATCCCTAAAGTGCGCTCGATAGGAAGTGGGGAGCCGTCCAAATCTCTTACCCTTTCGACCTTTTCGTGATACGGCATGACCTTCAGCACTTCCGAAGCGTTCGACATCCATTTAGTTAGATGGAAGCCACCCTCTTCCAGCAATCTCGTCAGACCCCTGAACTGCTCTAGAGCTGATTCCACATCATCGAATGACCCAAGGTAGTCGTCGACGTAGAAGTTCCTGCTGACGCTTTCTACCACCGTCCGATGTACCAGATCGCCATGTTTGTTCGCTGATTCTCGGAGGGCGTAGTTTGCACAAAATGGTGACGATATGGCTCCGAAGGGGTGGACGGTCATTCTATAATTCACCACTGCGTTGTCCCGGTCGCTCCCTTCCCACCACAGGAAACGCAAAGCATCTCGTTCTCCTACCGCAATCTTCACCTGACGGAACATTTCCCTAATGTCGGCAGACAAAGCCACTTTACCCACTCTGAAACGGCACAAAACATCGATCAGTGGTGTGGTCCAGTCAGGCCCCTGTAGTAGGCGATCGTTTAACGACTTGCCCTGGAACTTGGCCGCACAGTCGAAAACCACGCGCAGTTTATTGGGTTTTTTGGGGTTGATAACCGGATGGTGAGGCAGATACCAGATACCCCTTTTGCTGTCGGTGTTAACAGGCACCCTTTCAACGTAACCGAGGTCCTCGTTTCGCTTCATCAAATCCGCGTATCGTTCCCACAGATTCTGGTCTCGAATGAAGCGTTCTTTTAGTCGTAGTAATCGTTGGAGAACATAATTTCTGTTGTCAGTCCACGTGTCGACCGGTGTGCGCCATGGGAGGGGAACCTCGAACTGTTTTTTGAGGCCTCTAGAGCCTTGCCGCACCGTTTGTAGAGCGAAGTGATCCTCTTGAGACAACGTCGGTCTTTCGTCCCCAATGTCATGAAACTCCTTTTCATAAAGCCGTTGCAGATGATACTCTATGCGGTCCGTTTCGGCGGATAAGTAATTCACGGAACCGCGTACCCCTACTGGACCGTATAACATCCATCCCAGAGCCGTGCGTACGGCATAAGGTGCCTGGCGGTCGCCCACTCTTTGGTCAAGCACCCAATGCGCCTCTGGCACGTCGCAGCCGATGAGGAGATCCACCTCATCATCTTCCCAATCTACAACGGTTACATCCTGCAGGTGGGGCCATCGAGTCAAGATTGCGTTCACCGACCTTGGTGCTCGCATGGGGAGATCCGCTAACGTGAATGCCTCCGTTGGTTCAATTTCCTCGTTAGTGTCTAGAGAGATGAGTTGCAGCCTTAATCTACCGGCAGTCATTACCTGTGTTCCGCCCACCGTGCTCACTGCTAACGACGTCGCACCTCTAGCCAGTTGGTGTTTGTCGGCAAACCGCTCTTTCACTAAAGTGGTGTCGGATCCACTATCAACGAAAGCCAACGCCTTGACTATCCCAGTCGGAGTCACTACTCCCACGGCCACTACGCCTAAACGTACCGGTTTACTGGCAGATTGTGAAGTTGAGCAAATCACGCTGGGCTTGGCACTCGCCTCGGATATGGTTATTCTCGCCTGATGCAGCAGCCGATGGTGTCTGCCCGTGCAGCCCTCGTAACCACATCGATTCCTTGTTCTACAGGCTGCTGCCCGGTGCGTGGTGTTGAGACAGATGAAACATGCTCCTGCCATCCTCGCCATTCCCCACCGTTCGTCTATTGTGGCATTGCCGAACTTGGGGCATTCTGGTAGGCCATGGCTAGTACCACAGGATCTGCAATTTGGTTTCGCCGTAGCATCTCGTGAAATGACGTGTGTGTTGGTCCAAGGCTGGTACTTTGGATGCTCCCGTACAGGGGTTTGGACTTGGCTATTACCGGGCTTGTTTGCTCGGTTGCTGTCCCGGATGAGTCGGCCGAATCTGCTGTCAGCTATCTTCGTTTGCCTGTCTAAGTATTCAGTCAGGTCTTCGAAGTTGGCTTCTCTGTCGCCTCGGCTTATCCGTTCAGCTTCTTCCGCCCACCGACCCTGTAGTTCGGGAGAGAGGTGACGGACTATGCCTTCCAAAGTGTGCATGGCGTCTAGGTCAGCCCTGTAACCTAAATGGTCGAGGGCTATTGAGCAGTTCTGCATCTTGATCACCAGGTCGGCCATGGTGTAGACGTCGCCCTTGGTTTTCTTTGCCTCTGCCATCACGCCCTCTATTAGGTTACGGGCTACTTTGAAAGGTTGGCCAAACAAGTCCCTCAGAATCTTTCTTGCCCTTGTGTAGCCTTGTTCTGGATCGAGCATGGTGCACCCGTCGATAGCTTCTCGCGCTCGGCCTCGGCAGTAGTGAGTAAGGTAAAGAAGCCTTTGCCCAGGGTCGTTTACCTTGTTTTCAACGAACGTCTCGAACTGTTTGACAAACTTGCAATATTGCTCAGCTCGCCCGTCGAAAACCGTTAACTCCACTCTAGGCAGATCGATCGATGGTGGTTTGTATTCGGCGACCGGCGTGGGGTCCCCTACCTTATTGCACTCTAACCTATCGGAAGTGTCGAAGTCACTGGTCCTATACTCTCGCTGTTTCTGTGTACACTTCTCTGCTTCATGCGCCTGTAGTCTAGCCGAAAGTAACTGTTGCTCTAGTTCTAGTATTCTCAGCTTATATAAATCGACGTCCTTACGATCAATATTGCTTTCAATAACACATGAGCTAGCACTGACAGGACTAGGCGATCTAGCATTAACTAAAGAATCATATGTACCCAAAACCTCCCCAGAGACTTGCCGTATTACTTCCTGTCCGGGTTCGACTGCCTTTGATCCTTTTCTTGGCATTTTGCGTGAATTTTCCTCGTTCCAAATAGATCTATTGAGTATTGTTACGAACGTTTGAGCAATGCGTAGCCAAATTCGCAACGGATCCCGAAATCAGAAGGCGATTATCCGTGATAATTCTACGATACTAGATTATTAAAATAAACAATGACGTAAACAATATACAAACCTCAATAAAACGATCACAAAGTCTCAACAACGAGAAACCGAATAGCAGCGTGTGAGCAAACAGCACGTGCGTCACGCAGGTCCTGAACAAGGATGTGCCAAAATAGCGCTCTGGGCGCGAACAAACAACAATTGGTCCAGAAAAACAACCAGTTCGTAAAGACAAGTCAATAGTGTATGGAAATGAGTGATGTTGGGAAAAACACTGAATCGCGAGGGAAAAAGGGGGATTTTCCACGACCGGCTGTTACACCCCTACTGGACCGTATAACATCCAGCCCAGAGCCGTGCGTACGGCATAAGGTGCCTGGCGGTCGCCCACTCTTTGGTCAAGCACCCAATGCGCCTCTGGCACGTCGCATCCGATGAGGAGATCCACCTCATCATCTTCCCAGTCTACAACGGTTACATCCTGCAGGTGGGGCCACCGAGTCAAGATTGCGTCCACCGACCTTGGTGCTCGCATGGGGAGATCCGCTAACGTGAATGCCTCCGTTGGTTCAATTTCCTCGTTAGTGTCTAGAGAGATGAGTTGCAGCCTTAATCTACCGGCAGTCATTACCTGTGTTCCGCCCACCGTGCTCACTGCTAACGACGTCGCACCTCTAGCCAGTTGGTGTTTGTCGGCAAACCGCTCTTTCACTAAAGTGGTGTCGGATCCACTATCAACGAAAGCCAACGCCTTGACTATCCCAGTCGGAGTCACTACTCCCACGGCCACTACGCCTAAACGTACCGGTTTACTGGCAGATTGTGAAGTTGAGCAAATCACGCTGGGCTTGGCACTCGCCTCGGATATGGTTATTCTCGCCTGATGCAGCAGCCGATGGTGTCTGCCCGTGCAGCCCTCGTAACCACATCGATTCCTTGTTCTACAGGCTGCTGCCCGGTGCGTGATGTTGAGACAGATGAAACATGCTCCTGCCATCCTCGCCATTCCCCACCGTTCGTCTATTGTGGCGTTGCCGAACTTGGGGCATTCTGGTAGGCCATGGCTAGTACCACAGGATCTGCAATTTGGTTTCGCCGTAGCATCTCGTGAAATGACGTGTGTATTGGTCCAAGGCTGGTACTTTGGATGCTCCCGTACAGAGGTTTGGACTTGGCTATTACCGGGCTTGTTTGCTCGGTTGCTGTCCCGGATGAGTCGGCCGAATCTGCTGTCAGCTATCTTCGTTTGCCTGTCTAAGTATTCAGTCAGGTCTTCGAAGTTGGCTTCTCTGTCGCCTCGGCTTATCCGTTCAGCTTCTTCCGCCCACCGACCCTGTAGTTCGGGAGAGAGGTGACGGACTATGCCTTCCAAAGTGTGCATGGCGTCTAGGTCAGCCCTGTAACCTAAATGGTCGAGGGCTATTGAGCAGTTCTGCATCTTGATCACCAGGTCGGCCATGGTGTAGACGTCGCCCTTGGTTTTCTTTGCCTCTGCCATCACGCCCTCTATTAGGTTACGGGCTACTTTGAAAGGTTGGCCAAACAAGTCCCTCAGAATCTTTCTTGCCCTTGTGTAGCTTTGTTCTGGATCGAGCATGGTACACCCGTCGATAGCTTCTCGCGCTCGGCCTCGGCAGTAGTGAGTAAGGTAAAGAAGCCTTTGCCCAGGGTCGTTTACCTTGTTTTCAACGAACGTCTCGAACTGTTTGACAAACTTGCAGTATTGCTCAGCTCGCCCGTCGAAAACCGTTAACTCCACTCTAGGCAGATCGATCGATGGTGGTTTGTATTCGGCGACCGGCGTGGGGTCCCCTACCTTATTGCACTCTAACCTATCGGAAGTGTCGAAGTCACTGGTCCTATACTCTCGCTGTTTCTGTGTACACTTCTCTGCTTCATGCGCCTGTAGTCTAGCCGAAAGTAACTGTTGCTCTAGTTCTAGTATTCTCAGCTTATATAAATCGACGTCCTTACGATCAATATTGCTTTCAATAACACATGAGCTAGCACTGACAGGACTAGGCGATCTAGCATTAACTAAAGAATCATATGTACCCAAAACCTCCCCAGAGACTTGCCGTATTACTTCCTGTCCGGATTCGACTGCCTTTGATCCTTTTCTTGGCATTTTGCGTGATTTTTCCTCGTTCCAAATAGATCTATTGAGTATTGTTACGAACGTTTGAGCAATGCGTAGCCAAATTCGCAACGGATCCCGAAATCAGAAGGCGATTATCCGTGATATTCTATGATACTAGATTATTAAAATAAACAATGACATAAACAATATACAAACCTCAATAATACGATCACAAGGACTCAACAACGAGAAACCGAATAGCAGCGTGTGAGCAGACAGCACGTGCGTCACGCAGGTCCTGAACAAGGATGTGCCAAAGTAGCGCTCTGGGCGCGAACAAACAACAATTGGTCCAGAAAAACAACCAGTTCGTAAAGACAAGTCAATAGTGTATGGAAATGAGTGATGTTGGGAAAAAACACTGAATCGCGAGGGAAAAAGGGGGATTTTCCACGACCGGCTGTTACACCATCAGGGGTGCGAACTCATCTGTAAGTTCGAGTATCCCCATCTTGATGGTCTCCCAACGTTCCTCTACGGAGGCATTTGTGTGTCTCGGTGTCCAATGAATTTGCTCCGCCGCCTTCTTCATTTCACCTATGTTGATTCTCCCATAGCGCCGACGTAACACGATTTCCTTCGGCGCCTTGCTTAGTCTTAGTGTGACCCTTAGGACTACATGATCACTTTTTCCAAGTGGCTCTTCCCACTTAATTTCCTTAACGTCCTGATGGTGCCGCGTTATGATTAAGTCAAGGAGAGACGGGTGCTGTCCACCTCTGTGTCTAGTGGCCTGTGTCACATGCTGCGTAAGTGCATGTAACTGGACCCACTGCAGAAACTTGTCGCCCGTTGATCCTCTTGGTGCGATCCCGCTTTCCCAGTTAATTTCGGGTAGATTGAGATCCCCTAATAAGATGAACTCCTTTGTCTGTGCCAGCACTGCATCCAGCATTTGGAAGAGCTCAACATCTTCCTCATCTGTGGCTAGCGGTGCCCTGTAGATACAGATAATGCATACTGTACGCCCCTTGATCCTAATAAAGCAGGATCTGACCTGTACATTACCGGAGACTAAGTTGAACGGAGCCTCCCAATGGCCTATGTCGGTCCGTATTAGAAGTGCCACTCCGCCCCCCTGCCTTCCATCTGTTCTATCCTGTCTGTAGGCAGCGTATCCCTGGAAGCGCATGTCAGTATATGGCTTTATCCAAGTTTCCGTCAACGCTACGACCTCAGACTCTGCGATCCTAGCCCAGATCAGGTCAAGTCGGGTCAGTTTGCACAGGATGTCTTGAAGTCTTGAAGTACTACACGGGTTCGAGGCTTTGAGCCCAATTGTCCCGGTTCTTGAAGAAATCTTTGATCTTCTGTCGGATTCACCGAGCTGAGTCGAGAGTAAAAAGAAGCGGGGGGGGGGGGGGTGGCAGCAAAAACAAGATGCACAACATCACGCAGTGTCACACTGTGGACAGTGCCTTAAGCTGAGTGGGGGTGTGGCATTCATGAACATATATGCGATAAAAGACATCTATTTTGTGTTTTTTTGACAAGGAATTATTGGGAGAGACCCAGGTAGAGGCCTAGCTTTTTCTTGAAGATAGTTTTGTTCTGCGAGAGAACAATATCTTCCGGAATTGCATTCCACAGAGTAATAACCCTATAGCTAAAGAAGTTAATCCTTAGTGAAGTGCGTGGCCTCGGTTTGAAAGCCTTTCTGCTGTGACCACGGAGAGAAGAGACTGGACAGACGGAGAAGAAGCAATCGCTTTGACCTGTTTCGAAAAGGTGGAACATCAAAAACAGATCACCTCTTACGCGTCTTACTTCAAGGGGATAGAGGTTGAGGAGTGAGATGCGGACGGGATAAGGTAGATGGGATAGACCCCTTACTGCCTTGATGGAGGCCCGCTGAACTCTTTCTAGGATCTCACGGTCTCGGACAAGACCAGAGCGCACTATCTGACTACCGTACTCCAGCAGAGGTCGGATATACGTGCCGAATACTATGGGGAAATCATCTTTAGATATGCGCGGGAAGGACCCTCGAATCATGTTTAGGACTCGAAAGGCAGGCTTGCTCGCAAGTTGGTGATGATGAGAGAAGGATAAGTTACAATCTAACCAGAAACCGAGCACCTTGTGTCGGTCAACCCTTGGCAGTGTGGTTGCTCCGTTAATGGAAAACATGTGACGAGTCTCTCTGCCGAAAGACATGCTCACGCATTTATCATCATTAACTGGGAGGTTCCCATCCTCGGACCAGCGTTTTGTTTCATAAACTGCGATTTGCAGGTCTTCAACGCTTGAACTCCAGAGGGTTACATCATCTGCGTACATGGCAATGTTCGCAGGAAGGGCTGTCGGTAGATCGTTTATATAGATCAGGAAAAGAAGAGGACCTAAGACCGACCCTTTGGGGACCCCAGTTGTTACTGGGGAGGGTTGAGACAAAACATTCCCGACTTTAACCACAAAGGTGCGGTCGGTAAGGAAGCTACGTAGGATGGCCAACATGGAGCCTGTGATCCCGTATGTCTGCAGCTTATAAAGAAGAGGGGCATGGGGGACCTTATCGAAGGCCTTAGCAAAATCGATGAAAACAGCGTGTGAGAGCTGGCCATCATCATAGGCTTTCGTTAGACTATCCATGACATTAAGCATATTGGCGATGCATGACCTGCCAGGAAGAAACCCATGTTGGGACGGGGAGAGGATCTTATTTCCATGAAGATGTGAAAGAACCTCACACTTAAGAATTCCCTCAAAAATTTTGCTGGCGATGCTAGTGAGGCTTATGGGTCTGTAACTAGAAGCAAGATGTCTACTACCCTTCTTATAGACGTGTGCGATCACTGCTTTTTTCCAGCTACTGGGGAAAACTCCATCGTCAACACATCGCCGAAAAAGCGAGGCATATGGAGCAGCTAATGTATCCGCGGCTTCCTTGAGAATACGGGGGTGGATTAGGTCAGGACCCATAGAGCTACATTGGTTGAGCCGTCGGAAACCTTGTGCAACTGCACCAATGGGAATAGTGACGCGGTTGGTGGTAGTGGTGTAACAGCCGGTCGTGGAAAATCCCCCTTTTTCCCTCGCGATTCAGTGTTTTTCCGACATCACTCATTTGCCTACACTGTTGACTTGTCTTTACGAACTGGTTGTTTCTATGGACCAATTGTTGTTTGTTCGCTCCCAGAGCGCTACTTTGGCACATCCTTGTTCAGGACCTGCGTGACGCACGTGCTGTTTGCTCACACGCTGCTATTCGGTTTCTGGTTGTTGAGTCCTTGTGATCGTATTATTGAGGTTTGTATATTGTTTATGTCATTGTTCATGTAATAATCTAGTATCGTAGAATATCACGGATAATCGTCTTTTGATTTCGGGATCCGTTGCGAATTTGGCTACGCATTGCTCAAACGTTCGTTACAAGTGGTCGGAGATAACGGGTGCATGGTAGGGTGGGATGATATGGGTATGGAGCTGAAAATTGTACGGAAGTACGAGCTGAATGCCTTGGCTACTTGGCTAGGGGAAGTGATTGGAGATCCGGCACTATCTTTGACAGCTAATGGCGTCGGAGCTGTACCCCTAAGACGCGCATGTACTGAAAGAAAAATGCCTTATTGGTCCGTGCTCGATCAAGTACAGATCGTTGGACTGCACTCTGATAGGACCTAGTATTGTCTTTGCATATTTTCCGTATGATCCTGAAGTCTTCTGCATCACGGCCATCACGGGATCGATAGTGGCCGGGGCCTATCGAGTGTCCAGAATTCTTTCAGAGGTATGCGGAGAAATCGGCACCCAATAATGCAACTTTGTCAATTCCTTCAAGTTTTGTTACACGAATGGATTTGCGCCTTCAGTAGGCTGAAAAAGGAGTAGAAGAGCTCTTCTAACCAACCAGATGAGAGAAAACCACGACCTCGGAGTTCCATCACAATAAGTTCCCCAGAATGGTAGGCTTGGACAAAAGATATGGAAAAGCCTGAGGTAAACTAGAGTGTCTACTCCCAAGTAATACACTGCTGTGGATAACTCGTCCCAACTGTAACGTACATGTGTGTAAAACATAAGGCGGCTTCGCAGACGCCAAACTCATTGAAATGCAATTGCGAACCTAGAGCTTAGGCGCGCCTTGTTTACAAATAGGTATTTTTACTTAGATTTACTTCGGATTGACAACCGCTCCCCAAAAGCGGCCAACTCCGGTGTCAGGCCCTCCTCTAGCTATAGGCAATCTTCCTTTTCGAATCCTTCTTCTCAGTCACATGAGGTGGCTTATGGTCAGGACAAAAGTACTTCAAAGTACTTTCACTCATCCAGACCCGATTTAACCAGTGCGGTATTATAATCTCCTTCGGTCGGACACATCAGTCTATCTTAGAAACCCTTTAGGACATTTGGGTGATCCTCACCAGCCATCCATTGAGGTACGCAACTGGTTTAGCAAATGTTGACCAGGCTGTTTAATAGGTCAGGAATTCGGTCTAGCATCAGTTCCTTCAATCGAATGTTTGCTTGAAATCTGAGTTGTTCAAGTCTACCTGGTGCCGGAAAAAACGAGCTCTTTGTAAAACCTTTGTCACGCTACGTGACAAACGGCAAGGCGCACTCCAGCTCATCAGCTCTGGTCATTAGCTCGATCAGTCTCCCTGCTCCTGTACTTGATACAGGGCAATCAATACAATTACAAAACCACCAATCGCCGTCGTTCTGCGTCTCCATTCGCTGGACGGGAATCGAGTCCGCAAATCGCGCGTTCGACTAAAATCCTCCCTAGCCGCTCTTATATACTTGTATTGTTGAAACTAACTTCTTTATCTCATTGATCCTCGAAAAAGTACGGCACGCCTCAATCACTACACTCCGACATTTGTTTATATTTTGCTCATGTGGAGTGGCATGCTTTGGATTCGAACTTGGACTGCCGTGAAGGAGGTACCTGACATTGGCGTTTGTTGGGCCCCGGTCCTCGTTGCCAGACGTTGTGGCCGTACAGTTGAGGTTTGTACATATTAATATGCGTATAATTCGTTAATGCAGTACCGTAGAAACTACGACTCAATCTTGTATTGGTTTTTGGATTCGTTTGAATTGGCTACGCGTTGCTCACAGTCGGAATAAACTTTACAGTACTCAACTTAGAATCTTCAGGAGGAAATCGATCAGAAATGCTAAGAGGAGGACAAAGGCAAACCGAAGATGGACAGGAAGTAATCCGGCAAGTCCCTGGGGTATTTTTGGGTGATACTGATCCTTTAGATAGTGCTAGGTCTGCAAGTCCTGTCAGTGCAATTTCATGTACTTCAGCTAGTGGTATAGAATTTAAATGTAATGATATCTATCGATTGGGAATGGTTAAGTTAGAAAACCATCTTAGGCAGACTAGGGAAGAAGCTGGATGTGCCAGGGAAGATCAACTCCGAAGAAGGGAGCGAGCGGTGACTTTGGAGACCATGGACCATGCGGCCATTCAGCCTAGCAGTTCCGTGGAACGAATAAAGTCGGCTTGTACCAGTGTAACCCACACTGTTGACTCACCAAGAGTGGAACTGTCCCCCTTCGACGGGAGCGCAGAACAGTACCGAAAGGTCGTTCATATATACGAGAACTTTTTGGAAAGGTGTGTATCCGTTCCCAGACAATGATTCTTTTTCTTCTGCATTACTGTCGTGGAAGGGCGACGGAAGCAACAGACGTGTGCTTGATGCTGGATCCCGATGAATGTAACACTCGTGCGCGTGAAATACTGAAAGACCTTTTTGGGCAACCATTTAAAGTTGCCCGGAATTTGATCGACGTTTTGCTATCAGAGCCAAAATGTTCCAAATGCAAGTCGGGCTCCCTAGCTAATCTGGTGATAAAAGTGCAGAATTGCAGCATCGCATTCAATCACCTAGATTACCGATCAGTGCTGTACGCACTGCACACATTGGAGACCATAGTGCGCAGTTTACAGAGCAGATGGGCCGGGGAAGCCGAGGGGGTCAGTAGATTTGGGCGAGGAACCACGTTTGAAGACCTGACGCAATTTGTAGACCTTCGTGCCCGAATAGCAAACAATCGTTTCGGTCAACTTGTGCGCGAGACGAGCAAGTTACCTAGGATTACGAAGACGCAAAGCTGGACCAGGGAGCCAAGTAGAGGTCAACCATGGGCAAACACACACGCATTATCTCGGGAAGGCGAAAACTTGCCGTTGAGTAAAGTTTGTGGGGCGCCTCATCGCCTGGCGGAATGCCCTCGCTTCCGCAACGTAGACGTCGACGAACGATGGGAAATGGCTAAGAGACTGGGCGCGTGCTTTGGTTGTCTCGACAATTTACATCCAGCAGCAATGTGCCGAACGAAATCTAGCTGTAGTCAGGATGGATGCCATGGGAAGCACCATTACCTACTACACAAATGCCAGAAATTAAACGCCAAAGAAACCCCGAAGCCAAGTGTGGTCTGCTCAGTGTCCCGCTCCACCAGCAAGCCCATTCGCCTGTGAGCAATAGCAGTCGGCGTAGAAACCCCGGTTGGGGTTGTAAGAGCCTTGGCCTTCGTAGATAGTGGCTCGGATACCACTCCAGTAAGGAAGGGGAGCGCAGAGAGATATGGGATCAGAGGGAATCAATCTTCATTAGCAGTGAGCACAGTGAGTGGCACCTAGGTCATCCAATCAATGAAACTGCACCTACAACTGGTTTCCTTGGCCAACGACGATAGGGCAGAAACTCTAGAAGCATTCACCATAGAGGACCTGCAGATAAGAGTACCTCAGTCAGTGCAATCGATTCTGACTCAGTGGCCGCATCTCGACGGGGTTACGACCGAGATATGGCAGAATAACGAAATTGATTTGCTGATCTGCTGTGATGTATCGAAAGCACGTTGGGTCCTGGATCAAAGAATAGGAGGCCGCAATGCACCCCATGCAGTACGCACCATACTCGGCTGGACTTTTTATGGCAGTACAGATGGAAGATGCGGCAAACAAATCCAAACCGACTGCACTTCGGTGGGAACAGCGAACACTGAACAGGCATTCCAACAGCTGTACAACGTCAAATTTGCCGACCGGGCCATTGATAGAGAAGCCCTATCACGAGGAGATAGGTTGGCCTTGAAAATGGTAGCTGAGAACGCCAAGTACGTAATAGATCGTTTCGAGGTTCCCGTCTTGCGGAGACCCAACATGAAACCTATGCCAAACAGCCTAGAAGTGGCTCTGAAAAGATTATGCTTCCTCAAAGACAGGCCATTTTGAGAATCACAGTTAAGGATAGAATACACGCGAGCCATGCAACATAACATCGACTTGGGTTGTATAACAAGTGTGGATACAGCGGTTATCAGCGCAAATCTGAGATGGTATCTACCCCATCACCCGGTTGTGAACCCAAAGAAACCGGGGAAGGTCAGGGTGGTTTTCGACTGTGCCGCGAATTGTCATGGTGTGTCACTCAATGAACATATACTACGGGGCCCAGACTGGACAACACCACTAGTCGAGATTTTGTGTCGTTTTCGACTAGGAAAAGTGGCCGTCTCTGCGATTATACGTGAAATGTTTCTACAAGTGAAGATGCCCGTTGAAGATAGGGACGCCTTCCGTCTTCTTTGGGGGCCTGAAAACGGTGCAAATCGCGCACCAGACTAGTACAGGCTGGCCGTTCATCCCTTTGGGACGGTATCATCCTTTTCTGTGCTAATTTCGCCCTCCGGAAACCCTAAACCGTTTCGGCGGCACTAGGAATCTGTTAGGAAGAGCAGTAGATCACTTCTACGTGGAAAATTTTCTGCTATTCTTCATACGACCGAACTGATCGCCACTCTAAAGGCCGAGGGATTCAACCTTACTAAATGGACTTCTAACAGCCAAGAGGTGCTCAATGTTATACCGAAGTCCAAGGAAATGGAGTGCACGAGAGTGCCTTTGGGATCCTCTTTAAAAATGGAGCGCACGCTTGGTCCGCAATGGAAACTCGGAGGCGACCAATTCATTTTCACTCTAGACCTACCCAAACGATCAGTTACACGGAGAGGAATCCTATCATCAGTCTCAAGCCTCTACGATCCCCTAGGTTTCGTTTCCCCATGGTTTTCACCGTGAAAGTGCTTGCCGCAATCGCTGTGCCAAAGAGGGACGGGTTGGGACGAACCTCTCCAGGATGACTACGACAAGCGATAGCGCGACTGGCTGCACAGCCTGGAGCAACTTGGTGAGATCAAAATACAAAGATGCTTGACAGGAATCAAGTGCACAAACGGCCCCCAATCCTACTTATTTTCTGATGCATCAGAATAGGCTACGGGATAGTTGCTTACGGCCGCTGGGTGAACGCAAACGGTGGGCGGCACAGCCAGACACTATTCGCAAAGGCGAGAGTGGCTCCACTGAAAACGGTGTCCACTCCGAGGCTGGAACTGAGGACAGCAGTACTGGCCGTGAAAGCCGCGACGCTGATTAGGAGATGCTTCGATCGAATAAACTTGGAGCCAAACTTTTGGACGGACCCAGCCACGGTACTACACTACATAAACAACATTACCACTCGCTTAACACTTTCGTGGCCAACAGACTCACTATAATCCACGAGTCGACTATAACCGATCGATTGCACTATGTACAATCCGCCAGTAACCCGGCCGATTTCTGCTCAAGGTTCCTGAAAACACTAGAGAAGTTGCGGATGTGGACAATGGGACCGGACTTCCTTACTGCAGCTGAAGAGGTGTGGCCAACGCTATTAATACCTAAGGCTGATGTTGGCGATATCGAGACCAAAAGACTGATACTGACTACAAACTTCACGGGAAGCGTAAGCCTAACAGAAAAACTGTGCTAATTTCCCAACCGGACAAAAATGTTAAAAGCCTTAATCTGGTGGACACGATACAAAGTACTCCTGTTGATTATGAAAGGCGCAAGACCACGAAACACATTGAATGTGAGGACGATACTACCGGGTGAGCTTAATCAAGCCGAAATCGACGTTCTACGCCTACTACAACTAGACGCTTTCCCGTTCGAGGCCGGCGAGCTGGCCAGGATAGATGACAACACCAAGGAAGGCAGGCTGTTGCACAGCAGTATACGAAGACCAAACCCCATGCGAACCAACGGACTACTGAGAGTTGGAGGGCGGCTGACGAATTCAAATCTAGAGTACGAAACAAAACACCCCATAATAATCCCTGGTGACCAGTACATAACGAGATGCGTGATAGATCATGTACATCGAGAAGAGGAACACGCAGGCTTGAACCAATTGTTGAACGATATACGTCGACGATTTTGGGTGGCAAAGGGACCAGCGACGGTTAAGCTAGTCATAGGCAACTGCATCACTTGTCGCCGCCGGGGGGTGGTAGCAGGCCAACAAATGATGGCCTCCCTTCTAGCCGTGAGAGTTCAACCGGGAAGGCGCCCGTTCGTGAAAATTGGCGTCGACTGCTTTGGCTTGTTACTTGTACGACAGCAAAGGAGCACGCGAAAGGGGTATGGCCGCTTGATAACACGTTTACAATTCAGAGCAGTCCATCTTGAAGTAGTGCATAATATGACCATCGATTCATTTCTAATGGCCTTTCAAAGGTTCACCGCAAGGCGGAGCGTCCCCAAAGACGAATACTCAGACAGTGGCTCGAACTTCTTTGGAGCTCATAAGGAGTTAGAGAAATGTTGTAACCGCCTGGACCACTCCAAAATACAAAACCAGACCGTAGCAAAGGGGATAGGATGGCACTTCAACCCACCTTATGCCAGCCATCGTGGTGGCTTTTGGGAAAGGCTGATACGATCGACTAGGAAAGTACTCACAGCCCTGACCTCACAACAAGCCCTCGATGACGAAACGCTGACTACTTTACTAACAGAAGTAGAAAGCATATTGAACAACAGACCTCCGGTGCCGATCGTCCCAGATCCGGAAGGCGAACCGGCACTCACCCCCAACGACCTGTTAACACTTCGGTAAAACGCAGGAGCAACCTCACCGAAAACCCTACGTGGAACGTATATCGTTGGATGGAAACAAGTGAACCACTTGGCACAGGATTTCTGGAGACGTTGGACGAGGGAGTACTTACCAACGCTGGAGCTTCGGCAAAAGTGGATCTCTAAACAGAGGTCGTCCAGACGTGGCGATGTGGTCATCATCGTAGAGAGCCACTTAAATAAAGGCGATTTGCCGGTTGGAGTGATCAAGGACTGCCGTACAGAAATCCATGGCCTCGTGCGCACGGTAATGGTGAGAAAGAACAAAGTAGACGTATTGCGAGATATCCGTAAGATATGTCTGCCTGAGGGCGACAATGGCGAGGGCGAGGTCGACGCTTCAGACCAAGCTAAAACCAAGTCTGCTGGTACCAACTGAGGCCGAATTTGATCATTTATTCCTCATGCATTCACCCGTAGGTCCCAACCCTTCACACTGTCTTCGAAGCAGTTTTGTGTTTAATTTCATACGGTGTTCACGAGTTAAAATTGGGTTAGTTGTCCAAACCTTAGTTTATCACACGACACGACATTGTTTGTGAAGCAGCGAAGACTCTTGAACAAACATTTACTGACCGTTTTTAGAAACACTTCTTTTTCCGTGACCTATTTATATTATTATTCAACCTATGTTCAAGTGGATATAAGTTGTGAATGAAACGTGGTTCCAATGTGACAATACCACACATTGACCCCCTGATGTTCGAGTAACCTGTAGCCATCTCTATTTTTCATCAAGAATTCTCAGTCTTCATCTTGCCACGTGCTTCACTCTTGTTCAAGCAGCCTTTTCTTTCACATTCCATGATCTATCTACGCATCCTGATCACATCGAAGTCCCTTTTTTGTTCGGATAATGTCGCGTCATTCTCAGAAAAAACTCCAAGACGTCGAGAGATGGAGCACAACCTCAAGAAGCCTGCAAGCGTGTCTGCGACTGGCCAACGACGGGTGAAGCCCGTGGCGATCTACGTATGCACTGATATAGGGTCTAGGTAGGTTAGGGCGAATCAGTGCCCCTATTTGCTCCTTGGATGTTGACCTTTTCATGGGAGGAATTTGTGGGTGGTGTAAGGTACATGCGTGGAAATCCTCCCTAGCCGTTGTCATATACTTGTATTGTTGAGACTATGCTCATTATTTTATTGACCCTGGAACAAGCACAACATGCATCAATCCCTACACTCCAATATTTGTTTATAATTTGCTCACGTGAAGTGGCATAATTTTGATTCGAACTTGGACTGCCTTGACGGTGGTACCTGACACTGGCGTTTGTTGAACCCTGGTCCTCGTTGCTAGACGTTGTGGCCGTACAGTTGAGAATTGTACATATTAATATGCGTATAATTCGCTAATCAAGTACCGTAGAAACTACGACTCAATCTTGTACTGGTTTTTGGATTCGTTTGAATTGGCTACGCGTTGCTCGCAGTTGGAATAACATTTACGAGCTCCTCATCGGCTGCAACGCGCCAGAGGCACATTTGGTAATTGACCAGAGATTGAGCGACCGCCATGCACCTTATGCAGCACGCACGGCTCTAGAATGGATGTTATATGGTTCAGTAGGGGGACGCGATTCCGTGAATTACTTATCCGCCGAAACGGACCGCACAGAATGTCACCTGCAGCGGCTGCATGAAAAGGAATCTCATGATATCGGAGACGAAGGACCATGGTTGTCTCAAGAGGATCACTTCGATTTACAAACAATGCAGCATGGAGCTAGAGGCCTTAAAATCAGTTCGAGGTTCCCCTCCCATGGCGCACATCTGCTGACCCGTGGACTGATAACAGAAACTGTGTCCTTCAACGACTACTACGACTGAAGGAACGCTTCGTTCAAGACCAGGATCTGTGGGAACGATAAGCGGAATTCATGAAGCAAAACGGAGCTCTCGGCTACGTTGAACGGGTGCCTGCCAACACCGACGGCCGGAACGGTATCTGGTATCTGCCTTACCACCCGATCATCAACCCCAAGAAACTCGAAAAACTGCGGGTGGTTTTCGACTGTACGGCCAAGTTCCAGGGCGAGTCGTGTAACAACCGGTCGTGGAAAATCCCCATGAAACCATTGCAATTCCACCTTTTTCTTAACACCACTCACTTGCCTACACTATAGACGTGTCTTTAAGCACTGTTTGCTTTTACGGACTAATTGCTGTTTGTTCGCGCCCAGGGCACCACTTTGTCATATCCTTGTTCCGGACCTACGTGAAGCCAGTGCCCCTCGCTCGCACGCCGCGATTCGGTTCTCGTTTGTTGAGTACTTGTGATCTCATTATTGAGGTTCGTATCTTTTGGTGTCACTGTTCATTCAATAATTTAGTATCGTAGAATATCACGGATAATCGCCTTTTGATTTGGGGATCCGTTGTGAATTTCGCTACGCGTTGCTCAAGCGTATGTTACAGGAGGTGCACATATGTGTTGCTGTAAATCGTGACACCTCGAGGGAAGTTTGAGGTACTGAATTGTAGGTAAAATGGGGCATCTAGGACTCGATTCTGATTAGGGCATATCGACCAGGAGACTCCGCGACGGTCATATGTGACAGAACAACCAAACTCGAGGCTTTAATTCAGGATCGACCTGACCCCCAACTCTCACTCCAAATTTGTTTTCCACTAACCTTTTGCGCCACACATGCTCATTCGCTGAACCACACATCGGACATTGACCTTAAATGACGGCTGACTGGTGCGTGCATTGATTTATTCTCTGACTCTTGACCCACTTCCCCCGCAGACATTTCGTTGATTTGACCGCTTGAATCTCAAGCGATCCTAAATTTGCTCACATTTGGCTGACTTTGATACACGGAGCCGCTACCGTTGAGGTTTGCACAGTTTTCGTGTGATATTCATGATTGCTTTGTGAAAAACCGTACTGAAGCCTCGCGTTTTTGGACTGTGTTACGCGTATCTCAACGACTGTTAGGAGCCTGTTGCAGTGACCTTTTTTGAACTCTGATCTTCGTTGCTAAACGCTG
Source organism: Fasciola hepatica (assembly GCA_948099385.1). NCBI lineage: Eukaryota > Metazoa > Platyhelminthes > Trematoda > Plagiorchiida > Fasciolidae > Fasciola > Fasciola hepatica. The sequence goes on from CANUEZ040000146.1 coordinate 5,351,288, forward strand.
TGGCCGTTCACTTGCTTTCATTTTGTTGACTCAGTACCATAGAATGGGCGAGCCAATCTTTTTCTGACTTTGGGATTCATTAACTGGGCCACGCTTTGCTAGCGAGCGGAATAACCGTTACACAAATACGGCACATCTACCAGCACCCTGGATGTGGGGGTTGACGTGACTCCGTGCATGTCGGATACTTTTCATTTCTGAATTTCCGGCGGAATCAGCAACAAACGAAGTGCAGCCTGAAGGTCAAGGCCACCCCCACGTGAAATTCAGGTTGTCTCGTTTTCTTTTTTTGCTTATACCACTGTTTAGACTTGTAACCGAGTCCACCCTAGTATATACCACCTAATTACCAGAAACCGTGACCTAGTTGTGTAAACAACTGCGGCACACCACCGTGCAGGCGCTAGTACTTATCGCGAGTTAGATTTATAGACTATATTGGTTATTCACTGCTCCAATTCCATTTAATTACATTCTACATGACTTACCTAGCAAATCTCCTCTGGTTTTCGCCACAATAAGATCTATCTAGTGTTTTACATCCCATTGCTATAACCCAACTCCCAGTCAGCACAAGGGGTCGGAAAAAGGCCCCAAACTGTACCTTCCGGGACTGTTCTTCAAAATCCCAATTTTATGATAAATAAGTTCGGCAACTGTACTAATGAGGCCTGAAATGGCCAACTGCGAAGTTTTATCCCCATAAACGTCATGGTTTTGGAGATATACGCACTTATAGAAGACGATCGAGTGCGGCTAGCGAACGTGTCTCCTATCGGGTATAGCAGCGAATACCAACGATATCCCCTCTATCGGACGAATAGAGAAGACGTAAGTCGGTTTACAGATGCGAGGTGTATTCTATATATCGTGGCACCGAAACAGTACCGATACGAGAAATACACCGAACGGGAAACGGAACGAAACACGACGGCTGTGCTGAGAGTGAACCGCGAGCGAACGACCGAAAGTGAAAGTGATTTGAAACGAGGTCGACGGAAACCTCGGAAAAGTCAGTCCAGTAAAACGTAGGCAACCGGAAAACACTGAGGTCAATGTCAAGCGTCAGAAAATATCGTGGAGAAAATAGATCCAAAATGGTGTCCAGAAAATAGTCATTTTCTCAAAACGATCAAGGTCACTACACACTTTATTGTTTCGCTGCTTTTTATCATTTCCCGGTGGTTGTCTTGATTTTTCAAGCATATTAGCACCCAAATGTACCACTACAAATGAGTACCTTTCTTTTTCCGACAACTCGAGCATGCTTCTTCATGAAACACTGTCACTGACGTTTTTCGCTTTCTTTGTTTTACTGAGGTGCGCCATTCCGTCACGTGATCCGTCGAAGGTTACACGCTAGCCGTAAATCGTCCTGTACCGAGTACTCACTTTCGTCAATGACGACGTTTTGTGTCACGTTTATGCTGTTATTTCAGTCAATAAATATCGCCTACATGTTTAATGTCTACTGCAGTGTCCGTCTATTCCTCATTAGCTCAGTATTCACTAATTAGCGGAATGGCTGTATTCGTTGTCATGTTTGATGGAAGGTACTAAGTTTTTCACGTGACTAGTAGATCTTTGAAATTATTCACGAGATACGCTTTATGTACTGCTATATGCCCTTTAAATTCGAACCATATCTGGTAGCTATCATTGCACAAAATGAGACGACACCGCCGTAAGCAGGTGTCACTTCCTGGGCGCTCGAGAACTACCATCTGGCGACGTCAAAAGGCTTCAGTCAGAGCCGCTTATGCCACAATGGAATCTTTGGATGCCTCGGATATTGACAATTGGTTAAACGCTGTAAATGGTAATGATTTTCACTCTTTGTGAACCTTAATGGTCATATAAACCAGATGATTTGGTGAGGATGTCATCATCCGGGGCAATAAATACGGACTGCGAGGTTGAGCCTGATGCTCTCCATCAGCCGACCGATGTCGGTGCACCGGACATTTCTACAAGCTTTTGTGGGTATTCTATTCAAGTTATTCTTCTAGTAAGATATTAAGGAACGCTGGAGATGATGCACAAGACCTACAAGCCAGTGAAGACGAGGAGAACTCGTGGTTTGCACATACTTTTCACGCCTCAGGTAACTTGACCGCTTAAAGCATAGACCTCTATTAAAAGACGGTATCCCAGAAATCCCTGCGGAGAGCGCAAACGTGAAGGAGGACGGGTCGTTGTTGTGTCTACTTACTCCATCCATTAATTCAGACTTAATTCCAGGACCTTCGGAACGTTCTGTTGCACGACAGGCAGCCATACAAATGCGTCTCTCAATGGCGAATGTGAGAACCATGCTTCGCGTATTCAGGCGGGTTCTCCCGGACTTGCCGACAGATCCACGAACGTTGTTGGGATCACCACGTCAAACCCCAAAGAAGTCCGTAGGTAACGGTAAATACGTGCACTTTGGGCTCGACGAATGTTTGCGGCGTTCAATGGATTCCAGTGCAATGCACACAACCGATGAGATAGCTATTCAGTTGCATGTAGACGGTCTGACTTTGTTTCGTGCGTCATCTCAGCAGCTGTGGCCTATTCTAGGCCGTGTGCTCAAACCGTTATCACTGGTGTTTATGGTGGGTCTCTACTGTGGGATGACGAAACCCACAAATGTGATGGAATACTTGGATGATTGCGTTCGAGAACTGAAATCTCTGCTCACTCAGAGCATTTATGTTCGAAGTGCATGCAGACTTTTCCGTGTAGTTTTGTCTGGCGTTATAGCTGATGCCCCAGCTAGGGCCTTGATAAAACAAATAAAGTACCATAGTAGCTATTTCAGTTGCTCACGGTGTGCCCGCCGAGGCAGTAGCATTGGTAGACGACTAGTGTTCTTAGGCAACCCAGGAAAAGCAAGGACTGACGTTGACTACCGTTGCCGAAGGCAACCGGACCACCACACCGGGGATTCGCCCTCCGAGATTTTATCAATTGATATGATAAACACGTTCCCAACGGACTACATGCACATGTTGTGTCTTGGGATAATGAAGCGAACCCTTCTTGTATGGCGTCAATTTGGCTAGCCAAGGAGAGCTGTGCTATCGGCTTAGTCATTGGCACGCCTGAACGAACATTTTCGGATAGTTCAAAAATGTATCCCTTGTGAGTTTCCACGAGGTTGCCGAACGCTGGATGAGCTAGAGTACTGGAAGGCATCCGAGTACAGGCAGTTCTTGTTGTACATCGGACCGGCTGTTATGAAAGATGTGCTGCCTGTTGAGAACTACTCCAACTTTCTCAGCTTCTCGATTTGTGCCTACATACTGTGCAGCGATAAGTGGCGTTCTCACTACGTAGACTTTATCCACAATCACTGCTGCTTGATGGTGCAGGACTTCGTGAAGTTGTACGGTGAGACTGAGGCGGTTTTCAATGTTCACGCTTGGGTGCATATATGTGAAGATGTGAGGATTCACGGCTCTTTGGATTCATCCTCGGCGTTTCCCTTCGAGTCATATATGCAAACTATAGGGCAGTGTGCCACCAGTCGAAACATGGTCGCGGAACAAATTTTTCGTAGGACAGTGGAACTTTCTGCGGAACCGATAATGCATGCCAACATTCAATTTTGGGATGACACTCTATCTTCTTCTGTCACCAAACGTGGGCTGCATAGGAAGACGTTCCGTCTGCAGAACACGGTTTATGCCTCGGAACCGCCGAACAACTGTGTTCTGATTGATAACCAACCGGCGATAATCGTTGACATCAGTGACAACACTGTGAAGTACCGTTATTTCAGAAGGAATGGAAATTTTTTCACTTACCTCATTTCGTCTGTGAATCTCAACATATACCTTTGTGAACAGCCATCTGAGGAAATTCGCTCCTGTAACTGTAACGACATACGGCGTAAAGGGCTATTGATTCCATACCGCGAACACCTGGTATTTTATCCTATTGTGCATAGCTGGCGTTCATAAAGGTAGTAAGTAAAATAGACTGTGACAAACCTTTACATTTTAGATGTTCACAGTAGTGGAGTTTGTGGGAGAAAACACAGTTGCTGTTGGTAATGACCTCTGGATGGTAGGGTCAGAGCATGCTATGTGGCCTTCTGTTGGCGCTTCTCGTGTGGAGCGCTTAGTGCGCGATGGTTATCCGCCACCGGTCAACTCAAAGGCATATAAAGTGAAGGTCCATAAATCCGTCGGTAAGAGAACGTGACTATCATTCAGTTTCCTTTTGTAGATGACTATCAACAGGCTGTGAAGTTTCAGCGAATACTAGAGGATATGTCCGACTTACCATCCACGGATGCGACGCTGCCCATGGAACGTTATGGGAAACGACCACAGTATGTGTTTAATTGGTAATGGGGATATACTTGCAGTGAACCCGTATTTTTTTCGGAATGTGACAGTGATGATCTGGAGCCGTCAGCACGGGCCAGTAAGAAACTATGGTCTCCCGAGCCACCTTGCTTAGAAGACTAGTCAGTTTGCCTTCCACGTACCCCGTTGAAGTCACTGGACCCAAACCTTAATGTGCCAGCAACCATAGCGTAAGTACCATCGCTGTATTCTCACAAATCATGTAGTTGTCCATCCTTCGGGAGACCGTGGACTTCCACCCCAACGGTGAGTCCCATGGCATCAACAAGCCGTACGGTGGAGGAAAAGCCATCCGCTGCCAAATCTTGTGAGAAGCCTAGTCCTCTTAGCAAGGAAGCCAGTTACGGTGAGAGTATTATGTCTAATAGCAGCTTCACTAAATCCTCATTAACTCACGCCAGCTTTCTTAGCTTCAATGAAGAAAGATATTTCGGAGTTGAACCGCAAAGTCGACGAATTGCAGAGGCAAAATGCGAATTCAACTTCAAAGATCGTGTCCCAATGGGGGATCCCCGTAAACAGTGTTGATGACCTCGCGTCTCTGAATGAACGCTTGAAAAACGACAGCTACTACGAGTAAGTGGTGTGAGGTAGTCCTTTTTTCTATTATTCAGGTCACATTTTTGCAGAAAGTTTCCGGTACCAACTTTGGAGATTGTACAAGGGATATGATGCGTCAGCTAATGACGATAAAAGTCCTCGCGCAGGTAAACATGAAGGGTGCACACGGAAGACCTGCCCTGGCGGGAACAAAAGTTTGTTCTCTTGTGATAGGTGAGTATGAGATTTTGAATTCATATTGCTATAGACGCTGTGTGCCGAAAGAACTACCCTGGCGCCACAACGCAGCTCATCCGAGAGAAAATGCGTCGTTGCTTACAAAGCAGTAGAGCTAGTCATCAAGAGAGTCGGTATGAACTGTATCGCGACGTCGGCGTTCAGTGCAATAAGTACGACGTGAGGGACTTCTATTTACGATATATTTCCCGAGGCGTTATCTTATATCAAGCTATGCATCTATTGCGATATTTTCCATTTCCAAACAGCAAGAGATTCCAGTTTCTGCCTCAATGATTTTCATATTCCCAGTAAAAGTATTTCGATTCCTAGTTCATAAAGATGTTAAAGTTTTGCTCACTGCACTTTGTTTTACAATAAGAGATTAATTGAAAATGTCTCTCTTCCTATTTCAGGCATTGGAAAACAGCAATTCCGACGAACAGTTCTCATGCGAACGAAAAACTCGGTATATATTGTAAATCCCTTCTACCACTGTACAATTTACCCATCAATACATGTTTCTTGCGTCAAAAGTATTGTTCTTTTTCTTCCAAAATCAGTAATGGAAATGCAGCTCGTAGTTACTGGCAAGGAAGTGATTTCGAAATTGGTAAAGGTACCTTGGGAAGTGAGAAATGAAAGCGATGGTATGGGACGTTTCCATTTAGTTATTTGACGCACCGGACTAGTATCGTTCGTTCTGGGGTCGTTTGTGTAGTGCCATAAAACTAGGTACGGGAAATTGAGTTTATAATGTAATGCAGAAGGTACACAAATATCGGAGGGTTTTTTGCGTGGTCGGCCGAAAAACGCCCCCAAACCGACCCTTTTTTGTTTCAGTGGGGTCACTTTGGGGTCGTTTTGGGGATCAAACGGGGTCGACCTAGGGACTATTTCGTGACTATTTGGGGACAATTGTGCCGACTGGGATACCTCCCCACAAAACCTGCTGTTGTGATCCAAGCAACAATGAAGTACCTACTGTATCCTGTGGGGTTGCACCTGTGCACACCGCACAGCAAAATTTCTTCTATCTCACCATTCCTCATCGTCCCAAGCCTCGTAATCCCAAACGCATATATAGCGGGTCATATAGCTCACTTCCCGTACCACATTGTCGCATAGGTCTCATCTAGATCTTTGCGCAGATAGCACCCAGGAACAACCCTTGTATGCCCAGACCTCTGGCTTGTCTCTGTTTAGTTGACCGAATTCCTGCTGCCTTTTTACCTCCGTCATATATTCCTACTTATCATGCCATCCCGGCCCCCAACCAGTGCTTGGAAAATCCTTATCGCTAAAGCTGGCAAATCCAAACACACCCAACCACTCCCAAAAACCAGGCCGTGTTCTGTCGCCCTCGTTAACGTCGACGGGGAAGCTTCTAATAGGCCTAATGGCCTTAAGTAGAGTTTCGTCGAACTTGGAAACAAGGTCGAGCTGATTGACGAAATTCTTTCAAAGGTTTCACCCCTGGCTACTCTCCTCGGTCCTGTAGCCGCTACATCGCCTTAGAACTTGGTTTCGGTGGGACACCTGCTCGACTCTGTTTCTACTGAAATATACCACCGCGTTACCAACTCCAAGAACGCAGTGGTTTTTAATGTTCCAGACCGCTTACCACTTTCCCTAGCGAAGCACAACATACTAAGTTCGTGCAATATGGTTCACTATAGATGTAACAGCCGGTCGTGGAAAATCCCCCTTTTTTCCCTCGCGATTCAGTGTTTTTCCCAACATCACTCATTTCCATACACTATTGACTTGTCTTTACGAACTGGTTGTTTTTCTGGACCAATTGTTGTTTGTTCGCGCCCAGAGCGCTACTTTGGCACATCCTTGCTCAGGACCTGCGTGACGCACGTGCTGTCTGCTCACACGCTGCTATTCGGTTTCTCGTTGTTGAGTCCTTGTGATCGTATTATTGAGGTTTGTATATTGTTTATGTCATTGTTTATTTTAATAATCTAGTATCATAGAATATCACGGATAATCGCCTTCTGATTTCGGGATCCGTTGCGAATTTGGCTACGCATTGCTCAAACGTTCGTAACAATACTCAATAGATCTATTTGGAACGAGGAAAAATCACGCAAAATGCCAAGAAAAGGATCAAAGGCAGTCGAATCCGGACAGGAAGTAATACGGCAAGTCTCTGGGGAGGTTTTGGGTACATATGATTCTTTAGTTAATGCTAGATCGCCTAGTCCTGTCAGTGCTAGCTCATGTGTTATTGAAAGCAATATTGATCGTAAGGATGTCGATTTATATAAGCTGAGAATACTAGAACTAGAGCAACAGTTACTTTCGGCTAGACTACAGGCGCATGAAGCAGAGAAGTGTACACAGAAACAGCGAGAGCATGAGACCAGGGACTTCGACACTTCCGATAGGTTAGAGTGCAATAAGGTAGGGAACCCCACGCCGGTCGCCGAATACAAACCACCATCGATCGATCTGCCTAGAGTGGAGTTAACGGTTTTCGACGGGCGAGCTGAGCAATACTGCAAGTTTGTCAAGCAGTTCGAGACGTTCGTTGAAAACAAGGTAAACGACCCTGGGCAAAGGCTTCTTTACCTTACTCACTACTGCCGAGGCCGAGCGCGAGAAGCTATCGACGGGTGCACCATGCTCGATCCAGAACAAGGCTACACAAGGGCAAGAAAGATTCTGAGGGACTTGTTTGGCCAACCTTTCAAAGTAGCCCGTAACCTAATAGAGGGCGTGATGGCAGAGGCAAAGAGAACCAAGGGCGACGTCTACACCATGTCCGACCTGGTGATCAAGATGCAGAACTGCTCAATAGCCCTCGACCACTTAGGTTACAGAGCTGACCTAGACGCCATGCACACTTTGGAAGGCATAGTCCGTCACCTCTCTCCCGAACTACAGGGTCGGTGGGCGGAAGAAGCTGAACGGATAAGCCGAGGCGACAGAGAAGCCAACTTCGAAGACCTGACTGAATACTTAGACAGGCAAACGAAGATAGCTGACAGCAGATTCGGCCGACTCATCCGGGACAGCAACCGAGCAAACAAGCCCGGTACTAGCCAAGTCCAAACCTCTGTACGGGAGCATCCAAAGTACCAGCCTTGGACCAATACACACGTCATTTCACGAGATGCTACGGCGAAACCAAATTGCAGATCCTGTGGTACTAGCCATGGCCTACCAGAATGCCCCAAGTTCGGCAACGCCACAATAGACGAACGGTGGGGAATGGCGAGGATGGCAGGAGCATGTTTCATCTGTCTCAACACCACGCACCGGGCAGCAGCCTGTAGAACAAGGAATCGATGTGGTTACGAGGGCTGCACGGGCAGACACCATCGGCTGCTGCATCAGGCGAGAATAACCATATCCGAGGCGATTGCCAAGCCCAGCGTGATTTGTTCAACTTCACAATCTGCCAGTAAACCGGTACGTTTAGGCGTAGTGGCCGTGGGAGTAGTGACTCCGACTGGGATAGCCAAGGCGTTGGCTTTCGTTGATAGTGGATCCGACACCACTTTAGTGAAAGAGCGGTTTGCTGACAAACACCAACTGGCTAGAGGTGCGACGTCGTTAGCAGTGAGCACGGTGGGCGGAACACAGGTAATGACTGCCGGTAGATTAAGGCTGCAACTCATCTCTCTAGACACTAACGAGGAAATTGAACCAACGGAGGCATTCACGTTAGCGGATCTCCCCATGCGAGCACCAAGGTCGGTGAACGCAATCTTGACTCGGTGGCCCCACCTGCAGGATGTAACCGTTGTAGATTGGGAAGATGATGAGGTGGATCTCCTCATCGGCTGCGACGTGCCAGAGGCGCATTGGGTGCTTGACCAAAGAGTGGGCGACCGCCAGGCACCTTATGCCGTACGCACGGCTCTGGGCTGGATGTTATACGGTCCAGTAGGGGTACGCGGTTCCGTGAATTACTTATCCGCCGAAACGGACCGCATAGAGTATCATCTGCAACGGCTGTATGAAAAGGAGTTTCATGACATTGGAGACGAAAGACCGACGTTGTCTCAAGAGGATCACTTCGCTCTACAAACGGTGCGGCAAAGCACTAGAGGCCTCAAAAAACAGTTCGAGGTTCCCCTCCCATGGCGCACACCGGTCGACACGTGGACTGACAACAGAAATTATGTTCTCCAACGATTACTACGACTAAAAGAACGCTTCATTCGAGACCAGAATCTGTGGGAACGATACGCGAATTTGATGAAGCGAAACGAGGCCCTCGGTTACGTTGAAAAGGTGCCTGTCAACACCGACAGCAAAAAGGGTATCTGGTATCTGCCTCACCATCCGGTTATCAACCCCAAGAAACCCAATAAACTGCGGGTGGTTTTCGACTGTGCGGCCAAGTTCCAGGGCAAGTCGTTAAACGATCGCCTACTACAGGGGCCTGACTGGACCACACCACTGATCGATGTTCTGTGCCGTTTCAGAGTGGGTAAAGTGGCTTTGTCTGCTGACATTAGGGAAATGTTCCATCAGGTGAAGATTCCGGTAGGAGAACGAGATGCTTTGCGTTTCCTGTGGTGGGAAGGGAGCGACCGGGACAACGCAGTGGTGAATTATAGGATGACCGTCCACCCCTTCGGAGCCATATCGTCACCATTTTGTGCAAACTACGCCCTCCGAGAATCAGCGAACAAACATGGCGATCTAGTACATCGGACGGTGGTAGAAAGCGTCAGCAGGAACTTCTACGTCGACGACTACCTTGGGTCATTCGATGATGTGGAATCAGCTCTAGAGCAGTTCAGGGGTCTGACGAGATTGCTGGAAGAGGGCGGCTTCCATCTAACTAAATGGATGTCGAACGCTTCAGAAGTGCTGAAGGTCATCCCGTATCACGAAAGGGCCGAAAGGGTAAGAGATTTGGACGGCTCTCCACTTCCTATCGAGCGCACTTTAGGGATACAATGGGACGCGGAAACGGACGATTTTGTTTTCGAGCTAAACGTTCCCGAGCTGCCAATAACCCGTCGTGGCATACTATCTGCCGTCTCAAGTTTGTTCGACCCGCTCGGTTTCGTCTCACCATGGCTGCTACCCGGAAAGATCTTGCTGCAGCGGCTGTGCCGTAAGAAAGTTGATTGGGACCAGTCACTGGACCAAGGGGAGCGGCTGGACTGGGAAGAATTTCTGAACACCTTGAAGAAATTAGGGGACATAAGAATCCCACGATGTTTGACCCCTGGCCATACGACACGGACTGGAGAACTACATGCCTTTTCCGATGCATCCGAAGTCGGTTATGGAGCTGTGGTGTACGGACGATGGTGCGCAGGAGATGGACAATATACCACGAGGATCCTGTTCGCCAAAGCCCGCGTTGCCCCACTGAAGTCGGTCTCAATCCCACGCCTTGAACTCAGCGCAGCCGTGTTGGCAGTCAGGGTGGTGCAAGCTGTGAAGAGATGTTTCGATCTCTACATTTGGTCGGTTAGCTTCTGGACGGATTCAACGATAGTACTTTACTACATTAACAACGTACGGAGCCGGTTTAGTACTTTCGTTGCTAACCGGCTCACGATTATCCACGATGAATCAGCCACGCACCAGTGGAGTCATGTCAGGTCTGGCGATGATCCGGCCGACCTGTGCTCCCGAGGTGCGAAAAACTTCAGGCAACTGGACACGTGGACGAGAGGGCCAAACTTCCTGCAATTTCCCAAACAGGACTGGCCCGTGTTCGAATTAAAACCCCCTACGGAATTGGAACTGGAGATCAAAGGCGTAGTGATAGCAACCAACGTCGTCGAAGCGTCGTCCATTCTATCGCGACTGGTCAGGTTTTCTTCCTGGATGAAGACGCTTCGTTCGCTAGTTTGGTTAACCAGGTTCAAGAGAAATTTACTAGTCATGAAAGGGCTACGGCCCTCAGGTCGGATACCGGTCGGCCCGATAGGTCCCGATGAGCTACAAGCGGCAGAGTACGATATTTTCAGAATGATACAACGCGAGGCTTTCGCCCAAGAACTCAAGAGGGCGGAAGAAGGGAGGCCGACCAATGAAGACATGCCATCTCCAAGAGGCGAGCTGAAGCGTTTAAACCCCAAACTCATCAACGGACTGCTGCGGGTGGATGGTAGGCTGACCAACGCCCACCTGAACTTCGACACAAAGTATCCTATACTGCTGCCTGCGAGACAACCCGTAGTAGAGCTAATGATTCAACACGTCCACGCCATGGAGGGACATGCCGGGGAAAGTCACGTGACGAGCGTCATCCGAAAGCGTCTTTGGTTGTTGAGAGGACGAGAGACCGTAAAACGCGTAATCCGACGGTGTGTGCAATGCAGGAGACGCAATGCCACAGCAGGCAAACAACTCATGGCCCCACTACCAGAATGCAGGGTGACTACGGGCTGGTGGCCGTTCAGTGACACCGGGTTGGATTATTTCGGGCCCTTTTGGATCAAGTGCGGGAAAAGATTAGAAAAACGATGCGGATGTATCATGACGTGCATGAAATCACGTGCGGTACACCTAGAAGTCGCGCATTCGATGACGACCGATTCGTTTCTACGGGCCTTGCAAAGATTTATCAACCGACGAGGCGTACCGGCCGATATATACTCAGATAATGGATCGAACTTTGTGGGCGCTCAACGGGAACTGCAGCGTTGGCACAAGAACATAAACAGGGACGAACTGCAGAATCGAACCGTGGCCTACGGCATACGATGGCATTTCAACCCCCCACAGGCCAGTCACCGAGGCGGCATATGGGAACGCATGATCCGGTCCGCCAGACGGATATTGCTGTCAATCATGGAGCAGCAGCCGCCCGACGACGAGACGCTGAACACCGTCATGACTGAGGTGGAGCGAATCCTGAACAACCGCCCCCTGGTTCCAGTATTGAACGGTGACCCCACCCACCTGGCGCTCACCCCGAACGACTTATTGACGCTAAGGTCGAACGAGGGTTTCCAAGAGCCGGCAAACCTTCGTGGGAGCTACCTCCACGGGTGGAAGCAAGCGAACTATCTGGCCAAGGTCTTCTGGAGGCGATGGCTACGGGAGTACCTACCGGCTTTGCAGACTCGACAGAAGTGGCTGGCCAAAACAAGACTATTCAAAGTTGGGGACGTGGTTATGATCGCCGACGAACGCGCACATTTCAGCGCTTGGTCTTTGGGAGTAGTTACGGAAACCATCAAAAGCACTGACGAAATGATAAGAACGGTGAAGATGAAGACAGCTAACGGAGTGCTCATTCGTGACATACGCAGTATTAACCTACTCGAGAGTGAAGACGGAGAAGTTGATAACCCTGAGGCCTAGTAAACCTTTTTCACACCAGTAATCGAGGTGGATGAAGAAACACCATATATACCACACAATCTCCGTAAAACACGTTAAGGTGCTCGCGGTCCTTTCGTTGACATTACAGAAGGTTCTTTCCGATATGTGGTGATGAGTGCGATTCCATTATACATCCCGATACATACACGCATGCACGACGCACTCTACATCCCGTAAACCCATCATACATGTGACAGTGTTCTTTGTTTGCCTTTTGTTGACGCTACCGAATGCCCCTTGCATATGTGGAAGTAGCGGAGCTCAGGTCACACATACATGCTACATTTACTCGTTTTCTTGCCACGCTGTCCTTTGTTGACATTGCAGAACGTCCTCCTTTGATGTGTAGTCATACCTGTGATTTCATTGTAACCTCGGCACACACACACACACGCACACACACACACACTCAAGCACGTACATCCAGGACCGGACGGCCCCTCACGAGGACAACGTCTATGTGACCATTCACGCCCGCCATCGGTCATTTGGTCTTGTGGAAGATGTAGACTAGCCTCACGTCTATGTATCCAGTGGATTAGGTGCGACCAGTAGTAGAACGTTGACGACGAGCATTAGACGCGCGCACTGACAGCAGGGCCTAGGCAGGTAGGAAGAATCAGTACCTTTATACCGAACCTTTGACTTTGCTAAGGATCCAGGAGGATTTTGGTGGGCGGTGTAACAGCCGGTCGTGGAAAATCCCTTTTTTTCCCTCGCGATTCAGTGTTTTTCCCAACATCACTCATTTCCATACACTATTGACTTGTCTTTACGAACTGGTTGTTTTTCTGGACCAATTGTTGTTTGTTCGCGCCCAGAGCGCTACTTTGGCACATCCTTGCTCAGGACCTGCGTGACGCACGTGCTGTCTGCTCACACGCTGCTATTCGGTTTCTCGTTGTTGAGTCCTTGTGATCGTATTATTGAGGTTTGTATATTGTTTATGTCATTGTTTATTTTAATAATCTAGTATCGTAGAATATCACGGATAATCGTCTTCTGATTTCGGGATCCGTTGCGAATTTGGCTACGCATTGCTCAAACGTTCGTAACAATAGATGCCATTGCAGGGGGCTACGTAAAACGTCCCAGCGACATAGTGGCCTCTTGCTATTCCAATTCATGGACGACCTAACAGCTACAGAATTCATTGGCTACAAGCCGACAATTACTGCCCTTCCGCCGTATAAGGACATCAAAGTATTCCCTGATAAAACCCCCCTCCAACGGGAAACACTTCGCTCGCTGAGAAGCAACTCCGCCTTGCCCGTGCAGGCTGGCCCCACTGTAACCGGCATGAAGGTTACCCAATGCCCCTCTGTCAAGATGTCAAAGGCGAGCCCAGCACCTCACCCTGCCTGCCTGCAAACTGTCGACCTAGATATGTCTAACTCTCCACCCCCGGTTCCGCTTCCACACAAATGCCCCTTTTTACCATCTCCCCCAGTAGCCTCTATTAGCAGTAGCTCTCGCTCCCCGACCACAGGCCCCAAGCGGCACTCCACTTCAGTATTAAAGCCGCGCTCCACCATCATAGCCTCAGAGCCAAGACTAAACCTCGGTACAACCATCAGCCCTCGTCGTACTACTTCAAATCCGTCCTCCGGGCCGCAGACAAGTGTTGTCACCCGCCGCTCTCGCTCTAACCACTCTACCAACTTCCCACCAGCTGCCAGCTCAGCCGAGACACTTCGTTTCTATCTTCATAAGTGCAGCTCTTATCCTCCCATGAGCCTACCTGGTACTCCTACCAGGTCCGCACTTTCTCAACTAATCACCCCACCAATTACCCCTCGCTCTCAGTACGCAATAGCGTACTCTCGGATCCTCCAGGTGAAAACCAGTTGAGCCACCATCCAGATTCGTCTAACGCCATAGTCCCTTTATGTAGGAGTGACCTTCGTGGCCTTGCCAGTGCCGCTCACTCTTCCATTGCCTCGCACTCCTTCCACTGTCTTTCCCTCTCTCTGATAGGATGGGTCACACCAATCATCCATCTCCGTTGATAGCCCAATTCATGCATGCCCGACGGTTTTCAGATATCCCCAATTGAGCATTTCTTGTGTGCCTTTCAGTTTGGTCTGCTTTTCAATGTTCCCCAGTTGTAATGACAACGTCACGTCATGATATTCCTTTACAGTTCCAAATCGTTTGACCTGTCACTACCCGTTTCCTCTGGTCCGCCACTACACGTCGCGCCTGCATTGATCAAATAATCGGACCCATTCTTACCTGTTTTCCTTGATCCCGTCTTTCATCTTCACTCTTCCATGAACTGCTCCTCACAGTCTTCATCACTTCCGTGCTTCGGCGTTCTATTTTTCTCTCCGTTGGGCCGCCATGTGCACCTGTCATGAAGTTAGTCCGCCACGATATTCCAAAGTTAACTCTACAACAATTTGATCTAACCCTACCTACCCCTCCTAATGACCGATAATTTCTTTCTGGGACCCCATTATTATTGCTCCTGCTTCTCTTATATCTATACATATATATATATGTGTATAATGTATATACATATATATATAAACTTGCGCATATATGTATATGTGCACACGCTCTGCATCTTGCAGTTCCTCACTGGCCATTTCTCTTGCCACCATCCCAACGACGGTCATCATATGCATCCATCAATTCTACGTCTGTGCCCCACACCTACCGTATCCAATCCTTCTGAATCGTTTTGTCATCTGATCAGCCCTCTACGTCTTGCCTCGCTCGCCGCATGTTTTACGGTGTGTTTTGTATCCTGTCCGCCGACAATCCACTGCAAAGTACCAATGCTTCATTGACATCTAATCCACTGCAGAGCACCTCACCTTTTTCTCCATCGTCCCTCACTACTGCAGTTCTTTATACCGATTTCAAGCCTCTCTCATGTTTACCAGCTGGTCTTCATGTGTATTTACCCGGACCAGCCATTCAGTCCATCTGACCTTGACTTTCAAACTCACCGGGCATCCATTCAAATCTGCTCTAGAGCTCATTTAAACTCGACACAATCTATATGGTGTGATTACATTTATCCTATTTTCATCCCACTTTATTCCCCCTTCTGAGCCATTTTATCCTATATTTTCATGAGAGTTTCCATATTTCCATGAATTATATCTTTCCATTCCATCACCTGTGTCAACGAGATCATGCACATGGCTGGCTTCGGGCGTCTCCGAAATAGACGAATATTATTATTATTATTATTAAGTCTGAATTGATGCAGCTGTGGGGTAAATAGCCAGCGAAATCTCTGGTTTCCGGTTCCTAGTTCAGAGGGAGGATCTACCAGGTAAGTGGCGAAGTTTCTTTAGTAGAAACGATGAGAGGCTTCCGGCAGCAACGACAGAGTTGCTAGTCTGGGACGAGACTGCACCTTGACGTGGTGTGATGGCTTGCGCGCCTCTATGACCCAAAGAGCTATGCAGGATGGCTTCTTTAAACCGGAGATGCAATCATACCTGACAGGTCAATGAGTAGATGTCAGACAAAGTCCAGTCTCCTGGTCCTCCAGTTTGGAGGTCGATGTGAGCCGGCAACTCAGTCGGAAAAACCAGTGGAAGAATAATTGATCCAAGCAAATGGGCTTCCACTAAGCCATCCCGCTGCCTTGCGGATAGGTTCTTGTTAGAACTAAAGGCTTTGGACGAGGACCCTAATCGTTCTCCTGCTTTGTGGCTGGACACCCCAGCAGTACCCGTCCAACATCTCCCATGAACTGCACGAATACAAAGAATTCCATACTGCATCGGTCGTCGCGCAGGCTAATTAGGACCACGCTGCCCATTGCATCGAGCGGGGTGGGTAGTGATAAGTGTTCTACTGCTCAGAGTTCCCTCTCTGTTATTCAACCTTTGTCTTCTGTCCCTAACCATCACTCTTTGCCCCATCTATCCACCCAGAATGCTCCCACTGATAACACGGTCAATACTCGCAACGATTCACTGTCAGATAGTATCGGGAATAATCCTCCGTCTGGTAACTCACATTTTCTCAAGCCCCGCCAGCCTCTGAATCTCGGCTCCTTCAACGTGCGTACACTCATGCAGGCCGGTCAGCAGGCGTGCCTAGCCCTCACAATGAACTCTCTGAAGATTGATGTTTACTGCTTAAGCGAAACGCGTATCCAGGATTCGAGCAATGTAATTCAGCTAACTGCTCCTGGTATCTCATCGAGGTATATTCTGCGCACCTCAGGAGACGAAGCAGCTAGAGCTGTGGGTCAGCGTGGTGTGGGAATAGCCTTCACTGACAAGGCTGAGGCTGCCCTTTTAGACTGGATCCCTGTTTACAGTCGTTTATGTGCTGTGAGACTCCAAGGGTCAGTCGGCGTTCGAAAGGATAGTTGTGTTAAACGCAATTTGTTCGTGATCTCGGCGTACGCCCCAACGGACTGCAGCTCTGACTTGCAGAAAGATGAGTTCTATGATGCCCTCGCCACTCTCGTTCGCAGCAGTAAAGGTTCCGACATTGTAGTGCTAGCTGGTGACTTCAATGCACAAGTTGGAAAACTTAGTGTGTCAGAAGCCTGTTTAGGTGGTCGTTGTGCTTTACCCGCTCAGCGTACAGATAACGGGGATAGGCTTCTCCAGTTTTGTGCAGACAATCGATTGTTCTTGTCTAGCTTAAATTTCCGACACAGCTCGCGTCGCACAGCGACATGGCGCTCTAAATCTACAGGTATTTTGAGTCAAATTGACCATATCGCCGTAAGCTACCGATGGCGTGGTTCTGTTTAGAACTGTAGATCTTACTGGTTGACGTACGTAGAGTCGGACCATGCCTTAGTTTAATGCGGTTATCTCTCCAGCTCCACGGTCATCGTCGTAAACCGCAAACCGGATTAGCCGTGAAACGTTTGTGTGATCCAGAAGTCCGCACCCGTTATGAGCAGAAGTTAGAACATGAGCTAGGATCCACGGAGAACAGTAATGTAGATGAGCATTGGGCTCATATCAAACAAGCGATGCACGTTGCAGCAGGTTTTGCCTGTGGTCCTCGATCCGTTGTCCATCAAAGACACTGGATCTCGCAAGAGTCGCTGAGTATAATGGAGCAAAGGCGTCAGCTTTCGAACCGTAAATAGATGAATACGATGCGGAGAAAGCTGGAAAGACATGTTACGAAAAGCCTTAAGAAGGATCGCGAAAATTGGTGGATGAAGGTAGCCGAAGAAATGGAAATAGCAGCTGCTTTAGGTAACAGTCAAAGACTGTTCAAACTTATTCGTGACACCGGTGGACGGCGAACTCAGGTCAGTGAAACGATTTGGGATAGAAATGGAGAACCCATCCATAACAAACAGCAAAGGCTTGACCGATGGGCCGAGTACTTCAAGGATCAGTTTAGCTGGCCGCACGCTAGTGTAGTTACTCCCGTGTCAACAACTGTTACTCCTTGGGTGGTATCACTTGGGCTCCCATCAGAAGTAGAAGTAGAGTCATGTATTCGGAAAGCGGCAGGTCCCGACGAACTTCCTCCAGTTCTTTTCAAACTGGGTGGTGAGGCGTTGATAAAATCATTAACCGCCTTTCTCCGTGACATTTGGAACGAGGAGCGTATTCCGTTAATATGGAGTGAGTCATTGATTGTTTCCATCTTCAAGAAGGGAATACGCAATGACTGCAGTAATCATCGTGGGATTAGCTTAATCCCGATGGCCACCAAATTGTTGGCTTCGATTTCGCTGCATCGTCATACACCGGCTCGCGAGAGGAATGTCCGCGAACAGCAGGCTGGATTCCGCCCAGGTCGAGGATGCATCGACCAGATTTTTACTCTTCGCTGACTACTTGAAACGCGTCACACGCACCGCCGACCAACAATATTGATTTTCTTAGACTTGACAGGCGCCTTCGATTCAGTTGATCGAACATCGCTTTTCAGTGTTCTTTATGGAAAAGGTATGCCCCCGAAGTTCGTGAACCTAATGAGATCATTGTATTCTCATACTTCTGGCCGCGTTAGAGTTTACGGTGAACTATCCGGTCGGTTCGAAACGACCAGTGGTGTTCGACAGGGATGTCCTTTGTCTCCATTCCTTTTTAACTTCGTCATGGACGAAATAATGGAGAGTGCGCTGCAAAATCTTCAGGGTGTAGGCGTCGAACTAGGAAATAGTGGAAAGCTGTGTGACCTAGATTATGCGGACGACGTTGTCTGCTTGTTCGAATCCACGGAACATGCTCAGCTTGCGCCAGATAGACTCTCAAGAGCTGTAGCTCCATTCGGCATGCGCTTTGCACCTTCAAAGTGCAAGGTGATGTTACAAGACTGGACGTCAACAATTCCGAGCTTGATGCTCGATGGGGAGATGTTGGCAGTTGTCGACAACTTCACCTACCTCGGTAGCTGCGTGATGACGGATGGGAGCACAGTAGTAGAGGTGAGCACGCGGATATCCAAGGCTCGAGTGGCGTACACTGGACTGAAGCACTTGTGGCGCCGACCTGATATTTCACTGAAGTTGAAAGGCCGTGTATACTGTGCCGCAGCACGTTCAGTTTTGTTGTATGGTTGCGAAACTTGGAGTCTGCGTGCTGAAGATATTCGTCGTCTTGAGGTTTTCGACCATCGATGTTTGCGTAATATCGCTAAGATAGGGTGGAATAGCCGAGTAAGTAATGATGAGGTCAGAAATCGAGTATTGGGTACTAATTCGTAGAACGTTTTGTCACAGCTCATCCAACTTAGTAGACTTCGTTGGTTGGGGCATGTGTTACGTATGTCAAACATACGTCTACCGTACCGTGTCCTATTCTCCGTCCCTCCCAGGGAGTGGAAGAGACCACGTGGAGGTCAACAGATGACGTGGCAGCGAGGAATGAGAAAATGTACAGCGAACTTAGGAAACGTAGGTGCTTCACGTCTTCGTGTTTGGGGTCCAAAAGATCCGTCTACCAGTTGGCTGGAGACACTGAAGGATATGGCAGCGAACCGCGAACAGTGGCGATCGTGTTGTCACTTTCTATCGAATCAGAATGACTGATCGATGTGCGCTTGTACAGTTAGACTGTATATTCCGTTTGTTGGCTACTGGGGCATTCTTTTCTTTTCCCGCCCATATAGGTCCACTCCCTGTCCATCTTGTATATTCATACTTTTTAATTCAACGTGCAACATGGTGAGAAAGGCAGTGTTCAGTGGGGCTTGCCCTACTGTTTAACGCTGTACGATGATGATGATGATGATGACAGGGAGGGCAGCGTGGAAGAAAGTTGGGGGTTATCGGAAGCGACTTGCTGCTTTTGATAGAGGACAGGGATCCGCTTCCAAAATTTCTGGGACGAGACTTACCACTGCTGTGTTATGACAGCACAACCCGTGCAATAACCGTACTAAACCTTGTTCACGAATATTAGGGTCTCTGTAGACAAAACCCCACTGCCAAGGGAAGTCATCAGACCAGCCAGCTGTGATTCAGCTTCGCCATAAGTTGCTCACCCTCAGCTCTGTGCTTCTTCGCTTTCGGACGACTTGCGGCGTACATGCACTAAAAATTCGACTCCTAGCTCGCCAGAGCATTTATCTCCGGTGTTTTATGTTGGCTCACATATATCCACTTCGGCCTCGCATCACAAACCAACACCCGGGAAATCAAGAAACATGGATTTGACCACTGGCAATCCGTTCTCCTCTGAGCCTGCTAGCTGGAATCAGTCAATAACTATCGCCGAAGCATTAGCCGCTAACAATGGCTGTAGGACCCAAACAACCAGCTAGCCAGTCATACCCAGAAACCCTCAACGCAGCAGTGGCAGCACCCCATATCCTTCTAGTTCATCTGCCCACTCGGCTGCAACCACAACTGAGGGTCTGCTGCGCACAAAATAGCCTTGCCTAGGCCATCACACCGACCAGCAAAAATGGTAATACTAGGTGGAATGCGCACTGTGGACTCTACCATCAGATCTCACTCACCCACCGAGCCAAACCTAAGTACCCCATAGAGCCTCGCGTTTAGCAATACAGAGTGCAACAATGGACAAAGGAACATTCTTCAAGACTACTTCCCATTTAAAGCCGTCGTCCACTAGCCGCTCCGTACTTGCCACCCAGCCAGGCTTTCTCTGCACCCCCTGGATGTCCCCCTCACCAAAATGCTACAACTAGCTCCCACGCCTTTCCATTGCTGCCACGCTATACCAGAGGAGTACTTTAGTGTTTCAATTAAAGTTCATCGTAATGTAAGTAATATTTTCCCTGACGAATCACCGACTTTTTACCGTTCAAATATCTCGTCTGCCCTCAGTTCCTTTCCTGCCGCAGGCCACTCACAACAGTGCCGGCGGACTTCCAGCTTCAGCGCCAATCAGCAACCTTTTTCCCGCATCCAATCTATTTTCCCCTCCAAATTACTTAAGTAAGGAGGGCATCTGACTGTGATATAGCTATAAAAATAACAAAAATGTCTATAATATTATGGATCACTCTTGGAGCGCCACGAGCTGGATGCCAATGGATGTGCATCGTGCTACCTCCCTACCTGAAGCAGGCCCTAGTGCAGCCTACCATGAGCACTGAATGTAGACTGTTAGAGTTTGCTCGCCTGACGAAAATTCGGCCAAATCCCGTTCCCACCTCTTACGGTTCTCCAAACCAGTCCTCACATCGGTGTTGTCCTGCTTTGCAACATTATAACGACGACAAAGATACCACGATAACCTTGCAATCACCACTGCATCAGACTTCCTTGCTCACACTCGAGTATAATCTCAATACGCTAGCACCATCGAGTAGCAGCATAGACGAACTTACGTCTACGTCCCTCGGCCAATTTCCTCTAATGCATCACCACCGACACCCTAATAGTTTCTTCTACTTTGAGGCTCCTCAAAAACTACTCAGTATGGAATAACCACCATACCAGAAGAGACAGTAACAAGTGTAGCGCTATGCTAATAGTGTATCAAACCCATTCACTCATATACTATTCTTTCAAACCCATCTTACCAACTCGGTGCCAAACTGCGTTCCGCGTAAGCAAACAGCATTGAGGGTTACCATTCCTTATTCCTCTTAACCGCAAGACCTTAGGTTTTTATTAGAATCCGAGTGCTGCCGCGCCAACGTGCAAACCAGAGATCCTTTGGAATGTATACACAATTGCCTAACCGGTGTATGCAATTTTGCTAGCCTGCAGCAGTATAGCGCAATCTACTGCGAGCCTACTTTACCCAGAACGTGGAGTAGGTGCCACCGACTGCATCGACGAAACTTCACCCATGCCTCATTCACATAAACCTAACCAGCTCAATATTATTGTCATCATATACTACCATAACCGACAGCTGGAACCACGTCCAGACTGCAATCCCCATTTATTTCAGGTCCGTTATCTCCCACTATCTCAGTCGCTAACTTAGATAACCAAGAATGCCACTTTGACTCGTACCGACAGAGACCCAAGTGGAACCTATCATAGCAACTGGGACAGCAATTAAGCCGCCCGACAGGAAATACTCCCAACTGCTTTTCAGATCGTTGGACATTTTCTAACGCAAAGCCTCTCCTACCGATATCACCACTGCAGCCAACACAAATAACACTTCATGCGCATCCTGCTAATATACCGGCTAACACCAGTCACCAGCTTAATTCGTCATACTTTTCCCCACCCGGATGATTGACCGACGCATCCTCTGACCCCTCAAGCGAACCATAACCATAGGATGTTGCACATTGCCTGTAACGAAGCTGAATAACACTGAGGCCAAATGCGTCAATATATTTATATATATACATGTAATGTCAGTGAAATAGCTTAGTATCGCTCAAGTCCATGAGGAGATTTTCCACCTCAGTATCCGTTGCTACAGTTCATTATCCCTCGAATCGTAGCCAGCTGAAAGTCAACTTTCCACTTCTCCAAGACCCTCCAGTTGCGCTTTCTCATTTCTGAATGCTACAGGTTACTGATCCTGATGTTAAATTGATCTTTTTACGGACTGTTTTTCCACCCACATCCATCAGTGTTCCCAAGTGCTTTTTCATAAAATTGGTTTCAAGTCTCCCTGTTTCAAAGCTCATCCCATTTACTGAACCCCGGTAAATCCGATATGCAGGGTTTGCATCATCTTCATGGATTGCTATTCTCTTCGCCAGCATTGATTTTCCAGAGTATACTGCCATACAATTTTTTTTCTCCTTCCACTTGTTCAGAACTTACTCTTTTCGCATAACCCAAGTAAGCCTCAGTTTTCCTTGGCCTGCACCATTCTGGTTTATAACGCTTCTTTAGCGCTGTGGTAATGATCTTCTCGGCATCCCCACGGTGCATCACCGTCTGGCTCAAACTCGATACTGGTTAGAAATTGCAGCGAAAACCATTATTAGACTTATCCATTCAAACTACAGCTGGCTATGTTTTTCTATCGCTGGCACTTTTGACTTTTATTCTTAAAATTTTGAATATTTCATCTTATTGAGCAACGCGGTACAACGTGATCATGTTCTTGCGCATGAGTCTCGAACATGGCCGAGAAGTATGCGGTTGATATTAATACTAATATTATTATTATCATTGTTATCGTTATTAGTATTATCATGATTGTACTGACCGTATCAAGGCAGGCGGCAACGCACCTGATACTGCTACACTTTCTTTTGCTATCCCGCCTAACAGCTACTTACCTCTCTCTTCACATTTTTACATCCCAGCCACAGGTATCCACCAGCTGTTAGGCTCTTGCTAGTGACCTTCCACGGCGTTGTTCCGCACTAAGTAGACTTATGAACCTCTGATCTCCTTTCAGTCTGCCTTCCCCAGTCAGTACTAGCCATGCTCATTCCAACGAGGGAACTGCCGCGGCAAGGCTCCGCGCCGCCCGCGGCGTAAAAGTCTCGCTGTTTGATGTTTGAAAGATTCTCCATTACGGAGTCTTTCGTGCCACTCAAATGGAACTGACTGCCGCAAAGCCGAACTTTCTCCCACTTTCCAGATATCTATTGTTCAGGTCGCCGGCAATACATGACGCAAGATGCAGTCAAGACTGGTATCCCGTAGGCTTTGGCATCTTCCAGTGGCTTATCTTCCATTTCGCCGGCAAAACTAGACAAAAGACACCGTCAAGATTTGTATTCTGAACCCTTACTTTTTCCCCATTGCCCATTATCCGGTGAGCTATCTTCCAGCTCACCGGTGACATTCAGGTAACGAAATAATCTCAAGATCCTGGAACACTTAGGCTTTAGCCTCCTACCCGTGTGCCACTTCCAGAATTCAAAACTTCAAGACAAGACAACCTAACAACAAAGCTGGCTGCCCCACCAGAAGCGCGTGCCTCGCTTAATCCGCCGTCCATTGTATGCCAAATTCCCCCATCCACGTAACCGATTACTCCGTCTCGAGCAAAGCTGATTGCTTTTCCCGATCCTCCTTCAGTGAAAGCTATGCCAGAATCCTATAAAGTTCCCAAAGTTTCTTTTGACTCCACTAAACTACTATCACCGTTTATGCTGAATGCGAGCTCAGTGGTGGACGAGATGTGAATGCTGCTTTCATCACTGCCCTCGTCTGATTGCGGTCTTATTTTAGTTACCGGAACCTGGTTGACAGATGCCAATCCAGGCGAAGATATCATGACCACAGGATGCCAGGTCTTTAGGAAAAGCACTGTAACTCAGCCAGAGTAAGACTTTCTTGTATGTGTAAGGCAAAATGTACGAGCGAACATTTATCATCTCCCCGTACTTTATAACTTACCGAATTCTATCTGGCCACGGATCACCCTAGGATGTTCCGATGAAGAAGATTAAGTACTTGATAACGACTGTGGTTTCTTAGCTCTCATGAAGCTTCCACACATACACACGCAAGCACCCTCAAGTATTCATTCACGACTCCCCCCTCGAAGACAGCACTTGGCTTCAGAATCTGCACTTCCCCCTTCAAGCCAGCAACTGAGCAGCAGTTCTGGCAGACAACGCGGAGGAAAGTCTCGTCGGCCTTGCCGCCGGATCGAGTGCGGCCGTATATGAGTAGAGTACAGAAGTCAGCAGTAGTAGTTACACGCACTGACAGCAGAGTCTACGTAGGTGGGGGGAAACAGTACTTTTGTTCCAAACCTCTAACTCTGCTAGTATTCGGAAGAATTTTGGTGGGTGACGTAAAAATCGGGTGCAAAAAATCCCTCAAAGACGACATAATGTCGTGTTTCCGTGATACTACTCTCCCACGTGCACTATTTCCGTGTTTCCCTAGGTTTTATATTTCTGTAGACCAAAGTTTACCTGCTGTCGTCCAACGCATTACCTTTTCATATTCCATCTCAGACCTCCGAAACGCACCTTCTTGTATCTCTCACGCTGTAAACGTGGTTTTCTTTTTCCGAGTCTGTGTGATAGTATAATTGAGGTTTGTACTTGTTTTGTGTTATTGCCCATCTAATGATCCAGTATCGTAGAATATACGGATCTATCTTGTTTTGGTTCCACGTTTTGTTCGAATTCAGCTACGTATTCCTCAAAAGCCTGTCACAATCGGCATAATGTCGCCCTTTCCAAGACTTCCTTTTTTCAAAGGCCAATCCCATCTTATCTGGAGAATCGGGAAGCATCTTCATACCCATGGGCGCCAGTTATCTTCTAAGCCGTTGACCCGTTTCCTGACTCCACAATGGTCGCCTCTCAGGCTGGCACTAACCAGCTCACCGCATCAGTCCCTCAGAATACCAGACTGCTCAGAGTTAGGGCCGATCTGCTCCCGCCACCGGACAGGAGGGGGACTACCGATCGATTGTCTTGTGTACTTTCAACTTCGACAAGGCATGTACGTAAAGTCTTCTCTCTCATTACCTGTTCCTTAGAAAACACTGACAGCGGGCTGCACACCAAACGGATCGTTCTCTCTCATAAGTTCCTCCGGTGGCTCGATGCTGGGAGGCTGAAGAGCCCGCTTATGCCCCGGCCCAAGAGGTGATTTGTAATGAGCCGTCCATTCCAAAGCTCCGGCTGATCCGTGAGCTTGGTAACTGAGCCCATGAAATTACACCAGTTGTCGCCGTAGGCCTTTCTGTGTGCTCCAAATCTGCCAGTAAGTCTGACAAGAGACACTGTAAAAGAGATCTTGCTCAAACTAGCGGTCGTTTCTAAGTGAGTGAGCCGAGTTTGTAGACAAGTGAATGGCAGCCAGAGATTTTTTCTCACCCTCCCCCCATCCGAACAAGAACAGGACCAAAGTAGTCCATTACGACCGAGCCAAAGCGATACCGCTCTTATCTTGCACCACATGGAGGAAGAGGAAAGTCAGCTACCAACTGGTAGCAGCGAACTGTCCACGGTAGTTAAGTGTTGCCCTGTCACCCGTTTCTCTCGCTGATTCCCCTGCTAATCTAATACCTCTCGCGAATCGCAGCCACTGCATGCTCGGCGCCCCTGCGTTCCTCTTTACTGTGGCTGTGGTGGATAACTAATTCTGTCACCAGGTGCCTGTTCGGCAAATTTCCAGGTGTCTAAGGGCTTCTGAATATAAGCGTATTTCAGTCTGTTACCAACACAAAGAAGGCTTCTTATTATAATCGGGCGTAACTTCTTCAAGAAAGTTCAGGGCACTTTTGCGGAGCTATTATGTGGGCGATCGTTACTGTAGAAACCAAACTCGTGGTCGTTTTTGGACCATTATAACCACCTTAACTCTGGCCTTGTCTGTGTCTTCGGTGGATAAGGTATCTACACTCAGCAGACCCTTGATTCTTGGGGAAACCAAAACTTTAATACAGGAGGTGAACCTACCGAGCCAACAGATAGCCTTCAAAAGCTTGAACAGGGGTCACGTCGGTAGACTGGCTGGCTGTGTTTAGTAAAGCACGTTATTATCCCGTCTCCACACCTTCTGGTGAGATCAGCAAAACAACTGGTGGTGGATATTAGTCCTTCAGAGATGAGAGTCTACTCATCTAGGTCTCCAGACCCCTTCAGCTGAAAACCCCATCGATGCTACATCAGCAATACTACCTTCTGACCTCCCTTGTACCACTGGGACACACTAATGCATTGATGAATAGTTGCTGGACATTTCACCCGAACGACTTAACAGTACAGCTAACTAAAATTAGGAGGTCATACCACCCCGGGCCAGATGCCGTACCACCGGCTACTTTTAGTCTAGGTGGCACTGATATCCCATTCTTGCTATCAAAGGTTTTTAATTTATCTATGAGCAGTAGCGTTTTCCCCTCCCATTGGAAAACATCAGTTATTATCCCAATTCTTAAGAAAGGTTCACGCCAGGACCTAACCAACTATCGACCAGGGAACCACACCCCTATAGTTTCCCGAATTATGGAAAGACTGATAAAAAATAAGCTGACAACTCATTTACTAAACAATAACCTCATTAACACTGGACAGCACGGTTTTCTTCAAAAAAGATCCTGTGCCACCTGTATGTGTGACTTCCTTAACCTAATAACTACGGCCACTAACAGTGGTAAATCAGTGATTGTAATCCTCCTTGACATGACTAAAGCTTTCGATCGAGTATCCCACAATAGGCTCATGGCGAAGATGAAAACCTACGGAATTGTTGACCCGATCCTGAGTTGGTTTTCATCATATCTAACATCCCGAAAGCAGGTGGTGGACGTTGATGGCAGTTTATCATCACCTCGACCAGTTACTAGTGGAGTTATTCAGGGTAGTGTACTAGGTCCCTTACTTTTTCTTATATATGTTAATGACATTTTCAACGTCATCACACACGGGGCTGCGTTCCTTTTTGCAGATGACATAAAAATTATGTACTCCTTTGAACCTGACGCCTTAGCTTCTACCATTGCTAGCATAACGAGCGATTTACTATCGCTAGACTCATGGAGCAACCAGTGGTTGATGAAATTCTCCGCTGTCAAAAGTTGTATCCTTATGTATAAATGTCAGGTTCCCGCGGGAATGTTTAAAATTAATGATCAGTTCATCCCCAACA
This sequence comes from Fasciola hepatica, assembly GCA_948099385.1. Lineage (NCBI taxonomy): Eukaryota > Metazoa > Platyhelminthes > Trematoda > Plagiorchiida > Fasciolidae > Fasciola > Fasciola hepatica. Next base: position 5,378,660 of record CANUEZ040000146.1, read on the forward strand.
GTCCGGAAGTAAGGGACTTGGGATTACAATATTCTTCTACATTTAATTTCTCCGAACATTCGGCCGTGCAGGTTGCTAAAGCTAGACGGCTAATTGGTCTGATTAATAGAACCTTCAGTCTTACAGAGAGCAAGCTAAGCATTTTTAAAACTCATGTAAGACCACTTCTGGAATATTGCACTGTCGTCTTTTCTAACATGCGGCAGATTGACAGATTTGCAATTGAGAATGTACAACGTAGATTTACCAAACAACTACTAGGATATTCCTCGCCTTTAAATTATATGGAAAGGTGTGAAATATTGCACCTAGAGCCCCTATGGCTGCGCCGTCTACGAATGAACCTGTCTTTCTTTTGCAATATTGTAAAACGTACATCTTGCAATTCAGCCCCCCAGGTCAAAACTCCCTCCAACTATTCTTTACGACATAGGGACTCTATGGTCTTGATTCCAGTATCCAGGACTGCGATGCGGTCAAACTTCTTTATTGTTAAATATTCTTCCCTCTGGAACAAACTCCCACCTCAACTTAGGTCAATGTCTTCGGCCTCTTTATTATTCAAAAAGAAATAAATAAACATCTAACTGTCCAAAAACTGATCCGTATGCATGATCCCTACATGTCTATTACCCGAGCCTACGAACTGGGCCTGGGATACTAACCAAAAGCTTAACAACTTTGTTCAGTACCAACGGATGGTAAGGAGCATTCTGTATTATAGTTAGCAAATAAAAGCAGTCCAACCTATACTCCATGACTCAACAGCACACTCCACGTGTTTGTCTAGCCACTTCCTATTTTCAACGCTTCTGACCACGACCCCCTACTGGCCACCGTTACTCCGGTGATTCTTTTTTCATGCTGTCAGATTTTACCATAGTCGGTTAGGTTCTTCTTTTTTTTTATCAGCTGCCGCCAGGTATAAGAGCATTTATAATGTTAGAAAATACATAGCAGCATATATAATATGGTCCTCAAGGTACCAGTCTCATCCACGCTTCAACTACTTACTCATTGAGACCCTATTTCAACACAAGATTCCAGGCCTCGTTCTGATGAACGAATCGCCACAATCGATGTGGTCTTCCATAAACCATTCGTCGAACTACACATAAGTATTTGCCCCCAGTGTCGCCTATTCTCGCTTCCTTGCTTTTTTGGTAACTCTCACTAAGCCTCACAAGAATAAGTCGCTAGTACCGGTCTTCTCCGCTTTCCGTATGTTGTTTAATCCAAAAACAAGACCTCAACGTCGCGACCACCCATTTCTGTTACTGGCATGATATTGGTGTTCTGTCTTTCTCCCCTAACCCACAGCTGGTAGAATTGCCAGACTGAAGCCCTCTCCGTTTTGTTTTCAGAACCTGTACCCTAAGGACGATTGTCGCCGTCCACTTCCCAGGAATAACTTGGACCCTCTCTTGCTGGACAGGACAAACGAGATTTACACACAACTTCATTTTCGCCCGTCTCACGATCGCTTTCCCCAAGATTCCCGCCATCGGACTTCTTGAACCTGGACTACTCGATCTCACTGCATTCATACAACTCATTTTAATCCCATATGTCATTATGCCCGTTCCGTGTTAGAACTCGCTAATACTGTTCAAACACTGGCACCTTTATTGTCACTGTTCATTGCTTCATCGGTCACCAAAAAAAAAACGTCCGGCGCTGACATATCTTTCAGTAGTCATCCAGTGGGCAGCGAAGTAATTAGTAACTACCTGCACTCTTCATCGGTCCATCCGATCGCATCCGCAATGCTGTGGCATCGAGTGTTCGGGCTCTGTAGATCACTGCGTTCCCTCCACGATTGAACGTCTTCGATACACTTCCCATGCTGCATCCCCGCTCCGTTCCCATCATTTGTTACACCTGTCAAATTGGTCATTAGAAATGTGACACTCACCGTCTACTTACTATACCATCACCGTTATCGAGACCTTTGATTTTCCAGATGTTGCATTCGTGTTATATTACCGAAACTGACCCCGTATGCAGCCTCTAAATCACACCACTATCTGCACCGGCCGATACATTTTATTTCTATATTCGTTGATCCACGGCCGCTTCCCGCGATATACCTGTGCAGTTTTATTGATCTGTCATTTTTGCATGGTACATACCACACAGCATTCATCTATTGACGTACACTTATCTGTGGATTACTTTACCTTTCCTCTCGCAGAACTGAACACCTGTATAATGGATGTAACCACACGGTCAATATTGATTAGTCTTCCACTTCCGCTTTGACATTTCATACCAACCCTACATAAAGTTTATAACTTGCCGCACGCTCACCTGTTTTACTCCGGCCGCTCCCTGCCACCATCACTCTGGTAGTATCCCTCCCAAGAAATACGCAATTGTTTGCAACATATATGATTCCTCCAGTATACAGCCACCACTTCATATACTACCATCTTTTCAGACTGAAATATTTCCATGTTAATACTTCTTGACATGCCTGTAGTAAAGTGAATAATTCACCGAACGCTTCGACGAGATTTTTATCCATATGCCCCTCATATTCTGTAGCGCACCAAAAACATTTCCTTTCAATATGTTCGAATTTCCACTAGTGTAATTATTTCATATACCACTTATGCATGTACTCCAGACCAACTGACATCATTCGACCTTGACCTTCAAATTTGCCGGGCATTACTACAGTTTTAGTTCACTGTAACACTATCTCTGATACTCTGCATGCACTTGTTGTACCCTTTTGTGAATTGTCATTCCGGCATCACTATAATCATCTGATCATGCATTCTAGCATGCTTCGGGCGCATCCGAAATATACAATTATTATTATAAAAAAAAAAAGAATTAACCATAGCACGTGCCAGCAGTCTCAAAGTAGAGCCTGACGATAACCGAATCCGCTCACAAGTGCGCTCCATAGATATAATCTCTTAGGCTGCCTTTTAACATCTCACCTAGCGGAATATCTGAGAAGGCAGCCGCCAACTCCATCCTTGGGATATTAAGAGGTTTCAATGGATGCTATTTGGGATCCACAGGAACTGGCCCCACATACTCCACTGCACTCCATCTGGTTCCTGAAGCACCACAGATTATATGTATTTCCGTGCATCTTATCCCCTGTTGGGTCTCTGCTTACGCCCACTACTGTCCCCCTTTCTGAACATGGTTCATAGATGATAACGAATTATTTTGGAACATGGTACCTTCCAAGCTGATTTGGCTATCCCGGCCTAATATCGATCCACTAATCTCTGCAGCAACTACCTTGCCGGAAGACACAACGGGGTCAGTAGTCACGGTGGGTTAAATAAGGAATGGAGGTTCGATAGTATGCCACTTCCTGTCAAGGGTCTAGCAAGCAGCTGGAGCTGAAAGGTGAATTCGTCCGGGACCGTATCCCACTGAAAGCTCAGTGCCTTCTCACCAGCGTTGTTCCGCTGAGGGAGCCGAACCGAACTGGACTTTATATCAGGGCCGGGGGGTGAGGTCATCAAATTTAGCCGATTGGATACCTATTCTCTTAGCTTTAAACCAGCGGGCATCAGTCACTCAGTTATCTCTCTCACGAAAGAAGTAGCTTCAAAGCTAGCTGGGGGGGATACAAGGCGACCATCGACAGAAAAGTTGCTTTCTACGGCTTGCAAGACCAGCTGTTGACGGTGTCCCAAGATCCCTCGCGGCGCTGCATAAGGCGAAGATGCAGCAGAAGGGTGATAAAGTGGCCCTTGTGAAGATGGGGGTCATCTGGTATTCATCCGGCATCAGTAGCAGGTCTACTCGTGGCCACCACAGGAACCACAGGGGGCCTGTACCATTTTCGAACACATTCACCTGCATGTGCATCTCTTTTATGTCCGCTGAAAGGGCCACTTTTTCCTTGCACAGCCGCAAAATTATGTCCCGAGACCAGTCTTGGTATCAGGGTTTTGATAGAGTATACCACTGAGCGCTCAGCCATTAAGTTTGGCTGTGCAATATAGGAAACAAGGCAACGTTTTCGGCTTTTCAGGCTTAAAGCGGCGAGGAGCGGCAAGTGCCGCCGAGGCTGATCGGCAAAACTCAGTTGCTGCATTGCTGCGCCAAACGCCCATCCCTTGTCCATAGTTTTATCCATTGCTTTTGCGCATCATCCGAGGGTGTTTGTAGTTTATCAAACTGCGTTTCACGCTGTGCAGCCTGGTACGAGGGGAACCTAGACCGCCAAAAATTGTTGTTACTCCCCTCATCCATGGTAGGAGAACCACGAAGTTTCCCTGTATTAATAGTGTCATCGATTTCGCAAATTTTGCTGCTTCTATGTTATCTAGAGAAACCCTTTTGTGCCATTGTGTTTTAAGGTGACCAGGAGAAGCCAATTTGCGGCTTGTCCATTGGTGAGTTGAAGATTGCATCGTCAACGTCTTTAAGAACATTTAAAGGGAGTTCGGAGGCGGTGTGTGTATACATCAGCTGCTGAGGAGTGATTCTGGAAGCAGCGCATTGTCCCTCCAGATTGATAGGGCTCCCCCGAGTAATTGTGAAAAAAGGATAAAGAATCTTCCAGGCATCTCTTGATCGGGCATAATCAACTTGGATTCATTCGTAATTACAAGAGCGCAGCAAAATAAATGTATTGTGACTGACGGGAGTGGTAGACGCCGGGACCAGAGTGATCACTGACTTCCTAGCCATAGACAGATAATCACCTCCGCATTCTGATGGGTTGGAGACTGCGACGATTTTTGATCGGGATGGCTTGGGTGCGTAGTATTTGCCAGCGGGAAGGTCTTCGGACCACTGTTTACTTTCGATCGGAGGCAGTGAAAAGGTCATGTAGGAAGGCTTCCAGCCTTTCAGCCCAGGGTTCGAATTCTGCTTCCGCCGCCGTTTGCTCACCAACTGACAGTCCCTGATTTACTGACACTTCCGTTCTCGAATATTGTACGATTATCGCCTGACAAAAGGAAATAAACAAAAAAGATTGAAGATGCTTATGTCCACAAGGAGGACGAAGCAAACACAGTGACGGATGAGACAATCATCCGGACGGGCTCACCGATCTGGAAGCGAGAGCAATTTCCGCGGATGTTGATGTATTTGGTAGTCAAATTAATTGCCCTGCTGAAGAGACAAAGGATGGGAAGCCAGTCAAGCTAATGACCGGAGCAGACGAACCAGGGTGCACCGGGGTTCCAGAACCTGTTGGAGAGAAATGAAGATGAGTCGGTGCACGGCGGCACCAGATTGACTTAACCAAATGGGCTTCCAACAACCGTTCAATTAAAGAGATTTTAGCCAAAATCTATCCCAAATCTATTAAATGACCAGCCAATAATTGACGGGCAAGTTACACACCTTAATGGAAGACTGATGAGGCTACCAATATGCCGTAAAAGTCTTCTGGAACGAACCTGTTTCTCTTGGATGTGATAAGAATTGTAGTGCACTGCTCAGTCTGTATGGCCCACCCAGTTGATGTCAACAATATCTAAGGCGAAACTAGCAAACTAAAATAGGCGGAGGAGCGTGTTGAGATAAAGGCCCAAAAAGGTGTGTGCACTGGAAATTAAAACGAAACAAAAGGTACGACACAAACCCACGATTCTTCGCCGTCTTTGTGGTTAGGAATTGAGCGCCAAAGAGCCGACATCCGCCAATATCTTCAATTCTGTTCAGTCTGACAAATATTTGTTGAACAGAACACGATGGTATTGAGGTGAGTGTCAAGTGACTTCGTGGAAGCTCCTAAAACGTTTTGTTTCTCACAGTTAGTTCCGGTTGATATAATTCCAGGACACTCTAAATCAGAGGATGGGACCGTGCCAGAATGATGATAGCTCTTTCGTTTTCCTCGGTGGGATGTTCAAAAAGGTGTCTGTGTGTGTGTGCGTATGTGTTTGTTTTGCGCTAAAACGCCGGTACAACAAAGGAGTGTTGCACCAAGGGACGTTGAGAATCATGGAAAAAGTCCGAAATGTACAGATTCCTGCAGGATCTTTAGGTACAGTCGCGCCAGCTGCAAGCCGCTTTTTGTCTTTAAAGAATGGTGATTCCTTTTGGGGCAAAAATACCGCTATATCTGGTGGCAGACATAATGCGGGAACCGGAGAAGCTTGTATGGTCGGCTAAATCTTACCGTGTTCTTTCCTTAAAACACTCTTTCGGTAGTCTTTTTCGTCGTGCTTGGACCTCCCGTCTTTCTCCGTGACTCTTCGCACAATGTGGACACGATAATCATAGCCTTGCCCCCCAAGACCCATGAAATGGAGAAGATGGTTAAAAGAGATGCACCGATTGGCGAGTATTGTGAGGGCATGCATGAGGGATGCGCGTGCAATGGTCAAATAGCCACCGATCCCAGCAGGGAGAATTCAGACAAACAATTATGTGTTAAACAAATAAACAAAGTGGATTCTCCCTACGGGCTCCTGATGAGCGGAACCATAGAGCCTGTCATTTGATGATGGATCTAATTCCAGGTGCTTATTTATAGACGAGGCGCACCTAGCTATAGGCTCGCAATTGCACTTTGAATGAGCTTGGTAATTTTGTGACAGCGAAGAGGCTGTACTTATGTGTCCATCACATCAGCATTACTACGCGCTCGTAAGTCTATGACAGTAATTACGCAATGCCTTGGGGAGAGAGTGCACTAGAATCGGAGCTGGAATCCGACAACCCTGAGGAAGAACCGCCGTAACACAAGACTGCCGTATATCAGCCGCTGAAATGGACACGAAAAAATAGGTTGCTCAAGCAAGGAGCTCCCCTATAAATAAATATATTCACTAGGATCTAGTTTGAGTTGTCTGGAGTGTGAATGGATATTTTTAATTGAACAGCCCACAGATAAATCACGACTGTGACTTCTGATATTTATTCGTTTCTGGGTCACTGCTAACCCAACTGATAATAGAGCTGCATGTGCAAGCCCTCATACTGATAGTAAGTAGAATGTAAACGTGTGGGAAAAATTTCCTTGGAAGCACACCACCGGTTTTGTGGCTGTTGGTGCTCAGCAGTTATGGGTACCCTGTGCTCCTCTGCCCACTTATCTTCATACTTGTACACTCTTATCATACAAGTTCACAAGAGCTTGCACACCTACACCCAAGAGAGACAGTGTGTTACTGTCTGACTTTCACACCCAAACGAATATTGGTAGGTTTTCCAAGACCCCTCCAACATCAGTAAGTCGCGCACCACAACACAATTTCTTTGTATTCATTCCATGTGTTTCCGCATCCCTTACTGTTACAGATATGGTCAAACTGAAGAAACACAATGACTTAGTCATTCAGAAATGCCGGTGACTACGAGGTTTACTAAAACTGCCCGCTTCTAACAGCAACAGATTGTCACTTTCCAATTTATTGAAGTCACATCAAACTGTGGTGTTACTCCAAGATTGATTACGCAGAGCAAAGTGCTTTTCTGTCAGGAAACTGGATAATATGGGGCGGGCGATACCATTGGATCATGATGTAACCTTATTGAACCTTTGCAAAATGAAAGAAATTTTCATTAGAAATCCAGCACCAATAATGGGGAAACAGTGAAGCCAAATAAGATTTGCCGACTTTTCCAAGATTTTCCAAAGCCATGTGGTACTCTCCACCAAAACCTTCGGAGAACAGCTCAGTAATGGGGTCACACCATCTGTGTCCAAAATTACACTATGCACGCAAATGACTATGCAAATATTAATTACACTTACTACGTATTCCGCCAGAAAAAACTGAAGTGACTCCCATCCGTCTCTATGTGACAGCTTGATAGTCATTTGAAAGAAACGACTGCTATCACGAGATCTAACACCACAGGGACTTAACCCGTCGTTGGATTGGTGGTTGATTTGGAAAACTAGTAGTTTAGTCGCACGCACGATTTGCGGACTCGATTCCCGTCCAGCGAATGGAGACGCAGAATGACAGCGATTGATGGTTTTGTAATTGTATTCATTGCCCTGTATCAAGTACAGGAGCAGAGAGACTGATCGAGCTAATGACCAGAGCTGATGAGCTTGAGTGCGCCTTGCCGTTTGTCACGTAGCGTGACAAAGGTTTTACAAAGAGCTCGTTTTTTCCGGCACCAGGTAGACTTGAACAACTCAGATTTCAAGCAAACATTCGATTGAAGGAACTGATGCTAGGCCGAATTCCTGACCTATTAAACAGCCTGGTCAACATTTGCTAAACCAGTTGCGTACCTCAATGGATGGCTGGTGAGGATCACCCAAATGTCCTAAAGGGTTTCTAAGATAGACTGATGTGTCCGACCGAAGGAGATTATAATACCGCACTGGTTAAATCGGGTCTGGATGAGTGAAAATACTTTGAAGTACTTTTGTCCTGACCATAAGCCACCTCATGTGACTGAGAAGAAGGATTCGAAAAGGAAGATTGCCTATAGCTAGAGGAGGGCCTGACACCGGAGTTGGCCGCTTTTGGGGAGCGGTTGTCAATCCGAAGTAAATCTAAGTAAAAATACCTATTTGTAAACAAGGCGCGCCTAAGCTCTAGGTTCGCAATTGCATTTCAATGAGTTTGGCGTCTGCGAAGCCGCTACATCAGTCCCTCTCCAGAAGGACGACCGAGTAGGAGAATTTCGACCTAAGGGAGCGTCGTGAGTTTAGCCAAAATCCAGCTGAATAGTTCCAGCTGGAAAAGGTTTGAGCTCAGCACCTCTAAGGTGATCTAATGACCGCTGAGCCGTATATGGCCGCAGAGGAGGTTACTCACTCGTGAAATGGTGGGGTATCCTCTCCCCGCGCTCTCTATCTAGAAACTTTACGTGGGGACAGGGACGTGCCAAATCCTGTACAAGGCACGTAAACAACAACAGCAACAAAATATGGTAATGTCCATATAGTGGCACGTCCATTGTTAGTAGTTTTCCAGATCCTTCCTAGGTAAAATCGACTAACCCTGGAAGAGGTCGGGAAAACTGGATACAGTACGCAATCGAAAAAGGGAAATTTACGTAAGAACAATAAAGTCAAAGAATCGTGCAGGAAAACGAACAAGCCTACCAGAACTGGCGAAACGTGATGGGGGGTTGACCTGTGACTCACACGTGCTGGAGCTAGACGTTGTTGGAGTCGGGCAAACGTCTGTGCTTTGACCATCGACGGGCAACGGCGTGGGCTGGGTTTCTGGGCCCACGAACGCTGGCTTGAGGAGGTCGATGCCGACGGTTTCTTGACGACCATTGAGATCGATTATGGACGTTTTCTCTAAACGCCGAGTGACTTCGTGCGAGCCAACGGGCGGCGGGTCAGCCTACGCAGAAAAACGTGCGTGCACGTATGTGGGTGACTTGGAGTAAACGACGGCCGGTCTGCCGAACGGACAGGAATACCAATCTTCTGACGCATGTAAATTATGAAACGTTGAGTGTAGTCTCCAAGGTTGGGGACAGGTGCGCTCACCTTGGGTGCGACAAATTCACCGGGGAGACGAGCGGTGGCACCGAATGTCATGGACGCAGGTGTGCAGGGCGTGTCGCTGCGCAGCGTATTGCGAATGCCCAATAACGCTAGTGGTAAGACGTCCTTCCACTGAGGATTGTTGTGGGTACTGAGCGACGTTTTGAGGTGCCGGCGAAAACGTTTGACCAAGCCATTTGCCTGGGGATGATAAGCTGTGGTGCGAATACGCTTAGTGCCAGTCAGTTGGAGGAGATTGTCGAAAGTGGCCGATTCAAACTGAACTCCTCGATCGGTGGTTACTGTGGTAGGACAACCAAAGCGGGAAATCCAGTGTTCCATGAACGCACGGGCGACAGTTCCACTGGATGCATCCGGAATGGGTATGACTTCGGCCAACGAGTGAAACGATCAATACACGTGAGTAGATAGATCATACCTCGGGATGGTGGCAAAGGTCCCACAATGTCGTCGTGCACGTGAGCAAAACGGGCGTCTGGAGTCTCAAAAAATCCGACCGGACTGGTAGTATGTCGCTGAATTTTGGCTCGCTGACAAGCAATGCAGTTACTTGCCCACTGACGAACGTGGCGATCCATGTTTGGCCGAACGAACCGGGCACTGACCAGTTTGCATGTGGCCTTGATACCCGGATGGGATAGCCCGTGCAACACATCGAAGACACGGCGGCGATATGAAAGTGGTACGATTGGCCTTGGGTGATAAAAGGTGGTGTCGCAGAGGATAGTGCCACAAGATAACGGAAGAGACAAAGCCCGCACTCGGAGACTTGTATCGTGAATGGTTTGTGGAAACTCAGGATCCTGCTGGCTTCGTGCCAGGTCCTGAAGATTGATACCGGGGGCATCGGGCGACCCGAGACTGTGGATCCTGGAAAGAGTATCTGCAGCCACATTAGCTGACCCGGAGATATGACGAGTGTCAGTAGAAAATTGTGATATGAAATCCAGCTGGCGAATTTCTCGTGGGGAATGACGATCAGATGCGTTGCGAAAAGCATACAGTAGCGGCTTGCGATCCGTGAAAATGATAAATTCCCGTCCTTCCAGCGCGTGGCGAAAGTGACGGATGGCGGTGTAGTCGGCAAGTAACCCACGACCAAGCGCGCTGTATTTGGATTCTGCGGAAGACAGGCGGCGTGGATGAATTGCCAGAGGCTCCGAATCGCCGTCCACGGCCTGCTGGAGAATGCTGCCATGTGCGGCACGGGAAGCATCAACGGCGATACTAAAGGGAGAGTGGGGATCCGGATGACGGAGAAGAACCGCAGACGACAAGGCCTGTGTTGAGGTGAGAAAAGGCCTCCTGGACTTGATCGGTCCCGATTAATGTTCGTTGTTTGCCCCGCAATAGGTCAGTGAGCGGTTGCATCAGGGTGGCGCAGTGTGGAATGAACCAGCGGCAATAATTGACAAAGCCGTTAAAAAGTTCGAGCCGTTTGAAGGACTGTGATAGTGGAAATTCAGCAATATCACTGACCTTGGTCTCAGCCGGACGAATGCCGTTGGCGTCGATGATGTGACCGAGAAAGAGCAATGACGGCCTCCCTAATTCGGTCTTGGCAGCATTGATGGTAACACCGTGCTCTGTTAACCTCTGGAACAGCTGCCGAAGATGAAGCTGATGTTCGTCGACGCCGGGGCTAGCGACAAGAATATCATCGATGTATGGCTGAACGGAGGGTAGCCCGCGGAAAACACCGTCAATAAACCGCTGGAACGTTTGGGACGCGTTGCGCAAGCCAAATGGCATACGGAAAAACTCGAAAAGACCAAACGGAGCGGTAACGGCGGTTTTTGCAACGTCCTCGTCGGCGACCGGAATTTGATGATAGGTCCGGACCAGGTCGATTTTGCTGAAGATGGTGGATCCAGCCAGAGCAGACGTGATATCATGGACGTGAGGCACATGATATCGATCTGGAGTTGTGACCTGATTGAGGCGACGATAGTCCAATCGCCTGAAGTTTTCTTCTGCACCATATGCAATGGAGAGGCCCACGGGCTGTTCGAAGGACGGATTATGCCTAGGTCCATCATTTTCTGGAATTCAAGACGAGCGTTGGCCAGTTTGTCTGGGGCTAGGCGACGAGGACGGGCAAAAACAGGAGGTCCCGCGGTACTGATGTGATGTAAAACCGCCGAGAGAACCGCAGGTAAGCGGTTTGCCGGCCCGGTTAGAGACGGAAACTCAGCTAAGATTTTGGCGAAGGTGCCGTTGGCGACAGGAGCTACGGAAGGTCGAACAACGTTGACCAAGCAGACAGATCCAACAGCAGCACGATGAGTCACAGGGTCGGTTAACTTACGAGAAGCGGGATGTAACGAGAGGCTGAAATGATGCAGAAAATCAACTCCCAAGATGGGCTGGGAAACGTCAGCAAGGACAAAAGTCCACTGAAAAAAACGACGCAACCCCAGATCTAATTTGAGACGCCTAGTACAAAAAGTTGATATACGAGACTCATTGGCGGCCTGAAGCTCTAAAATGTGCCGGTGCTGACGATCAGAAGGGTTAGGGGAAAGACACTGATCTGTACGCCAGTGTCAGTCAGAAACTGACGGTGGGAGACGAGGTCCTTGATAAATAGAAGACGGCTGGGCGTCGGGAGGCCAACGAGCGCTGCCGTACCTACTCGTTTGCCGACAAGTTTCCCTGGTTGTCGTGGAACGTGCACGGGGGTGTACAATTCCGGGGGCTAGCACGATACTGGCGGTGATACCAACACCGTGTCCAAGTGTGTGCATCAGGGGAGGCTGGCGTGGGAGAACTGCGAGCGGCAGTAGGCCGAACGTGAAGACTGATAGACTGAGAGAAACGGGTATCATTATCTGTAGCAAGTGCACGAGGTACTGCTTCCCTACTGAACGTTCTGCATGGTGTAGTCTGTGAATTCGGTTGTGGGTGACTTTGTCGAAAATACTTCTGGCTAGCAGGAAAAGGCGTCAACAACTACCAGTGCATAATACTTGCCCAGAAATGGACCACAGTAGTCAGTCATACAAGCTGCCATGGTTAGCACGAAACTGAGCACGGGAGCCATTTGCTTGGTCTTGAATGTAGCTTGTGTAGACACCGCTGACAGTTCAAGGCAGTATTTATGATATCTACGTTTAACTCGGGCCACCGGCACATCAGTCAGGCTAGGGACTTCATTTTGTCAACTCTCAAGTGCCCGTGGTATAAGTCTTGAAGTATGACTGATCGAAGCTTCGGAGGAATAACCACATGATCATCAAAGCACAGTATTTCGTTTGGAGCGACCGAAAGGCTGTCTCTGCAAGTGAAGTCCGGAAATCGTTGCTTTTCATCGTTTTTCCATCTACGACGCCACGCCGAGATTACAGGTGTGTAGTACTTACGGGTATCATGAATCAAGTCTTCTCTACGCACAAGAAGAGGCTGTACCAACAAGCAACCAGCAGTACGCGACGGCGTGGATGTAGGAACATATCGGGATAGAAGGTCTGCGTGTTGAATGTGTTTAGCACTTCAATGAACAATGTTGTAGTCGTACGAACTCAATGCAACGCTCCAGCATTGAACCTTTGCGGCTGACGGCTTTACTAGTGATTGTGTGGGATGATAAACAAATTTTAACTCCTAATGGCCAGTGGCGATGGTGAACTTAGTACCGAAAATATATGTGGGAAGGATTAACTTTTTTAGCTATAGGGTTATTACTCTGTGGAATGCAATTCCGGAAGATACTGTTCTCTCGCAGAACAAAACTATCCTCAAGAAAAAGCTAGACCTCTACCTGGGTCTCTCCCAATAATTCCTTGTCAAAAAAAAACAAATTAGATGTCTTTTATCGCATATATGTTCATGAATGCCGCACCCCCACTCAGCTTAAGGCACTGTCCACAGTGTGACACTGCGTGATGTTATGTGTATCTTGTTTTTGCTGTCACCCCCCCCCCCGCTTCTTTTTACTCTTGTTTCAGCTCGGTGAATCCGACAGAAGATCAAAGATTTCTTCAAGAACCGGGACAATTGGGCTCAAAGCCTCGAACCCATGTAGTACTTCAAGACAAGACTTCAAGGCGTTTTACTCCCCAGTAGACACCCAGTGGCTCCCTTTGGGTGTGAGAATAACTCATTTTGGATTTCGTGGGTCGCGGTGAAATGCAGATCACAGGTCAGCCACGTTGTTCCAGAATAGCACCAATGCCTCTCCGAGATGCATTAATAATCAGTGTTACGATCCTTCGGTGAAAAGAGGTTCAAGAACAACATCCGACTTCAGGAGTGCCAGCAGACTATGCAGAGTGTGCTCGTGAACTGGAGAACATGAAAAATTCTTAGCACAACGAATTTCGAACAAACAGCTAACCCCCTGAGAAGTTGGAATAAACCGAGAATAGGACTGTAGTGCACCCAAAACAGAACGAAGTCCGTGAATGCTAGAACTCGAAGGTACATCAATTAAAGGGGATAACTGCTTGGGACCAGGAGAAATGCCATCAGAATTTATGGCATACCCTAAGCACGAAGACTGTGAAACACAAAAAAACACTTGTTTGGATTGATTGCAACGGTAAACTGGAGAAATCTCTCTAATAAACAACAAAAACAGGAATCGTGTATAAATTTGGGTAGACCATGAACAATAACATCGTGTTGATAGGATTCAACTTTATCGAGACCAGAAGTAATTAAAGTAAGGGACTCTTGGAATATATCAGGTGATACATGCAAACAAAAAGATAAGAAATTATACTTGTAAAGACCAAATGGACTATTGATTACCGTCAAAAAACTAGATTTCTCATCAAATGGTATTTGTAAATGTGCATCGCTGAGGTCAATCTTGGAAGAACTGTGGAACCTGTAAGACGGTAGAGAACATCTTCCGGTTTTTCTGTGGTGCACGCGTGTCGGAGTAGTTTTTTGTTGAGGGTCAACCGATAATCACAATTTATCCGTGGGGTTTTGCCATCTGACTTTAGGGGAGTTACAAGGAGTAAAAATATGTACAATTTTGGGGTAAGTTATTACAACAGAAATGGTAGAAGCCACATGTATAGTCAGTCATGAATACCACACTGATCTCAACGTCTTACCTGCAGCTACGATGACCTATACACTGACGGAACGAATCAACACTCGACTGAAAAATCCCGGAAATCATACATAAATGTCTGTAAAATCGATGAAGAAACCCGATGGAACAGCACAAAATGACGTAAACCTGCCAGTTTATTCGGTTGAAAGAACCGCAGTTGCGTCATGCCACAAAGTTGATCCATTCGTTTGGAGTCGTGTTGCGCAATGCCACACCAAAACTGTTGGCTTTCGGCGAAGCGATTCTTATCTTGGAGCATCAGCCAGCGCTCCGTGAGCAAAACCTTTTGACGCAAAGTTTTGGCTGATGTTGCGGTATACCAGCCGACCCTAATACCACCCCCCTCTCCCCTAGTACACCGTATATGCAGGAACACGGTTTAAGTTTTACAGTCGATAAGACTAAACGAAGAACTTGCACGTTGCAACCTGTGTTCTTCCATTTCATATAAATATACTAACTGTCTAGAACTACTTTAGAATTGATTACGCGGTGGGCTAAGCAAGCTCAGTCATATCCAGGGCTCCACATAGCTTCGCAAGTAATTCAGTAGGTGATATAGAATACATTTACGAAATGATGATCAAACTAACCTGTATAACCGTATTTTCAATACCCGCAGTTTGACCATAGTCACATCTTGAAAGGTGTATTCCGTGTAATAAAATCACTCTGAAACCATTGTTTGGTGGCACAAAGGATTACACGGAATTTTCACTGGCCAGCGATACTGCTGGTAGGATCGGGAAATATGAGCGACGAAAATGTATCTGCAATGGGCCGGGCCGGCTTAGACAGTGTACCCCGTGTTCTTCGGGATTTAGTACACACCTGGAGGTTCGAATTTCTACTATTACTACTGGAAATGCTAGCAGTAGTTAGATTTCCACTTTCGCTGATTTCTCACGAGAAAAATGGCGTTGCGTAGTCCGCTTGAGAAGCCAATGGACAACACAGAATTTTTGTAGTTTACTACTTCGAACGTGTTATTTTTGACCATGGAGTAATCGGATATGGCTACGGACAAAGATCGGGTGAACTTTTGGCTGTATCTAAACCCATATGGACTCGTTCATTATGAATAAACTGGCCGTGCTGATCAGTTTAGCAACTCCTTGTAAAGAGAGTCCGAGTCAAATGGCAACTTAAGCAGCATTTTCTCGGCGGTATGTCACCCCTTAGCGCATCATTTGTCACTAGTCTGTTCGCTGTTTAGTCTTCAATATTTACTTTGATCGCCTAAATGTTAGGAACTTCAATGAAACTAGTTCAGTTCGAACAACCAATAACGATGTACGGATTGCGGCGGTCCTCTTATTGCTACGTCTCAGCAGCAAACTAACTAAGCAGTCAGAATAACCGTAGTAGGGACAGAACTACAAAGAAGAGTATCACTTTGATGACTAATTTTTGTGCTTTCGTCAGAGTCTCAGCAGATTTGGACGGCACAGCTACGAAGCAAAATAAAACCGCTGGTTTTCAATGATAAGATGAACGTTAACAGAGTATGACAAACCCCCTGATAATCCGGTTGAAATTTTCCGTCATTCAAGCGAATGACCCGATTCACTTTATGTCCTATCCGCGGTGACCGAGTGATGCAATTGGTAGTCTCTAAAGTCTGTAGTGCCTGATTTGGAACGCCTTTCACTATAGGGCAAATTCTGTGATCGTCCGGCAGGTCATCATGCTTGAATTATTCAGACTTCGTGCGATTCTCCCTTCTAAGTGCATTTTGTTGTCTTGGAGGCCGGTACTCCCGATGGTATACAGTGTACCTTAAGCCGATGGAACAAGCCGCAACCCTGCCATCCGTAGGTGAGCATGGGATAAAAAGACCACCATGAAAGTAGCTTGGTGACATTTGTAAAATAATAACGTGGCTACCTTTTTATATCATCAGAACATAAATATCAAATCGACAACGAGGCCCTCACTAGAGTTTTGAACCAGTATACCGCCCCTACTATGGTAATCACCACTGGCCTTTCTTTCACAGGTCATATATCACTATTAAGGGCATAGATAAGAGTAATTAGGAAAATACTGAAGTGAATTCCATTAATATTCATACAGTATTATGAAAGCTGTCCGAAGTAAATTCAAGAAAGTAAACAGCTGACTCGAATATTAAAACTTTGAATGACTTCTTACTCCCTGCCATTCTGGAAGATCGAAGGGAGTTCTTGCTTCTTCATCGAGGCAATACCACCAGTAAAATGTGAGTAGTGTATCGACACATCCAAATAATCAATTGGCCCTCATACAATCCCCATTTGAACCCCACTGAAAACTTTTGCGGTTTGCTGGCGAGGGGAGTCTATGCTAAAGTAAGAGTCTTCAACGCCGTTCACGAACCGAAGTCTGTAGTATCTTCATTGAGTGGCAGAACTTCTGAACTAAGACCATCCGAAATCTTATTGTAAGTCTGGCAGATGTTTTTTTCTGTTCTGAGCAATAAAGGTGTTTGACCACCAGTTGGTTGTGTTCGTCTCGTATATGTGAGAAATCGCAGGAAAGTGGAAATGCGTTAGAAGCTTTTCCTACACGATATTATTAGTCCATTTTCAACGAACTGAACCTATGGATATTGATTTCAGAGTTCTTCTGCCTTAGGTAACAAGGTTTATGTGTAGCTTAGTTTGAAGGACATCCTTTTTTCTGGTGTGATGTGGTGCTGTAAGGTTGATTAGACCTTACTTCGCGGTTTCCTTAGTAAACGCGTGCTTCGGTCCTTTGTACTGCGTGGACCACCTGCACGTTACTCTAATGTGCGGCACTGCACAAATATGTTAACCAGAACAGTATTCTCCACGACCCGTGAGAACGAGAAGGCGATTGGGAGAGATAGTGGTTAGCGTGTATTTGGCAGCGTGCGTGAGAGAGTGCGCAAGAGCAACGGTCAAATGGCAACCGCGCTTGGCAGTCAGCGTTCAGTTAAACAATAAACGTGGTAAAAGTATGAACGAAGATGGCAACCGCTACAGTGCCATTTCCAGTCATTCTTTTCATCCACATCTTATCGACTCACTGAGGATAAATTTCTAGTTTACCTCCACAGATTGAAACAGCATACACCGTCATTCAATCATGAGCGGATCGTCGTACTTTAGTTAAAAAGGTCACTGTAATCCAGGCTGTCCGGGCGCTTCGAGAAGTACACGAAATATTGTCAGCCGAATGGGGTCGATCAGACATGACGGCTCTCACGTGCGTCTAATGCAGCTTAGGCAGGACTCAGTGTAAGCACAGTAGCGACCTTGGATAGATAAGTACACAGAAGGGAAGAGTTTGATGAACTTTACGAGTTACATGGGTTCAGCGGCCTAGAAACGTCCTTTGTGAATAAGAGTCACCACGTGAGACCTTGAAAAATGGACACTCGATAATGTGGTCTTTGGTCCACGTGACGGCTGCCTTGTGAACAGCCCATCGTAGCCCACTATTTTCACGTGACCGAGAACCAACAAACTATTGAGTTCATGAAATATGTTCTATTGGATTTGGCGTGACTCGACTCCCACGGCCGTGGAAATACATGGTTGGACAGTTTTGTGTCAAGGTCTCAAATCGATTACGTATTTCTGACTAACTAACTAGCCGTAAAGACGGCGTGTGATCGATAAATTCAGACTTTCTCAGTGTCTAGAGGCATGTCCGCTGTTGTGTGCCACATCTGCATGCAAATGTGATTGATTCAACGACCTAAGGTACTTTTCCAGGTGCTTAGATGTCCAAATCCATGATTTCCAGCATCAGAGAAACACATCAGGTCTTTATGGAAGAGATTCATTATAAGAGGCAGTAGAGGTATTTACAAAATAACAAGTCCCATGTTTTGTACCGTGAACTTGAAGTAAGTCGGATGGAGTCCTTCAGGGAAATCGAACGATTAAGGTTTGAAGATTAAAGTTACTTGCTTTGAGATCGAGTCCTAGTGGTGCATTCTGTTTTGGATACACGTCACGGTTGCTTCGTAAGAAGGATAGTGTCTGGTCTACTAAGTGGTGGAGTCGAACTCTTCTCAGGGGACAGGGTTATCGATTTTTAATATATCGATGGCTTCGCCCTGCTGACTGACAATAGACAGGCAGTTCACCTCTTTTTGAACCACTTGGCGATTTAGACATCCAGATGTGGCTGCTTTTTGACACTTCGAAGTTCAAAGCGCTTTTGTAAGACCGGTGAGAGCCTGTATCTTTAGTCACCGAAGGTGGTGATCATCTTGAAGAATTCGATAGCTTTGCCTACCTTGGGAGCTTGTTAACAGGAGGAGATGAGGTTAGGAGTAGATTACATCACGAATAGCAAGAGTCAGAACAGCTTTCGCCAACCTGCAATACTTGTAACACCCCCTTCACGTCCGACTTCGTAAATGAACCCAGCAGGATACCACAGTCGCTGTTCTAGTCTTATCAAGTGATTTCTCATGCAGTATCAATGAGCAGCTCATCCCTGAAGTCCAAGGAAGCACTCTGTACAACTGTTTCATTCTTGTTGGGAATCTTCAGCTGAAATGCACATCCACCGAGTCCCCATTGAGACTCGAACCCTGGGTAAAAGATTGTGAGTCGAACACCTAATCACCAGGCTCTCCAGACTGGCTCTCAATGGCTTTTTGAACATGCATACTACATTATATTAGCATCATTCTGTCACTGGCTTTTCAAGGTTAACCGTGATGGAGACTTATGTGCTGAACTCATTTATCAGTAATGAAAACAACTACGGTTTTATTGCTTCTGCAAGCATCTATAGTTTCTTATTGAGTACTGTTGATGCCTCAGGTTCAACTGACTTCTCGGCGTTGGATTTTTCAGCACCGGTGAGAAGAAAATTGGAATGAGTAGCACTGGAACGCAAAAAGCGCCTTTTCATTTTCGATTTCCGCATCTTGTAAGTCGGAAGAGGATCCTTTGAGGTATTTTTCAGTTATTGTGTTTCTCGGTCACCCAGTTCTGAGTAGACAGGGCAGCAGGTATATTCTGGACTAGCTGCTGGACAGTAAAGGTTCAAGCAACTCCTCTGAATTATGTCCTAGAGTGTGTAACTTGACAGGGTAATGGTTATAATTAGTAGTTAGTGACCTTTGCCTAGTCGCAATGTTGTCCTCAGATTTATGTGGCTTTTTAAAAGGTAGCGTTTGGGAAGCAAGTAACCCACCTCATCCACGAGCACTGCCGCTGCTCGCCCACGACATTTTGTTCGGCCAACCTAAACTCCCCGATTTCATGGATGACCATCAAACTGGTGGCTGTTCTCCTATCTGCCTGTGGAGGACAAGCCCGGTGAGAGGAGAGGATACGCTCGAGATATATCAAAAATGATCACCTTCCGCTTTCTGGGAGGTAAGCCGACTTCACAGTTACTTGTTAGGTCAGAAGTTCACTAATATCCCACACCAATAAGTCCCGTTTAAATCATACGACGCCGTTGTTAAGTCTACAGTTTCTAAGACTCAGCAATGGAGTATCATTCCACTGGCGCTAACTATGAAGATGAAATAAGTCGCTCGACAAATGCTTGGCCTGAGTTGGACGTGGATATCTGGATAACAGTCAAGAACTGTGTTGCTCGCATGCGCGAAACCAAGTAGAGCCTCAAAAAATGGAAACTGTGGCCTGGATGCTATACCTCATGGTAGCGTGTACATATGTGGTGGTTCAGCCGTCGTCACACGTGATACCGTCAGGTACAGCTTCGTAGCTATGCACGCGGATGAGCCTCAACCAATCAGGATCGCTCAGAACAGGTAAGACAAAAGCTGCCTGTGATTGATCAACTTCTAGTCTTCCAATTGATTTTTCTGATTTAACATATTTATACAAACCCGTTCTGCCATACAATTAACGTGCTATTCCTCAGCCTTAGTGTTTTTGCTACCTTGGTTTGGATAGTTCCGGATGGGAGCGATTTCAATACGTCTTATCAGTTCGGGCTTGGTGAATACTACAACGTGTGAATATCCACTGTCTGTTCCTGAACAGACATACTGCTCCGCAGGCTTGAAGTGCTTCTAACAAGTTCTTGAACCTTGTCTGCTGTGATCCATGTGTTAAGTAAGTGATTCAGCAGTGAATGCTAGTCACGTATTATGGGATCAATGAGGGATGGCCACGACTAAAAGTCCCAGTTCAAAGGTCTTTGAAGCTGGAACGAGGTAAGTGGCGATTTGAAAAGGCCTGTGCAAGGTATGGAGCGCAACTTCTTCATGTCCGTCAACGAGAATATGATTCCTACGATCGGACGTACACGGAACCAGGTAATCAAATCATCCTGAAACAAACAAATGGAACTGTGAATGATCAGAATGTCACCTATCAGTCGTATCACGCATTGTGTTATAAAAATATGCGCAAAAGCTAAAGATTAGTCCTAAAAATGGTACGGACCATCAAGGGAAGCCTAGTTTCGCGCTGGAATAATTCCACTACTTTTGACTTACGGGATTGATCCATGTGTAACTATTTCTCAGTATAAGTAAGAGTTTTGATTTTTATGCGATTAGATTCATCACGAAGTTTCGTGGCGTAAATCGCCATTGAAAACCATGGAGTTGTCGTGCACCGACGGATTTCTTCAAAATCACGAGGCCACTGCCATTGTGGTTGTTGTCTTCCAACCCAGGGCGCATTCTGTAGGTTTCAGTTCTGTTTCACCCTAGCGGTGTCACCTATTCGGAAGTAAAATATATTTCGAGGCGTAAAAGGTACACGAACAGTCCAAAAATATACCAGTGTAAACAACCTACAATTCAGAGAGAGCAATACTGACTGGAGCCCTAATATCTCCAGCTTCTTTAGAGTCCAGCATAGGCATAACAAATTATACACGATCAAACCCCCCTAGAATGCATTTTCATGTCAATTGGCCGTGTCTTGGTTACTCCACGTCAATTTATCTTTCAGCCTGTATTCTCCCTTCCTTGCCTCCGGGATAACATCGAGCACCGAGAGAAAGTCTATCTTTCCGCATGCATATAATGACACACGGATACTGTAGTAACATACAATGTTGATATTCACCAAGTATTGTGAATGTATGCTGGAGGAGGTGGTTCTATATGATGAAATGTTATTCGGACAAAACAGAAATAATATTCTTCATTTCAGTGTGAATCCTGTTCAGCTCAGTAAATATTTATTATATAAAGAGGTTGTCCAAAGTTGACCGCCATGGCCGCTTCGGCTGACTCTGCTGCCGGGGTCGGCACGACTGTTGATGGCTCGCAGACAATTTTTCTTCGATGGGAACTGCGGTGATCTTGTGTTCTCCTCGTACGTAATACGAGAAATCCCATTTGAACCACACAGTTTATTTGTTCAGTGTGAACTCTGATCGTCATTCACGCCTCTTGGTGCAACCTTGGATAATGATTGTCGCAGTATGCACGTCTCACACGCATGAATCACGCTCACATCACGTGACAGTTCTGCAAGTTTTGTCTACCAATCACATTGTTCATGGATCAGTGACTGTGTGCATGTCTTTCATTACATATTTCATGCCTATAAAAGCACCGTGTTTTGTATACTAATGGACAGATACATTTCAGCTCCGGTTCGTGTGTCATCTGATTTCATTTCGGGCAGTTTGGTCCCTACAGGAATGTTCCACAAATGTACTCGAAATCGGTCCACCGGTTTCACTACCGCGAAGGGCAGTATAATAAATGTATAAGAGCTATTGTTACAGTGGTTTCACTGATATTCTTAAGGCTAAAAAATTATAGGGTAATCAGAGGTCCAATCGCTGATCACTCATTGAAATTTGAATATATATATATATATATATTTGTACTGTTGTGACTTCAATGCACTTCCAGCCAGGCGTGCATCCAGTGTACAGAAGCCCACTAGGTACACACCTGAACCAATTCCTTAAGCCCCAGTTCACATATCGATCTGAAAAGGCCTCAAAAATACCGTGGTTACATGGTCAGTCGCTAAGGTTTTTGTGGATGTAGGTTTGGTAACACGAAATTCAGAAAGCTGTGCTACGTGTTCTTGCGCCTACAAGTCCAAACAGAATGATATCCGAAGGGTAGCCTATCTCTCAATGAAAGACTCAACCAAACTGCAGTCTATCAATCGTGTGATCCAACGAATTTTTTTAATCTCAGCGCGGTAACTGTAATGACTGATTGGAATTCGTATGCAAATACCCTATTGTGACCGCGCGGCAGATCTCGTTCCCATTGTTATTCTCGCAGTCGGTCTGTGACCACGAGGCGATTTTACCGGCTATATGTACTTGGCTCAGTGATCTGCCTTCGTTTATTGGTCGTGTTAACATTCATCTACGTGAAACTCACGGCTCAGTCAGGGTTACGTCATCATGGGGAAACTGATGAAAGCCCAGTTGAATCTGATAAACCGGAGTGATTTCTGATTTCGTTAGGTCTCTCAGTTTTTGGTTCATCTGGCAAACAAGCTAGGCCGAACTGTGATCTCCATGACCATTCACGGTCTCATGAGTGGAGCGGTTTCGGCGCAGACGGGCTGCTAACAAAAGACGCGAGGTAGTTTCTTGAATTTATCTCTGTACTTCACCATTATTAAGCAAAGAATGAAGTCAAATCAGCACATGCACTTATATTTCATTAATGAAGAAAAATGTCCACATGAATTAAAAATAAATGCTCGAATATTTTCCCATAGACCTCCATGCTCTTGTGGGCCCTTTGGCTAAGGTTTGCTTAAGTATTCTCGGTATCTTGTATTGGCATAAGTTCTGAAGCTATCTGAAAGTTTTCCCCCAAACTTCTCCAGTGTCCTTGGCTGCGAAGGGGAGGCCATATTTTTCAGTCGGTTCTACAAGAAGCCTACAGGACTAAGGTAAGAACTTGCTGGCCACTTGACAGGCCCGCCCATGCCCGCCTACCGACCGGGAAACTGCTCATGTAACCCCAATCGAACAGGCTTTGTGAAATGAGACGGTGCTCCGTCCTGTTGAGAGTATGCACAATTACGGTTAAAACCCTAAAACAATGAAAATTATTAGGAGAGAATTTGAGATAATATTTGCAAACATTTGGCTTGTCTGGCTGTCCTTTGAACCCATACTTTTAAAAACTGGCGTTGGTTGTAGCTCACGGTGGTGCGGTTCGACTACTTTTGGTCGCTGGGCTTGGTGTTTATGTCATAAACGTTTCATCACCAGTCAAGGGTAAGTCGTCAGTGCGCGGGATTCCTTTGGACTCCATCTTTGACGCACGAACTGCAGGTCATCCGGTCAACCATGCACTTGAAAAAAGCACCAGACTCGAGTTTCGCTGTTGATGGAGCACATCAGTGGTGCATGTCCTCCTCCGTGTCCAGGGTTTGAACCCGGGTCTTTTCACTTCAAAAGCGTGTGAGTTATCACTGGGCCACTACACCTCCCTCCGGATCGACCCGAATCACCGAGTTAAGTTTGCTCAGATATGGTCCTCTATGACAGCCAGAAAAGCCCGACTGCGTCGAGAGGAGACATGGTTACAGCCCCGTTAACCCTAAGCGAAAGCATCCCACCAAGTCAGATCTTTTTTCAGAGGATGAGCTATTGTACCCATATTTAATCCCGCTTCGCGTTTGACACTTGTACATATCTCACAATTGCTTGCAAGTAGTGTGTGGGACTGACGATACACTGGGAAAGCCCAACCCATTTTCTGTTATATTTTAGCGCACCGTTTGAACCGAGATCACTCCCTTCATGAGAGCATGAATAGTTGTGAGCACCGTTCAGACCAGTTTGTTTGACTGACCAAATGAAAGCTTAGATAACGTGAGGGATCCGACGTAATCTGAGATCACTCCGGTTTTACAGATTCAGCCGAATGTCCATCAGTTTGCCAAT
This sequence comes from Fasciola hepatica, assembly GCA_948099385.1. Lineage (NCBI taxonomy): Eukaryota > Metazoa > Platyhelminthes > Trematoda > Plagiorchiida > Fasciolidae > Fasciola > Fasciola hepatica. Next base: position 5,402,995 of record CANUEZ040000146.1, read on the forward strand.
GATGACGTTACCCTGACTGAACCGTTGGTTTCCCTACCAAATCTGTGTGAGCTACAAGCATACAAAGTCAACGTTTGTGCGTGTTTGTGTTGAGAGAGAAAATGGCAATAGTCGTACTTCGTTAGTCGCTAACCATGTCCTTTATTTTGGCACACACTATAGTTTAGACACGGAACAGTCACTGAGGTGCTTAGTTCCGTCAGGATGTCTTATGCTGCCGTTTTTGAAGGAGTAAAACGCTATAGACGTCTCAATTACTAGACTGAAAAGAAAGGATGACAAAGGCCAAACCAGATGAATGTCACTTCTTTCATTGAGCTCAGATAAAAGAATGACAATTACGAATTCAAAGAAGACGTTTGATTGGTGATTTAGCGAACTACCAACGAAATACTCTCAATCTAACGAAAACAAAAGACTCGTCCACGCAGGTAGACGCGATCGTGCATGTAGTCCGAGAATTCCCAATCAACACATCTTGAGATCACAGACTGGCTAACAAGCTCGTTCTCAGTGATTCACACTCATGCCATTACGTCACAATGTATTACGACAAGTTAAAGGACTGGATCAGTTAGACAAATAGGAAGTGATAGGGATTAGTGGTGACAAAAAACAAAATAAAACAACTATAATCCAGGTTCAACTCAAAACCGGATGTGGATTGTGTTCTCGAGTTTTGTCAGTTTTGTTTGTTTGGTATATGATCTGCGGTAGGGTGGAGAGTGGACCAGGGCAGCTTACGAGCACACAGATTGGGAGTTGTGGAGGAGGATGCTAACGTACATATCGTGCCGCTGAAATAGTACCGATAAGGGAGGTACGTGGTGAGAAGAAAAAAAACGGACCACGCACGTACAATCGGCGAAAAATGGAAGTGTGTCAAAGGTGAGGTCGACGGGGACCCGGCGAGGGTCTGTTCAGTAAAATGTAAGCAACCGAAGAAAAAAAGGGCAGTCACAATCAAGCGTCAGAGAAGATCGTGGAGAAAATAAGTCGAAAATGATATCCAGAGAATGTTGATTATCTCAGGACGAACGAAGTAACTACAAACTCAGCCTGAGTTTTTCATATTCAAAGATAAAATTTGGATGTCCTTCCTGGTCAACACTTCAATGAGAGGAGTGACTGTAAGTATCGCATCTAGCCGGCCAATGGTAAGTTACGAAATAACCTGGACCCGGACTACGCGCACTGGAAGAACGGCAAGACTAGACAAGAACAGCAAGAATGTATTTTGTTACATTTGGTTGGTGCTCACTCGTTTATATAAAAAAAATAGGCATGCATTTATTAGCAAATAATGTGCTGACCAATCACAAGGAGAATTCGCTGTATCTTCACTATCTAACACTTACGGTCCGTCTTTACCTGATTTTCTGGATACTGGAAATGAAGCAGTTGCGCACTGGACCACGTGTGAAGACAGTCGAATCACTACAGTGACAGAGGACTGTTCGGCTTAGGTAGAGAATAGTGACTTTCCGTTTACGGAACTATCGATTAGCCTCTCTATCCATGAACGATGTGTGTTCTGAATTCTCACTAACTTCGTCGATCTGGTCGATACTACCCTAACCGTATCTGAAACCGTTATGATTATCAAGCATACATACTTCTCGAGGTTGGTTATTTCTTGAGTTCCTGGCCATTTGTCGCCTTCGATATTTTATTATCGATCTGGGGGCCACGGATGTCGGAGATTTTTATGTCTTAGGCACACCTCAACTGAGGTCTAATGTGGCACTGATCTGTTCCCGTTGTTCACTTGGATCCCGGGCGACTTCTTGCATGGAAAACCAGCATGAAATTTGTACGTGAAGGTTATATAGAAGACTTTCGAGAGCGGCTTGTGAACGTGTCTCCTATTCGGTCTGGCAGCGAAATACCAACAATATCCTCTCTATCGGACGAATAGAGAAGAAGCAAGTCGGTTTACAGATGCGAGGTGTATTCTATATATCGTGGCACCGAAACAGTACCGATACGAGAGATACACCGAACGGAAAACGAGACGAAACGCAACGGCTGTGCATAAAGCGAACCGCGAGCGCGTACAATCGGCGAACGACCGAAAGTGAAAGTGATTCAAAACAAGGTGGAAGCAAACCTCGGAAAAGTCAGTCCAGTAAAACGTACGCAGCCGGAGAACACTATGAGGTCGATGTCACACGTCAGAAAAGAATGTAGAGAAAATAGATCCAAAATGATGGCCGGAAAACAGTCATTTTCTCAGAACGATCGAGGTCACTACAGTAGCCCCGCGCTAGAAAGCGCGGAAAGCTTTCGAAAAAAAATGTCAGGGAGGAGAAGGCATACAAACGATATTCGTGCGCGTGAATGCGTGCAAAATACGTGAATGTTGCTGTTCTGTAGGATGCTGACGGGCAGAATCCGTTCTATGCAGGAACCGTAGGATGATGGTCGAGCATAAATCGGATTCGTTGCGGATGACATCGGTTGCGTGAATCGTCATCCAGGTATGCCACACCAATAACGTCCAGCGTCGGGTTACCTTTAACCAATATGATATCTGGAAGCCAAATCGGTAGGTTCGTCAGTGGCAAGGAACGACAACGATAGGGCTGATCCAGAATGCAAACGTTGGTGCCGAAATTCTCCAGATTTAGTGGGACCAGCGAAGAGTACCAAATGGTGAGGTTCCATGAAACGAAAAGAAACGGAAAACTGGTGTAGCAGTCGCAACGGACTTGACTAGAATACAGTAATAACTAATGAGGTATGATAAATCGTGTCGAAACGATAAACACGAAAGTTATTACTGCGAAGTGCAATGATTAAGATCGTGTTTGACCTAGTCGCGAAAACGTGCTGGGCAAACGATCTTCCGACCGGAACGTGAGACGGGAGCCTCATTCACGGACGGGTGCGTAGGCGTGCTCTGCTGACTTGAACGTGAGACAGTATTCTCATTCTAGGACGTAGCAGGGCCAATGGACTGCTGACTTGAACGTGAGACGATAGCCTCATTCGAAGTCGTAGCAGGCAACGCTACCTGCAGAACTTGATGTGACACGGAAGTGTCGTCAACAGGTAGTGCAGGGTTAACATCGAATCTCATGTCAGCGGGTGATACCCTATCATCAACGTACGCGACTTTGAGACGATCGATGCTAACTGTATCAACGCGACCGTGGCGATTAACCTTAAAGTTCTTATTATGACGAGAAATCACGCGAAATGGACCTTCGTAAGGCTGTTGTAATGGTTTCCGTACCGAATCAACACGAATGAATACATGCGAACAAGTTTCGAGTTCGGTCGGAACAAAAACCTGTCGTCGCCGCATTCAAGTCTGCGCCGGATAGAGATTTTGCGTGTACGTAGACAAACGGTGAACTTAAGTCTGTACGGCAAGTGAGTCTGTACTCCGTGGCGTAAAGAATTCCCCAGGCAGTTGTAATGTCGTGCCGTAGACAAGTTCTGCGGCGGAACATTGGATATCTGCCTTTATGCAAGTCCTGATACCAAGCAGAACTAGCGGTAACGTTTCGTACCAGTAGGGGCTCTCGAATGCTTTAAGAGCCGCTTTGAGTTGGCACTGAAAACGTTCTACTCAAATTGTTGCCCTCGAACGGTAGTGATTGTGGAAGGACAACCATATAAAGCTATCCATCGTTCTATCAGATGTTGAGCCACTGATTCAGCCGTGACGACAGAGATGGGAATAGCCTCGGGCCACCTCGTAAATCTATCGATGCACGTTAATAAATAGGTATACCCGTGTGATGGGGTCAATGGACCCACAATGTCTACGTGGATGTGATCGAAGCGAGCATCAGGTATAGCAAAAGTACCGATAGGCGAAGCTACGTGCCTTTGCACTTTAGATCGTTGACATTGTAGACACTGTTTTGCCCACATACGAACACCTTTATTCATGGACGGCCAGACGTATCGTGCATCTACTAATCGGAGACTGGCTGCGATGCCTTGATGTGAGAGTCCATGTAGGGTATCGAACACGAGACGTCGATATGTAGAGGGTACGACTGGTCGGGGTAGGCCGGTAGACATGTTGCAGACTATAGTCCCAGCACTGGTGGCCAGAGGTACGGACTGACACTGTAGCGACGATGACTGAGCGGCTTCCATACATGAGGAATACTGTGTCTGTGCTGCAGCCATGGCAGGGATGTCTAAAACCGGAGATTTTCTGGCATTAGGCGGAATACGCGACAAAGCATCTGCTACGCAGTTCGACTCACCTTTAACGTGTCGTAGGTCAGTCGTGAACTGTGAAATATAGTCTAAATGTCTGACTTCTCGTGGAGAGTAACGATCAGACTTAGTATGCAATGCATACGTCTGAGGCTTATGGTCTGTAAAGAGGATGAAATATCGACCCTCGACTGCATGGCGAAAGTGCTTAACGGCAATATATGCAGCCGGCAGTTTGCGATCAAAAGCACCATATTTGGTTTCCATGGGATTGAGGCGTCGAGAGTAGAACTCTAATGGCTGCCACATCCCAGAAACAGACTGTTGCAGGACCGCTCCGATGGCAAAGTCAGATGCATCCACCGCTATGCTTAGCGTGGCGGACGGAACTGGGTGCATGAGGAGCGTGGTCTGAGCTAATGTCGCTTTAATCTCCGAAAACGCCACTCGTGCGGCATCCGTAAGCGACATCTTACGTGGATTGCCACGAAGTAGGTCAGTTAATGGAAGCAAACGTTCAGCGGCATGGGGTATGAAACGACGATAAAAGTTAACTAACCCCAAGAATGCCTTGAGCTCCTTGATTGAGGACGGTACGGCGTAATCTAGAATAGCGCGCACTTTATCCTCGCAAGGCTTAATACCCTCTCGAGTGATCTTGTGGCCGAGGAACACAAATTCCGGTTTGCCAAGTTCACATTTATAAGGATTGACTACTATTCGATGTTCGGACAAACGTTGAAATAGTAGCGTCAAATGTTGGAAATGTTCATCTACGCTCGACGATGCGATTAGCAAGTCATCGATATAGACGTGAACAAATTCCAAGTCTCGCGTAATGCTATCGATAAACCTCTGGAATGTCTGAGCAGCATTTCGCAAACCAAAAGGCATACGTAGGAACTCAAACAAACCAAAAGGAGTCGTGACAGTGGTTTTCTCGACATCTTCAGCGGCGACTGGGATCTGGTGATAGGCTCGCACCAAATCGATCTTAGAAAATACAGTCGTGCCGTGAAGTGATGCAGCGATGTCGTGTATGTGGAGTATCGGATAACTATCGTAACGGGTAACCGAATTTAGTGCGCGACAGTCGCCACATGGTCGCCAGCTAATGCCATCTTTCTTAAGAATCATGTGCAGAGGTGAGGCCCATGGACTGTGAGAAGGACGAACAATACCTTCAGAAGGTAAAGTGTCAAACTCACGTTTGGCGAAAGTCAACTTGTCCGGTGCCAGTCGGCGAGGTCATGCCGTGACTGGTGGTCCCTTAGTGACAATGTGGTGTGCCACACGATCGATCACTGTCTCTATCTCTTCAAATGGTTTAGTCAATATGGGGGAATTTAATAAACAAAGACTGAAAATCCTGAGGTATGTTAGAAAACAAATATGTGATTTGGTGTGCATCCGTTCGAGCTGTGAGAAAACCGTAAATTTAGTGTCCGACGAAGGATCGATAAGCTGCAGCTTACGTGAATCAACAAGTAACTCACAGTGATGCAGAAAATCGATTCCCAGTGTGCATGTGGGAAAGTCCGCAAGGATGAACGTCCAAAGATACCGTCGTCGTGGTCCCAGGTTGACCGCAAGCTGTCTCGTGCCATAGGTATGAATGGAAGAACCATTCGCCGCTGACAGCCGAAGCAAAGAAGCTTGTGGCTTGTCTTTACCGACCAGCAAGACAGAAACTTGGGCCCCAGTATCAACTAGCAACCTAGCATTAGTGCACGAATCATGCACATAAAATAAACTGCCAACCTGAGACTGATTGCCGGCGAGTGCAACCGCTTCTACTCGCAAACAGTGGCATTCCCAGCCGCGTATGAACACGGCTGTCTGCACCTACCGGCGGCTGGCCCAAAAAAGCGGTGGAATCAACAAAATCCGATCGCGGGATTATCTGGTTTGGACGAGGCTGGTGAGGTGGATTCACGGCGGACGTGGGCAGTGGAGGGCGCCCGTCCGTGCCGTTGCTTACGTGGGCTACTGCGAGGGGTAGGTATTTCAATTCTGTCCTTGAAGGACAGTCGGCGCTGGATGGATCGGGAGTGCCGAGGCCTCTTCGGCGAATCATCCAGATCAACACCCCGAAGATTGCGCGATGTCGTGGCCATGAGGGGATTAGCCCCACTGCCGACAGGTGGACAATCTTGTCAGCCAGGAAGGCTGCTCGTTCCAAGGACGAGTCCTCGAAGAGAGAGCAGCTACGGTTGTCTGAACATGAAAGGGTAGAGAGTCCAACCACAGTTCTTTAACTATCTCCGAATCCTTATCGGCGGGCCTTGCCAGGGACCGGAGATGAGCTAGGTGGCGGCTGGGTTTTGTATCCTCTATGGGGTGCCGGGCAAGTAGGTGACGTAAGCATTCCTCCCGAGAAGGAAAGAGATGCTGCAGTATGGCCCCCTTAAACCGATAGTACGGCTGCTCTTGGGGAGGATTTAATACCAAATCCCTCACTGAGGCGATAACATCGCCCGGGATTGCCTCTAAGGCATAGGAAAGTCGTTGGCTTTGGCCGATAATCCTACGTGCCTCAAACTGCAGCTCTTAGGCTGCAAACCAAACCTAAGGATCATGTGGGATAAGCGCCACGGGCTTAAAAGCAACCGCAGACAGAGTGAGATCAGTGTCGAGGTGCATCTTGTCCTCTGACATGGATACGTTGCGATAATATATCGTAAAATATATATATATAGTGCGACAAAAAGAGGACGTGGAACAGCAAATATAGCAGACTCGCCGAGCGGGCGAATAACCCAGGAAGATTCTGGAAGTTTCGGGCTCACCAATATAGAAAACGTTCGGGAGCGGCTTGTGAACGTGTCTCCTATTCGGTCTGGCAGCGAAATACCAACAATATCCTCTCTATCGGACGAATAGAGAAGAAGCAAGTCGGTTTACAGATGCGAGGTGTATTCTATATATCGTGGCACCGAAACAGTACCGATACGAGAGATACACCGAACGGAAAACGAGACGAAACGCAACGGCTGTGCATAAAGCGAACCGCGAGCGCGTACAATCGGCGAACGACCGAAAGTGAAAGTGATTCAAAACAAGGTGGAAGCAAACCTCGGAAAAGTCAGTCCAGTAAAACGTACGCAGCCGGAGAACACTATGAGGTCGATGTCACACGTCAGAAAAGAATGTAGAGAAAATAGATCCAAAATGATGGCCGGAAAACAGTCATTTTCTCAGAACGATCGAGGTCACTACAGGTAGATTGCTCGAAGGGGATGTACGGAGTGAGTGGTTTTGGCGTTGGCTTGACCATAAGAAAGATATGAACACAAGGAATAATCGGTCAACACGTGATCTGAATTAACGTGCGTGAATCAGACAGGGGGTGAGACCTTCGACTGATCTACTCCAGCTCTGACCACAGATAATACGGTCAACCTGAGCTCAACGCCTCGGAGGCAGATAAGACAGCCAGGCAAGCTTATGCAGAAGTTTACACTGGCCAGAAGCAAATCTGTGGTCAGGACAAAACCAATTTGAAATGATGGCCGTTGTCAGTTCGATCGATTGAGATGGAAAATAGGTACTCCCGTCTTACTGAGTCATCCACTTTGAAAGTAGAAATATGCAATAATAACTACAATATCCATCGACGGCTTGCTTAAAGGAATTTAAGTTGACTTCCGATAGATTTTTCATTATCGTCAGGAAAAAGTTGCACACACAAACGCGAAGAGTATTCAACAAAGCACCCGTCTATTGCTGCCGACTGGGGCAGAACCCTCCGACGAAACTGTGCACAAAAGGCATTTGACTGGGATCTCGTCTAGTAGTGCACGCTTAATTCTCCTGCTCAAAGTGTATCCATTACCAGCCTGATCGCGATCAACTGAAAGCTTATCATTCTTGATCCTGACTGACTGACTGACTGACTTGGATGATTGACTGACTAACTGACGGACGGACTTTGGTGACTGACTGACTGATTGTTTTCTGTGTACTGGTCACTAGCGAATGAGAGGATGACGCAGTGAACTGGCTGACCAATAGAGTGACTGACCGGTTACTGGTGAAGTCATGTACCTATTATTTTTCCCACCCATTTTCGGCCTCCTTGGTATAAATTGAAGCACGCATTTGCGTTGTATAGGTTGGAGAATACAAATGCAGCCTCGTTAATTTACAAATGTGATATTACCGTCCACTGTTCATTCATTCAATATTCACGCATTCCTATTTTTGCCTGGTTTCACTGCGTGCCAGTGATCGGCAGTGATGTTTAATTGTCCCACCCCCTTTTGAAAATGATGAATTAGTTAGTATCAGTAACTGTCTCAAAGCAACCGAGTGTCTACTATATGTTATCTGTTAATTGTTGTGTTTGCGAGTAAGGTGCGAAGGGAATGCAGAAAGGCATACCTGTACTTGAAGGCTGCGATAATTGAAAAAAGCCGACGGGGACGTACGACTTGTTCACCCCCGCACTCCGGCGACGACCGACCCTCCTGCTAATTGCGCGCGTCAGCAACCCCCCCCCCTTCGTTCACGTGCAGTTGCTGACGTTGTGCTCGCGAACTTATGCGCAACATTTTCATTTTGTTGGCTCTGCTGTCCCGGTTGATATTTTCGTCTGGAGCTCTAAAACTGGGTCATCTTGCGGACTGTCTGACAGTCCTGCTTTTTTGTGGGCAGCTTTGGTTTTGCTTGCCTCAGACTGAATTCAACAGTCCTTCTTCAACTTCCTCTTTGTCTTCTTCTTCAGCTTCTGTTCTCTCTTCGCCTTCTCCCGCTCCTTCCTTCTTCGTCGATTTCACCTCCCTGTTCCTCTTCCTCTTTTCCTTCTTTCTTCTCTTTTTCATTTCTTCCTATTGTTCTCTTTGTATTCCTCCTCCTCCTCCTCCTCCTCCTCCTCCTCCTCCTCCTCCTCCTCCTCCTCCTCCTCCTCCTCCTCCTCCTCCTCCTCCTCCTCCTCCTCCTCCTCCTCCTCCTCCTCCTCCTCCTCCTCCTCCTCCCCCTCCTCCTCCTCCTCCTCCTCCTCCTCCTCCTCCTCCTCCCCCTCCTCCTCCTCCTCCTCCTCCTCCTCCTCCACCTCATCCTCCTCATCCTCCTCCTCCTCCTCCTCCTGTTCTTCTTCTTCAACTTCTTCTTTGTCTTCTTTTTATTTTTTTCTTCTTTTTTTCCCTTCTTCTTCCTCTTTTTCGTTTGCTTTCTTCTCTTCTCCTTGCGCCTCATCCTGTTCTTTTGTCTATTTTCTCTGTGGTTTGCTTATCCCTTTCTTTATCCCCTTTCCTTTCTGTTTACTTCTCTCTCTTCTTCATCTTGCCCGTATTCCTTTTCTTCTCTTCCTGACCGTGGTTTTTCGTTGATGATTGCGAGAGACCACATTACTCCCCCTTGTTGATGACACGGTAGTGTTCAATAAATAAGACGAAGCAAGTAGATTTCTTAGAGTCCTGAGCTAAGAGGATTTTTCACTGTGAAGTGCTTTCTACCCGAATGAGCTAATTAACTGAACAAAAAAGCAGACCTGACCTCAGCGAACGTCCACCTGATTCGTTCAGTAGAAACGCAATTAGTCCTCTACTTTGTAAACTTCAGCGTTTCATCATTTTTGAATTCTAAGGAAAAAATAAGAACAGAATACGGAAGTGGTCGATGACTGAAATCACGCATCTATCAATGTTTCGAAGTCAACCAGAAGACGAGAGTCAGAATCTGCAGATACTTTGAGGCGAACAAGAGACCGGTAACGATCCAGAAGAGGGATTACGTCATACTGGTGACGGACTATGGAAGCGCCAAGTTTGACTCAATGAAGCAATTATAATGTTAGCTTGCTTAGGGCTGTGGAGGACTTGTAGGTTTTAATTTTGTAAACTAATTTTCATAGTACTTAGGCTCGGACAGAGAAGCCGGCCCCCACAGGAGTCGTTCGTTGAGCGAGAAATGCTTTGTCAACTTCCAAAGCCAGTGTTAATAAGTCGTTCAATAAACCGCTGAAAGCCCGTCCCGATAGTATGGCCGTTAGGGGTTCGATCCAAAATCGCTGACCTCGGGTTTGAGTCCCATTGGGGGTGGTAAAGTAATCGAACAGAAGTTTGTCACTGATGTTAATTTGATGATCCATCGAGTTCCATTAGTGGTCAGTCTAAGGAGCCCCTTCGAGGAGCTTCGTGACAAGAAATTTGGATCTCTTATTAGAAAAGAGGGGACTGAATGACACTATAGGGTTATTTGGACTCCAAACGTTGAAAGCGTGTGTGACTTGGTAAAGACTCGGTAAAAATGCACAGGGATTTCATGTATTATTATTATTAGTGGTACTAGTATTGCTAATACCAGCGACAGTAGTAATAGTAGTACTGGCAGTAGTAGCAGTAGTAATGGTAGTACTGAAACCATCCAAGCTGTTGTATGCAAGGACCAGTGTTACTCCGTGGGGGCTGCTTGTGTTTGATCTGAAAAACACAAAAAGAAGAGCACCCCGTGATCCCAAGGCTCAGTAAGTGCATCAACAGGATCCCACACCTACTTGAATCGAACGCCAATGTGGCTTCTTACAGCCGGCTCATTACAAAACCAAGAACTGTTGGAGTTGATAATTGAGCTTCATCCCCCTAAAAGTTCATTTCCACTGGAAACTGGTGACGCAATGTGTGATAAATTGTGCTTTGAGAAGAATAGAGTTGAAATTGGAAAATAAAAATGACTTCTTTATATAGATAACGAAACTTACTCACTCAGCATGACTGTGGATTGGTTATCGTAATACTATGAGATAAGATTTCTAAAAACATATTTATACATTTCTTTTTGCGAAAAATACTTGAATTTTTGAAGAACGCCAAACTGTTAAAGGGAGAGCACGTGAAAACACAAACAGCCTTCCGGGTTAGGGATAAACTGTCAAGACCGAGGGGATGCCACATCTTAAATGCTGCGGAAGCGGTTCGAATTCGCTTCCACAATGGCCGTTTCAAGCCCGAGCCAACTAGGTACACACACACGCGCGCACACTCACAAACACTCACTGATTCTATCTCCCTGGTGCACTTACCACCCAGCGTGTGATTGGTAGATAATTCGTCCACATGCATTTTTCTGTAAATTTCTACCACACTAGTTGGTGCCACACCCCTACCCTGATGGTATCCCGAACGTATTCAGTCGTGTATATTGATTGTACTGAACTGGGATGATAAAAAAATCACTGAAAACAACCATTCCCGATAGTACAAATGTTTCTAAAAAGGTGGTCCATCACGAAAACTCTTTCAAGGGTCTTCCTTTTTGCCAGCCTTTCCTTGTTAGCGGCCACCTTCCTGAATTGTTTTACTTTGTCATATGATAAGTAAAAAAATATGGTGAAAATAATAGTACCGTAGTTATTTATATAAATCATAACAGCTCCACAAGTGGGTTGGAGATCAACTTGTGTTAACTGTATATTTCTGTCAGAAATCAAAAGTTTATAATCAAACATTTCCCAAGATTTTATCATTCCCGAAGTTTTGTTTCCGCAAAGTAGGTCAGACATTTCTCATGGGCACCACAAATCACAGAGAGGGCATCGAATTCACCTTTAATCTTTTTTACTAGTCCAATTACGCGGTAACTAATCACGAAGGAAATTTTACATAGCTACGAATTCTACCATTAACACTTGGAAGTGATCGACCTCTCGCAGAATTCTAACACACACACACACACACACACACACACACACACACACACACATACATACATACAGGCATCATCTTGGCGACTGTCGCACATGATACGGTCAAGTATAGCTTCGTAGCCACGTACACGGATAAGCCTCAGCCAATCAGGATGGCCGAAGACCGGTGCAGCAAAAGCTCCCTGTGATTAGTTAACTTCTAGTCTATCAATTATTTTCTGATTTAACATAATAATTGAAGCCAGTTCTGCAATACAATTAACGTGCTATTACGCAGCCTTGGTCCTCTCACTACTTTCGTTCGCGTGGTTCTAGGTGGGGGCAATTTCAATAAATCCTATCAATTCAGTTCGTTGTGACTAGGACAGAATCACATGCGTTCTACCAGCTAAGCTGTACAGGGTCACAGATCAAATAATTCAGATAGATGAACAAATAGTCAGTAAAGCTGGCTTTCGAATCCCACGTCAAGTTAGAAGAGTCTTACTGTCTAGTCGTCACAGTGCTAGCCGGTTTTACCACATTTTTGCGCAAGTCTGTGATAGTCGACCGTCCTTGGAATCCTGGGTTGGGATCTGGATGAGGTCTACTAAAATAGATTATTGGCACCCTTATCTATGCAGCATCACACCGAAGTCTATCTTTCGGGGTCGGCGAATGTTGGTAAATTGGATTCAGTATGACAGTTTGAGGATTACACTGCTTGTGACCATTTTTTCATGCTGACTGTGTGACCCATTTGATAGAATGTACACTGTACAAAACGTTACATTGTTATGAGCACGTTGAAGACAGCCGTAATGTTGTTCGACTAAAGTAAGTGTGGGTTCCTGTGATCCACTCACTGGGCTCCGGCTCATGGGGCTTTTCGTTTTGTGTCTTGCAGATTACACACTTTTAAACCCAACGGAACACATCGGTCCTAGTGTACTACCACGTGCCTATTATCACAAGATTAAAAAATACTGTCTTTCTGGAGAAAAGTGCTAGAACTGGAGGACGGCTCAAACACGTTATCCTGTCACAAATAAGCCACGAGCGGGAAATTCGACTTTACACTCGAAACCAGTCGAAATAACTTATACCGTCTTTCACGCAATCTGTTTTCATGTTCATAACTCAGCTAAGATCGGTTCCAATGGCCACGTGTTTGCGGACGTGGTGTTTTGATCAAACAACTCATTTTGGTCAAAGCCATCTTCTGTATCTGCCGGCTTTCTGATGCAACTGGCTTATCATAACTACTCCGGACAGTCGGTACTCATTCTTTTGGATACGGCACCTATAAACACCGTCGATTGTGATGAACACGGGTGTCCGATAAGCATATTTTGTGCTCGTACACGGCTCCATTAACGAAGAACCATATACCTTTTTACGTGCCGTAACTAGCAAGTGGTGACGATGTTTTATGACGATTGCCCTGATAGTCTGCTTGTATGCGGTGAATAGCTCTGCTCAAAATTCAAGCAAAACCATATTCTTGCCACTACCAGTGGGCCACAACTATGATGGAATATGAGCCTATGAGGAAAAGTGGATCAACATTGCTTTGAATTAACCCAAACATTATTCACAACACAATGTTCGTACACGATATAAAACGTTTGGTCTGCCTCTATTCTTCAGGATTTTCCACAGTATCATCGACGTAGACTCTGCCGTGTTGGTGACATAATAATTTTCTATCTTAAGCGCCATCACGTATTGCAATTCGGACTCCGGTGGTCAATGTGTAGGTAACCCTTTGACTACTCTCTTTAGAACAGGGAATGTTTTAAAATTATTTTCAAATCTGAGATATTAGAGGGTAATTGTATGAACTGAAATTTGAAGTCGTGCATACATTTTCAAGTCTCACAATGAATAACTGACAGCCAAATCGTTCTGTGTGATTTTATACACAAACCGGTTGTGGAACAAAGCATGAAGCGTAATCCTGATACACTATTACCTACCTACCCAGTTAACTTCCTTCCGTTGAACTCGGGGGTCTTTTTCATTCACAGAAGTGAAGAATTCCCCAACATTCGAGGCTTCTCAAAATGAACTTCACTAACAAAGCTAAACGTGTTTTAGTCTGATCCAAAACAGTGAGGGTGGTTGGCATGATATGTCGACTTTTCCGCGGAATTGTTTTTCGGAGGAAATTCGTACACCAAATCGCATTTTTCTGAGCCTTCTACGGCACACCAGGTACCAAACACTCGTATGAAAAACAGACTCATCGCCAAAAGAACACGTCTCGTGATTGAAATCCTCTGATGAAACCAGTAAGTGCCCTCATTTGTTGGGCTTTCAGAGTAGCCTTCTTGTCACGTAATACTAGTCGCATTGAAAATAGACGCTATCTTATGTCCAACAGGGAGACAGACAGCCTGAGAACATTCCCGAGTTTGATAAAGGACATGGATTTCTAGCACTATCTTTTGATTGCAGTGCACTCGAAATCGTCCTATTCATTCGGCTAGCGAAGTCTTCTACCACTTAAATGTGTGCCTGGTTTGTCTCTCCTAGGTTTATCCGACAGCTGACACTCCTACACACGTTAAAACACTAAGCAAGGTACTGCAAAAAGGATTCAAAATCACAGGCCTCTGCAGTTCAACTTTCATCGTCTTTAAGGAGGTGCGGAGGAAATTTAGCTTCATCCGTTCGGTGCCATCGCGATAACAATGTAAACGATTGAAGGACAGCGCCCAAATAACCTTGAAGCCAATGCTCATACTGATCCGAACTAAGATTTCAGTGGCTCTGGCTGTGATCATTAAAAAGCTTTTTTAAACCGCATCTTTCGTGAAATCGCCAACTAACGAAATAATTTCTCTTAACATTATGAAGGCACCATCAGCAAAAATATACTGGCCAGAAAAGGGCCTCTACCAAATTATACGGATAGCAAACCTATCTAAATATAATGTCGATTAGTTTATATGCTCCTGCTGATTAGAATAATCATATTTCCATACCTTGCTCTCTCTTAGCTTACCTCGCTCAGGAAGTTTTATCCTGGCTACCGAGTTCACACACATTCAACTACTCATAGCACAGCAAAGAAAGAAAGTAAATTAGAGGAAACTTTGAATAAATTATTATCATTGCCCGGTGGCCTGATATAACTCAATTGAGTCACAGACCTCTAGAAATATACTTGGTAGTTCTTAGTGTGCATCACAGCCGAAACTACCTGTGTTTGGTTGGTTAAAATAAATACACTGATTCTTCGTGCAAAATCACATTTGAACTAGCCACTGAAAATTACGGAGCCAACTGAACTGCTATTTCACCCTGTTTGCTGGGGATCAGTAGCAGTGAACATCGGCCAAGTACCAACTTGGACTTGACCTCGGGAGGCGTGGTTCTGTGTTGTACACACAAGTGCACACACACACACACACACACACACACACACACACACTCAACTTACCACTGGGCTGTCATGTTCGGCCCCCCAAAGTTTTTTTCTCTTCATGATTGCTAGCGCCATTTTTCTCAGAGGCGATTTTCGGGACTGCAGTTTATATTTGCACGTATGATGACCGAGGTGACCAGAAAGCGAAAGATATGGGCGAACCGAGTCTCTCGTGCGTGTTCATCACAAAGCAATGTTTTCGTTTGCTCACGCGACGGGAGACTATGATGAATAACGACTTAGGGGGATCATCTGTTGTCGGAAAAATCCCACAGAACATATCTGGGAGACACAGGTTAGCGAACAAGTTCGTTTTCAGTGATTCTTAATCATGCCAATACAACACAATATATATGACCGGACGCATAAGGGATATAGTCAATAAAAATAGCGTCAAGGATCATGGCTGAGGACTGGAACAATTAGGCCAGTTACCAGCCCAGTCGTTTACACTTAACTGGGACTGATCATAGTGTGAACATGGATCAAGCCCACCGCCCCCTGTGTAGGGTCCGAGGTCGGCTCTCAAGATCAGTGAGAAGTAGCTTCTTGGTCACAGCGGAAGCGGTTGGGATTCGCCTCCACAACCGTTTTTTATGCGCTCAGAAGAAATTTGTGCATGTATTCTGGCCACCCTGGCCCACTCACCACTCAAAGTCAGGTGCAAGAACTTCCGAAAACCTACGCACTGAGAAAGTGCTAGTCTCTTCCCACCTGGCCTCCGGATAATCCTGTACCCCACTAGGTGTGGACAATAATCCCCACAGAACTGACAGAATCCTTCGTGCATCTAGTCAAATATACTGTGTTATATTGGCGTGATTAAGAATCACTGGGAACGAGCTTGTTCATCTGTTCTTTGTCTGTTGTTTTAGTGATTCGAACAAGCCTATAGGCAACCCGGTACATTGTTTGCGTCCAACATTATTCTCGTACAAAGTTCCTCTCCCAATGAGTGTAGCGGCTCATTCACAGATAGCTCACTTGTGGCTCTGGATTATAAAATAGTCCATTGGATAGTTACATCGGTGATGGGCTGACATCTCTTTTTCCGTTAGTCTCACCTAACCTGTACTAATCGGAATATCGGATGCAAGTAGTGCATAATGATGGTTGGATAACTTCCCTCGGAAGCATACAACCCGCTTGGCGATTATTTCAACCAGTGACCACAGTGCCGTCGTTCACCAGGCTGGCTGCGACTAACCAAAGTGCACTGTCAGCAAATCACCGTTGTGATACTTTAATGAACAGTTCTACAGAAACAGTCCACTCGCATTCCTGAAGAACAAATGAGATGATGGTGGATAAAACACATACGAAGTGTGTAGGCGTGAGTGGGAATGAATCGATGAATATCGAGTACGTATACTCGATGAACGGCTGTAACAGCGAAACCACTCAGGTACTTCGTGGGAACTTTATCCAAGCAGCAACATACTACTGACTACCAGGTGTATTGCCTGTTGCTATGAACTAGTGCAAATAATCAAACAGCTCATTTCCGGAACTACACGCGTCAAAAACTCGGAGGAACGGGATGTTTTGGGTTTGATAGCAATAAATTCGTTTTCGTATGAGGCAGTATGCGACCCTGTGGATGGCCTATGTCCTGAACAATCAGGATGAAGTCCGGTTGCATCACGACGAGCAGATAACTCGGCTTCGAATACGTCTGATTGATAGAGCTCCCCTTTCGTTGATAAATCCGAAGCCCCGGGTGCTTTGTGCCGCGCACAGAGGGGTTCGCAGGAGTTGGCTCCCCACACACACACTAGGGTGACTTATGTCCGACTGAGTGCCTCAAACTGCGCTTTGAATTTTTTGGAGATTAAATAATCAGATCAGACTTGGAAGTTAAATGCAGGTAATACTCTGGTATTAACCTTGAAAAGTCTCGGTTTTGGGCTGTTCTATTCAGTTGAACAAAACGTTAGAGGGACCCATCTGAAGCCGTTCTCATCTCTCATCAACCGAAACCCACTCAAGTTGAGTTGAATCAGTGATAGTTTTATGCATCCAAAAGGGGGAATTTTAAAAATTTACACCATTACCTGTGAATATAGAAGTATGGAATCGGGAAATATGCACTAACTGTGGCAGTTTTTCTTCCTAACAAACAGTTCTGTAAATCTGAGATGACTTTCGCCGGATCAGCTAGCAGTCGAGCATGATAAGGCAAAAGAGAATTGCAGTTTTGTAGAAGTGTAAATAAATAGAAATCTGAACTTAGAGAGCACAGGATTGTAGACATAGCTTTTGAAAGTTTATACAGAGGATGACGTGTCTGGAAGTATTTTGAAAATGAACCGATCACAAGCACTGAAGTGTTTACCTGTGTTAGGTAATATCAACAAGTGTATCTCTCGATATGCCACTGCTTTTAGGGATTTGTTTTACGGATCCAAGGAAGTAGTTAATTTTTCTTCAGAAGACCAAAATAATCATTCTGTGCTTCCTTCGCATTATGTAATAATGGGAGTTGCGGCCAATTCGAGATGGCCAATTGAAATGACCGGCGATGGGATTCAAACCCGGGACAGAAGAGTTGGAGGCTCACCAAGATGATTGTTTGATCGCCTTCTGTTCGTCATTTAACTTTCCGTGCTCTGCTCGGAAGTGCCGGGCAAGTCTGGCAGAAGGGACGCGGCGGCCAGGCTAGTATCAGAGCTGGTTTCGGCTGGAGGTCCCCGCCTACCTGGTTGAGGCCCAAGGAATGAGGATTATCGTGGACTGGACAGGCTGAGGGGCATGGCTGAGCATAGGGGTCAGTGATGCGAATAGTGTATGCTCTGTTGGTTGAACTCTCGTTCACCGTAAATACGCGAAACTGTCAGCCAGACAAAAAAAAAACAATTACAAAAATGAAACGAGTGCAGAGAGAATAAATGTCTCGTCCTTGCTTCTTACTCACTACTTGCCTGACTTTTGTTATGATAGATTTTTCCCGGTTTTGTCGTAATTAGTGTTGATTTGGCAACTTCCTTGGTTTTAAGCCGTTGTAAGCAAAAGATATATAAGCCGGATGTGTTGATTTGCCTGGATGCCATCAGCCAACGTGAATAGCGGGATTCCGTCCAGTATAAAGACCTGCGCATGCCCAATGGTGCATTGGACATGGATGAACCAGTTTCACAGAGGCAGATCGTTTGGGTGCCCAGTGTGTTTGAATAAAATCTGATTGATTTAGTATAGGTATAACTGCTCAAAATCCGACGCCCTAGTTTGTCATCCGAAATGGAAGTAGCCATAACACAACATAACACTAAGTACGACTCATAAAACAGGAAAGCGGAATGATGATCTAAGTATTTCTTTGTCCGTGTGTTTGTACATGTGAAATCGATCACAAAATGGCATGCTCAAGGGGTTGCACACGCGTTCGGGAACAACAAGTAGGCTAAGGGAGCATAAGGGCTTGCACAAATTCGTTCTGAGCACACAAGAGATGATACTACAGGCGAATACTCATGGCTTCAGCCGTACTGGTATGAGTACAAATAACGGAAAACGAGCTCATTCGTCACGTTATTTGTTCTCACTGTGTTCTGTGAGATTTTATGGAACTGAAAGTTTTGGAGAACATATAAGGACGTAAATGGCAAACATCGAATTGGAGGTAGTCGGGAGGTGCTTTCACAGGGTCCACATGATATAACTAATTCAAAACTTCTCGGCCAATCAAGTTCGACTCGTTTGTGTTTGGACGGCTTGACTATCGGTCTCGGTTTGTAGGTTAACATGAAAGTTTTAGCTATCGCGTGAAAAACATTTGCTTTGGAACAAATGCCATTACAGTTCAGCGTGGCTGTGAGACAGGCGTCAAGTCTCCTACCGGGGAATTTTTCTCTCACACGCAGAGTACTACCGGTTTCGGGCAGGCAGTCGATAAATTATGGGATTTTATCAACCAAATCAACCCGGGTGGAATGAATATCATGTTGTCAATCGTCACAAATATGCTTCTTTTTCCGCTGCGGTTGACGCAACCAGTATTCTCATCGGAGGGCCGGCGCGGTCGAACTTGTGAAAACAAAGAATCAATACAACATTGTACGGATAGATTTTTTTTCAGTTTTATCAAAGGATTTGGAAGAAAAGCTTTACTGAATTGAGTTGAACAACTACTGCTTAATTAGGTTGATAAACCACAGGTTTAGAAAAATAGACCAGACACATGAGACCAGTCCAGGGTTGACCCAATTGCGAATGACCTACGAGACAGTTCTAAGTTGTGAAAACTTCTTTTCGAGAGTTCAGAAGGTGTAGTTCTTCGCTTTCTATGATTTAAAGTGCAATTAATTTGTTGTTCTCTGAAATTTGGTTGATTCTGTTTGTTCAAGCTTCAATTCTAAATTTTGACCCGTATCTGACTCACTCAGTCGCTCAAGCAACCAAGCAACCAAACCGCTAGTGAATCAGTTAATCAGTCAACATGTCCGTTCTACGGTGACTGTAAAGTGGGATTTGGCCGATATGACAAATGTTGAGATGATCCAAATGTCAAAAGTTGTTGACTTCGGGTGGGATTCGAACTCACACGTGATTACCCCGTGTGCTCAACCAGCTGAGTAACGAAGCCACTCTGAAGGGCTTCGGACTTTTTGCATATGGTTTACCCCGCCCAGACAACAGTAGCCCGTGGCATCTTCTACAGTGAACTAACCTGCAATTTTGACTGCCTATAGCAGGATTTCCATATGAATCAATCAGTGTCTAGTAGATGAATGCACAGATTTGTTTTGACTAATAAATGGGGTATGGAAGATTTGGATTTTTTCTTGAGTGGCGGGGTGGATGATTCAGCCAAGAGGTGGAATGCTTTCTGAAAAGGTTTGACACGGCAGAACTGTCGCATCTCTGAAAATAAACCGATTAAACCAAAACCGACAGGTTGCTCATTTCCGTCAATCAATAATTATCTTTGGTCACCTCATCCGATTTGTGGACGCAGCGAGCCAATCTTTCATGCATAATATCATCGTGGGTGATACTTTCCAAGTTGCTTTGGAGGTAGTATCTGTGAGCAACGTTTTTATCGGCGAACTTAACCCCGAAATCGAGTATGGTGTATATGAAGTAACAAATACAGATCTAACGACGATTCTTTACAATCAGAAAGAAACAGGTCCCTCGTGATCCCGAAGTTTTCAACGGGGATTTGCGCGTTGAAGCACCGCATGACGAATCATATGATATATGTATATCTATTTGCGCAGCTTGGGTGCTCAGAATCTTAGGGGGTCTTCAGTTCGAAAACAATGCAACGAGCACTTGATAGGACGGGCTCAGGTTGAGTGAATGATACTTGTGTTCAAACAACTCTGTCCTATATTAGTGTTTCACAGTAGGGAGAATAAGTTTACGAAAATCATGAAGAGTTCACAAAGTCAGCATTGACAAGTATCAATAAAAATACTACGTGTCTCAGCGTGTCTTTTTGTAATATTTTAGTAATATCAGTGCTTACTAGCGACCTACCTTTCTGTACAATTCTAGGTGCCCGTTCTTCGATTCACGACAGAGTTGTGTCGCTGGTGTTCTATTCCTTGATTTTTTTGGGCGCCCAAGCACGTGACTTTCGCTCAAAACTCCGATCGCTCCAGGCTGCTAATAGGAAAACGGAAGACAGCATGACGAGTCCAGAGTTTATGTGTTTGCGTAAGAGGACAGTATGCTATTTGAAGAAAAAAAAAACAAAGAGATCTCGAAAGCCCCCGTCCAGTAAGCTTGATGCCTTGACGGGTTGGGCTAAAGAAATTAATTTCTCACGTTTCGTCAGACCGGTTTTTTGAAGTTAACTCGGTTGATACTGCCACATCCGTGGGTGCAAGCATGTTGATTAGCTTACTAGACTGGACACGATAAAAATGATTAGCAAAATGAATTCGGAGTAGTTTTCACTACTCAGTGACTGATAGAAAGGTATTTAGTAAGTGGAAAGAGATACTGTACAGCTGTTTCATCCTTGTTGGGAATCATCAGCAGTACACATCCACCGAGCCCCCACGGGGACTCGAACCCGGAGTGAACGATTGTGAATCGAACACCTTAACCACAAGGCTATCCGGGCTGGCTCTCAACGGTTTGTTGAACATCTACACTACATGATATAGCACCCTTCCGTCACTGGCTTTTGAACGGTAACAACCCGCCTCCCACACAGCGATCGACTCCTATGATGGATGACTTCTCTGTAGGGGCCTAAGTACAACGAAGGCATTCCGTTATGAACAACCTACCGAGCTTGGTGTGTCGAGCGTTCAAGCTGCATGATGAATCATATTATATACAAATCGAATTTCCTACTACTCAATTGCAAATATTAACCAAGCTCTGTAGGTTGTTCATAACGGAATGCCTTCGTTGTACTTAGGCCCCTACAGAGAAGTCATCCATCATAGGAGTCGATCGCTGTGTGGGAGGCGGGTTGTTACCGTTCGAAGCCAGTGACGGAAGGGTGCTATATCATGTAGTGTAGATGTTCAACAAACCGTTGAGAGCCAGCCCGGATAGCCTTGTGGTTAAGGTGTTCGATTCACAATCGTTCACCCCGGGTTCGAGTCCCCGTGGGGTCTCGGTGGATGTGCACTGCTGATGATTCCCAACAAGGATGAAACAGCTGTACAGTGCTTCCATGGTTTTCAATGGTGAGTTGAGCGTTCAAGCTGCATGATGAATCATATTATATACAAATCGAATCTCCTACTACTCAATTGGAAGCAGATACGTCTATTCTTCACACCTGCGTGACAGAAAATTTTGAGTTCCGCGTACAGTGCAGATACTTGTTCGAGATTTAGAAGTCGAACACCACTCGCAACTAATCAAGCAGAGATAAAACAATAGGATGTGCCGTTTGCCACACTATTCCTAAGAATAAAAAATCCTAATTTTCCAAGAAGTGGAATAAAACATTTTGTGCTCATAAAACTACATCCAGCACTGATGACATTGATGTATACCAACTCAACACAACTTTCATATATCCTTTCTGCGAACTTTCTCATTCTCACTCTCTCTGTATCAGTGTAGACTTTTCTGTCTGATATAGTTAAAGTTCGTCTCTAATCTAAAGACTTGTCTTTTGCACTTCCGGGTAGTCTCTTCTCTGCCATTTTTAGGCACGGAGCTGGACATCTTTCGAAATCCATGGTAACATCACCACATGAGTTCCTGTTAAATTGTTCATTTCCTGATTTTTGGAGACAAGCCGCCGGTATTTCAATTCCTAAGGTTCCCAACAAACCTGATACAAAAAATTGTTCTCATCTGTTGGCTATGATATCAGTAACACTAAGAACCTACCTGAATTTACATCTCGATCCTTGTCAGTTAGCCTACTGACCCGAAAGATTCACTATTGATGCAGAAGCTTCCTTATTCCACTTCGTAATGAAACCCGCCTAGTCTGTCAGTTGTTCATTTCTAGATTATTCCTCAATCTTCGGTTCGAAAACCCGCCTTTTTATTCTTCCTCAAAAGCTAGAAACTTTTAATTGTCTCTCACAAACCCTAGCCTGACTCTCTTACAATTTCCACAAAGGAGTTTTCAAAATCAAGACCGGACACAAATTCTGGAATACTCTTGGACAGTGTGTTGTCTCCCTTCCTATTTCTCACGGGTATCAGTGACCTGCCAATTTCTTCCCCGTCTTAAGTGTTTAAGTATGCTGATTTGGTCGTTCTTTGTCAGACCTTTTCCGATTTTCGGATTATAGAAACTCCATTAAAATCGCATCTCAAATAGAACATTTTTCCGTCCACCTGGTTTAAAACTGCAGTTCTTCAAATCCCGTGAATAGATTAATCAATTCCAGCGCCCTTTCCCAGCAGATTGTGTTTTCGTTAATTCTAACTCCTTATCCAGAATGAGTTCTTACAAATACTTGGGAGTTGACTTTGATAACAATCCACGATGAATAACTCACAATCAAAACAGTATTAGAAAACGACGACTTTTCTGTTTATGATATACAAAAAAGCAGACATTTTTGGACACCATAGTCGGTTATTTCTAAGTTCGTGTACGAATGTGTTCTTCCTGTTTTGCTCCACCTTTGACCTGCAATTCTTCCCGGTCTTCTGAAACAGGACTTTAAAGTTTTTTGCAGTGACTTGGTAGTTTGATGTCACGCTTCATCTATCCCCGCCGATAATCTTTTGACTGAACTCGTTGATCTGCGCACTGAGTCTTGAGTATACGGAAAAAGCACTTGATTACCAACAGAAAGCAGGGCGTAGGAGAACATATGTTTTCGAAGATTTTATTCTTAGGCGAATTACCATCATATTTATATGAAACAAGATAAGGGGCAAAAGAACACATTTAGTCAGTTAGTCAATCAATCAGTCAGTCATTTGATTGGTTAGATGATCAATCAATAGATAAACTAGAGACATGGAGAAATTGAGTGTCACAGTCAGAGGCCTGCATTAACACCACATTCGGGAATAACGTGATCGACCTTCGGCCACGAAAGTTCAAGTGCCTCGACTGATTGATTAAATAAATGTGATTTTAATTGGCTTGAGAATAAAATCACCGTAAACATATGTTCGCCTATGCTTTGCTTTCTGATATTGAGTCTTGTTTGAACCTAGCCCACAAGATACGTAAGGACTCTGCTCATCCGTTGCACACAGACTTGTCCTTTTGTCGCTCGCGTTCATCCACCCGTTCTGCTTTCGATCACCTGTCCTAGCGAATAAATCTGCACCAAAACTCCCCGATAACCTGCCTTGCTCGGGTTCTGGCCAATGAGGAGGAGAAGATGAAGCTGAGTTACTTACAAAACTTCATAATTAACTTCATTTCGTTTATTCTCTGACCAACAGAAACACAATTTAGTTAGAACTTTTCTGTTTGTGTTTGTCTAAATATTTTGCCAAATGTGACATCTTACTTATTTGTCACATTTGATTTTTCCGTATAGCGAGTGAAATGTTGGTAGACCGCTTGCAGAAACCCTCTCTGATTTGTTCTTTGCAAAACACGGCCAGGCGAATACGGTCATTCTCAGTGAATCTTAGGCGTGCCAATACAACACAACATGCGTACGACGAGATACAAGAAGAACACCGTCAAGAAAAAGGAATGTTAGGGACGTGCTTTCAATTCTGTTGCGACACAGGTTTATCCGGAGACCGGATGTGAGAGGATCATCCCATGCAAAACAGGGAAGATTTCGGATCGTTCAGGACCTTCAGTTGGTTGATGAGTAGGTTGTTTGCTGGTTTTTGGTGGTCATATTTAGTCCCTCGTCTTGTTTGCGGTCTGATTAAAATCCCTTCTCTGGATTCCTTAAGAAATGACCCCTTATGCAGTAACCACGCTGAACTCGCCATTGAAATCCATGAGAGCACAGCTTAAAAGTGTCTTACTACGTGTTAGAAATCAGTGGTTGCGAAGCGCCCTAACTAAGTCCCAAACAGAACTAATTGAAAGGCTTAACACTCCTTATCACTGGGCTATCTCGACTTGTCACGAACTAATAGCACATAATACAGCACTCATCCATCAGTGGTTTCGTGGTCGGTACCAACCAGTAGTCACGCCTGCTAGTGAAATAAAAGCATCACATACAATCTATAGAGACTGACTACTTTATCAGTTTGAGTGACAGGAGATTCCTATCAGTGATGAAACTGTTGTATACTGAGCACTTCTGTGATTTGCAATGGTGAATTGTGCTTAAATGCCGCATAATGGATCGCTTCATAAACAACTACAACCCCATACTACTTACGCTGATCTTTAGATGCGTTTTAATTGTCAACGCTCCCAGAGAGGAGTTGTTCCGCATCACAGGTAAGCAAGCTGTGCAAGTTCCTTTTAGGTGTCTCTCGTAAATTCTCAATTCTCGATCGCCAAAGGATACAACTCTGGCTGGCTCTTGTTCGCGAGAATGATCCTGGATATTTCTCTCTCTGTTTTGGGGGGTGAACCTTTTTCCTTTGGTTTATCTGGCCACAAACTACCACAGGTTTTTCAGGGAAACGGAACTAGATGTTAGTTGTTTCATTCATTGTTGCTTTGTTTCTTGTCAGAACAGGTGTTAAACGCGTGCGATTACCGTTCCGTAACCAAATCTCTGCAAACTGTTATTGCTTTCGTGCGCACCCACATTTCTTGTTTGTTTATAAAGTGTAAAAACAAGGACGACTTCTGCAGCTCAATCAATATACCCGCCCTTCTTCGCTCATAAACTCGCATCGATCGGTGTACCGTATTTGAGGAAATCCTTTCGACTCCCATTTGTTCAACCTGGCTGCAGAATAACTAATCACGTGACTAAACACTGAAAACCGGTGACCAGTGGATTTTGTTTGTAGCACGCTACTCTTCAGTGGAAAGTGCAACCCATATGGTTGGTTATCGTTCGGCATTGGAGATAAGTTGAGACGATGCTAATTGATCGATAAATGTGATGCCCGATTACGGATACGTAGTTCACTGGCCTCCTGCAGACGATTGGATAGACCCTCGTGGATATGAAATAAGCAGTCGGATTCTCTACTTTTGTATAATTTGACCACTCAGAAATCTGGCAGCAGTATCCCAGTGTATCAAGAAGTATCCTTGGAGAAATTTGCACTAATTGTCGTTCATCCAATTTCAGTGTTAGTAGATTTTAGATCGCCTGTGGTGATCCGTCACGCAGCACAGAAGACCAAGTAACTCATAGCTGAAAATCACTTGAAACTCTCTACGACTGGTATACCTAGTTTATACCTTCAGATATAGCGGCTTACCAACCCGTGGTGGCCGAGTGGTTCAGAGAGTTTACTTATCACTTCGGATGTCGGAGGTCTAATCCCAGCACGGCTGCCGGTCACTTGGATGGTAGACAGTAATCCAGTGTCGACCGGCTTGTTACCAAATCTAATCAATCCAGGCCTTAGATAATTCTCCAGCCCAAGCTTCAGGTTAGGTTTCAGGTTATTCTCAATAGTACAGTGAGCCTTCCATTTTATAGGGTTTGACCTTTCTACAAAATGTATGCGCAAGCACGTAATAAAAAGCGGCCTGTAAACGGGAGTGTATGACGGTTGCATATTAGGCTATCCAGGTTGACACTCAATAACTCATTTCACGCCAGACTGTTATTAGTCAGTCAACTGTATTTTGATATGAATGATGGAGATTCTGTGGATGAAAAAATGAGCTGGCTCGATGCCGACAGTCTTTCTCGCACACACACACACACACACACACACACACACACACACACACACACACACACACACACACACACACAATGAAATGGGAGAAAAGAGAATTGAAATGATAAAATTATGTTCTTTGATAATTTTTCAAAGGCTGAAAGTGCGATTATCATCGAATAATTTGGCTTACGTCGTCAAAAGTGGTTACGGTTTACGCAAGCTTGTTCACAAAGAACTCTATGGTTTATGATCAGAATACGTGAAATTGAAAACGCGTGAGGGCAGTACCGAAACTTGATGGATACGTAGCCTGAAGAATGGATGGAAAGTCTAGCCCTCGAAATCTTTAATTTAGAAATAGGATTTTGTATACGATTTCAAAAATATTTTCTCAGCATTGATCTGGGCAAAGAGGATTGTCATTGCTCTTTGGTGTTCATGCCGATACGTTGAATACAATAAAAGCATGTCGTCCACAGTCCAAACTGTCTTTTTCACTTCTGAATATGACGGGATAATTCAGTCCTTGGTCATCATAGTTGTTAACAGCTGGGACGAGGTTGTGAGCTGGAGACCAACAATGCAGTCTACCAAAAGATTATCTGCCTTTGGTGGGGTTTAAACATCACCTATATGACCTCTGATCAGGTAATTTCATCACACAGTTACCGACGGTCATTGGCTATGAGGCATTATGTGGCTGGACTATGAACAGTATACCAACAGTTCTCAAATGATTGGTAGAATTAATCGTGTTATCAAATAAATGATTGGTCAGTTTACTAATTAACTGACTGACTGAATGACTAGCCGACTATTTGATCAACTAAAATGAACAGATTTAATGGGTTGACTTTCAGAATTTATCGGATTCGTCATACTTTTGAACTGAAGACCAAAACTGTACCATCTTTCTTAAAGAAGACAAGAACGACTGAATTTGAGGTCAATGAAGTTCAGATCAACCCTGGACAATGTCTGTATCGACTTAACTTGAGTTTTTCGTTAAAAACAAGATGGATTTGACAGAAATGAAGTCCATCTGATAGACTTGTCTCTATACAAGGTTTACCATTTTTCTGAAATTTTAGATAAGTAAATCAACTATTCACGGTACTGAAATGCCATCAAATCGCGACTGGGTAACCCGTTATCGATTGAACAGAATAGGAACCGGTCATTTTTGGTTGGTTGAAAGGTGGTTCACTAGGCTGTCCTTGTCACACAGTTTGCCGTGCACAATAACGTTTGATTCTGTGAACGCTGAAGTTGTCTTCTAATCTTTGACGAAGAGTTTTGCAAAGCTATTTAACAGCAAACCAATGACACGGAACTTTAACCTGATTATACATCTCTTATCAAAGTCTCCATGTTACCACAGTAATAAAACTAATAATAATATCGCTATAATTATTCTTACACCCCCCTAGTTTATTATGCAACAGTAACACAATACCTCTGCTGAAAGTGGAAGGGATCGGTGGTTACAGATTTCTGACATGGGACCACGTGACCTAAATCTCTCCAAGAAGACCACTTGACCGGCATCGGTCAGTCTCACTCAGCATATCAACTGTCGGCTTTCGTAACCTCTTCTAGCGAACAGACACATTTTTGAACATCACCCTAACACCGATATCCAACGAGTCAAACAACTCACTACACTACGTCTCACCTGTATGAATTTACTTTACAATCCTCAGTCTTCAGTGGTGTTAGTAGATGGGCTCAAGGTTCGAATTTCAATATTTATTGAACTTTGATTTTAGACAACACCGCACATCAAACCAATCCGATACTCCTCATGAGATACATTTGTTCCGGATCACTCCACATTTTCGGTGTTATCTTTTCTTTTATGATCTTTACAGCCATGAGGTGACCATGCGCATGTGGCGAATAGTTACCCTAACTGAACGGTGAAATTTTTCATCTTGAAACAAACGCGATTCTTTAGAATTAAACTGCCTCTGCAGCGTAAAGATATAATTGTGTGGACGCACTAAGTTTCAAACGCAGGTGTGAGCCTTGGATGGATAAATTGGACATGCAAGCAGATCACCACACCTGACACAGAACCATATAATTCTGGTCCAGCTTAGAGAATGAAAAACTCATTCGATACAGCAACTGTTCACGGCAGTCATTTTCGTTTCTTCATGATAAGACATGGAAAGCTTCCACTGACTTACAGATGGGTAGGCCGTTTCTCGAGAGCAGATGACTGGTTTCGCGGCTATAGCTGTTCATCAGATAAGCGTACTCAGTACTCCTCGGTTCATTCACACGTGTGCGTGCACACAGCGAAGTGTTTTTATTCACCATCATCTCACTTTTGCATCAGAGTGTGAGTGGACTGTCTTCTCAGAAACGTTTACTAGAGAATCACAACAGTGATTTTGATGACAGTGCATTTTGGTTAGTCGGAGCTAACCCAGTGAACGAGGGCACTGCGGTCACTGGTTGAGATAATCGCCAAACGGGTTGTGTGCTTCCGAGAGAATTTATCCACCCGTTGTTACATACTACTTACATCAGGAATTGTATAACACTTATCAAAAGTCAGCCCTTCATGGAAAGTACACAGTTCATTGTTACAGTATGCAAAAAGGCAATGTCAACCATTGATAAATATTTTGCAGTTTAAGCAACTTTCAGCACCGACTCGACTGCGTTACTTAGGATGTACCAAATAAAAGCCGAGGCACGATGTCATTGATGTGGTATTACATAACTATATCCAACACTTCCTTCTTGTTTGGAGAAGCTCCTACTTGAACACCGGCTGGTAACTTTGCCCACTGCAAGTTCTAGACAGTGAATGCTCCTCACCCCTTTCTCATCCATTGCGATCTCGTTCTTCCCACTTTCGTTGTCTCCGCGGTTGTTTCTGTCTTCCTCATCATCCTCTTCCTCCGATTTTCTCAAATGCACCCTCTTTTTTCTTATCTGACGACCAGCGGAGTGTATTAGGTATGATTTCTTTGTTCCGCGAGCTAGTACCTCTCCTTTAGTCCAAGATTTTTCTGTCGTTTCCATTGGTTGGTTCCAGACTGTGCCACCTGGCTCGAGTGGATGTAGTGGTTTGGTTCCCCGGTATTAAAGTCTTTTTTGCACTGCAATTCGCTTCTTCAGTTTCCGTTGGACTACTGAAGCCATCACAACATCTGGGTTCAATAACCCAGCAGATACGGGTAGGATCGTACGAGTCTGTCTTTCAAATAGGCGTTTCTTCGGGCTTGTTCCCACCATTGAAGAAGACATGTTTCAATGCTCTAGCAGAGAGATAAACGGATCGATGCCCTAAGCCTAGCACTCCTTAAATATCATCTTCGCCTGTTTGGCAGCGCTCTGCCGTTGGACCGTTGGACTGAATGTGGTAAGGACCTGTGGTGTGATGACTGAGAAGTCACATATCCGAGAATTGCTGCAATTCCGTGATGCGAAACTGAATATCACCGTTGAAAGTCACTCGAATCGGGATTCCATGTGGTGCAAAATCGGCTCGTATTTGTTGATAATTTTTGCAATTGTTCCTGTTTTCAGAAGGTCGACCTCGGAGAAATCACTGTGATAATTGCCATTAAGTAACTATCATTTCCGGGATAAAAATGTATTCAAAGCCCCTAATTTGCCAAAGCCGGTCAGGTATTGGGTGCATCTCCATTGTTTCCCTCTTTTTTGGATTCGCGATTCGCCACCACCTCTTTAATCTGTTCTGCCGTACTGTATCAGTAGTGCGTCTCTCCAGTTCGGCTGATAATTGCATTGGTGCCTGCATGTGAACGGTATAACAGACACAGGGCTTCTTTTCGAAAGGTTTACCGTACGGGGAAATGCTCACCTAGAAAAATCAGTTCATCCTGTGTTGTTAGCTTATCACGAAATTTGAAAAAGAGGTTTTAATTCTACCAGTACACTTCTTTTGACTTCATCTCAGCCTTTTGCTTACACAACGTACACTGCTGCCGTTTGTTTCTTTCTCGGCTTCAGCTTATTTCTATTCGCAAATTGTTCACGTCCTGCTGTGCTAATCCAAATGGGCACTCGTTCCGTAAAGGAAAAGTTACCAGACCAATTTGACTACTATAGCGCCGTATGTATAGGGTTACGATGGGACTACAATATACTGGAACTGCAGCCTTCATGAAAAGCGGCTTGGTGTAATCAAATGGTAATTATTGTTCAAATGCCCGTGTCCACGTTTATTCCTCATGTGTTAACCAGCGGACCAGAGTCATCGATTTCGCTAACTCTGATGAGGATATGCTCAGATGGTTGATCGTTTCATTAAAAAGAATGACATCGTATCGGTTGGCACAGGCATGTCCCAAGTTGCGTTCACCTTTTCCAGTTCCTATTTGATACCTTCGTTTGTGAGAATTTAGTCGTGGAACTTGACTGCTGTTTGTCCGGTCTCAGTTCAATTCGATCTCGGACACAGCCTTGGAGAAAAGGACCAAGCCTGTACTTCCTGACACTTTCACCATGAATTAGAACAACATCTGCTATGCAGAATTCTTCGGGTAAGTCGTCTACCGCTTGGAGACTCCTCTTCTGAAATATTTTTCTAGATACGTTCATGCTGAGTGGTAATCGCCAACAACGGTGACAGTCATATGTTGTCATACGTAGTCAAATAACTCGAGGCTTCATCGAACTCTGAAACCAGATCAACATTTTGTACAGCACTGCAGGTCTGATAACTCAGGTAGAATATTGTCAAAAGCCGGTAACGAGAAATAACTTCTGAAAGCTTTGTATAATCGTTTAGGATCAGTGCATATGTGAAGTTCCTCAGATGCTTCGTCACGACCACAATTTGACTCACTGAGTCTGTCGGTTCATCAACTTTATCCAGGACGTCTTTCGTAATGAAAATGTCCTACTGGTGTTCAAACAGTTCACGAATAAAGAGTCAGATGACGCGAAGGACGCCGTTTCACATCGTGTACCCTCGTGGATCAACCCATGATATCGGCTTATCCTCTCCTAGAAGCTAATAGCGTCAGAGTATAAGTGAGTAAAATTGCAATGAGTCAGTTTTTGTCAACCCAGGATTAATTTGAAAATGCAAACTGACTGGGTTTCTTGGGGATCGTGAAGGGATGCCTGCTTTCAAATCTGGATTATAAGAACACTCTCCCTCACCTCAAGTCCTACCATATTCTCTTGTACATTTGAACTATACAGTAATAATAACAATAAAATGATCAAGTACCTGCTTTACTTAATCCTGCTTCCCGAGCAGGGAGTAGCCAATTCAGGGACGAGCTTTTTGCGGTCTGCGCACGACAAATTTCACATAAATCTTCCCCCCAAGTCTCGTGTGCACGGAGGCAGAATAAAATTAATAGTGTAATCGGTCTTTCGAGTTATGGGGTATACGGCTTCCCCCCCCCACCCGGCACTAATGTGCAGACATGTAACAACAAGAAAGGAATAAACTTGGAAGGAATCACTCATATCAAGTACACACCTCGTTATCTCCAAGGTGACCTGGACGAGTGGGTACGGAAGTTGATCAGATTTGACAATATCTTTCGGATACAGAGATGAACATCTTTCTTACTGATCAATCAGATGCGATTAGAATTGTGAAAAAGCAACTACACCCGATTCATCACCAAAATGGTCCTGTTGACTTGCTTGCACTTTGATAGAAAAAAAGCCATATATAGGAGTTGCAAAAACGTTCCATTCATATTAGTGCACTAGTGTGTGGTTTCGTAGGGAGAAATTATCCCATAGAAAAACTAAACAGTACCACAGTGGAACCGAATAGGCTAAAGTGTTCAGATTTATTGCATATCATAGCCGACAGCCAATAAATGCAAATGTGACCCTGTCATCTATTTTCTCAGTGTATACAATCCTGTCTGGCATTTTCAAAAGCCATGATATCCCGGGGAATCTGAGTTATTCGGTACGGGTTTACACACTCAGTACAAATTTTAGAAAATGTATGTGAAGAATATTTAGTAAGCACGAAGTAAGACGCATTCCCGGTTAGAAATGGACACGTTCAAATCTATTCTTTACCGTTTGCTTTGCGCGACAAGAATCCACAAAAGTTGCTATGCGATCGATAACAATTCGTTCCCACCTGAAGACTGAATGAAAAGTCGCTGACTGCCGCTTCATCTCCCAAGTGTGCGTTTTCCGTGTAGTTGAGGGAATTAGTCCAGATGGCCACTATTATAGGCAATCGGAGATAACTTTCGACTGCTGCACTAACTTTACCAGTCTCTCGATCCCAATTTTCGCACCTTTGTCCGCACTCCTACCAATTGCATTCCCCCGATTTCGCCTGACCTTACATTTCAGAAGCCCATCGTTTGTCTTATCATTGTCACGCATCAAAGAGGATGGAGCGCAACTATTTGGAAACACGTGGAATACACAGCCAAGAACAAAAGAATCGATCACACTTCGTGTTTATCAGATCTCCAGAAATGCGACCCTGAAATCATAAGTATCCCCAGCAGCGACTGCGTGTGCGCCATGGTGTGTGTGTGTGTGTGTGTGTGCCTGTGTATGCGTACCGATATAAGACCCTCAGAACCGGTGATCGACCGACATCAGGAAACCGAGAACAACTTATTATCAATTGCGCGTGAAGGAAATAAGTACGTCAAACTGTAAGTACCAGGACATTTTCGAAAAGCTGTAATTCTAGCGATTAAGACTAAGAGAATTAACTACATAGGAATTAACATACACTTCAACACAGTACTAGGCAAATTCTTTCCCGCAATCCCCGTCAGAATTATAATCATAATCATAATCATAGTCACCATCATCATCATCATCATCATCATCATCATCATCATCATCATCAATACCATCATCATCATCATCATCATAATCACCCGAATCATCATCATCATCATCATCATCATCATCATCATCATCATCATCATCATTACCATCATCATCATCATCATCATCATCATCATCATCATCATCATCATCATCATCATCATCATCATCATAATCACCCGAATCATCATCATCATCATCATCATCATCATCATCATCATCATCATCATCATCATCATCATCATTACCATCATCATCATCGTCATCATCAACAACATCATCGTTCTTTTAGTAAAATTTGGTCACCTAGAATAAGTGCTCCTCTAGAGGTGAGTATTCGGCCGTTGCACGGTCGTGTAGATTTATGGAACCAAAAAATTTTCTTTAACTCAATGATGCGTGGACTTTAGTTCAGAAAATCTTTGGTTAGGTTTGATGAATGTACAACAGAATATTTGTAATGTTTTGAGCAACCACGTTAGTGTTTCTGTTTCTCTCGAGTAGAAGATTGAGGGACACGTTTGACAAGATCACACTCAAGTGAATGTGCGATGTCAGCTGATGTTTTTCGACACAGTTTGGACCAAACATTCGAAAGTTGCAAAATACTCAGAAGTGTGCACGCTCAATATGCCACCGTATGTAGAAATATGCCTGGAGGGAGTGCATATAGGTTTAAATTATTTCACTAATAGACGGGCAAAGATAAAAGGAGATTTATAAAGCCCTTATGAATGGATACAAGCACGTACAAGGCGTTTAATTGAACAACAAATGGGTGTGGAGAACGTTTTAAGAAGTGATACTTCAAGGGTTAGCTTCCTAACTTGGACATCTTCGGCTTCGTGTTGGGATTAGGTTTATATAGTTTACTTGCGTATCTCGGGCAATGTCGTTTCCGTTCATGTATACTTAAGGAGTACATTCGAGAGAAAATAAATGTGTACATTCGAAAGTGTGAATAGTCAGAATGTGGTCCGGTGATCGATACACTTTTCTGCAAAAAAGGAAATGCGGAGTCACTTGCCTAAGACAAAACAGATTCTGAGACTTCAACGTGTTTGTCGACCAGTGAATTGTCGAAGCTCAACGTGGTAGCAAGGTACGAATTAAAGAAAATTGGTAGTGAAATGGAACCTTGTAAAACACCCGACTCTGAAGGTGTTGCGGTGGAAGGCCTGTTACAGTATCGTGTAAATTGTTGGCTTTTAGCGAACGAATTAGAAAATAAAGTGATGATCGAAAGTTGAACACCTCTTTTGACAAAACTGAAAAGGACACCGTGATCTAAAAAGATATTTGTGACATTTTCGTCGTCCTGTCTAGTGGTGACAGAATGTGACGGACTAATTAGGCAGGGACATTCGTGGTGGGGTATGTACAGTGGTAGGCAAGTTGGGTGGGATCGAATGCGTTCACTAGTGATTTCATCCTTCGCAACAGAAGTTACTCGAATATCTTTAGAACAAAGGGAGAGCAAGCAATGGACAAAACTTTGAGAGGTCCTTCTTTAGTATACGCGCAATGGAAGTCACCT
The DNA here is from genome assembly GCA_948099385.1 of Fasciola hepatica. NCBI lineage: Eukaryota > Metazoa > Platyhelminthes > Trematoda > Plagiorchiida > Fasciolidae > Fasciola > Fasciola hepatica. The sequence continues at coordinate 5,437,762 of CANUEZ040000146.1, forward strand.
TTTGTTTTGATCCGTCCCACTTGCTCTAGTGAGAAGTCATTGCTTCCGTCGAATCACCTCGGTTTATTGGCTCAGAACCCACAGTTTATATAGGAAGAAAGAATCACTGTCTCCGACTAATTGGTTCCAACTTGCATTGGGTAACCTCCATTCCGGCTGATTGATAGGGGATATGACGAGCCACCACTTGACGGGAATCTTTTCTAGTCCGCTTTCCTGTCGATCGCGAATCCGTTCTTTCAAGTCCTGACATGGATTATAAACGTAGGGTAACTTTTATCTGCTAGCTAGACTAGGCTGCCAATTGAACGATGTGTCTGACCATAACCTCATGCCCTCCAGCAATCTGAAGTGCTTCTCTTTCGCAAGCACTGAGTGAATAAACCAGATAACACAGGGAATGTGGTTGATACCTCTTTTTTCACTAGCACCGGAGATACTCTGTCGGGCCCACTGGCTCACTTCCTTTGCTATCAGGTTAATTCTTCGTAAACTTCCGGGCAGTCTTAAGTACAGATGAGACATTCCTTTAGAAACGTGTCCTCCGAGCCTGCTTTGCGAATGGGACAAGTGACTTTGTTGAAACTCTGACTGAGGACCTCCAAATTCACTTTTTGTTTGCAACCGGTAGATGAGGTTCCGCACAATTGCTTTAGCATGTTCCAAGATTCACGATAGTTTTTGTTGCATAGTATTGCCTGAGTGTATATCGCCACGTTGTGTCAGTTTAACTTTTCCCTTATTTGAATTGAAACTGCTTTCACTGATGCGTAGTCCTTGAAATTGTGTGCTCTTTCCTTCCGTTGACAAAGCTGCTTGGGTCTTGGAGAGAAAAACTCGCCGATTGGAATTTAAACATTCCTCCAAGGGCAGCAGTTGTTGTAGCTATTTAATTGATCACAATGACTTGACGGACCGTAGTGCAGGAAGATATGAAAATCTGACAATCCAGTCGTTTCTCGGAGCTACAGAAGAGAATCAGAGTCACTTTTCCGTCCTCTATGTTTACCATCAAGGCTTTGTATAAATTGTTTGGCGATCGGTCTTGCTGCAGATCGTGGGAGTGACTTCAACAGTTGCATAATCAGAAGTCCCCGTAGGCAAGTGACGCTTTACGCGGAACAGTCTTTTGTTATTCCCAAAGTAGAGCCAGTTTTGCGTTCATTTTGATTGGAAAATTTCCGATGTTAACTCAAACCAAAGCAGTTAGGAAGCTAACACCATATATATATATATATATATATATATATATATATATATATATATATATATATATATATATATATATATATATATATATATATATATATATATATATATATATACTCCTTTTACTTCCTTTTGTATTTATTACGCAACTAAGTACAACAATTCATGAAGGGGGCTGCGGCCAATCAAAGGCTGTCAAACGGGGAAATAACAGGGGGTGACGGGAATCGAACCCAGGTCTTTATTATCCATAGTCCACGATGATAACTGTCTGACCACAGCCCGTTAAGATCTCCGCTCGTTATGTTATGATATTTTATAATGTACTCCATTCTCTTCTTTTCTTTCTCTTACTCTGCTATCTCCCGCCACAGGATGAGTCGGCTTCATGAATATCACGAAAATTATTTATGAAGATTCTTGGGATATAGTAAGAGGCTGTGTCCCCAGCACCTTTCAGGACTGTTTTACTACTTGGTGGCCCAGTCCGGAGTAGGAAGTAAGTCGACTGTACCTCACCAGGCTTTTTTGTTCGAGGATGCATCTCTAGCCTTTTCACAATCAACTACAATCTGCAAGGCAAAAAGGCTGTTCCAAATGGGTCAGTGGCCTGATATTTGGCTCTTTCTGGAATACCGGATCTTGTAAGTTGGACGGTTTTCCGTCGTGGCCACCAGACCAGTAGATCTCGTCCGCCAATTCAGGAATATGTCTTCGCATGCCGAACACCGTCTCGCCCAGGTTTTAGACGTCGATTGCCCTCAACCTGGTTTGGTCTGTCTGTCAAGAGGTTTGTCTGGATGTGGCCATTGATGTATGTTTCAGCTTCGTGAAGTCACGAGTAACAGTTGGTTAGGTGATGAGGACCATGGAAATGGAGAATGTCCCAAATGACACTAGAGTCTGCCACCTCAGATACGCTACTCCTCTTAGACATCCTATACACCCTTAAAATACCCCAATCCACTACCGTAATTCGTTAAGATCGCTGGACCTTTCGATTTGACTCCCAAGCAAGTTCCTATTCAGAAACTGCCTCATTCATCGAAATGGTTTTCATAGAAACCGGAACACAGCCCAGCTCGAATCGTTTTTGGAAAAGGCCATCAAACGAGACAAATACACTTCCTACGTCCTACGTATATCTTCACCTGTTTGAATCTGATTCTTGTCTTCTCACCTCTAACTTTCACTCTCGGTCGACACAAAACTGACTTATCCTACCTTTTACTTAAGCTCAATGGTAAATCCGCTTCCAAATTTATCATTTGTTTCCTATCTTCGTTCTAAGTTCACCTTACATACGGGTGATATTTGATTTCATTTGATATTGGTTTCCGTTCCCAGATAATAGACGTTCACATAACTTTTGGTTGACGGATCACAGATTTTCTGTTCTCTGCCCCCAGTTCACCCGTACATCCCGACCCTTTGCGTCGAATTGGTTTACTTTTGAGCAGCTCACTACACGCAAATGCAATCACGTACACACAACACGGCTGGCAGTTCACAGACTTGATTGCCTCGTTCATTTGTGTGTACCCGACTTCCCTCATTCGATTGGTTTCCGTCTCAGTGACACATCGCTGTAATCTCTGCCTTATTCACGCGTATCACGTGTTTACTCTGAACACATTCCGTTTGACTACCGGTGACCAGGTTCATTGGCGTTTCGGAGTCAGACGAACGCTGTCTTATACGCTCCTTGACACAGCGGCTGCTATCCTTGTGAAAAAGCTTGCGTTACAAGCTTTTTCATGAATCGATGGGCATATTCTATGGGCTGCTATCTTTGTTTCACGTACCGTAATAGACGGTGCCTTTTGCTAAAGTACACAAACCCTTTGGACACAGCTGCGTGCTATTTTACTGCGCCCTGGTGCACCTTCTTTCGGAAATTGCTTTGAAAGGCTACCATAACCGAGGTACCTCAAGATCTGAGGTTTATATTACTCACTAATTAAAATGATTGTTTATTATTTAGTAGAACCGTATATCCAGACACTCTCGGTGTTCTATACTTTCGTTCCGAGACTTTACGCGTATCTCATTTGTGCGGTTGTTCACGGAAGAGCGGCCTCACTCTAATTCCGTGAGTGGAATTAACTCGCAGTTTGATCGATCGACTGTGACCTAATAACCAGATCGGTCAGACAGGACATGCATCTCGATCGATACCGTCTTTGCTCTTGATCTGGTCCTTCGGCCTTGTGACCTTGAACAGTGAATTCATCCAAGATCTACTCTATGCAAGGTTGTTATCAGGCAGATATATATATACATACATATATATATATATATATATAATGTACATATATATATATATATATATATATATATATATATATATATATATATATGAATATATAGTTGTTGCTCCTCGCTGGGTATCTTCTCCTACCTTTTCTACTTCCTTTTATGACGTAATGATGGTACGATACTCCAGGAAGGAGGCCGCTTCCAATTTGAGGTTGGCCATTAGGGAGTGACTGGTAGCGGCACGGAGATTTGAACCAGGAAATGAAGAGTTCAAACCCCAGTATGATGACTGTTTGACCGCCGCCCGTCGTTTCCGGTACCCATTTGTCTGCCATTTACTTTCAATATTTAACGAGTAACCGTATTATCGTCTTTCTAGAGGCTGGCCGCAAGAAGCTCACTCGGATCTATCAACGAATCATAGTAGTGGTTCTGCAGTAATTGAGGGGCAATGAGAAGAGTCCACTTACACTTAAATCAGGTGTTTGCGGACCAATTGGTACAATGTTTCAGGATGGAAGACTCAACCAATTACAGAATACTGATGAAAGCCCAGTGGGAACACAAAACCCTAAATGTTCTTGGTAATTTGCTCAGATACGGGAAAGAGACCGATTCCGGTTAACGTACTTGTCGGTCGTGGTTCGAAACAACAACTAGAACGACTTTAGGAAAAAAACAAATTTCAGTAGACACACGAATGTAGCAAAGCTGACAACTGAGAGGAGGAGCACAGCTATTTCCGGGGTACCGTAAACAGATTGACTTATTCCTCTAATTTCAGCCCTCTTTCTGTATATGTTGTACTGTATGTACCACCTTGAGCATAGTTATGCAAAGCTTTTCAGTCAAAATAAAGTTACGGAGAGAAACAGGATTTCGCTTCAGACAGGATGATATCGTTGTCTGTTAGGACACGTGCTAGAAACGGAACAATAGAATTCCTGTACAAAGGAAATCTGCAGGGAAGCAGTTTATACCCAGACCGGGTCGATACGTGGGACTGACAAAGAGTAAGGTCAAAATGCAATGGGGGCTAACTGTCAGAAAGGATTTTCTGTATAAACACAATGGATGACTTTATGTAGTTAGCGCATGACTCCAAGACTAGGTCACTCAAGGTTATACCGGAAAAGAGACTAACGATACGTAAGCTTCTGTGAAGAGTGAGGCAATTCCTTTTTTAGTAATCCTGGGAAAATGACAAGGGAACAGTAAAGAACGATAGGTAATATACATTGTTTTACAAAAGTGAAAATAACAGACTGTGGAGCACTAAATTGTACTAGTTATCTAAATTGATACGACGAGTGACGCAGTTTCCCTACTGTGATTTCAATGTGCAAAGACCTGGGCAGATTATGCTGCAGCGTGCCACCCAGATATTTCGCACTGTCATTACGTGCGAGGGGAATGGAATTATTGGTGGAACCGTCTTCAATGAAATGGGAAAAGAAAGTGAAAAAATACACTCCTGTCATTTATTACTGTTCAGCGGAAGACCAGAGTGATTATAAAAGTTCTGATTACGTGAGAGATTAGCGCTGAATTCGTCTAAGTTTGGTTTATGTTAGACAGACCTAACCAAAACAAGGTCGTTAGCGCACCTAAAGATGCGGACTGGGTGAGAGACAGGCTAATCATTCATGTATGTACGGAGAAAGAACAACACATTGAAGTACATCGGCACTGGTTAATAGATGTTCGGATACCTTTCCACTCACTTTGATACACTGCTTTCTTCCAGAGAAATAGTGTTTCAACCAATTTAGTAAGTAGGAGGGCATCCAAAAGATTCTGGTACGGAAAAAGAAGTGGCAAGCGTGGTAAACTGTCGAAAGCCGACTTGTGGTCAAGAAAAGCCCCCCTAACTGACTTGTTGGAATCCTTTAGATATTCAGCTATATAGTGCACAATGGACGTTGTTGTATCAACTGTAGGGAGCTGGGGTTCGTATGTAAGTCGTAACTTGTCGGTTGGGATTCTAACCATGGTTTGAAGAGGAAGCAGCACAGTGCGTTCATCAAATTACAATGCTGACAGAGATAGTCATCGGTAAGTGATTTTTGGGCTCCGTTTGGCTACGGGATTTTTAAGGTATAGGAATAATTGTAACAGGACGCCGACGATCGGGAATGTAATGTGATTCCAGTGAACTTTAATTACGGAAGTCATTAGATCACAGAGAGCTGGTCCCTTGTCTGAGTACCTCCGATGGTAGACTGTCCAGACCAACTGACCTGGTTATCTTTGTTGCTTTGAGTAACTTGAGAAGCTCCGTGTTTGCTGCCTTTTGAACTTCAGACGAGATGGACAACTGGAAAGTGGGAAATGTGTCGTCTGATTGTCGAGGAAATTTGACATTGAAACGGTTTACATCCACATTTACCTTTGCGGGTTTTCCCGTCTTACCGCAGAGAAGCATGAGCCCTGAACGCTTGGGTCTGATATCTTTGTATACTCCTAATGGTATGGACATGTTGGTTCCAGAATACGATCTACTCAAGTATTCGGACACCAGTTCACTATTATCTTGCCTCACTCGAGCTTGAATACTGCACGAGTGGAACACTTCATAACGTGAAATGAACAATACAGCAGAGAATAGCTATCCCAGAATAACAGCTACTACTACTACCATTATAATCCACAAGACGAGCCTGGGTAATACGTTCGCTATGGGAACCAGCTAGTCCGGACGTCAACGAAACTAACCAAATGTTACAAACATGCTTTTTTTTGCAAAATAGCTTTCCTGTCCGCTTGAAGACAATCACCATTCAGGCAGAGGAGCAGTCGTGTGGTTCGCATGCCCTCATTCATCTTATTGCGTTGCTGTACGGCGTTGCTAATCCTCTGCTGTCCACAGTTCCGTTTTCAGCAATAAACTACTTGTCAAGTAGTATATACGCTCCACCACATTACTACTACTACTACTACTACTACTACTACTACTACTACTACTACTACTACTACTACTACTACTACTACTACTACGACTACCACTACTGCTGCTACTACTACTGCTACTACTACTACTATTAGTACTAATACTGTTGCTACTGCTGCTATTACTACTACCATAACAACAACAACAACAACAACAACAACAACAACAACAACTACTACTACTACTACTACTACTACTACTACTACTACTACTACTACTACTACTACTGCTCTACTACTACTGCCCCTACCAGACTACTACAAACACTGCCATTACTATAATTACTGTTATTGTTACTGTGGAAGAATGGAGCGTGCATACTGCTTACTGAGCAAGTAAGTAGTTGATTGCTCAGGACACATATATGGGCAATTTTAGACTGAAAACGAACTCGATTACGTCAGAGGGACCGAATGCAACAAGGTAAAGAAGAGCATGATGGCATCTTCAGTCTGAATAGCTACCGTTTTCAAGTGGACCGGAAAACTACTATGCAAACAAGCATTATTGATCTAATGGATGTCCGAAAGAGCGATTTTCAATAAGTAACCTTTTTACCCGGTAAGTCTTGTGGATAATGCCACTATCCTCCCTATTACTACTACTACCATTGGTATTATTCATACTACTCACACTATTACTCATACTATTACAACCACTGTTACTACTGCGACTACTGCTACTACTGCTGCTACTATTACTACTACTATCATTACTACTACTACCACTAATATTACCACTACTACTGTTAGTACTACAACTTCTACTGTCGTCGGGTATGCATATGCTGCTAGAATATTTAGCTCGGCGAACTAAAAACAATATGGACATGGAGCGAAAAGGAAAGTGATCATTTCACATGGATAGGACGCGCAAGGAATATTTGATCGCGTTTCTGGACCGAATAAGTGCATGCTTAAAGTGAACTGGGTGTATTTGATGACAGCTAGCAGTACACTCGTAATCGAATCATCAACATATTGTCCAAATGTACGGATTCCAATAAACAAAGTATTATCCGGTACTCTTATGGGTTTAAACATTTTGGGATGTGACCGGAATGAAACTTCCCATGGCCCTGGCGGTTCAAGGATGAAGAGGCAAGGAGTTTCCCTGAGGACTATGAGGACCCTGCGGACCCCTCAGAGATCCAGTAGGACGCAGTAAGTTGGAAACCTTTTGACCGATTTTCAAGGACCGAGATCAAGCTGTGCTAGATGCCGTGAAAAAAGGCCCGGAGATGAAGCAAACCTCCACTATGGATGCCCTGGTTGCTGGATTCAACTACCTGGCTCACCAGCGGTTCAACACGACCCACCTCGGGGTTAGCGCAAAATAGTTGGCGCATATTGACGCTCTCCATTCGCTCTTGGACTGTGCGCCACCCACAATGGGTAATACTCCATGGGTTCAACTGTTAGCCGACCTATCTGTGAACATTGTGCCAGAGCCCATACAAGAGGTGATCCGCATCGCCCGCCGCGGGCGTTCTACGCATTCGATCCAGCTGGCGGATGCGGACCATGAACTGGGTAACGTTGGCGACGATTTGGAAAAATTTGACCGCTGAAAACTGGGAGCGGAAGAACACTGAATGCTATTAGTACCACTACTTCTGGTTTATAACCCTATTACAACAACTGTTATAACTATCACCACTACCAGTATCGCCACTACTGCTGCTGCTAATAATAATATTAAGAGTGATCCATTTAGTCAGCAGTATTGTGTCGATGTGCATAGCTCTGGATTATTCCCGGTCTATTATTCCTCCATCGTCCAATCCCAAAGGGGAAGTAACCACGAACAACTGCGGAAACCGCATTCAATCGTAACCGAAAGTGAACAGTTTATAAAGGATGAGGCAATGGAAACATGGACACTCATGATGTCGTCCTTGATTATCCAGCTAGGTGCGCAGATGTGATTGGTTAAGTCGAGTCACAGTATGTCAGAAGCCTGATTGGTTGGCTGCTTGGTGTGAAAGATAGGCAGTAGATTGTCCGTCAGTGGTCGGTATGAATAGTGAAGTGTGATAGACTGATTGGTTCATGGGCACTTGCGTCACGGCTGCACTGCTGTCTCTTTTGTGGTTCTTGTTATTGCTTAGTGTTCACAAAGCACCCTGTCCGTGGATTGGAAGAAAGAGGACTGCAGCCTTGCAGGTGAAGTGTTTTCAGAGAGATGCCCGACTCCCTGACAAGCAGGCAACTGCTCTGTAGTATTTTGAGAGTTGGGCTGTGTCAAGCTCATTGCCTTTGAGATGAAGATGGTGGAATAAGAAAGCCGGGCGTAAGATATAAAGTCGTTCATGATGACCATTTGGTCTTCACTGGATAAATTACGTAAAGAGGTAGCAGTGCATCCTAAAGAATACTGACCACTACATAAATGATTTCAACGCCTCTACCATAACGTCTTACCCCATCTGATTATACTTGGTACGCATTGCTCCAATCATTCGGCATTGCTTTTTCTGCAGAAAAGTTTATCGGACGTAGTCGGATGATCGTTTATTCACAGTCTGGCTTTTCAACATCCTCCCTTCTAAACGTGCAGATTTAATTTTTCCTCTTCTAAAAGACTACAGGTATGAAAATATTCTCGAATATACTCCATTAGTATACATAAACGGAGACTAGATTGTCCGAGATATGCCAGTAAATTGCATTGGGCTAATCCAACACGAAACCGAATATGGTCTGATGAGATGTACGGCTTTATTGTTAAAGTTAGGAGGCCAACCTTTGATGTATCTCTTCTTAAAATGTTCTCCACACCAATTTCTTCAACTAAATGCTTTTGAAACGCTTGTATCCATTTGTAAGGGCTTTATGGATCTCTTTTTATCTTTGCCCGTCTATTTGTGAAATAATTTAAACTTATCTGGATGCCCTCCAGCCATATTTCCAGATGCCGTGGCATACCGAGCGTTGTCGGTATTTTGTATTATCACGACATTCGGAAGCTTGGCCCAAACTGTGTCGAAAAACATCAGGTGACGTCACACGTCCACTTGAGTGTGATCCTGTCAAATGCGTCCCGAATTCTCCCACTCGAGCAAAACAGAAACGTTTACGGGGTTGCACAAAATCTTACAAATATTCTTTTGAACTCTGTTTTGCGAGATCTCTCAACAAGCCTGACCAAAATGATTCTGAACTGAACTTCATGCTTCTTTGGGTTTATAAAAATTTCTTTATTTTGTATAACTTGATGCGACTGTGCAACAGCTGAATATTTACCTCTCGTATTGGATAGAACACTTTCCTGACTTAACTAAACTGTATTGCACGTAAAGCGCTTCTGAAGATGAGCGTGGTCTTTGAAAAGGCTATCAGATGGGGAAGTGATGGACTGTGGTACCATTAAAGCTCGATGTTCCAAAGTCTGAGATTAGTCATGACAACCGTTTGACCACAGCCGGTTAGAACCTTGTGCGTTGTATCAAAGAGACCAGTGTCATTGGACATTCTGCTCCACATCAACACTCAAAACCAGGGGAACTTTTGTCTTCTGAAGTCACAGCGGCTCCCACACCCATTCAACCGCCGTTCAGCTTATGGAGTCGCGGAAGGTAGCACTCACTAAACAGTTACTGTGCCAGGTGTCACAATGGACTGTGTTGTCAAATTTTGCTACGGTATGTGTACCTTAAGTTGTGCTTGTGTATCCACGCCTGACAGCATGCATCCATCTGTGCCGAGCAGTACATGAGTTGGTATGGTACGGAATCCGTAATTGACCAGTGCTCATTAAAACAGCTGAACAAATGCAGAGAGAAAAAAATGACAAACACTGAAACTGTTCAAACGGTATTGACGTTGTTGCTCTACCGTACTGAACTGACCACCCTCCCCCCTCCGGCCGCCTCCCCCTAACCCAATTCCCCGTCTGAATGTACCAATAATCGGCTGAACGTGTTGTTTTTGAAAAAAGAAACCTTGTGTTTTGTATTATATGCGTAAATGAAACCTCTCTCTCTCCACGTCTCTCTTTCTCTCGATCACGACAAGTTGGCCTAGGAACCATAAACATTAATTACAATTCCAAAATTTGATGTTATATTAGCTGTCAGGTTAAATGGACCAGTTAGAATGCGAAGTTGATGCCGGTCTCTCGTGTCAGAGAACAACAGGGTCGATGTTTATACGGGGAAGTCTAGCCGTCAGTAGAGTCCAGAATGGTTCCCCTACAGCGTGGATTAGTTCTAACCGGCAAACTTGCAAACAGTGTGTGTGTGGATTCACAGAAACATGCTGAGCACGGACAAAAATACACCCACTTATTCTGTTTGCAATGAGGAAACTCATGATTGATGTATAGCCATACCTCGTAATATGAATCGCATGATGGGGACTTTAATGATTATAAAAATGACGATAGTTATTCACATTATTCGTATCAATATTGTTTCTATTTTTAATACTACTATTGTTATTATTAGTAATAGTTTATTTTAGAGAGATCCGAAGCATGGCACGATGATGAGGACTATTTCGACTGTACTTAACCTCTTCGTATGACCATTAAATCTGAGTGCCACGGACGACTTAGTACATTCATACTGAGTGTTTCATCGACGCACTGAATAGATGCTTGCCACTGTTATCTCTCAGCACATATACAAAGGAATATATAGTATAAACGGAATCGCCCGATGAAGTTAGGTGTAAAACCAAAACGGAAGATTCGAACATGATAACTGCTATTTAAGTAGATGATAAAAGCAAACAACTCACAAGACTTTCCGGTATTTCGGACGGTCTTAACTTATTGCCTTTCTCTCTCTCTTGTGAATCGTTTACTCACTTCACCAGAAGACCCATGAATCACGAAGATGAACTGTACTTTCTAATCATGATACTGATACGCTTTTTCCTCTTTTTATCGATTACAAAACAATGTACAACAATTCAGGAAGGGGAGGGGGGGGGGGGGGTGGCAGTGGGCAATGAAAGGCTGCCAAACGGGAAAATAACCGGTGGTGGCGGGAAACGTACCCCGGTCGTTATACCCCGAAGTCCACAAGGACAACTGTTTGACCACCTTGAGCTAGTATGTTGATTATCTTTTAGCTAACACACACAGAACTCCGGCGGTCAAACCGTCGTAATCACGGAATTCGGACCGTGATGTCCCTGGTTCGATTCCTGCCATTACCGGTCAATTCCCTACTCGGCAGCCTTTAACTGGCTGCAGCCTTCTTCCAGAAATACTGAAAATTGTTGCATATCAAGCAAAGGAAGTTAACTGGTATTACTAATATTACGTGATGGCTTTATCAAGAGTCTCAGCAGTCGACCACTTCGAGCTGTTGAATGCAAACCAAAGCATTTATTCCTCCATCATTTTCAGAAACTCATGTCACCTTCAATTTTCAGGACATAAGCCATCAAAAAACCAGGAATTAAAATCTGCGTTAATCCCAGAAGATAGAAAATTCAGCTTTCTAGGTTAAGCGAGAAAGACTGGATGATCACGTGATTATTCTTTTCTGTGCAGCTTCTGCGATGCAATTCAGATATTTCGAGTGAACAGAGTTGCTTGAAACGGATAGGACTGTTAAGAGTGGGTAAATCAGTCAGGCACATCCCTCACATATACTAACTAAGAAACAGTGAAAGGTTGCGGTTGCACGAAGAGGACAGGAGTATTGTTAACGGATTGTTACACAAGGTCACTTGTATTACGCACGTGCTTAAACTCACAAGCAACACTCTGTCCAGTAGTTCATTTAAACATTCTTTCTGTCGACAGTGATCTTCCATACTCACCGTACTGCTATCGTCAAAGGGCCCAGCTTTAAACAAGTCTTAATGAACTTGAAAGAAGGACATGATAGACAGTCATTAGAGAGCGGCAAATTCGAATGATCCTTTGGGGCTTCACTTAGCTTACATACAGTGCATGGATAACGTAGATTAGCTAACTGCAGATGAAGCTTCCTTCAATTTTCAGGTTGGTGTCAGTAAGCAGCTTCGGGCAATTCTGGTGTGGTGGTAGCTTTTTCCGTGGAGCGTGTCCCTCTTGAAAAGTCCCCGAATTTGAACCCGATTTTCTTTCTCACTGAAAGCATACCATTTCTAGTCACCATAAGTCTCTCAGAAAATAATAGGCAAATGTTTTGGTCAGCCTCCAACGGTGCCTAGTAGACAATAGTGTTCGAACTTTTGATACAAACCTCGCACAAAGTGTAGATAGACAAATTTTCGTTAACAGAAAAGCTTTGGTAATATCCTAATCCAGATCGAATCAGTCTTTTCCGTTTTACTCTGAAACCGAAGGTGAATACGTTTCAGTATACAGTCTCCGTTTTAAGTGCTTTGAAAATCACACAGCGTTTGCACTTCCGAATGGGACCATAAACGGACGGCTGAACAAGATTCAATGAGCACTTTGGTCGGTATATATATATATATATATATATATATATATATATATATATATATATATATATATATATATATATATATATATATATATATATATATATATATATATATATATATGCCGTGGGCACAGTGAGGGATTTCAATACGTTCTACTACAGTGATAAAAATTCCTCTGTATGGTGGAGGGCAAGTGTCTCAGGCTTTGAGATGGCTGATCGCCCTGAATGGCTCTCGAAATGCTCCCCAGTGACCGTGCGTCTAACGCAGTCTCCGCTGAGGAAATCCTGCTCACTGCCTTCTCGCGGCGGAATTATTTTCATCAAAGTGAGAGGACGAAAGCGAAATCCCGGCGCTCTCCGCCGGGTTGGCCGACTAATAGTCACTCAAGGGGAGATGGCCAAACCCTCATTCCAAACCAACCATGGGTGGCGCATGAGGCGAACAACAGTGTGCTCACCGGAACATTTGGCGGAGAGGTACATTTGGCACCCAGGATGTTCGGCCTCATCCGAAGGATGTTCGAACCGAGTGATCTGTCACCGGTTCCCACTGGGTTACGGACCCCGTGCTTCGTCCCACCGCCTTGTGGTTTAAGCTTTGGATAGCTAAAGGCTGTGGTTGTGGATCCCTGGGAAAACCTTCTGCCTTGGCTTGGGCAAATTGGTAGTATCGCAGCCACAAACAAATCATAAACTCGGACTATCTATCCCTTCCTCCCTGATTGTACCATGTTTTGTTTGGAACATAGTTTGAAATCAGACTGGCGTGGGAAATATATATATATTTAGTCTTCAGAACGGGTTCCAGGTTCGTTTGATTTTGTCAAGTCCTATCTACCTAACTGATACGTGGATGCGTGTTTAGGACCGTTCCATCAGCCACAAACTCTTTTATGCGGAACTCTTCACAAATCTTGAATGGCAGAAAGCCAGTCGATGTTTACTACCAGACGATCACGATGCGAAACCGACTACGACAGCAACTGTGGTTTGACACTCGGCCACATTCGATGTGTGCTAGAAGCCGTGCTCATCCGTGGGAGTTGCACGTGTACGACAACGGTGGACAAGGGAGTATAACTGGACTAGCCGAAGTTCAGTAAGCTTACACTGAGGTACGTACACTTACACCAGAGGATGGGGGAATGGCGGTCTACTTCCAAGGGTTGTTGAGTGGAGCATTGATACGGCTTGCTGAGTCACTGAACTGAAATACAGCATCAATCGCAATGCGTAAACTCTACCAGATCAGGGCATGAACCGCAACGAACTCTATCAGTTGCTGAGATTTGGTTTTCTTTCAGCGTGGCAGTGACCCTCAAATAGACGGGTACCTCAGATTACTCAGCTGGAAAAGACACACTGTTTTCCAAATCAGTGCTGTTCAGGGTTCTGAGCTGAGAGCATTGGTTTCTATTTTTAAACAATACGGTTAGTTTCGAGACCGATGATCTTCCTTACTCCTTCGGTCGAAAAACCTGATTTTTTCCTAGTCAGCACGAAAATGTTGCTTCTGTGGCTATGCCGACAAATAATACAAAAGCATAAATTAAACTATTCCACACACTTGTTCAGTTTCCATGCCGGCACACGGCATCGAATAAGTCTAACAATTTACACAATCTGGGCCTATCAGAACTCCCAAAATAAACTTACCTACGGGAAGCACAAACAAGACCCTGGTTTACGAGGCCATGCCGAAGGACCTTCGACTTTCTGCATATGGATCACACAGTATACCCGACCAAATTACAGTAGCACATGGCATCCACCACAGTGAACTAGCTTGTAAGTTGACTGCATGCAGCAGGATTTCCCTTTGTACTAACCAGACTCCACCACTTAAGTGCATTGGGCATGTTTTGAATGCATTGTCATTTGGAAGATTCTGACAATGCTTACAGGCGACCCAAATGTAAAAAGCCTTTGGCCTCTGTTTATCTAGTCACCACTTCAGAATCGATTACAACGCTAAATGCTTCAAAAAGTAAAACTAGGGTTTCCGGTGATCCAGTCAAAAGGACTCGAAACCTATCTATCTGCTTATCTATCTATCTATCTATCTATCTATCTATCTATCTATCTATCTATCTATCTATCTATCTATCTATCTATCTATCTATCTATCTATCTATCTATCTATCTATCTATCTATCTATCTATCTATCTATCTATCTATCTATCTATCTATCTATCTATCTATCTATCTATCTATCTATCTATCTATCTATCTATCTATCTATCTATCTATCTATCTATCTATCTATCTATCTATCTATCTATCTATCTATCTATCTATCTATCTATCTATCTATCTATCTATCTATCTATCTATCTATCCGTGATCTATCTATCTATCTATCTATCTATCTATCTATCTATCTATCTATCTATCTATCTATCTATCTATCTATCTATCTATCTATCTATCTATCTATCCGTGATCTATCTATCTATCTATCTATCTATCTATCTATCTATCTATCTATCTATCTATCTATCTATCTATCTATCTATCTATCTATCTATCTATCTATCTATCTATCTATCTATCTATCTATCTATCTATCTATCTATCTATCCGTGATCTATCTATCTATCTATCTATCTATCTATCTATCTATCCGTGATCTATCTATCTATCTATCTATCTATCTATCTATCCGTGATCTATCTATCTATCTATCTATCTATCTATCTATCTATCTATCCGTGATCTATCTATCTATCTATCTATCTATCTATCTATCTATCCGTGATCTATCTATCTATCTATCTATCTATCTATCTATCCGTGATCTATCTATCTATCTATCTATCTATCTATCTATCTATCTATCTATCTATCTATCTATCTATCTATCTATCCGTGATCTATCTATCTATCTATCTATCTATCTATCTATCTATCTATCTATCTATCTATCTATCTATATATCTATCTATCTATCTATCTATCTATCTATCTATCTATCTATCTATCTATCTATCTATCTATCTATCTATCTATCTATCTATCTATCTATCTATCTATCTATCTATCTATCTATCTATCTATCTATCTATCTATCTATCTATCTATCTATCTATCTATCTATCTATCTATCTATCTATCTATCTATCTATCTATCTATCTATCTATCTATCTATCTATCTATCTATCCGTGATCTATCTATCTATCTATCTATCTATCTATCTATCCGTGATCTATCTATCTATCTATCTATCTATCTATCTATCTATCTATCTATCTATCTATCTATCTATCTATCTATCTATCTATCTAT
The DNA here is from genome assembly GCA_948099385.1 of Fasciola hepatica. Taxonomy (NCBI): domain Eukaryota; kingdom Metazoa; phylum Platyhelminthes; class Trematoda; order Plagiorchiida; family Fasciolidae; genus Fasciola; species Fasciola hepatica. The sequence goes on from CANUEZ040000146.1 coordinate 5,453,862, forward strand.
CTATCTATCTATCTATCTATCTATCTATCTATCTATCTATCTATCTATCTATCTATCTATCTATCTATCTATCTATCTATCTATCTATCTATCTATCTATCTATCTATCTATCTATCTATCTATCTATCTATCTATCTATCCATACCTATATCTATATCTATCTACCGATATCTCACTGTTTATCCAAATGTTCTAAGTGACAATTTATTCTCATTTTTGGACAGGGGGCATTCACATAACTGGGTTTGAGCCATATCAGAACTGATTAAACGAAACATTTCTTTGCGTATGTTCCGGCAAATTGATTCGCATGACTGAAGCGGATCGATGAGCATACGCACGTATAATGCACTGACAGCTTCAGTAAAATCAAACTGTTTAGGCTTTAGATTTACTTGAATGCCTAGGTGTGTTAAAGGCACTGATCGACCACAAATTAGAAGATATCACGCTTTCGGGTTGACCTGGCTGGTCCGATTCTCACAATTTTCTTCGCTGTAGGGTTTTTTCTAGTATCGAGCCGTCGAATCATTACACCGGAGCTCAGGAAAAGGGAAGAATAATTGGCTCAACCAATTCGAACTTTGACGTACTTATCACAAGTAATTCAGGAAGAAAAACCGAACTTTACTGATTCATCCAAAAATCCTGTCTTCTGTCTCATTCGGACGGCTGATGAAACGACTGCCCGTCCACGCCTTTTCCCTGGGATTTCCAACCGCCGAATGCGGGAGATTTCATTCCCTGATGGGTGAAACTAGCATGGATATCCATGAATCTGTACTAACGATACATATGTTAGGCGCTAACTGCAACATCGGTGATCCTTTGAAGACACTACTGAGGGACCAGTGTTACTCATGCAGCACTACAGAAGAAGCACCTGCTGATGAAATATCTGGGGATTTTAGGTTCGAGCAATAGGTGATGAGTTCAAAGATGATACCAGTACCAGCACGGATTATTCTACTGTACGTGGAAACCCAGTTTATACTTTCTACCAACCGGCCAGCCGATTTACCAGCCGACCGATCTGCCTTAAGGGAGACCAGAGTCACTGCCGAGACCCGTGAGCCCAATCACTCGTGCGGTAAATTCCTTCTTCGATCCTTCAGTTACGTAATATTTTTTATCAGGCTTTTGGAAGAAATGGGCCACATACGTTCGGGATGCTGGAGATCCAAGTGGGACATCATGAAAATGAACTAAACGAATAAGCCTGAAAATGTAAGTCCTTTATACGCATCAAAGACGACGATCTATCATAAGCAACTTCCTTATGAACACGGTGTTTTAATTTGGCGAGTGAAGTGAGTTTTTTAATGAATACCACGGGCAGCGGGTTAGTCACACCGAAGAAAGAGCGTGACGTGATAGTCTAGCTTAGTGCAACTGCAAAGCATACTCACCTTCGCTATCGTCGCTATAAGCTGTTGGACGAAACAACGCTGACGGAAGAGCACCAGACTCGAGTTGCTCTCTTGTTAGAGCTCACCAGTGGTGCATATCCTCTGCCACACCCAGGGTTTGAACCCGGGCCCTTTCACCTCGAAGGCGTGTGTGCTACCAGTGCCACCCAGCTTCGATCTGGGTTGATCCGAAATACCAAGTTAAGCTTGTTCGGATGTCGTCCTCTATGACAGCCAGAAATGTCCGACAGCTTCGAATGGAGACACGACACCTGCCCAGTTAACTCCAAGCAAATGCCTCCCCCCAAGTCAGGCCTTCTCTACAAGGGTGGAGCAGTGGTAACACTCCTTCCATGCAAAAAAGCCCCGGTTCAAACCCTGGGTGCAGCGGAGAGTATACACCACTGATGAGCTCTAACAGGAACGAAACTCGAGTCGGGTGCTCTTCCCAGTTCAGGTTGGTTGGATGACCTGAGGTTTGTGCGTGAAATGTGGAGTCCAAAGGACAGCCAACCAGACGAATATTCATCAATTCCACACACTACTGGCCAGTAGTCGCGCGATATACATTACGATATTGTACCTGGAACGGTGTGCTGTTTGTCCATTAATGTGTGTTGACGTCGAATCGATCACTGATAGTGGGTTTTCAGGAATCATTTCTCGTTACGTACGCTTCGTCTTTGGTTAACGCCACTGAAATGGCTGAAGTAATACTTTTGTGCACAAACATCCGGGCTTAGTAGGAGTACGACGATCGCTAAAGCCGTGGTCAGGGTCGGGAGTCAGACTGCTTTTGATCGGTTGGGGGAGAACATGGTACACAACGCTGAACGAGTCATTTGGGTCTACCTTATGACCACTATCGACTTGGTGACTGAGAATGGAACTGTTGATTATGCCAGTTTTTCCGTGACTCAGCCACTCCGGGTGGTGCTGTTTGATGCAATGAGACATGCGCCTGGTCGTGCGACCTATGTAGGATGAGCCACTTACGCGCTTGAACGAGTAGATAATTATGGATGTCAGCTCAGGTAACCGGTCTTTCAATTTCACTCGGATCATCGGCGAAATGGAGAAAGCACATTTCAGTTTTGCAGCTGGGAATGTTGAGTTCACAGTTGCTCCAAGTGACCTCGTTAGGGGTTCTGTACAGGTATCTCATTTGGATGATAATTTCAAGAAAGGTTCTTTCATTTGGACGCAAGCAAGATTAGGAATCATTGGAAACAGCTGTTCGCCCTCCAGTGTTGTTTTTCCAATGCAACCATAAGACATTTCAGACGATTCAATGATGGTAGTAGAATGATTGCGGATTCTATGAAGTAGGAAGGTCATAATTACCCGTGGTTCCTGAAGGGACGAGTGCTGCTATGTGATCAAATGGAAAACTTCATGAAGAGTGAAACAGACTGGCTTGATAACTCAAGTGAATTCGTCAGCTTCACCGACTGATATTTGCAAATGGAAAGCGATGGGAAGTCACCGCGTATCTGTCACGACCAAGAAAATCACTTTGAATTCGGGATTATGAAAGCACGTAGTATTTAACTAAGAAAATGTAAAAAATTAGGTAATCAGTTTTTCGTAAGAAGTACTATTCTAAGAAGGAGCCGACTGGTACGTACTATCAAATTCCACTTCTTCCAGAACTTCAGCCGCACGCAATCATCAAAGCTTCACGGGGTTCGTGCCAATGCGGCCGAATTTGTCTCTCGGGTTGCTTGAGTCATAATCAACATGTCATTGACTCAGTGAACCGCAGTCTGCATGAAGTGTTGCTGGGCTAAGGTGACTGGATGATAGTTGTATTAGTAAAAGACCACGACGACTGTCTTGTGGTGCGATTCGTAGAGAGGCCGAACCGCTGAAGAGATAACTCACGTTTGAGATATCGGGACCCCTTGGTTTCACAGTGGAAGTAACTGATCATCAGCCACTCCCATAAATGGAGTCACCAAAGAGTCAGGCACACTTGAGATGCAACTTTGTGAGTTTAAATTATTTCCCATATTGGTCATCTTAGTCTCATTTGGATCGTGAGGAGTGTGCATGGTCCAGGAGTCCATTTTTAGAATCATGTGATTTTTCGAAGGTTACTTCGTCGGTTAGTCAAGGACAAGCTTCAGAACGGGGACACAGTCCACGGTTTCGATGTTTTGATGTAGGTAGTATGTTATTGTATCTGGATGACGGGGCAACGACCGAGACACGGCTCGTGTGCTTCCGAGGAAATTTTGTCCCATCATCCAGACACTCTGACATACAAATTTCCAGATTCTTTACTAACTTCGCATTGAAAGCGCAACCACTGGTTCTCGCCTAGTCTTCTAGTACGCTGCAATAGAATGAGAAATGTGGCAGAACACAACTCGATTGCTAGAAGAACATTGTTGAATGAGTAAAATAACCCTCGTTTGTGAAATCCAATTATACTTCGAGATTGGGGATTTTGTCAATGCGGGAACATTAAGGACGTTCGGTGGCTTGCATTTCCCGTTTTCTGATTGCTGCCAGAAGAAGATACTGGTAGACACTTTAGGAAACGTCACGGAGACGTTCTATTGAATATATCGTGCTGAATGATGAATGTCTGGTCAGCATTCCGCAATCGATCATCTCTTGAAAACACGATAACCCACTGCGTAAATGCAGAGATAAAAAGAACATATAAGTGTGATAAGTAGAAGATCTTATTTTTTCTTCACAGTTTGATCTATCGTGCAGTCTGAATGTTCAACTCACAGTTGAAAACCATGGAAGCATGGCAGAACTACTCCGTCCTTATCAAGAGTACAGTTTCACACTGTAGGATGAGTAATGCTATGTAGAAAACGACAATAATCCACGTTACATATTTATATTGTTATTGATGAACAGCGAGCATAAACGTGCGCATAACTCGTTTTTATCTCTCAGTCTTTATAAAATAATTGATAATCTTCAGCTCCTCGACTTTCGAGGGTGACAGAATAGTCCCAAAAACCGTTCTTCGACTGCGATGAGATGCTTTGTGCGACAGAGAAATTCACATTCACAACCGCCCTTACACAGTGACAGGCCTGACGTCTAACACGTGTTCATTTTGCTTGCTAATTTCAATAATGTGGTTGTTCGCCGTTGTTTAACTCCGGTAGTCTGATGGAATCGATGGGTACATTGCCCAAAACAAATCGCTCCTGAGAGGGAGATGACCATCAAGTGAGATGACAGGTCACCTATTAATTAATACCTAAAGAACATATCAAAATAATATGAGTCCCCGATGGGACTGGAACATATTGTCTGAAGGGCCCTATATCATGTAATGTATAAGTTGGACAAGAAGTTGAGAGTTAGCCCGGATAGTCTGACGTTTAGGCGTTCAACTCACAGTGGTTCACTCCGGGTTCTGGTCCTAGTTGGGGCTCCGTGGATGTTCACTACTGATAATTCCTAGCAAGAATGAAACAACGGTACAGTGTTCCCATTGTTTTCAATGATTTGAAAGTTCACACAGCACGACGAGTATTAATATGCAAAAAACCAAATACCCTTATACTGTCCACCAATTTTTGTTCAACTTTTCTGATATACCACCTGTATTTATATGACCACCATCTTGATCAGTGTTATTGTTGGGATATTTATATGGTTCTGTCAAAAGACTTATCGAGTGGTGAACAACGCTCAACTCACCACATTGGTGCATTTGACGTGGTCGAACACCAGATCTTAAGGTCGTCCGAATATGTGAGACACGAAGATTGGAAAATTTGCTGGTAGGTCATTGATATAGGCCAGGAAGAGGACCGATCCTTGAGTAACACCACTGGTAGCCACTTGCCATGTTGATATTGACTGTGCTACTCGTACTGCAAAGGTCCTCCCTTTCAGAAAGTCCTCAATCCACCGAATCAAGGGATCTACGACACCGAGAGCCTTGAACTTACTTAATAGGCGGTCGTGTGAAACTTTGTCAAAGCTTTGCTAAAATTCACGAAGATTACGTCCGTAGAATGTTCCTCGGTCTTGGCCTTCGTCCAGCTTTCTCGTGCTAGTAGCAAGCTTGTCAGGCAGGACCTACTTCTCCAAAACCCATTTTGTCGGCATAGTAGGTCGCGGACTCCGGTATGCTCCCGGAGTCGCGTGGTGAGCAGGCTCTCCACCACTGATGTTAGACTGACAGATCGATAAATGACGGCCTCGGCCTTCACCCCACCTTTGTACAGTAGAACAACGACAGCTTTCCTCCATTACTGGAGGAGCCTTCCGGCCGATAATGACGCGTTGAACAATCGTGTGACTGGCTGAGTCAACACATCGACCAACTTCTTTACCAATAATGGATGTACTCCATCAGGTCCCCGGGGATTGGTTAGCTCTGACTGTATGCATGGCTGCCTCCACTTCTTCCTCAGAGATTTCCTCGCACGACTTACAGGGACGGTTCAGTGCAATACATACAGGAAGATTATGCCTCAGTTCAGGAGCCTAGACTGGCCAGTGTTACCTCGCAAATATCTCCGCCTTGTGTTCATCTGTAACTCCCAGCAAATGTCCATCCTAAAGGTCTGGAATTGCAGTTGTATCTAGTGTCCTCCGTCGCTGATAGGCAAACGGACGTTTAGGTGCACGAACTGATTCCGTTGCTAACGTCTCCTCAAATGTACTCCGTTTATCTCGCTTCAATTAAATGAATTGATTATGTATGATGCGATAGTGTTCATACCCGTCTCCAGTTGTACGAAATATCTTCCATGCACGATTCGGACGCTTCAAAAGACGCCTCAGTTTCTGGAATAGCATGCAGGACTAACGAGGCAAAATGGCGTACGGACGCGGTAGATTACTACAGTCACGAATCGAATGATGCTTCGCTATTAGTCAGAAATCCGAAGTCGAGCCACAGAGGTGTTTACGCAAGCCTGCAGAGCAAAGAGTACAGGACGAGAAACGATCATGGAGGATGCAAAAGAAAGTGTGTTTGGCGGTCGAACCAGGAGCAGCTTAGTTCGGAGTGATAAAGCTAAGTTTATACACGGGGTAGGAATAAAGATGGTGATTATCATAAATGAATGCATTATCACTACACGAGTCAAACCAAGGTGGACCTTTTGCATGCAGTCGCTGTCTGGAGGGTGGAGCAAACTTTTGGCGTAACTGAAGGATTTCATCCTCGATTACTCCCCAAGTCTTGTCTTCCTCTCTCTCTTATGGACCTTGTGGATACCACATCTGATGATGCGGCCTCTCTAGCTTGTTGGAACGGCATTCGCCAGACTCTGAGTTCAATCTGTGATCTGGGAACTAACGTCGCTCCTCTCTTCCAGCTGATGGTCAACTCCGCGTGGTCACTGCTCTCTAGTGGGGGTAGGTATTCGATCTGCTCCATGTGGGAACATCTTGGAGATAAAACCAAGTATAGGATAGACTTTTAAAGATCTTATGTTTGTGTTTGCATCCTGACGCGTTGGTACATGGAAAGGTCCAGCACCGTTGACAGGATCCCACGGGACAATGAGTCCGTTCTTGCATTGCACCGTAGATTCTCCCAGTCCACTTTCGGTGGGATGAAGTTACTCTCAACTAGACGGTGATCATCTCTAGCCTTACATGGCAATCCAGTTAGTATTTCTGGAAGGTCTGCTGCCGAGGACCGGTAAATGACTCCGACCAATTCAAATCCACTGTTGGCTTTACGCGATACCAAAGAGATTCTTCAAGGCCCTCCGGATCTATCTGGCTACCCAATTGTATCGCGGAGACCTGGGCTTGGATATGCTTTGCTACACCTCCCCCAAAACGCGCTTGGCTTCCTTCAGCAGGGTAGAGCTTATATTCTGGGAGGGCCAATACCCGGATCTATCATCTTCCCAGTGCAATCAATGTTGGTGAGTGGAGAAACTCCGAGGCCTCGAGTTCACCTGACTTATTCAACAGACTCCCGACATTAGACGACGTAATAAATGGTTTTTCTCTTTTTTCTTCCCTCTCCGCGCGAACCCTCAATGGATCTCCACTACCAGAGTTGGTGACATTGTTGAGACTGAACTGCTTCCAATGCATTTAAAGATGCCTTCTCCGTATTCGAAAATCCAGGGTAAGTAGACCTGTTTCCCCATTGACTTATCGTTCGTGGAGCTCTAGCGACGCAAACCAATGATTATCTCTGTCCTCGGGGTTGAGATCTCATGAGAGTGGTAATTTCTCTTCTTTTAATCTGTAGGACCGCTGTAACACCGAACGGGATCCCTCGTCGGAACCCAAGACCACCCTGAGCGAAAGTGGGTTGCCATCCCCAATAGTTTTTCCCCAAGCGGAAGAAGGCTCTGATCTTCACATAATTTGACAGGTTATCCTCTTCTACGAAAAATATCTTGGTGAATATGTCCCGTAGAAGAGACTCGTTATGTTATATTCGAATGCATGACACCAACTCAATTGATTTCGGCAGATTCACGACAAGAAAGCATTGAATCCTAGATGAGGGGGCCTCCGTTGAAGTGGCTTCATTGTTCTCCACTGACCAATTACAGATGCGCTGGAAGCTCGATCGGATCAACGGAGCTTCAGTGCTAGCACAAATAGTTTTGAACGGATAATGGAGGATTGTGGTAGAAACGAATGCCATGGCACGGCAACTCGTCACTCTCTCTTTCCCATTTCGAACCTTTCGATTCAGATGGAAAGCTCTCGTCACATTCACTGAAGGAATGGACTTGACAAGCAGTGAACACGTGACGATAGTACTCACTTTAATTACCCCACAGCTGCAAAAGTCGAATGATGTTCACGGACACGATCTGATTAGTGCCTGGTCTTGCGAACAACATAAGCAGTTCTAAAGAAAAGTACGAATGAGCACACATAAGGAATAAGTTGCACCATTTGGAACCATATCCTTCAAATACAAGTTCAAAATTGGCCTTCGTCTGACCAAAGTTCAGAGTCTTTCCATGTCGCATGTTTTATCGGTTGCTTCTGATAGTTTGCAACGAAAAATGTCGGATATATTGTTTTCCTTCAAAGGTCAGTTGCAGTATACGGACTGCTTCTAAACACCTATATTCTTATTTATTTTTCTTTAAACTGTCGCATCCTGCTACCAAGAAAACACTAGGGCTAGTTCTTTTATTCACCGTCTGGCGGAGGTCGAACCGTAGTCACGACGGATTTTGAGTCCGGCTTCCTATCTTGCCACAGCCGATAATTCCACTTTCGATGCAATCAGTTGATCACCAAGACCTTCTAGAAATTTTGGAAAAATAACACCGGTCAATTGAAAAAGAAGAGAATATTGCGAGATGCTCACATTTCATTTATTGTTCTCACTCACCTGTGTAAAACAATCTGAAACTTATATGGAATGGACCTCAACACTTTTGAAAATTATTGCTGATTGTAACTCAGGACGGTGTTGTTCCAAGGCTTCTGAACACTGAGCTTGGCATTCAGGTCGCAAACTTTTCAACACCATCAGAGGTGATATTGTCAGTGTGGAAGTGGCCATTCCCGTACTCATTTAATATATATATATATATATATATATATATATATATATATATATGAACTATACTGAATGGTGTTGGTAAGTAACTACAATAAACGGACACGAAGCGTTAACTCTGTACAATAATAAACTACATTCGTTGCCATGGTGAGAAGATTTGCCTTGCCAGCATTTTCTACATAAAAAGAATATGATTATGTAATCTGAGTAGCATAGCCTCACTCAGTATTTTCGAACCGCTGTTATGGAACAATGGTTCGAAATGCAAAAAAGGAATGTCATCAGATACTTTGCTATGGATCACCCTGGACCTCGGTCAAGATAACCTCTGAATGTGCCTTGCATCGTCGATCTTATGCCCAATTTAGGATTATTGTTTTATTGTTTTTTAATTTGGGTAATTTACTGCCTATCTAATATATAACAGCAATGCAGTATTTCAGGAAGAGGGTCATGGCCAAAGGAAAGCCGCCAATCGGGGAAGTGACTAGCTTCGGCACGGAGATTCGAACCCTGGACAGGAGCATCCGAAGCCCAACATACCGACCATTTGACCACCGCCCTGGTCGTAATCATCTGTTTGTTCTTCCGAAGTATCATCGTAATTGCAGGTGAACTGATACACTATATGTGGGACAGAATTTAACGGCTGACTAGGTCCACGAATCTCTGAGGTAGTTTGTTGGATGCATAATTGTGGCTGAATTGAGTTTTTGACGCATACCACTGAGTACGTGACCACTTTCGAAGACAGTTCTAATTTGAAATACTTTCTTCGGTGCGTTGTTGTCGACCTGGGATTTTTTTAGAAACCTAGCCTGTTCTTTTCCCTGAGTCTTCTAATGCGAATAATTTTCTTTGTTTCAAGTCTGACTCCTGGATCTCGCACCATCCCTTTGTTTGGATAAATAAGAGGTCTCTTATTCTAATTAGGATATACAAAGTTGGAATGGACTTTGTTCACGAATCACATGTGACATGAAAATTGATCGCTAACACTTCTCCAAATGTTGAAAACGAGTCCGTAACAACCAAGACCTTTGCTTTGGTAATCAGCTCTATATTTTTACCTTTTTTCAAGGGGCAGATCCGATAGCTTTTAGTGCCCTCTTAGGTACTTTTTCCAAGATAAAACAATTTGTCTGTTCTCATGCTCGAAATCCGTGTTCGTATTTGGCATGATAGTGAGTTGACATATCAACATATTATATTTTGGTTACAGTCAGTGGTTTTGTTCAAGATTAATCACAGAAAAACCGGGTGAGTGTAATAGCATTTCGTGTGCTATAAGAAATTCGCTGGTTAAACATCAAGAGTAAGTTTTTCGAAGATACCTCTGTTCTCAGATGGTCTCGAATAAAAGATAGTTCCAGCTTGGTGTTGAAGAGTCTGTTTTGTAGTTCAGTTTTATACCAATGGGTGCATAGCTTGGAACTGAGTTGTGCAACCCTGTTTTGGTCATCAGGTAAAATCATATTTTCCATCGCAGCAGTTTTCACGGGAGTGGCCAGGAACGCCTTATCTGTCAATGGGTTTTGGTGGGAAGCGATTAGTGATGCTTCCTGTCCAAATTTCTCTTTACATAATCTCATATTGTTCTGGATACAGCTCTTCAGAAAATCCTCGAAGTACGAATCGTGTTCGTGTGGTTTTGTTTTGCCATGAATCAGCACCTCATTTGTCTCGTAAATCACTTCTTTGGCGTTTTTGAAAATTTTCACTGAACACCTCAAGCCCAAAAGATAATCAAAACTATCGAAAATGGTCGAACGAGAGTGACAAAACTGTTTAAGAAGCCCAACTTGTCTTCCACTTCGAACTTCCAGAAATATGAGGATAAACAGATCTTGGTAAAGAAAAGTACTCGATTCCAATTTACAAGAATATTGTCAGGTATCAGCAGTCTGCAATGACCCCTTCTGAGCAAATGGCTCCAGTGTACTCAGTGCTTCGAAATTGTCATTATTATTATTATTATTATTGTTATTATTATTAGTAGTAGTAGTAGTTGTTGTTGTTGTTGTCGTTGTTGTTGTTGTTGTTGTGGTAGTAGTAGTAGTAGTAGTAAAACAAGTCAAAACTGGAACTACTCTGGTTTATTTCTACGAAGATTTCAGGTGCGACTAGGTATTGTTGGTTTAACAAAAGTTATTGCACTCAGTTGTACATGAATCATTAAATGGTGCCGTTGACAGGCAATGTACCGGGCGATCACCACGACACATGATTGTGCTAGAATGTTCTACTTGTCAGGTTCTTAAAAAGCCGGATTCTTTGTGATTAGCCTTGACTGATGGACTCGAAGTTCTCGCTCATGTTGCACAGTTCAGACTTGAACAAGTCGTAATCGAACTTAGTCGATAAAAAAGAATTCAATTTGGGGTTCAGTAAATGGTGTACGTATTTATACTTGTTTACACCAAATGTTTTATTTTCACTGGCTTCTGATTTCACTCAAGCCAATGGAACACAGAGTATTCCAAACTCATCGTTACTGACTGTGTTCACTCTTTTCTTCTTGTCATATCAAGTGCATTTTCATTCAGTCTGCCGTTGCATGGCAGTTCGTTCAGGCGTTGATCATACGAAAGTCACATGTTTAGAACGCTAACACTCATCGGGTAGTTCAAAACTGGTCCTATCGATCTGATTGCGCCCAGGCTGAAAAATATCCGACCGATCAATCGGGTTGGATTGGGTAATAAATTTTGTTCCTATTAAGCAGAACTGAACTCCAGTTTTTTTCTTAACATAGAAGCTGTTCCCATAAGTCACATTGTTTCTCTGTACTCGAGACTCAAATACCTTGAGGTAGAATCATTTGATTGTGTCGAAAAAAGAAAGTGACATTTGGCAATAAGAAGATTATTAGTATTGATGACGGAGAAATAAATTCTTGCGTTTTCCTCATTTGCATCGCACTTTTAAAATGGAGTACGCTTCCACAACGAGCTTAGCCAAAGTTGTCCGAGAAGATCAATGAGCAAGACAGCAGAGTGCCAACCACGTGTATTGTAGCGGAGTCTATGTAATAAGATTGTACCTTGGACTGCATCGGGTTAGAGTGTCAGAAGTCGCGCACACTACGCCTTGAGTTTAGTCTTGACTGGCAACTTCAAAACTAGAGCTCTCTTGGCACAAGAACGGGCAATTAATTCTAGCTGTGTGTACATATGGGGTTAATATCAAAAGTCAGTTCTTCGGGAAAAGAAATCAGCATATTGTCTTAGTGTGGAACGAGGAAATCTTAAGCGTTGCTAATGCTCCCGCGGTTTATAAAGCCTCTCGAGCCAACCAGATTGCTTGATTTATAGTGAACGAAAGAAAAGTCTTTTCCTGATCATTCAGGAAACGACTCTGAAGTGATAAAACAAAATCATATCCAATGCATCCTTCTTGTTTGGAGAAGTTATTACTTGAACACCGGCTGGTAACTTCGCCCACTCCAAGTTCTAGGCAGTGAATGCTCCTCATCCCGTTCTCATCCTTTTCGGTCTCGTTCTTCCCACTTTCGTTGTCTCCGCGGTTGTTTCTGTCTTCCTCATCATCCTCTTCCTCCGATTTTCTCAAATGCACTCTATTTCTTCTTATTCGACGACCAGCGGAGTGTATTAGGTATGATTTCTTTGTTACGCGAACTAGTACCTCTCCTTTAGTCCAAGATTTTTCTGTCGTTTCCATTGGTTGGTTCCAGACTGTGCGACCTGGCTCGAGTGGATGTGGTGGTTTGGTTCCCCGGTATTAAAGTCTTTTTTGCACTGCAATTCGCTTCTTCAGTTTCCGTTGGACTAATGAAGCCATCACAACATCTGAGTTCAATAACCCAGCAGATACGGGTAGGATCGTACAAGTCTGTCTTTCAAATAGGCGTTTCTTCGGGCTTGTTCCCACCATTGAAGAAGACATGTTTCAATGCTCTAGCAGAGAGATAAACGGATCGATGCCCTCAGACTTGCACTTCTTGAGTATCTTCTTCGTCTGCTTGGCAGCGCTTTGCTCTTTACCGTTGGATTGACTGTGGTGTGATGACTGAGAAGTCACATATCCGAGAATTGCTGTAATTCCGTGATGCGAAACTGAATATCACCGTTGAAAGTCACTCGAATGGGGATTCCATGTGGTGCCAAATCGGTTCGTATTTGTTGATAATTTCTGCAATTGTTCCTGTTTTCAGTAGGTCGACCTCGGAGAAATCACTGTGATAATCAACGGTCATTAGGTAACTGTCCTTCCCAAGGTGAAAGATATCCAATGCCACAATTTTCCAGGGCCTGTCAGATATTGAACGTATCTCCATCGGTTCTCTCGTTTATCGTTGAATAAATTGTCCGCATGGTTCGCAAAGTGCAACAATCAGCTTAACCTGTCCTGCCATACCCGACGAGTAGTATGTTCTTCTGGCTCAAGTGATACATCCGTTGATACCTGTGTGTTAACAGTGTAACCGACGCAGAGCGTCTTTTCGAAATGCTTACAGTACGAATAAATGCTCACCTAGAAAAACCAGTTCATCCTGTGTTGTTAGCTCATCACGAAATTTGAAATAACGTAATACTTCTGCCAATAGAGTTATTTTATCTTCAGGCCAACCTTTAGTGCTAACTTCCTTGAGGGAATGTAGACACTAATCTGCGATCGTCGCCTTCCGTATTTGGGATAAATCAGATTCCGCAACCCCCAATGTAATGTTCACTGTTTCATTTTTACGGTCGTCTTCCGTGTTCCGTAATATGGCTCAAGAGAGTGTGTCAGCTACAAAAGTCTGTTTTCGCTGCTGATAATGTAGTTCGTACCTATACTTTTGGAGACTTATTAGCATCGATTGGAGTCTTCTTGGTGCTCATTGTAGCTGCTTGTCCACGATCATGATCAGTGACTCGCGGTCTGAATATATGTGTGTAAGTCACCCGAAAGTGTCATCATTGAACTTCTCCAGAGCGTACACGATTACCAGTGGTTCCTTTCCAATTTACGCATATTTCTGTCCTTGATAATATCCTTCTACGATAATCAAGCGGGCCCCGTTTTGTAACAGAACAGCTCCTAAACCATGTTGACTCCTATCACATTGTATGCATAGATGTAAGATGTGATCATAATATGCTTAGACTGGGGCCTTCACGATCAGCTGCTTTATGCGGTTAAACTCTAATTGCTGTTGATCTGACCAAACCCACGTTTCTCCCTTACGTGTTAATTGGCGGATCGGTCTCATTTATTCAGCTAACTCTGGCAAGAATCTGCTCACATTGTTGATCATCCTGTTAAAACGTGTAACACTTTCGTATCGGTTGGCACAGGCATATCTACAGTCTTGCTAGTCTTTTCCGGATCCCGTTTGATCCCTGAACTTGTGGGAATGTGATCATGGAACCTGACTGCTGTTTGATAAATTGTCGACTTGTTTTAGTTACATTCCTTCACGGATACATGAATACAGAAAAGAATCGAACCTTCAGTTGCCTTCCACTATATTTTGGCCAGAAATTAGAGTGTCATCTGCTACTCACTGCACTCCGAATAAGTCGTCTACTGCTTGGAGGATCCTCTTCTGGAATATTTTGCTCGACACCTTCGGGCCGAAAGACAGTCGCTTCCAACGGAACCGGCCATACTGTGTGCCAAACGTGGTCAACTAACTCGAGGCTTCATCCAAATCTACACGCCAAATTGCTGAAGCCAGATCAACTTTCGTAAAGCAACGCGCGTTTGACAACTCAGAAAGAATATCGTCAAAAACAAATAACGAAAAGTGCTCTCGTCTGAGTGCTTTGTTCAGTGGTTTGGGATCAATGCAAATGCGAAGTTCCGCGGATGCTTTCGTCACGATCACGATTTGACTCATCAAATCTGTCGATTCTTCAACTTTAATCAGGATGTCTTTCGATATGAGAATGCCCAACTCGCGCTCAAATCCTTCTCTAACTGCATATGGAATAGGCCTTGTCGGTAGTGCTACAGGTTCTGTGGATCCACGTATGTGTAATGTTGCAATCCCGCAAGCTTTCCCGATTTCTCGTCAAAAACGGAGGCCTATATTTCCGAGTAGCATTCGACATTATCAGGCATGTGGTGAATGAATGAATCACAGTGAAATTATACCAAACCCAGATTTTCGATAGATTCACACCGGAGGATGGGAACATAGCCCTGGTCGACCACAACAAAGTTTATGAGTGATGAACGTCTATCCGTGGGGTTGACGACTTTCATTGTTGCCTCGACCCTTGGTTGGACCTTGTCACCGTTCCACATAATGAGTCTCTTGTGTGTCGGTGTCGGTGTAATATTAGACAGGGCGTTTATAGGCATGATGTTCACGGATGCTGCCGTGTCCAACTGGAAATCCATCTCTTCTCTGTCCATCACCATCTTGACGCCTTTTCGCTTTGCCGAAATTTGCACCCCATTCAATCGATCTGTGTTGTGGTGATTTTGTTCTCTGTTCACTGTTTTCTTGAGGAAACATTTTGATGCGAAATGGTTGCGCTTCTTGCAGCTATCACACGTTTTTCCCCAGGGTGGACAATTGTCTCTCCCCACGAAATGTAGTCTGCCATAAAAGTGACATTCCGTCTTTGGCACCGTGCGTGTCTCAGATGTTATTTTGTACAGACCATGCAAGTCTGCTACATTCGTCGTCTTCATGAATTGTTCAGCTGCTTCCTCCCCTCGGAAGATGTCAACGCAATGTTGGAGTGATAATTTTGGAATCTTCAACAACCTTTTAGTCAACGTGTGGTGGCGTAAACCCATCACTATCCGATCCCGCACGAGGGTCTCTTCTAGGCAGGTGCAAAAATTGCATGGTCGTGCCAGTGATCTGAGCGACATCCCAAAAGAGTCTAACGATTCCTCAGACTTCTGTGTTCTTTGGTTAAAAGTAAAACTTTCGCATGTTTTGTTGCACTCGCTGAGACAATATCACTCGATTTTAAGCATTACTGTCAGCCAGTCACCGCAATCCTCATCGGAATCACATGAAAAGCCATTGATGATGCGCAGAGCTGTCGGTCCAATGGTGTGACGAAATAACGCAAGCTGCGTAGCCTTTGACTAATACTCCATCGCAGACTGTGTCCGGAAATCTTCATACTGCGTTCGCCACAGCCTCCAGTTGTCAGCCAATCGACCCGTTTCTTCCATCACCAAGTGAGCCGGTAGGTGGATCTGCAGGCGATTGTGTGGTCGAGTCTCCGATATCGACATTTTCATATCAGTTTCCGCGGACACCATGTCAGAAGTCAGTTCTTCGGGAAAAGCAACCAGTATTTTTTACAACTTGCGACAAGGAAATCTTGATCTCTGCTAGTTCTTCAGTAGTTTATAAATCCCCTTGCTCCAACCAGACAGCTCGATTTACAATGTGAAACAAAAGTCTTTTTCTGACCATTCAAGAAACGCCACTGATGTGGTAAAACAAAATCAGGTCCAACACAAATTGCTTATGGTGAAATCCATTGGGGCTGCAGAACGTGAGTCGATCCTAATTTAGACTATGCCAATCCACTTCATTTCACGCGAAGGAATACTCACGCAAATTAGAACTCCTAATTGAACTAACATATACCCGTGTTCGAACTCAGCGGAAGAATCGGAGCAATAGTAGTCATAATCTGAATGTGCTAGCCTCAAAGGGGTCGTTTTAGTGTTTAAATGGTCCCATCACCAAACCAGAGAGTGCAATAGCACGTATTTGTCATCTTTATTGTATCTCAAGCATTGGAGTTGGATCCGCCGATCCCAACCGAATACAATTGGTTTATGTTGCGATTTATTGTGGATAATCCGGCCGAACTGTAGACAAAAAGACGTCACGTCACCAACCTGCAGCACCGGGCCTTACAAGCAAGTAAAATCCACCAAGCTCATGCCGGAAACCCTGGGCAAGGCTAGAAGAAAAGTAGCAGCTTTCTTCCTGTCGGAATATTGTTTATGGTTATAAGACATTAAAATAACTGTGATATTATCGAACTAATAACAATATTAATAATCAACTCGGAAAACTGTAGAACTGAGACAGAACGCTGCTTCAATTACTGGCTGACTGACCGACTAACCGCCTGATTAAATGGTTTAACAAATAAATTATTGACGGGCTAACAGATTAGCTGACAGAATCCCCCTCTTCTCCATTCGTTGGTTCGTGCAAATTTCTCTACGTAATTTTCAAACTTATCCTGACCATTCACATGCGAGGTTCAGACGAATTTAATACTTGAACCTTTGACAAACTGACGAGACTGTTCAAGTTCCTGTGGCTTTTCCTGTCTGTTTTATTCGTTGTTTCTCTCTCTCTCGGTCTCGGCCATTCATTCATTCATTCATTCATTCAGTCAGTCAGTCAGTCAGTCAGTCAGTCTGTCTGTCTACCTGTAGGCCTGTCTGTCTATCGGGATTTCTGTCGGTCTGTAGTATGTCCCTCTCTCTTGTTCGCGCACATCTTTGAGCGCTCACGGTCGTCTTGTCACACTCTACCACCAGGATAGATCAGTCGCCTAAGGTGTTCAATTCAGGTCGATTCTCGTGCAACTTATCCACGAGCTCCCCGAACTACTTCTTATAACCTCTCTTGAATATTTTTGACCGCGCATTTACCTTTACAAACCAATAGGTGCGGCGATTTATCTCCTAATGAAAAAATTTCCCTAGCATCGAGAAGTTTCAATTCAACCGGATAGGCAACAAAGATAAGGCGGTCAAAATTTAATCACGACAATCAACAGCTTAGTTTCTCTCTTCGTGTGTCCTACCTCATGACTACAAGCGGCTGGTGAACCTTTCTCTTTTCATGGGTGTTCGAAAAAAAGAATTTGCAGATTGTGACCTTCTCAATAAGTCATTTGATCAATTCAATTACACAGATGCTCTCCGGATGACAGAGTAAGCATCCAAACTGTTTCGGGTACACCTGGCTCAATGTTCGCTTAGAATAAAGCACTGTGCTCATACTCAACAGAGTTAAATCGATAGCACAGGTTGAATCTGTCTTCAACACAGCGTTTTGTCACTTAGTCGTCGGAGTGCATGTTCGTACGTGTCCCTGCCTGTGTGACGGTAAGGTTTGATCGTTTTGGGTCAATACCGGGTCAAATTACTCTTTCTTTGTGAGTGCGTACGCGCGGGAGGTCGAAAGTGAGGCCCGTTGGGCACGTACGACCAGCTTATCGATGGATCGATAGTTGTTTCTAAGTCGACCAATCTCTTTCCCTGAGTAAAATGTCATGTTCAGTTCCACTTCCGAATTTTCTACACACAGACGTACAATTAGTCTACTTCGGAACTAGCAGAAGATAAGTTCTTGTTTGGAAACGCAGATGCTCTGATATATAGCACTGTTCAGCACCAGTCGGCAGAAAGACATTTTGCTTCTTGTCAATTATGAAAGATTAAACGCAGACTTTTGTGGGATCCTTACTGTGGATTACCAGTGTATAAGAACGGTGAGGATTCGATATATGTCTCAGGTGAAGGCAAATTGAAAAAAACACCATAGATCAAGCTGAAGATCATTCACGCAAAAAAATGAAGTTCATCTCATTAGAAAAGTTCTTGTTATTCATTAAGAGATAAATAAATGGAAGATATGCCCAGTGTTTCCCAGTCCAAGTGAATATCAGGCAGACAGACACATACAGACACACACGCAGATAGACAGACAGACAGACAGACGGACTGACTGACTGACTGACTGACTGACTGACTGACTGACTGACTGACTGACTGACTGACTGACTGACTGACTGACTGACTGACTGACTGACTGACTGACTGACTGACTGACTGACTGACTGACTGACTGACTAACTTTGGTGACTGACTGACTGAATGACTGAGTATCATTGTTCTTGTACATTGATTTTTCACGTGCTATAATTCGGAAGCTCGAAGACCGTCATAACAGCTGATGTAGGTCAGTGCCATTTCGGTGCGGTAAATTTGCTTGTCGTCACTCAGCAGTGTCTAACCGTTATAAACCAACAGGAACCTGGAACGTGAAACCTGCTGAACTGATCTTATAGTTAATTACTTGAAGAAGTTATGTCTTCCTAGGGGACTTTTATTGCACACAGATGAGCATAGCTCTATGTCCTCAGCAATCCTTCTTTGTTGGAAAGCTGTTGTTGTTCCACTGAATCCCGTCAAATCTACTGAATTGGGCACCACTCACGGTGCTGGATTTTAGGCCCTTGATCATCAAGATAGTTGACTAATGCAAGTCATTTGCCGTGTTTTTTGAGTGTTGCCCAGTTCGTTTATATACACACAGATTGAAGTCGATAGTAGGTCAGGAGGATTTTCGGAAGAGGCTTGTCCAATGCAAAATGAACTCTGTGACGAGATTTCGCAAGTATACACTGTACTTCTGAACAAAAAGTATAAGATAGTATAATAAAAGCACCGCAGAGGGCAGTATGTGTATAGTGCAGTGTGATCGGAGAAATGACGATCTATAGAAAGAAGTTCTAGGAGCCCGGAAGTACAGTTTAAAAAACGCAAAGAAGTGTGGCCATATGTCAGTCATGAAGACTGCGTGTGATGAAGAAAATTTTTAAAAAAATATAGTGAGAATTTCGATATAAGCGGCATGTTATCGTATCTGGATGAGAGGACAAAATTCTCCTGGAAGAACTATGAAGGGTTCATAAACGATAATCCACCGTATGAATAGTTAATGATATTCAAGTCGAACTAAGTCAGGTATATGCTTCGCGCACCCGAAGGTGAGTGTAAACTCGTTATATAATCACTAAATTGCAAAAATCGTCAATAAAAAACGTGGGCTTAACGGAAACCGTAAGGAAACTCGGTGCTGATCGAATGTGGGTAGATGAAGAAACGAGCGAGGTAAAGAACTACAGCGGATTTATGGGCTCTAAAGTGAGAAACCAGGTGTTTGTAACTGGGATCGAGTGGCAGATTTTGATGTTAATGCATGCGCCAAGATCGGGATGAAAAGCGAGGGCAGTGCACTGTCATCCAAAATCTCCCGAGAGAATGTCAAGAATGCCTTGCGATTTTGGGTAGCGACTAAGTGGACGAGCAGATCATACATGTTGAACCAACCAGAGGATAACTTGTCATCTTTGACAATCAGTCCAGGGAATATGACGGGAAAAGTATAAACCCACGGTGGAAGGATACATAAAAATATCAGACGCCTAATTAAGTGAACAGAGGAAGAGAATGATTTTATTCATGACATGCAGAAGATGAGTTGTCGCACCTGTGGGAAGATTTACGTCCAGTCAAAATCACTGTTGAAGGCTTCACCGAAGGGGCTTGACGAAAAATACTCTTTGTGATGATTCTCCGTTGGTGACCTAGTCTGAATAGGATACTATTAAGTCGAAGTACTGAATGGTCTCACGGAGACAAAATAGAATATCACAGCATTTTGAGGAATTCATCCTTAGAATACGACTAGATGACAATTTAACGAGTTTAATAACTCTCTGTTGTAAAGGGGAAAATGTGCAGCTATTGGAGTTGAGTATTCCAAAAATTGTCACCTGTGCATCAGAATAAATGGAACATCAAAATATGGCAAGAGATTCCGCAAAGATCAAACAAATTATGGGATTCGGAAAGAATGTCGAAGATACGTAGGAAATTCTAGGTGATGGGGCAAATAATGGTCGTATTAGTCTACAAGAATGAACGCAGAATTCAAGAAATCTGGCTTTAAATCCCACCTGCTTTCTTGTTCAGATCAACGACGGGAAAGCTTGTAAGGGACGGCCCCGTACCAGTGGCTTACAATTAACGGACAGAGATTCACGCACACAGTGGTGTTCACGACACTGCCCTACTTATGCTTTGAAGACATCAAAATAGATAGCCCTGTATGAATGGTGGATTGTGTTATTTTTGTCTCATAACAAAACCTGCTACACCCAACATTTTGGAAGCCACTATACACGCACGTATTTGTCCTCTTTTTGTCGTCGTCGTTGTCGATGATGTTGTTGTCGTCGCCGTGCTGGTGGTGGTGACGGTAGGGATGGTACTAGTAGCGATATTCTTCGCAAACGAAGCTCAATACAGAAGTTGCTTCCGAAAATAAGTTGTTCATTCGGCCAAACTCTTCCGAAAGACACTAAAGGGATTATCTTAAAACGGGGCATGTCATTTGCATCATTTGTACACAATAGCAATAGTTTAAACACTAGTCCAGCATCAGAGTCTTAGGAGACGCTGAGTTTGCTTGTATATCTTGTGTTTTGTTCACTGAGTTCTATCAATCGCGCTGCCGCGCTAAATTTTCCACAACTGTAACAATTTTTTGAATTGCATGATACTTTCGAGTAGTACGTAGCACACCCACTACTGTAGAATTACTATGGTTACTAGTAGTAGTTCTAATATTAGTGGCCGTAGTGGTAAAAATAATAGTGGTAGTAGTAGTAGTAGTAGTAGTAGTAGTAGTAGTAGTAGTAGTAGTAGTAGTAGTAGTAGTAGTAGTAGTAGTAGTAGTAGTAATAATGTTACTATCCGGGAGGTACGCCTGGTAAATATGTTTACAAAATCTGCTGGTTTGGAAATCGTCAAAGCCAATCAGCCAAAGCAGCAAAAGTTTGTTTGCATACTATCTGTCCAGTTCACTTTTTGCACAAACCATCTCATGGTTTCACTGAAGGAATAATAGGCTTCACTCGGCTCGTCGGTCTTCCACTTTCGAAATTTTCAATCCTGATGTCTTAGCTGCAATTCCTTTGTTCGTTATTGGGCCGCTTTCACTGGAGGCACGTCAGGGGTGGCCACTTCAAGAGCCACGTCCGAGATCTGGAACACTTCCATGGAACGGCCAAAACCGGCTACGCCTACCTTCCCTCGAAGGGGCTCCAGCAGACTGCTCGTAAATCGATCAGCTGACAGTTCCGCCCGTGACGTCTCATCCAGCGTGGGCAACGCTCGGTCTGAGAGTTCATGGAGCACGACAGCATGCACCAGTGGGCCCTCCCCAACTCCTACCTAGGTAACATTGAATTGCTGCTTCACATCCTGACGGTTTGCAGGGTGTCGAGTCCCACCATCACGGCGCCCTTCGCGACGGCCCTCTCGAGCTTTTCCGAACCCTTTCGGGCCGAATCCAGAGCAGCCCGCACTGCCCACAAGAAGCGTTCGAGGGGCCTCAACTCCCCTAGGAAGCCCCTTAGGTCCTCGAATTTCCTCGGCCAATGTAGATCTAACACTGTTGTACCACCAGTTGTTATAATCCAGAAACAGTACCTGGTAAATCGTTTTTTTGCTGGAAACTGTCTATTTGGATATTAAAAAAATCAATCAAGCATAACAACAACAATACTCATTTGCATATTATCTGCCCAGTCCATTTGAAGACAATAGGAGGACGCAATCTTGTGGTTTGCATGACTCCTTTTACCTTATTGCTTTCGGTCCCTCTGAGGTAGTCGCGTTCATAAGCAGTCTGTTATTATACCTATTTGTAATTTGGGCGTCCAACTATTTATTTATTCAGTAACTTGTGCGCACACTCCCGTAGTAGTAGTAGTAGTAGTGGTAGTCTGGTAGTAGTACTGTTAGTGGTAATAGTAGTAGTAGTAGCGTCTGTCTGACCAATGGTACCCCCTTTATATCAGTCATAGCAATTGAGTTTGTAAGTAATCCACATGATCCCGTTATAAACATATGTTTTCCCGCATCGAAGCCTAGAAGTCCCCCCCCCCCAATTTCTCGGACAACCCTCAGGCTCTCACAGCAGAACTCACCTCAAAGCATAGTTGAAATTATAATTCACTCATTGTAGGTACTTTCAATTTGTGATTGGAAGTGATTATATGGCCATTTAATATTCCGTCCGAGTGCCTAGGGCACATAGTTGACTTGACTCAATTTGGTGAATTGTTTCAGAAAAGGGATCGTAGCCAGTTAGGGGGTACCGAATGAGGAATAAAACGACAGTGGTCGGACTTCAACTCGAGGCCACAATGCTTAACGTTCAACCAGATGTCCGTTTGACGGTCGTCGGCCAACGTTATTTCTTACCATATCGGCTTCGTTCGAAACCGCAGTGAGGTCTGCAAACGGTTTCATTGATTGCGTTCGTCTTCTATTTAGCTAGGTTTGTAAATCCGTTGATTTATTTTGCTGAGAATGAGAAGAAGAAGAAGAAGGCAGAGGCGGTAAAATGCGAGCATTTGTTTTGCATTTCCCCAACAGCTTACTTGGGACCTTCTATTTCGTGTCTGTGTTTAGGTGCAGTAGAAGGAGCCCGTCCTAAAGCCTCAATAACTCCCTCGTAATCCCAGAGGGAACCACCAAAACAAGTGACTCCGAAATTCGGAGTTGAGGATCACAACCGGTACGAGCGAGTTCGGCGTCGTAGAGAGTTGGGTGATGCAAATTGCGCATGTGGGTGTCCAGATCTCTCAGCACCGAGGAGGTGTCAGTTCAGACTTGATACACTACAGGTAAACAACCCTTTTCATGATAAATTTGGCATTCCATAGATCAGTCTGTCTAAGAAACGCCAATTTCCACAGGCAATCTGGACTCGAACTTTGCAGAGTACCTCTGATCTGAAGACTATCGAATTGTTTTCAGTGGCTTCTGATTGCTGAGCTTGGTGGTCAGGTCGTAAACCTTTCATCACCAGTCGAGGTGACATCATCACTGAGCAGATGGAGAACATTGGGTCGCTCTTAGGTTAAGTCAGGACCTGCTCCCGTATGGGGTCTGTAGTCCCTGGTCGTCGATTCGTGACACGATAACGATTATACTCGGCAGCGCACAAAGGAGCAGAACTCGAAACTCTGGAGCGGGATAACGTGTGTATTGGAGGAACACTGTGGCGTGCTGACGGTGTACGCAGAAGGAGAAAATGACGACATCAAATTCGGTAATTGTTCAGATAAACAAATTTGTTAGTCCTTGCGATTGTGTGTCATGTCGGTAGGACTACAGGTGTCTCCCCCTAGAAGGCCGACGCAGTTGGGCTTCTGTCCGTGAAGGGTACGTCGGCTTCTGTGGCAAGAGACTTTTTCCGTGACTCCCTCCGCGATCGAACGCAACAACGAAGCCAGCACAAGCCGTTCTCCGTGACTCACACTGGTTGCTGCGCGTCGATCGCAAAATTGCGTCCTCCTCAACAATGGATCTGACCCGGGTGGATCCTGCTTGTGACTTTGCAGTGGTTATTGTGTGGTACAGTTTGTAGTTGTCGGCATGTCCCAAAGTTCCGTTTGCCTGTTTTCGTTGTTGCCTTCCCAAACGAGTCAGCGTCCGGCTTCAAATGAGTCCAGTCACGATCCAGTGAACTCTGTGCACGAGCCATGCGAGATCCTAGAAGTCCATGTGGTTCTGTCCGACGGGACGAGCTGGAAGGCAAGAAACGCGAGAAAGGTACGCATCGGGGAGCGGAGGGATATTCGACTGGGAGGGACATACCGGCAAAAAACAGGCTGCCGCTACTCCTGACGTGATAAATTCAGTGGTCCCGCAATCATGCATTACTGAACTATGTATAAGTGGAATATGAACAGAAAACCTGAATATACACAACTGTTTCTAATTCAGAAAACCTGGTTGGCTGTCGCAGCTCGCGGCCGCGTCGATTTCTCCTGTTGACGGGTGCAGCTGTATCTTCCGCGGAGTTTGGTGTTGCAACAGGTAATGGTGAGTCGTTAGTGGGAGTAACGGGTACCGACTCAGGACGACTAGCTGAAGGTTGCGAGAAGGTGGGGACATTGGGTGGGTTGTCTGGGGTGGGTCCTACCTAGACGAAGGCTGGTTTAAGGCGGTCTATACTGACTGTCTCTTTCCTGCCTTCGAGGTCTACCACGTATTTCTTTTTTTTTCGCTGGACGACGCGGAACAGGCCAGATTAAGCCAGTTGTAGAGGTGATCGCTCTGCGTCCACTTGAATAAACACACGTTTGGCGGTCGCTAGAGTGGTAGGTATGTAGGTGCTGGGGATTTGTTCTCATAGTGGGGTGGGCTTTAGCACCCGCAGTTGGTGTGATAACCGTTTTGCGTAATCCCCGTAATCAAAACCCACAGATGGTAGTGGGGAAACCGACCAAGCTGGAAGTCGTAATGTGGAACCGTAAACCAGTTCAGACGACGTAACACCCATGTTGGCCTTAACCGCGTTACGCAGTGCTGAGAGAACCATCGGTAAAGTTTCTCTCCATAAAGGGTTATCACGAGCATGAAGGGGAGCTTTCAGTTGGAGATGGAATCGCCCCACCATTCCATTGGTCTGAGGATGATAAGCCGTCGTCTTGTTGTGTCGGCAACCGAGTGTGTTCAGTAGCTCGTGGAAGGCACCCTCAAAATTAGGACCGCGGTCAATGGTCACCATAGCAGGGCAACTGAACTGACTTATCTAACCAGTTGGAAATGCTTTTGCGGCTTTTTTGAGGTGGGACGGGAAATAAGTAGGGCCTGTGACCATCGAGTGAAATGGTCTACTCACCTGAGGATGTGGACGTAGCCGTTGGATGGTGGAAATGGCCCCACGAGATCCACAAGTACATGGTGAAAACGTGTGTCCGACTCAGAGGACTTGCCTAATTTAGATCTAGTGTGACGAAGTATTTTAACGTGTTGGCAGTGAAGACAAGCGAGGACCCAAAGACGTACGTCACTTTTGACGCAATGCCAAACGAAAGGCCCTATGGCTAGTTTCACTGAGGTGATTACACCAGGGTGCAATAAGTTGTGGAAACTGATAAAACTTGCCGGCGAAAACTGGCAGGAACTAGTGGTCGGGGTCTACCCTGTGACACATCGCAAATGACAGTTACGTCCAAAGTTGGAAGGGCCACTGGCACTAGATATAGGGAGCTGCTGTCTCTGAGCTGCTCAACCTCAGATTCTGTAGTTTGGGTTGCGACGATTGTTTCTAGGTCTATGCCCATGGGTAGTGGGTCGTCGATATGGAGGACGCGTGAGAGTGCGTCGGCTACGGGATTGTGTGCCCCAGAGATGTGTTGGATGTCTGTAGTAAACTGCGAAACGTAGTCTAAGTGGCGAATCTCACGTGGCGAATATCGATCAGAAGCTGACTGGAGAGCGTACACTGATGGTCTATGATCTGTGAACACTGTGAATGTTTGGCACCTTGAGTGGGTGCCGGAAGTGTCGGACACTCAAGTAAACCGCCAGTAGTTCCCCGCTGAACGTACTACATCGGGGTTTAGCAAGTTGGAGACGCTAGCAGAAGAAAGCTATTGGTTGCCATGAGTTATTGACGAATTGCTGCAACACTGCTCCAGCAGCCGTGTCCGAAGCATCTGTCCTTAATGCCCGAGGAGCGGAAGAATCGGGATGTGAAAGGAGTGCTATGCTGGCCTAAGCTTCCTTGATCGAAATAAACTCTGCCTGTGCGGTGTCGGGAAATATGAATTTCTGTTTACCTCCATGTAGAAAGTCTGTTAGAAGCTGCATTATTTCAGCGCAGTGGGGGATCAACCGGAGATAAAAGTTAAAGAAGCTAGAAAATTGGAGCAGCTGCCGGTAAGAATGAGGTTCAGGATAGTCGCGAATTGCTGTCACCTTGTCAGGTAGGGGCTGTATGCCCGAGGCTGAGATTTCGTGACCTAGGAGTGTGATGGTGATTGTACCTAGTTCGCATTTGGCAGGGTTAATGGTTACACGGTGTTGGCTAAGGCGCTCAAAAAGAGCCCGCAGGTGTACTACATGCTATTTCGCTGAAGAACTTGCTACCGAAATATCGTCTAAGTACAAGTAGATATTTTTCAGACCGAGTGTTGCTTCGTGCGTGAACCTCTGAAAGGTTTGGGCTGCACTGCTAAGCCTAAACGGCATGCGCAAAAACTCGAATAGTCCGAATAGAGTTGTGACGGCTGTTTTAGGGATGTCAGCCACAGCTACCGCGATTTGGTGGTAAGCTCTAACGAGGTCGATGCGGCTGAAAACAGAGCAACCAGATAGGGGAGAAGTTAGATCTTGAATATGTGTAATGGGGTACCTGTCTGGGATAGAAGCTTGGTTGAGGACCCAATAGACGCCAAAGGAGGGCCAGTTGCCATTAGGTTTAGGAACCGTGTGAAGGGGCGAGGCCCAAGGGTTACTGGAGGGGCGCATTATGTCTAATTCTAGCATGTGTTCGAACTCAGCCTGTGCTTCGCGGAGCTTGTCTAGTGCCAAGCTACTGGGTCAGTTAAATGTTGGGGGTCCTTTTGTGACAGTATGGTGGGTGACGTTGGTGGTCACCGCGAGAAGGGCTTCAGATTGCCTTACCAATGCCGAATAAGCCGGAAGGATTTCTGCGTAGGGGTGTTCTGCCTGAGGTTCCATGTAAAGGGGCTTGACATGATTCACAGAGGAATACGAACCGGTTGCGGAAAGAGAAGTCTGTCGGTCGACAACTCTGCGGCATCGTGCATCAACCAGGAAGTCGAAATGGTCAAGGAAATCGATACTTAGTATGGGATAGGGGACATCTGCTACTATAAACACCCAGCGGAAGGTGCGAAGTAGGCCTAAGCTCAGTGTGAGTGATTAAGGTGATAAGTAGCAATAGGAGAGTTGTTGACAACACTTAGTTGTTGGATTGATGGAATGGTTGCATCACCTGCTTCTTTTGGAATGACACTCACTGCCGCACCGGTTTCTATTAGGAATAGGTTATTGGAAGCTAAATCTCGTGCATGCAACAGACGACTGCTATTACGGCTGCCGACCGCGTTAGTCATCTGAATGCGTCGAGATATTAGTTCCCTTGTTTGACACCTGGGGAGGTGCAACCGGCTTCACAGCTCCGGGCCTTCACAAACCGTTAGTGATACCCTGATCGAGATGGGCTAAGACAGCCATCACGGGAAGGATTTCTGAGGTGTTTACGTCGATCAGGGTTGTGATAAAGTTTCTGGTCTCCACAATGAGGACAGCTAGGAGTGGAAAAAAGCCTGAAAGCTTGCTCAAAAACAGCTGTCATGGTGTCCTCAGCTTGTGTTCCTAAGGTGGGAGTTGTGGTCTGGGGGATACTCGAGTTTCTTACGGCAGTAATTTGTAGATGGTACCGTTCCAAAATACCGCCTGCTAGTTTTGTGGTTCTTGTGAGCTCAAGATGACTGTAAACCCCGAGCAGAGCTTGAATATTAGATGGTAATCACTGAACCCATAACTCTTCAGGGACTTTTTCCTCTAAAAGTTGCCCTGCCGGCTGCTGCATTTTTCTCAATAATGCAGAGGGCTTCTTGCTATCTAATTCAGTCCCTTGGATCAGTGGCTTCACTCTTGACGATTCGAACTGCAAAAGACAGGAGATTACCGCTTCGTTGACGGCTGTGTAAGAATAGTCATTGAATAGTACTTCGCGTAACCGGGTAGCAAGGTCACCGGAAAGACAGTCAATAGTCCACGAGTAACGAGTACGCTAGCTTGTGATTCTATGTATCTCAAACTTGACCTCTAACATATGAAACCAGAGTGGAGGATCTTGAATATAGAAAACTCAGGGGCGGCTGGGGAGACTGTCAAAACGGACAGTTCCGAGTCACTCTTACGGTCGTTGCTAGCCATACGTACAATGGTATATCTAATTTAGAAAGATATATAAACGTGGATTGAGCAAACGTAAAATGACACTTATAATATAGATATGGGAAAAATATGAAACGAGGGTATTGTAACAGTATTGGGGATGTACCGTTTATATGGCGGCATATATATATATATATATATATATATATATATATATATATATATATATATATATGTAAACGAATAAACGTGAATCAAGGATTTGTGAGGGTACTTGATGGAATTAATTTGTTGTTCGGGCTCACCACTTTGGGTTGCTCTTAGGTTAAATCAGAACCTGCTCCCGTATGGAGTCTGTAGTCCTTGGTCGTCGATTCGTGACACTACAACGATTATACTCGGGCAGCGCACAAAGGAGCAGAACTCGAAACTCTGGAGCGGGATAACGTGTGTATTGGAGGAACACTGCGGCGGGCTGACGGTGTACGCAGAAGGAGCAAGTGACGACACCAAATTCGGTAATTGTTCAGATAAACAAATTTGTTAGTCTTTGCGATTGTGTGTCATGTCGGTAGCGCTACAGACCTCCTTACTCATTTGTATATATGTGGAGCTTGCTCTCTGATTAGACCTTGACTTGTCAGATCTTGACCTCGGTAAGTTACTAGTTATATAAGCTAGAACTTTTGACCTTTTGTGCAAACTTCTAAATTTGGTAACTTGACCTAGACATATCCGAAATGGCTGCAAGACTGTTCCGACCACAGTGCATCACAGCTGCTCATAAACTAACCAAGACCTTGCGAAGAATCATGTCAAGACCGAAAGAGCAACCGAAAACCAAGGGAAGAAGAAACGTGGTATGCGGAGTGAAACGCCAGGGATGGGACAAATATCACGTCGGTCAAACTGGGACAAGAGTTGCCGCAAGAATGCGTGAACACAAACTGGCTACATGTTCAGTCTGGGTGAAGTTGATATTCTGAAATAGGCAACCACGAGATATCCAAGGGATTTCTTGGAGACCTGACACACTTCAACAAATTCAATTAAAAAGCGAACTGAATGGGACCGCACCTTTAATTACACGATACTCAACAAGTCTAACCAACTCAAAAAATTGGAAAGCCAATAGACTGGACCTCGATCCAATCGACCAATAGCAATAGAACCCAATTCTTCTGCGGAACACATCAATCTAACTAATTCACGGAAGATTCAATGGGCAGATAGTCTAGGAAAATCATTAAAAATATTCGAAAAAACAGAAAAACGAAAATTGAAAACCTGTACAGATATCGGCAGAAATATCAACATAGATTTCAAGAGTTCAATTTTCCGAAAGCAGAATGTATTGAAGAAGATCAAAGGTCAAGTTTACAAGTTTGTACCGATAGGTCAAAAGGTCAAGGCTATATAATTTATAACTTACTAAGGTCAAGATCTTCTGACTAGTCCAGGTCTAATCAAGGTACAAGCTCCATAAATAAACAGATGATTAGGGAGATCGCCACTAGCGCACTGACGATGTCATCTCGATTGGTGATGAAACTTTTGAGACTTGAACGCCAAGCCCAGCAATCAAAAAAAAATCGTTGAACAACTCTAACCTGAGCAGCAAAGAACACCAACCTTCAAAAGTACTGAGATCGTCGAATGGAATCGACCTGAACATTGCCAATGTGATTCAAATGCAGTCGAAATTCATGGCTGATGATGGGCCGATGAAGCCAAACTGATCAAATTGGGAAATCTTCTCTCTTGGCTCACAGAATGACCTTTTTTCAACTGTTTGCCTTACCTAGGTTTCGCTCCAAAACTTTATTATCGTATCTGAATCAACGGTTACACACGAAATTTTCCATTGTCGATTTCCCTAAATGGTATCATGTACAGACTACCATGAATCAAACAAATAATAGTCCTTTTTTATCCCTTATGCAGTATATGGTGATTATACGGTGTTTGTGGGAGTGGGCCGTCACTAACTGAAGGCTACCGAATAGGGGAGTGACCGACTTCCGCAGGATTCGAACCTGGGACAGCAAATTTTCAGGATCGTCATTACGACTGTATGACAACCACTGGACAAGCATAATGTTCGTGAGTCATAATGGTAAACGAAATGCTTCTGTTTCGCAAACTCCCGCTTTTTCTCCCTTCATACCAATCAAACCAAGTAGGTTTGCTGATTCACTTTCTCACCATTTCTTCCAGACTCTTGTTTAAATTAACTTTAGTGACTGCTTATTCTCGGACTCCTTTGCATGAATGTGGACGAAATTGAGATGTAAAATATTTTCCTCGTTGGGGTTTTTCCGTTGCATTTTTTCAATCTTATACCTGTTAGAGCCAGACGTGACTGTCAGGATTTGGTACCAATTCTGGTTAGTGACGGCGGCCAAAGAGTAAAGGATATTGATAAAAAATACAAATTGATAAAAAATTTGATTCACAGTATTCTACGGTGGTATTATTCAATTGTCTTAACAGTTACAAGTAAGTCTGACCTACTTCAGTGTGCCACTGCCACTCTTCAGCTGAGGTTCCGAAAATCGATGTGACAGAGCATTGGGCGTGTCCGAATTATCGTTCGATTGAGAAAAGAATAATCACGAACATACTTGTCAAATGCAATTCCTTTGGAGAACTGTTCTGTAAGTTTAATCTGTCCTAGCTACTAGGTTTCCTGAGCGTGGTGGTCATAAACCACTTCAGAGCAGGCAAAAAGTCAGGCGAGCTCCCCAGTGGTGGTCGAGTGGTTTGCAACGCTCTTCTACAACATTGGAGATCCGAGGTTCGAATCCCCGTCGACACCGGTCACTTTGGTAGCAGAGAGTAATTCGCAGCTATCCGGATAGTTACCGCACCTGACTTATTGGGACCTTATGTGATTCCCTGTCATTCCAAAGATAAAAAGTAAGATACTGGAGGTTTCTTGGGCGAATCATACTTCACTGATGCCCACATCGCAGAAGGAGTTTTTCTTTGGGAACCCTAACCGGAGCCTTTGACTCAAAAGTCTCACCCACAAGGTAGTAGGGCGTTTACCCAGCACCGAAACGTGGAAAAAGCACACTTGAAGAAACTTCTTTTGGTCTGTCACGTGAGACCTGATTTTTACATGTATTCTATTTTGTCGTCGCTAGTGCTCTGTTGTCTATCCGCTTTTCGGATTCAGTCCTTAGCCCCGTGCACCCAATGGAGCAAGTGGAGCGTAGACCGGGCAGCATCCTTTGGGCTGGGGGCTGCCCAGCTTAGGTGGGTGATAGCTGCCCAATGAAGTGCGATAACTTCTTTCGCCGTCGAGAGAAACCCCAGGTACTCCATTCCTATGTCCATCTAGTAAAGGTTTTTTGACCGGTAAACTGTTTCTCTCCGTGTTTATTAACTGGATTGTCCTCTTCAGGGGCATAGTGGCTAGAACCAGATGTTGCCCATCAACTGGTTCTTAGACTGGACTTCTTTTGGCCTCTACCCATTGACCTGTCAGGCGTGATTTCAATTCCGGCTTAGGGAAGCCATCCCTCGTAACTCTTTGGATCATGGAGGCCCGCAAGCCATCATATTACGTCAAGGTGCACTCTCGTCGTGATGCTTGTGTTCGAACAGCAGAAGCCGAGTTCGTACTTACTCCGATCTTTTCCCCTCGAGTTCACTACGGAAGGTGGTGTTCGTCAGGGTTGCCCTCTCTCATCCTTTCTCTTCATTTTAGTGACTGAATTGATTCTTGGAATAGCCCTATCCTCATTGAGAATGGCGGCATCGATCTTTGTTCAGACAGTAAACTGTCTGATTTGGAATATGCGGAAGATATTGTTCTTCTGAGTGAAGATCCAGGTAAGTTTGAAGCTCTTTTCGACAGCCTTAACAACAGTGTAGGGATGTTTGAGATGCGTTTTGCACTTTCAAAGTGTTAAATGCTGCTTCACAAGTGGGTTGATTCAACATCAAACCTTCTATTGGTGTGGGAAACTCTAGCTGAAGTGGGTAAATTTTGTTACCTGGGCAGTTACATCTCATCAGGTGGACAGATATCGGATGGAATGTCATGGCGTATATAGAAGGCTTGTTTGACTTTTGCCAATCTCAGTCATTTGTGGCGTTGGCGTGACATCCGATTGTCTGTTAGGGGTAGAGTGTACAATGCGGCGATTAGGTCCGTTTTTGATACGGTTCAAAAACATGGCCACTAGGAGTAGAAGGTAGACGAAGACTGTCGGTGTTTGAGCATCGATGTCTCCGTAGCACTGCCTGAGTTTGGTGGGAACACAGTATCACCAATGCTGAGGTTAGACGTAAGGTGTTGGGAACCAGAAGTCAGTTGCTATATCAAGTACTGAATCTAAACAGGTTAATGTGGCTTGTAAATGTGTTACGCATGTCCACTGATAGATTCCCTCAGAGTGCGCTGTTTTCCGAGGCAGGTAGTCGTTGGAAGGCAGGTCGAGGTGGTCTGCCCATTACATGACAAAAAAGTATGAAAATTTTAACCAGTGTTGGACCTCCGGGTTGAGGTCCACGTGATCCGCCTACCAAATGGTTGGAAACATTAAGTGATATGGCTAGGTATCGAGGCCAGTGGCGTAGTTGTATTCGGACTCTTTCTTTGTCTTCGTGATTTCCACTTATTATTTTGGTTGTTTGGATCTTTTTCATATTGTGGTTCTATTCTTTCTGCCCTTTACCAGACGGTGCCGGAATGTAGTAACCGAAACCGGAGCACAGAAGTGCGAGGTTAATGGTTGACTTAACTAAACTGAACTGAACTATCATTCCAAGTCTCGGGATCTGACTGCCCGTTATCCCCAATAGTGGAGTTGCCTCAAGACAGAAGAGATGGAAATTAGGATTAAGACGCGTAGTGTGTCAGCAAAAAACTCCACTGTCTTTAGGAACCACTCTGGGTTGTCGTCAAAAACAGCAACGCAGAAAAGGAATGGAGTGAGGAGTTCTGGCTAATTCGCACAGTGTTACAAT
Source organism: Fasciola hepatica (assembly GCA_948099385.1). Lineage (NCBI taxonomy): Eukaryota > Metazoa > Platyhelminthes > Trematoda > Plagiorchiida > Fasciolidae > Fasciola > Fasciola hepatica. Next base: position 5,487,220 of record CANUEZ040000146.1, read on the forward strand.
ATCGAACAAACGATGGAAATTTAAGATTATGTAAAAATCGATTTTGTCTACTTTGGTTCCGTAGTGTTCCCTGGGCAGTTCAAATTGCCTGACCGGGGCTTTCGAAATAGTTCTGCCTAAATCTTGAAAGTCCAGGTGTTCTGCACCACGCAATCTTTAAAACTATGAGGGTAAATTTCAACGCTAATCCTACTAAGAGCAGTTCATTTCTGCTGATCCGTCGGTCACATCTGTGTCTAACAGAAAGAAGTAAAAATCGATGAAATCCTTTATGGGAAATACTATACTATCTCGAGGTTTAATAGCAATTTTGCTGCTCAGGATAGTCTCACAGGAACGAAGCGGTTGATTTATTTGGAAAGCGTGAACTTGAAATCAACTTCTGCCGTGGGTCTGGACAACTCATTCCCAATTGTGTTCAAATTTAGAACTAGTCCACTGTCAGGAATTATGACATCCCTTATCAATAAATCTGTTGATGCTGGTGCTATTTCCGTCTCCTAGAAACCCGTGACAGCAGTACCTATCCACCAAAGTTCTACTTCCGACATTTTGTCAAAACGTTTTCGTCTCACTGCCATCACTTTTTCCGGGCTCAATTTGTCCGAGTGCGCTATCCTTAGGTCATTGTATTCCTCTTTTGTTATTCTAAATGGCCCCCATCAGTTCGCGTACGAAACCAACAGATGCACTCCGGATGCAGTTGCTTCCGTTTAACATTTAGCTTTAAATAGCTTGCGTAGTTCCATGAAATCTGGTTGCTGTGTTGTCCGCGACTTGATTCGTTTACCTGTTCTTCAGTTCTTCAAAAGCAGGAGAACCTGGACTATCCCAGTTCATTACACACTTGGCTGAAAGACTAAATTTCCATTAGAAACAGACGTTCCAAGGTTGGTACAAGTTTATCGCGCCTTTTAACTAACATTTCTGGAGTTCTGCAGCGCGCCATCCTACAGTATTCTCTATGCCCAAAGTGATAGAACATATTGAAATCACTCCCGCTCAGAACTACACAAACCAAAGTAACAAGAACATCAAGGCCGCGAAATAGCACGTTAATTAAATGGCAGAACTAGTTTGTATAATTACGTCAATTCATAGAAGATAACTGGTAGACTCGACGATGACCAATCACAGGGAGCTTTTGTCCTACCTGTCCTCGGTGATCCTGAGTGGTTGAGGCTCATCCGCTTGTGTGGTTACGAAGCTGTACCTGACGGCATCACGTGTGACAGCTACTGAATCACCAGACATCCTTTTCTTCTATCTTTTCGCCGCATATATCAGCGACTTAACCAGTCAATCGACTGTATGGAGTTTCAAACACGCCAGTGACGTGGTGCTCTCTCAAGCCACCACCAACCACCGAAACTTGAACTCTTTTTCTGGGAACTTATACAACATTTAGGCTTTTTCTTCCCATCGTGGACTATATCTCGACAACTACAAGTGTTCTGAGTGTACTTTTTCGCTTTCTAGTTGCTCTTACACCAATAAGCAATCAACCATCAACAATGTCCTCGTTTCCAGAGCTGACTGGGTCAAATACTTAGGCGTCTCAGTCAGCCCCAATTTACACAGGTCTTCTCTTATTTTCGATAGTGTTAAAGGAACTACGTACAGCTTCTTTTCAAACTTGTAGGCTAAGACGGTTTGGTCCCAAAAAACTGTTATTTTTGCTTCTGTTTTCCGACTATTCCCAGTGTGGACATAATGAGAACAAGCTGGTTTTCTATGATTCATACTCGTACCATTACATCACAATATATTACGACACTTTAAGGAATTAAAACAATTAGACAAAAAGGGAGTAATATAGATTATCGGTTACATAAAAAAGAAAGAAAACAATTGTAATCCAAGCTTTAATCAGGACCGGATGTGAATTGTTTCTCACAAAAAGCCATAGAGCGGATGAAAACTAACATAATATGTGAGAAACAATTCACACCCGGTCTTGATTGAAGCCTGGTTTACAGTTGTTTTCTCTCCTTTTTATGGCACCCCTATTTGTCTGATTGGCCCATTTTCTTAACTTGTCGTAATATATCGTGATTTAATAGCATGAGTGTGAACCACTGAAAACCAGCTTGTTCGCCAATCCGTGTTCTCATAATTTTTGCTTTTGTCCATTAGTGTATTCTCCCAATCTTGTTCTACTGCTCGCCCGTCACCCTTTCTGGTCTACTTAAGAAAGATTGCATCACACTTCACCTCGATCCGGTCATTGTCAGTCTTGTCTCTTTGGTTTCTTTAAGCTCTCGCATCTCCGAGACTTGCGATTTACATATTATACCTTGTGAAAAATTCGTCAAGATGATTATTATGGACCCCGCCCATCTCTGTACCATGATTAATCCGTACGTCGTTCAAATCCCTGCACATGTTCCGCATTTAGACTCATCCCCTCTCGCCTAAGTATCTTTCGCAACTCTACAGAGATGTATTTGGCGCGTGTTCCGGTACACAAGATTGAAATCACAGAGGAACTTCGCATAAACCTCGGAGGCTGAACCAGTTTATTTCTTCGGTACTTATTTTTTCTGCTTATTCAAAAGTGAAAGTGGTCAGATTCTGTCCCCTTTTGATTGAATTAGGAGTTTGTTATTTTGCTGAGGTTCGCAGTACAACACAATACAAATCAAGGTCGTGACCGAGGCACGGCTAGCCGTGACAATGAACAATGCAGAATGCACAGGGACCGAAATACTGAGTGCTTTCAGTCTGTCAGATCAGAAATTGATCCCGGATGACCACCTCACTGTTGCATAATGTATCAAGTTCTTCCTCACTTGAGGATGTTCATCTCATAGCCGTAAAAGAGCCTGTTATTTCTTCATATGCCCTTACCGTAGCAAAATCATCAACACTTTAAAATTTCATGTACAACAATTGGACCATAACAACCCGGACTTGATTATGCTGGATAGTTTATTCTGAATGTAGAAGAGGTAAGTCTATGTATTTTCTTCACATGAGATTGTACAGGCGGAATTATTGTACTTAGTGGGACACCAGACGACTGGCTGTATCATAGCCGGGTCGGTGGATTCCATGTCTAAAATGTTGAAATAATTTACTGAAATGGAAGGCAAGCCAAAGCCTCATGGAAGTTTCCATGTAAATGAGTATCTCTTATTTTCCCGTTCATTTTTCCTATTCTGACATATTTTTGGGTCGGTTCCATAGACGAAATGGCAAAACTAACCAGCTTATCGATCTATGTTCTTCGCGTAGAGGATTTTTAAACCGAAATACTTATGCGATATGAGTAGTATTACACTGTATCTGGATGAAAAGACAAGACTTCCACACAGTCGTTTTCGTGGCGGTTGCCGACCATCAGGCGTGCGTACCCGGTATTCTTTTGTCCAATCTTCCCTATACTAGAGCATTCCACAGCCGTTTTGTAGCTGTAATTTCACTCGAGTCGTGTGAAGCTTTCACGGACGAGTAGTTCATTTTTAGAATCACACCGGGATAGTTCCAAAGTAAATTCGTCGGTTAACACGGCTAACCTTCAGAGCGAGGATACGCGGTCCACGGTAACTGACGAAATACCTTTAGAGAATATATATATATATATATATATATATATATATATATATATATAAATATATATATATATATAGGGTAGAATAATTCCAGTGTCTAATAAGAGCGGGATTTAGGCCTGATGCTTCCGAGTGAAGGGTTGATCGGTTGACTTGAGGTTTGTGCTTGAAGAGTAGAGTCCAAAGGACATTCAGTCGAGCAAAGTCTACCATTTCATCCGAACTCCGAATATATATATATATATATATATATATATATATATATATATATATATATGGTTTGTTTATTGAGTAATAATTTCTTTCGAATCGGGTCAATAAATGGGCTTGTCGATTTGATATGACTTGACTTGAAACCCGAACTTGAATTTTGAGGAATTTTAATTTTCAAAAATAAACTACTTTCACATAAAATTACTCCTTCTGTGGTATGCGGGAAGAGGAACACAATCACAACACTGCCGCCATATTTGTCACCCAACTTATTCATTCATGTGCCCAGATCTTACCGCCGTGAATAAATAGGAAATAAAGCACTTTCAATGACTGTGAAATCCTGAGTAACTTCAGAATAATATTTTAAAAAATGAACATGACACTCAAACATTGTTCGAAACGAGAAACAGATAGATGTTTTGACGTCAATAAGGATTTGTGACAATCTGTGTTGTTCTACCTAAATCTGTTTGTAAGCATGCTTGCTGAATTCCTGGTTATCTTTTCAGTCTTTGTGAGGGGGATCGCACTTTGACGGAAACTAGATTGGACACACTGTTCAGCTGACTGACTGACTGTTACAAGATGTAAATTTCATCGAATTTCAAATGTTGTGCCACTATGGTGCTGTGGTATTCGCAAGGAAAAATTCAATTCAATCTCATCAGTTACGTGGCTCCATCGTTGCTGTGCTGTTGGTTGAAGCGATTCAACCAAGAAAATAAAGCTTTGTGATTGAGTGGATAGAGATGGGGATTCTGACAACGTAGAAAATTTCGGTAGAAAATAAAACAATAAAGACCTGGTTCAGTCGGCCTTACGGAAATTACGAATGATTTTGGCCTTCAAGAGTATATGCTCATTCGTGAACTGTTTCCTGACACAGGATCAAAGCTCAGTACTCCAAGGAAAACCATAGGAACAAGGTGAACCAGTTGTCACACCGTTAGGAATCACACTCTGGACTGTATGTCCACCTAGCCTCAACCGAGACTTAAACTCCAAGCAAGTGTAATCATGAGTCGCGTACACACACGCACACACACGCACACACACAATTAGACGTACGCCTTACCAACAAGGCTCTATCCAAGCTGGGTCTCAACGACGTGTTTCACGTCAAACTTCTTTCCATCCATCCAGACAGTTAATCGGTGTGCGGATGACCGGCTGTTACAAGCGAACGGGGGAACGATACCTCGCGTATTGTTTACGCAAAGCGAATCGTGCAGAGTCAGCCCCGGGTATCCTAGTGATAACACATGCAAATCACAGTTATGCGCACCGGGTTCGAGTCCCCTTTTGGGACTCTGTGGTGGATAAGTACGACGGAATTGATGATGCTTTCGAACTAGTCAGATGTAAACAACTCTGTGTAGTATAGCCTGTTTGCATTTCCAAAGGTAAGCTGCCTGTTGAAACAGCTCGCTTAATCACTTAAAAATTAAAAATCTCTTACTGAAGAAGAATTCGCACGTGTTGGTCACTTAGTTGATTGTTCTACGCGTTAACCAAATAGTCCCACAAAGCTGAACAACTATGGACTGATGGAGTTGTGTTTTCACGCGGATCACTTTGGTACCTGAATCAATTCTGTGGATTGTAAGTATAAATATAGTTCAAGAGTATTGTAACAGAATCAGTTGTAGCAGCACAGGGAGGTCGCTATGGAGTCGATGTAGTTAGCCAACCAATAAAAGGACATGACTACTTTTAAAATAACTTGATGTCGGGTAAACCCGATCCGATCGCGGAACATTGGAATCACTGGGGGACCAATGGAAAACAGTAAAAAAAAAATTTGAAATTTGAAACTTAGGCGTCCAACTACTCAATCGGATCATCGAATCATTCGGGATATCCATTCTCCGAGAAAACTTGTTTCACCCTTTTTGGTATCCGTAGAACGTATGTGGTGACCCTGCTTCGTAGCCAAGCAAGTGGATGTGCCCCAACCAATCAGGATTACCAAGGACGTATACGACAAAAGCTGCCTGTGATTGGTTCAATTGTAGTCTACTAATTGTTTTTCTTTGATTTAACGTATTTAGACAAACCGTTCTGCAAAAGTGCTATTTCACAGCCTTGGTGTTCTTGCTACTTTTGTTTGCGTAGTTCCTGGTGGGAGCGATTTCAACACGTCCTAGCAGTTCGGCTCATTGTGATTGCTATAGCGTATTTTAATCGCTCCGCTTGTCAAACACTGAATAAGTTCCCTTTTCCGGTGTAGTGATGCGAAACTATGGTAATGTGTAACGTTGACCTGTCAATGTCTTCTGGTGGTAAACGGATGGTTTCAGTGAGCCTCCCAGGAATACATTTAGGAGTGGTAGACCATCTGTGGGTTCTATTTCCAGTCCAAAATTTATATCTTCGTGTGTTTGATTAAATTTGCACGGAACATCATGTGGAGTCATAGAGAAGTCAGATGTACAGATTATGTCACCTGCATAGCGTCTGGGCAGAATCGATTTCTTGATTTCACCTGAAAGAACACTGTTCACTAATTTGATCAGAAAAATGTTCAATAATGAGGGCCTTACGGTTGATCTCATTGCTATCCTTCCGTTTGGTTGTGTCTGATTCCAGAAAAACGGAGCTTGTGTATTGTATGAAAATAAATAAAGAAGTCGTTTGAGTTAATCTATTGGCAGTCTAATGGATCGTACCAACCGTTCCAGCTAATTACTTTGTCCTGGCGTGATATAGCGAGTTTCTCATGTCTACAATTGAGTACTTTTGCATCCCGTTCTTGAATAATTTTTTTCATCTTCTTAGGTTTTCTTCTTTTTATTATGTAACAATGGTACAATATTTCGAGAAGGGGATTACGGCCGATATGGTAGGTAATATGTAAACGTGTGGATAAAATTTCCACCGAAGCACAAGATCGGTTTCGTGGTTGCTGCCGGTCATCCGGTATGCGTATCCACTAAACCTCTGTTCACTGTGGTAATTCAGCAGCTGTCACACGTGATATCGCAGGGTACAGCTTCGTAGCCACGCACGCGGATGAGCCTCAACCTATCAGGATCGCTGAGGACAAGTCCGACAAAGGCTGTCTGTGATTGGTCATCTCCGATTTAACATATTTATGCAAACCAGTTCAGCAATACAACTAACGTGCTATTTCTTAACACTGGCGTTCTTGCTACTTTCTTTCGCGTAGTTCTGAGTGGGGGCAGTTTCAATACGTCCTGTCGGTTCAGTTCATTGTGATCATTACACCCACTCATCTCCAGACGATTCAAATTAGATCCTAGTGAAGATATAACATCGAAGTGTACAAGTATGAAGACAAGTGGGCAGAGGAGTACCGGGTACGCATACCTAATGAGCTGCAATGACCGAGAAACAGGTTGTGTGCTTCCGGAGAAATTTTGTCCACAAGTTTACATACTACTTACTCACCTCTCAACGAGGAACAACAAATATTAACATGAATTACACCTACCAGAAGAGATGATCATGCTGATTCTACATGATAATGGTGCTAACTGTCATACCTGAAAAGCTCCTCGTGTTAATTTTCCTAATCGCACACGATTTACTACTTACGATTAAAATCATTCTTCTAGTGTTCTCAGGGTACCGCTCCACTCCAGTTTAACGTTTTCCTTCACATTAGTAGGTTGTCCGTTTTAACCTAATCTCCATGGCTGCGAATACGCCACCGATATTGTTCTTTGATGTCCTCATAACGGAAATGAAAGTTTAAATTTTCTTCCAGAAAATGAGGCTTGTCCACTGACCATTCTCTGCTCTCTAAAGTCCTCGAATGAGCTGATGTCTTTTTTAGTCTTCAGAGCGAGTCACTCTACCACATTGTTTTTAATGACACCCCACGGCTTTTCACTGATAATCAACATATCCCTAAAGCTGCTTCCGTCTATTCCGGATAAGTTATTCTGACTACTAATCTTTGTTCGTCTAGCCATGTTGAAATTATTTTCACTAAAGTGAGAAAACTTTTTGTCTTCCAGACTATGAAAATTTCGATTTGTAATGTATTCCATTTCCCCTCGCTGACTGTACTGTCCCCATGGAATTTTTCCTTGTTTGAAAGAAAAGATTTTGATTTTATCACGAAGTCACTGAAAATACTTTCTGTTTTGAGCAACTTTAATCCGTCACTAGCAAACATGTTAATGCTTGAGACTAATCTATACGTGGATTGTTATCTAATCCGAGTCATTGCCTTCACTTCACACTCGCCAAATCCGCCTGTTGAAATTCAGAATACCTCCTTCGCGCACGTTTGTATATCAAAATCGTCTCATTTCTAATATAGTTCTCCTATTTGTGGACCGCGACTAAATGATCAATAACCTCGTTGTTCACCTTCATCGTTAGTCTGAAGGTATTCGCTACCTCGTTCCGCTTCCGTGCCCTCCTTGACACATCCCAATTACCCCATACACCGTTTTCTTTGGATCCCAATGCAAAGCATGCTCGTATTGAACACGTATCCTATATCGAGGGGCATAAAAGCGCCCACTGACTTTGTTATATTCGATTTACTCAATCACATGATGTTTTGAGGATTATTCATGCGCCGTGGACAGTTACTTGTGCCTCATTCCTTTCCCGTCCGCCTAACACCCGTGCAATCGATACCTGTTCGTACCACGCTCTGTGTTGCCCTATTGCACTAATCACAAGTGGCCTACTTCGAGAACGACTGATATTGATTGATAACGTTCGTTCGCTTGAGACATTCCTGGGCTTGTCGTACGCCCAGTTAAAATACGCTTTCATCCGCACAAGCGTGTGTTTTCATTCTGCCTACCGAATATGGGATACAACTGACTTGAGTAGATTTTACCATGGGATGAACTGAAACTGAAATGAGGCCCGGAGATGGTTAAAAACTTATTGAAGTAACTTTGGATGTTGGCCGTATCTTTTGATATGATATATACACACAAAACAGGCTCTAGTGCATCGGAGGATGAACACTTAATGCACGTGACGTCAGTCGACTGGATAAACTGTTTTCACCGTCAACTGGTCGTTTGGTACCACAGTGTAGTCCCGATCCAATTTCCACCTGTCGATGCCCGGGCCAAGTTAGTGAAATGATACACAGATATTCCAGCGACTGTGCATAAAACAATCCAGGCCAGAGCGTACTCAGGCTGTCGGGGGACGGCACGTAACAAACCCCGACTGCCCACGCGTCTATGACCTGACGACAAGGACCAGTCAAGTTACGGTCCTGACCACAACGATACTATTTGCAACTACGTCGTCTACTCAAGTAAGTCTAATTATTTGGCCTCACTTAGGGAGACAACTGTACCATATCTTTATTATCATTTTGTTTACCTAAAAGATAAATTATTTCTTAATGACCGAGGTCTGATCTTCCACAACAAGAAATGTGACGAAATTCTTACAGGTTTAGATGCAATACACACCTTTTTGGAGGTCAACAAGTTAAGGAAGGTTCTTGAATAATGGTGTATTTCCGTGGTCAAAAACTTTGATGTTACAAGATTTGCAAAAAAATTAATATTATCCACGACTTCTGCACTTGCAGCAAACTAACTCATTTGTCCTTCAATTTAACTCGTCGTGATTCTGATTGTCCGTGTTGCTATACACGAATGTTGGTAATGATGATTTCCACAGCAGCTCTCCTGTCACACTCTTGTGTGTGCTCGTTTCCTATGGTCAATCTATACCCGCACTGATGGTGTAATAATGCAAATTTCACTGACCCGGTTTCACGAACCTTACGGAAACCAATTCTCAGTGTCTCAAGGATACGAACGCGGCGGTGGGAGAAGACGATGATGACAACACTCTGTCGAATGGTTTCTACCAAGTCGGTTCAGCGCAAGTGCTCTTCTCATTTTGAACTGAACTGTGCATTCTGTAAATCACTGACAACCGTATTGTCACTCACCATCAAACCTGGTGTACTCGTGATACCTGAGACAGGAGTCAGAACACCATCACCAACGAAATACACATCGAAAACTTCTCTCTCTCTCTCTCTCTCTCTCTCTCTCTCTCTCTCTCTCTCTGCTATCCAGAGATTCATACGGGAACAAGAAAATGTACATCTGATCCGGAAAAATGACGACACTCAGGAGACCAGTAATTGGATGGAATTACATCGACAGAGGTTGGATAATCGACGCTACTGTGAGGTAACTAGTTTTGAAACTCGCGACTGTCAGCCACTATTCCCCTCGGTTTTGTCATCCTGTCGAATTCGGAGGGAAAATAGAATAATTCCGTTCATCTGGAATGACATGTTCGAGCCAATTGTCCCAAGCGATACGATAAACCATTGAAGTGGTTCAACGATGTTGAAGACTTCGTACCAAACCTATTACTACTAGTAAGATCAAACAGTGTCAGCTGATACCAGCGCCGGTTTGTATCACCTCGCAAGCACATCCCCAGTGCGTGCATGCGATAAGACGCATGTGTGGCTGACTGCCTAGCTTTAAGCTCATCAATGGATGGTTCATTTCCACACTGACCTTGAGTGGTCCGTGCGTTGGTGCATGCGATCAGGCACGCGTTGTTTGGCTGACCTCATTGTCAGTTGGATATCACGAACCAATCACAGACGGGCAAGCAGCGCTTTCTTTCGTGTTGCACTCGAGTAAGCTGTGCTTGTGTGCTGATGTGCAGTCGTTTCTTCTATCGCGTTGGTGAATCAGTGTCTTCGTACCTCCCCATTGTCCGTTAATCCCGCATTTTGAACCACTGTATCGTACTCAAGCATGGCTCGTCACCCAATTGACCCCACCGATCAGATCTGACTTCGTTAGACGAATGGCATACTCGACCGCCCTACAATTTGATTGGTCAAGCCAAACCGTAATTTTATATGCTAGCGTGAGTGTAGCAGTGTAACGTCCGCAGGGAGTATAGTCTATCGGTTTCGCGTCTGTTGAGTCCGACCTAAAGTTTTCTCGAAACAAAGCCCGCTGATACGGTGCACAAGCAAGAACGTACGCACGCACGTGCGTCCTAGCATTCTGTGTGCTTGTACGCTAGCTTTGACGGCTGTCCGACTGGGTGCGTGCATGAAAGTGTGCGTGTGTGTGTGTGAGTGAGTGTGCTGCGTCCAGTAGACAGCTCAGAACTGTGGCTTGTGTGCAAAGTGTGTCCGTGCGTGCAAACGTGCGTGCATGCACTCCTCGTGGTGCGTCTGTGTACCCCAGCGATGACCACGAAGACGACGAGAACAACTAAAGCGACCAAATCGCGGATACACAACACTACACTCTTCTCTCTCTGTCACTGCGGTGCCCAACCCATCAGTCAGTTTGCTGCTGATCTCTATCTCGTTCTCTCGTTGTCTATCTCGCACAGAGAACCCATCCTATAAATATATTGGTACAGTCAAACAAACACACACTTCATAACAGTGCGCCATCTCTCCATTTCCTATGCTCATGTCACCTGCTGGCGGCGCAGGAACTACCAGTGGAGCTACGGGGATTGTGACGCAAACCACTACCAGTACAAACAGCAACAGCAACGGGAACACATCCAGCATGAATAGTCATAACGGAGCGACGACTGTGTCACGTAGTTCAACCATGTCCTCATCATCTGCAGCCACGTCCCATTTACAAAAAGACACAACATTAACCAAAATTTTTGTCGGTGGTTTACCGTACCACACGACGGACGACAGTTTACGATGCTTTTTCGAGCAATTCGGCCCGATCGAGGAGGCTGTCGTGATCACGGATCGACAAACAGGGAAAAGTCGTGGTTACGGTTTTGTAAGTTCCGTTCGATGCTTTGCTTTTCACATTTAAGTTTTTCCCGTGGCTACAGCTCACGACACAAAACCTGTTTATGCCTGAACCATGTCGATTCCGTCAGTCCAAGTTCTGACACTGTATTATATATATATATATATATATATATATATATATATATATATATATATATATATATATATATATATATATATATATATATATATATATATATATATATTAGAAAAGACACACTACATTTGGACATTATCTTATTATGACTTTCTGTCCCGTGGAATACAGCTGATTAAATCTCTTGCTCTATGTTCCATGACAGTGTTTATTCATGTTGGTAACTAACGCGAGATCTAAGCGTCCAAACCTGTTCTCCCATGTATTCTCGAAATTCGAATTGCTTACCTTGGAATTTATATTCAGTGACTATTACATGTCGATGACTACTCAATTCCAATCTACTAATTCTAGTTTGACAGATTAAGGTGATCAAGATCACTGTTACTACGATCAATAAAACCACTAATACTAGTGCAGCTACCAATAAGAGTAACAATAGTTCAATTTCAACATGTTTCTGTACTTCCCGGTCTTTTTGAAGTCGTCTGTAAAAGATCATATATAGCTTTCAGTTATTTTGAGCCCGTGTCAGGAGAGTAAATAGCCGCACAATTCAGTTCAAGTGGGTGTATTGCGAATTCATGTCTGTAAGCTCATTTGAATCGTATGGAGCGTGCACGGATGAAGAATCACAAGGTTGTTTCACCTTGTGATTCTAAAAATGGTCTCCTCATTCGTGCACTCTCCCAACGATTCGAGTGAGCTTGAGGTGATGACATCAGTGTGGAGTGCCCAAGTAAAGAAGCGTTTGTGCAGAAGAGTACCAGATACGGCTACGTGACGGTCGGCAACAACCGCGCAACAGGTCGTGTTCTTTCGGGGGAATTTTGTCCTTTCATGCAGCTACAATACCATACTACTTACAGCGAATCGCCGTAAATATGTTCGACGATAAGAGTGGTAGTTAAACTTTCACCAGCTCTTGATGCATCATGTATGAAATTTTGTTGGTAAATAAAGCTGAACGAACTGGACCGTGCCCATGGAACCGAAAAATATGCATCACAAAATGACTTCTATTCAATAATACTCAATCATTCATTCGGTTGCAAAACCAGTCTTGAAAAAGGTTACCCGTGGTGACCGAAACGTCGACAACCTACCAACGATCTCGACTACGCTGTGTTATTGAGCAATAAATTTTTACCAATACTCAATCAGTTTGTCGAAAAATAGCCAGATCGTTTGATGTTTCGGTTATAAAGTGTTTGTGCACACGGAACTTCTGCAGGCAGTGAAGAAACACCAAAGCTGTTCTCTGTTACGGTTAATGTAATTCTGTGTCCCTCAAAATGAAATACTTTATGCATTGCTTTGTTAACTAACTGAAGACATACTGCTAACTGATCGATCCAATGAAACTGCCGATGGTGTTCACGTGATATGAGTATCGGTCTGCCAAATTTGAAGTAATGGTTTCAAGCCCCTCCCCTACTGATCAAATTCGGAGTAAGACAAGTTCTTGTTGTCACCTGGATTATTATCAGACATGACCATGTGTTTCTGCACTCCAATCCAATTCTCACGGTCATAGCTGTTGCTATTGCAGGCATTTGACACCGCGGCGTATGCCCCTTGCACTGCACCCATGCGTGAATATAGGATAGGGAAAAAGTAGAAGTAGAGGTTGTTTTTAGGTCCACTGCAACTTTGCAACGTTTAATATGCGCATGTTCAAGGTCACATTCCCGGAAATCATGCAGACACGTGAATAGATTCGAATCCCACACCAGCTGGACAATCATGATGTACTCTTTTGCATGAAATTTTGTACCATCTAGCATACCACTTGTGACAAACCACGATGTACTTGCACAGGTGCAGTCTAACTCGAATCGGTACTGTTTCCGAATAAGGTAATCGGCAATTGCTTGCTCCATGTACGATACGCGCAAACACGTGACCCTTGTTTCGGAACGTGAAGCATACATGCATCACCGATCGATAGCCACTACCCCCGCTGGCGATTAGAACTCAACAATATTTTGCTTCACTCACGAGCCGAAGTTCAGCTCAGTCACCAGGCGAATTTGCTTCAGACCTTGGAAACAGTAGTTAGAGTATAGCACGAATCGGATCACATCTATTCAAATTGGTGAATTCCATTTCCACTGATCGACAAGCGGAAATTCCATCATCTGAACGTTGTTTTTTTTCAGTCGGTAAATTTTTTCCCCGGTTGTTGTTTTTGTTGACTCCATTCGTGTCTCCTTCCTACTTTCTCTTACCCCCCGCCCCGACCAATTTACCTGAGAAGGACAAACTAAAACAAAATGCACGTGATTCACGTGAATGCGTCGCTTATCCGATCAATGGTTGCGGACTGTTGTTGAGAATTGTACACACACACACATGCACGAGCAAACATTGGATTATGGTCGCATTTGCAGCTTGAAGTTCAGGCAGAGCGCCGGGTCACGGGCGTTGTACCGGATTCGAGTCAAGTGATTAGGTGACTCGTAAGAGCCGAACCCCGAATCCCCTATTCACAGTTGGCAAAATCGGTAATCTACGTGTATTAGAAAATATGTGTCACAGTGTGAATGGACAGACAAGCTAGCACGGGATTGGAGGCCGGTAGGTAACTGGATCAAATGCATACAGTGGACCGATGGTGGTATCACATTGGAACCGGCCTCCAGGAGTGGGTAGAAAGTAAACGTGGGAGCACAGGCCATCAAACCTGACTTTGTTCGGCACGGGAATTTAAACAAGTAAATTATATACAGGTGTCCAACACCAAAGTCATCCTGGAGTTAGCGGGAGCACTGGCTTTGAGAAAAGTTACCTGCGATAGACGAAACGTCGACGGACTACCATCTTTTACGGCAACGCTGTTACCGAACAGTAAACACTTAGCTATAACATCACACGGTGCATCGTTTTTTCTAAACACTCCGAACTGATCTCGGCTCCGACACATTAGTGCCGTATGTGGAAGTTCATGGTGACCTGACAGGCTCGCCAAGGAGTTCGTGAAGAGGTACGATCCTGAATTACGAATCCCAGCCTGACTTTTACTAGTCGATGTTACTTGTGGTGCTGTCAAGACAGATGACTATCTATGAATGGATGGTTGTAAATTGCCTTAGTGATCAGTATTTCGCGGAACCTAGCAGTCCAGGACTGAGGATGCTCAATAGATACAAGATGGACAGGGACTGGACCTACATGGGTGGGAAAAGGAAAGAATGCCTAGTAGCCAGCATACGGAATACACAGTCTTACTGTACAAACGCACATGCATCAGTCATTCTGATTCGATAGAAAGTGACAACACGATCGCCACTGTTCACCGTTCACAGTCATATCCTTCAGTGTCTCCAGCCAACTGGTAGACAGAACTTATGGGCCCCAACCACGAAGACTCGAGGCACCTACTTTTTCCAAGTTCGCTGTACATGTTCTCATTCTCCGCTAACGCGTCACCTGATGACTACCTTCATTAATCAATACTGACGTTAGGCCAGTCAGTGATGTAATACTTCAAACCCCGTGTGCTTGAGTTCGAACCCCTTAATAAATTACCGAATTCTCAGTCCCAGTTCGTTCGTCATTGTCAACCGTGTCTCACCACAGCTAACGACTCAATTGCTTCAGCCGTTATGACTGAACCTAACCTATCCAATTCAACAATCAGTTTTCTCGTTTCAGGTTTTTTAGAGCAAAATGAGAAAATACTTTTCGTCTTTCTTTCTTATTCAAAAAAAAAACAAGAAAGTAGACTGTTCTAAAACCTTTTGTAGCGTGTTTTGACCTCTTCGGAGGTCATCCGTTTTCTGAGCAGAGATGCTAAATTGGTCTTGGCTCGTGTAACTGTCCATGTGTGTGTGTGTGTGTGTCGGCTTTTGACACACTTTCTTTCGGATACTGGCCTCAATTCAACGGATCCTTCGACACGGTCAGAGAGAACACAACACTTGTGTTGTCGCGTTTTAACACGTTACTCCTCCACCACCGGGATTCACTTTCTTCCTGGAAAATAACCGACCAGATCCTAATTAGACTTATCTTCACTGAATCGAGTCTGGTTCTGAAACGATCCAAGGAACCTGTTTGAACTCATGACCCGGCCGTTGCTAATGCTGATAATAGTGGTGGTGATGATGATAGTCCAAATATTGGAATCTGTCTTCTTCTCTGTATCGCCACTACAGGCGAGTTTGTGTCCGGATGACACGTGACCTGGTGTCAAATTGATATTTCCATCATACTTATGCGATTGTTTGGTGGTGCGTTATTTTTCGCCTGTCACCAAATCCATCCTCGTTTTACTCACACTAAACCAGTCTCAACGATACTGTTGATCCATATTGGGTTCCGGTATCCGGGTTGTCAACTGGTCACCTTTTGACCCAAAGAGGACTGAGCAGAACAGGAAATGGGAGGTGGGGAGGGTAAGCATTTGGTTTTTGCTACTGGTTGTTGTTCAACAAAACCCCGTTTCAATTACCCTCGCGGGTACCGGACACCCTACGGTGATGATGACCTGTGGTTTTTTAAAGTCAATAAGACAAATAACGAGAGTACAACCAAGTAATGTAGTCCAGCCATCAATCCTACCCTTTTTACAAGAGCATTCTAAATTACATTCAGGTAAAGGGGGAAGAGATGCCGCTGCTCCTTCTCGGTCAATAATCAAACGGTTGAAATCGTGGTCACAAATAGTACTGCTGTCGTGACCATCTCTTTCATCTCTACTCTGCCTATAACTTGGATACGGTTAGGAACATGTTCCAACCTGCTTCCAATTCGTGGTCACGTGACTCGTGTTTCTATCTCACCGTCTTACCTCGGACGGGTTGAACACGAACGGTGCTAGGCATCCTGTATCATGATGGCATGCTTCGGCATGCTTTCAAACTAGCTTGAATCAATCTGTGGTTCAGTAAGTAAATTCAGATTGAGTGAATCAGTTACTCTAATTGAATAATTAGATAAATTCATTTTTATCGTAATAGCTAACTGTTTTTACCCGTTGAATAAGGACAGACCTTGAACATGGACGGGATTGGATCTAGTCTTTTGTGTGGCGTCTATCGTTTATCCTGCGGAGTTCAGCTCAGCTGTAAATATATGACACTCAGTGAACAAAATATTGTCAGGGCAATATCTTCACCAGAATCGAAATTGAATCGTCTGGAGTGTAAATGGATACTCTTCATTGAAAAGCCCACAAATGAATCACAACTTTGGTTTCTAATAGCTATTCGTATTTGGGTCACTGCTAACCCAACGAACAACGAGGCTGGACGTGCAGGGGCTCATACTGATAGTAAGTAGTATCTAAAAGTGTTGACAAAATTTCCCGGAAAGCACACGACTATCAGTATGATTGCTTGCACATGCAGCCTCATTGTTCGTTGGATTAGCAGTGGCCCAGATACGAATAGCTATCCGAAATCACAGTTGTTATTCATTTGTGGGCTCTTCAATGAAGAGTATCCAGTCACACTCCAGACGATTCAATTTCGATTCTGGTGAAGATATTGCCCTATGTTACATGCCACTCTAAAATGGTGGAATTTTTTATACACAAAACAATTAGGCCCACCTAAACCCGTTGGTTTAAACCTTATTGGGGTTGAACTTTTCACGTTTTTAATCAGTAGAAATGTCATTCCCCAATACACAACCAGTTTGATTATTTTACTACAATCGCTTGAGTGCAGTATAAGGCGTACTACACTATAAGAGACAACCGGTATCCTAACCCGGAGACTTGGAGTGGAGAACCACACGAGTCCCCTATGGATCAAGCGTGGTAACAAACCGGGTGACCGACGGTGGGGGGGGGGGGTGGTTCGAACCCCAGACCTCCGAGGTGGTAGATAGATGCTTGAAACCACTCGATCGTCAGCACCACGGGTTGAAATCTCTAAGCCGTAACCTCAGTCGGACATCAAAACAATCAGTAGTTTGAACGAAAGCAAGAAATGGACTATGAGCTGCAGCATCAGTTTGATTAGGGAAGTGTGCGAATACAAGGGTATCGTCGGTTGCGACCGTCAGACATATCCTTCAAAGTACCTAACCATTTAGTTGGTGGATCTGTTGAACCTCACCTAGGCCACCTAACACCCTACATGTCCCAGTCCACAAGTTAGACTTTTTACACCTTCCTTCAATGTAACAAACTGGTCATCCTCCCCCATTCAATCACCACCAGCCTCAGCAAACATTACACACGGAGAAATCCTATCCAGGGACATGAGTGGTAGATGTCCCAAGTACATGGATGAGCTGTACTGTTTCACTCAGTGATTTGTTCTCTGAGCCCAATACTCCGCTCCAAACCTCGACATGGGTGACTCGGTGTTCCCATCATCAGATTCGAGCAATGCTTTGAATATGTCGGGTTAGGATCTCGGCAATTTGTGTAAGTTTGTCATCCGCAATGGCAACTTTTCTGAACTTTAAAGAACTGTCCTAAAGGCTCTGAGGCAGTGATGATGATATATCCTGCCTTCAAATAATCCCATATTTCTACAATTATTTCTTATTGATTTCAAATAACGCAGTGCAGTAGCAATTTCATTATCTCACTAGACTCTCACACTGACATCGAGTGGAAGTATGCTCTTCAACCAGGCAGGATAATCATTAATTGCTTGACACGTGACTTGTCGTTGCCTTGATAAGTGGTCTGAGAAACGGGAGAAAACAATTATCCGGTACGTCACTTTCCATCAAAATCTAACAAGCATTCATCATATTGCTCCATCCTGCATCTCATGTGTATGTGAAAGTGTTTATTGATCGGATTCCACCCAGGGTCTGTGGTATCCAGAGTGATCAGGTCTCTGCCAGACATGTGAACGGAGAACCTTGTTCCCGTATATCAAGAGCAGTTGCTGCTTGCGTATAGATGCTCTAGAAAGGATACAAATCGTGGTATCAGAGCCCCACTACCCGTCGGCTACCTGACCCCAATACGTGGACTGCATGCTGGCATGAGGCCCGAATGGATCAGACGTGGTGACAAGCCGTGACATTTGTTCTCGCTACAACAGAAAACAATAACGATGCTACCACTAGAGTGGGGTATCTTTCACACAAATCGTTTGTAATTTATTCTTGACCCAAGTGCGCCAGCTCAGTCATCTGTGATGTTCATGTGACATCCGATCGCATGATCCGTCGGTGATTGAGTATTATTCATCAGTTTTATGAAAAGTCCGGTAATTTATTTACAATGACCTCATTTTCGTTGCAAGGGTGTGACTGGATGCTCCTCGCAGAATAGTCCACTAGGGGGTCAAACGTGTGATTCCCTGATAGCTGCTACTAATTCGCAAAAAGCTATCGCCAAATCCCAACTGTGATTTCTCGATGGATTCCTCTAAAAGGAGCGTCCACTCACACTCCTGATGTACGGAGTAGATAATTGGGACAAAACAGGGGGCTCAGTGTACAAGCTGGAGGATAATCTGAGAAGTGCAGGATATACATGCTTGATGAGCGACAATATCCGCGCAACCGGTCGTGTGCATCCTGACAACCATGACTAACTGACCGCAAAGATGGCAACGATGCAAGCCCCACGATCACAGCCGATCTGATTGCTTTCATTTTTACTTCGAAGGGTGATTCGCTCTCCGAGGATCTTTTTGAACTCCAACGTCGTCTTGGTGTCATCTTTTGATTTGCACTCTTCTATACCACTTGCCGATTAAATATTCGTATAGGTTTCCGAATGCTAGGCAATGTTGTCTGTCATTGTGGCATGTGTCCTATCCATCGATGTCAGACGCGATTGAAATGTAACCCTGAGCGGACACAGTTAGTGCACAAAAAAACCAAGTTCCCTTTATCACCACATGCTTAGAGCATCGAGGTAGGTACAAGGGTTTGTTAAATTGGATTGACTTTAGTCACCGTTGACGCACGCAAAAGCTCATGAATCAATAAGTGATAAACCTAACCAGGTCACTTGACGCGGTCGGTTGTCTTCACTCAGTCGAATATACTCTGTGCTCTGTGAAACGAGTTAATCGAATCAGTGCATGTGTGTGTGTGTGTGTGTGTGTGTGTGTGTGTGTGTGTACTGGTCTGTAGTTGATACCTTGAGCTTGTCTCGGTATCGATATTGCCTAATGGATGATCGATGGATTGCTGAACCGTGCTAAAATGTGAACAAGAACTCTACACAAAACAAAGCATCAATATTATACCCGCCTAATTGATCAAATTGTGTGGGAAAATTTCGGGTTGACTATTAACCTCACCTTCATTGACCGAGTTCATGAGTTCCACGGCTACTATACGAAATAAAAATTCACAATCCACCCCACTGAACGTAAAGGCATCGACACGGAGATACAACATCCCCACATCATTTTAAGCATACAGAAGCTTTGTGTTGCAAATTTTCACGTTGATGAAACTAACCACCAAGTTCGGCTGTTTAGATCGATGGGACGACGTTTCCGAGGAAAGCCGTGTTGCCGCTTCTTCCAACGAAGAAGCATAGTTGAACATAATGTGCATTTCGACCCTTGGGATGCCACAAAAAGAACACCACGCAAAGAAAGTAAACAATCGGCGTGGAAACATACTCTTCTGAGGTGATCACTGAACAGCCAAACGTTGACGAATTGTTTATCTTTGACAATGCTCCGATACATCGTCGAGCGTCTGAAACTGTTTTGGCCAATGCGTATAATTTTGGCCATTTTTCAACCCAATCGATCAACCGTTAAACTGTTTGAACATTTCGGTTAACGTTTTGTCTGGTGAAATCAAATATGAATGCATAAATAAGTATTCGTAGTCTGTGGAGAGGGGGGGGGGGAGAAGAGGAGTTCACGAGGCTGGTTAGCGGTGAATACGATCATCATTTGATATAAGTAGTATCTACAGATGGTCTGGCCAGGATTCTCAGAAGCACACGATCTGCAGATACTACTTATGGCAAAAATACTAAATCGCAACCACAGCGTCGTCTTTTTCGAGGTTAGCTGCTTCAAACCCACAGTGAACTAACGGCGAGTCACTGTCGTGATTCCTCGGTGGGCTCTTTTCGCTCACTTTTCTGATGCACAAATCAGATTGTTGTGTAGGAATGATCAACATTTGTCCAGTCGAACACAATACTTGAATAACTGGTGGTTGATTGCGTGGCTCATCGCTATGAGTCTCTCACATTCATCCGTAGTGTTTTAATTATTTTGGATGCTGTTTCGCTTAAGCAGACCATTTCATAGATCAGACCCAAGTTTGCTGGTCATACAACAAACATTTCTCACTCCCACGGGAATAGTGCTCAAAAAACGTTCATCTTTCAAAGAATAATGATAATCAATGATTGAAAAGGGTCGAGCGACGCGGATCGCAGACTACTGTGTCAAGGTAACCCATAAATAACAGTCTCTAGGCCGAGGTGTCGACTGCTATCCCTTAGTGGTACTGTGGATTCCCGTATCTACAGGGTGTAATGTTTCAATTGTTCGCACGAGTTGCCTTCACACTGAATATGATCATCGTTCTTTGATTTATCAGATAATTATTTTCATTCATGTGATCACGTTCGTTGACACGGAAGTCACGTGTATTCTCGATAACAAAAATTTCGGTTTATCGTGAGTTGCCGGTATACCCATAAATGACTTTGTCACGTTACTCTTGGAATATCACACACAAACACACAGTATGACTGAATAATCAATACACATCCAGCTGGATTACCGAGGAGATTTATTTAACTGTGGAATGGCACGATTTGTCTTTTTTCCTAAATGTTTGGTCTATAAACATTCAGTTGTTATTTTAGCCAGTGCAACTATTCTGAGTTGTGTCTGTCTGTTGATACATTTGTCTGCTTCCCATTATCTTGACATATTGGTATAATCGGTTTACTCTGAGCCACATAGTAAGTAGTATGTTAGTGGGTAAACAAAGTTTCCCCGGAAGCACACGAACGGTTTCGCGGCTGTTGCAGCTCATTAGGTATGCTTACCCGATACTCCTCTGCCCACTCATCTTCATACTTGTACACTCCCTTCTTATATTGTCACTGGGATCTAATTTGAAGCGTCAGGAGTGCGAATGGATACTCCTCAATAAAAAGTCCACAAATAAATCACGACCGTTATGTCGGGCGCGCATACCTGATAAGCGGCAACAACGATGAAATCGGTCCGATGCTTCCAAGGAATGTTTGTCCACCCATTTACATACTACTTACTATCAACATGAGCGCTCGCTAGTGGTTGAGTTAGCGATGGCTTAGACACGAAGAGTATCCAATCACACTCCTGATATTTCAACTTAGATCTTAGTACCGCTTTATGTATATATATATATATATATATATATATATATATATATATATATATATATATAATGATGTCATGTCAGCTGATGTTGAGCTGTTCGCCATCTAGATCTCAATCTTATGAAAGCCGTCACACTCACCCATTCACCTCGCTGAGTCATTCACCCACTTACTAACTTCGCACTCATTTCAGTCGGTAATGTGTTGCATTACTTCTCATTTAATCACCTTTTGGGAGCTGTTTTCTATCTGAACACAAGATACACGAAACAAAGGTGTACTTTGTACTTTTACAGTGCGCGTTAGCATAACACTTTGGCTTCGGTTTCTGAGGTGTATGTACACAATCAAGTAGGTATCCAATTGTGATTTTTTTTTCACACTGAACGCCTGCGCTATTTCGTGCATCCAGTTGCTTGTCGCACACACATGTGATGAACTGAATTATTGATCGTTCCGTAGAGTAATGCTACCGTTTCATGGTTACCTTCGGTGATAACTCTTATTTGGAACTTGTCACGCACGTGAATGTCGGATGATGCTTGCTCGTTTAAGTAACATATGGGTAGATGCGTGTGCAGAATAGCAAAACATTCTGACAACTCTCAGGTGTAATTTTGAAACGGTCACGTGGATTTGAATATGTTGTCTCTGAACGATCTATTTGGACTGAGGTTGATCTGATTAGTTAATTCAAAATCAAGGAGTTCTATTGGTTAGTTTACGAACCAATGAGATTATGCCGATCGTAGTTCTCCATTCTTATCGTCCGTTTATATTTGGTTCTTTTAGGGCTATGTTATGGAAATTGCGCATTTGTCCACCCACTGATCGGTCGTTCAACGGTGAATGTGTTAAAACTGATTCCATCGTGCAAATACACCTTCGAGACAGTTAGATGAAGAGAAATGTTAACTGTCTAGTTGGTCAAAACCGCGCCCTTCTTTTCATTTTCTTCATTTAAGTATTATTTTCCGTCACTCGTGACTCGTTGTTTGTGTAGCTGAAGTCTTCAGGTTCACTATGAAGAGTCGATGCTTGCGTAAATGCGTTTCAATCATCCAGTCAATCAAAAGTATCTTACCAAACGAGCAAGTAGGAATCCAACCGCAACAGAACACGGTTATATACTGAAAGGACTTGAAGGCCGATGGACAGGCAGGCCACTACGCACAACTCGCTATCCTCTCACGGTGGATGAAATAGGCCTTGTTAAAAGCTGATACTCAATGGGGAGGTGCTATCAGTTGTCGATCACTTCACCTACATCGGCAGCAGCGTGACGTCCAATGGGAGCACGGTAGTAGAGGTGAGCACGCGGATATCCAAGGCTCGAGCGGCGTACGCTGGACTGAAGCACTTGTGGCGTCGATCTGATATTTCACTGAAGTTGAAAGATCGTCTATATTGTGCCGCAGTGCGTTCAGTTTTGTTGTATGGTTGCGAAACTTGGAGTCTGCGTGCTGAAGATATTCGTCGTCTTGAGGTTTTCGACCATCGATGTTTGCGTAGTATCGCTAAGATAGGGTGGAATAGCCGAGTAAGTAATGATGAGGTCAGAAATCGAGTATTGAGTACTAATTCGGAGAACGTTTTGTCACAGCTCATCCAACTTAGTAGACTTCGTTGGTTGGGGCATGTGTTACGTATGTCAAACATACGTCTACCGTATCGCGTCCTATTCTCCGTTCCTCCTAGGAAGTGGAAGAGACCACGTGGAGGTCAACAGATGACGTGGCAGTGACATGTCACTAATGCTTCTTTTCTGCTGGACGATTTAACTTGATCCGGCCATGTGTTTATTGACTAATTGGCATGGTCACCAAGTATGGATTTTTTTAGCTTTCTTTCTGACTGTGCAAAATCTACTGGTGACGTGGTTATTCGCGTAGTCCAAGTGTCATTTGTTGATTTAACTGCGAGACCGTAACTGGATCGCTGTGCGAGCCAGTGACATAATGGTGCCATATCATGTAGCATGAATTTTGAACAAACAACTGTGATCTGGCCCTGATAGCCTGGTGATAAAGGGCCAACTCGCAGTAATTCATCCCGAGTTCAAGTCTCATCTAGTGACTCGATGGGCATGCACCAGTGAGACCACCTTCGGATTGCAGTTCATAAAATCCGGACAAATATATACGTTGTTGATAACCAAACAGCTTCCCTTTCTCTCTCTCTCTACTCGCGTTTGATCTCCTCCTGTCTAGTTTCTTACCGGTTCACCGTCATCGCTAGTATTACCGGCCTCTAGGGTCACTAGCCAGAGTTGAATCTTGCTTTGAAATCTGGGGAGTAAGGACGCAAGCAGACGTCTATTCCCACGCGTGCTATTCCATCTAACACTGTGGCCAGCCCTCAGCTGTACGACTGTATTCTTCGTCGCATACAATGAGTACTTCGTATTGGATTTCTCTCAACCGTATTGCTTACTCCGTTGTTCGTGTGTTCCTAAGTAACTTGTAACTACCTAGATGCCTTCAGATCACTTGTACTATGCACTTGAACAAGAATTCGTACACAGTCTTCCCGTTCGGAATAATATCTCGTAGTTTCTCAAAGGTGGGGATGCTAGTAAAAACTTGAGTGAGACGGATAGTTGGCTTCAGCTTGTACTGTATTTTAGGTGCCAGAGGGTATCTCCGTCTCTCCCGTCGCCGGCTGACGAAATTTGGTGGTTACTATTTATGGGAAGTTGCTGGAAGGCAATATTTCGTTCCCAATGGCAAAGCTGGTGCAGTAAGCACTTGGTTTTACCCTGATATTTTTGGACACCTTTGAGTATTATGTCCACACGGAATTACGTAACCGCGAGTTGCATCCGACATGGGAGAGTTTCATATTGTGTACACATAAATCTCACGTTTGTCAACATAAAAACAATCTGTGCACGCACTTGGCCTATTTCATGTTCCCGAACAGGTTTGCAGCCAGTTGAGCATTCTATACTGGGATCAATTTTACACGCACATTCCGAGAGACAGATCATCGTTTTAACTCATCATCCTCTCACTCTCATATAGTTATGTATTGGTATGAGTACGAATATTAACTGAAAAAGGAGGTTGTACGCCATGTATCATTCTCGATAGAATTTGCCGAGTGTTGTTTTTGAAGACGGATGCTAATAGTTTCCTTTTCTGACGCTTTTTCCATCAATCGTCCACCTCGTGATCTTCACAGGTTACCATGGCTCGTAGCGAAGATGCCCTCCTGGCTATACGTGATCCGAACCCGTGCATCGATGGACGCAAAGCAAATGTGAATTTGGCCGTACTCGGTGCAAAGCCGCGCCTGATGCCTGGAGGTAAGTGGCCTGTCCAACCTCCAGATTCATTGAACTCGTGACACACTATTCACTCGAGCGGGTTGGTTTATTTTGTGCCCAAAATCGTTACGATAGCCAGTTTTTCTTTGTCTGCGGACTGCTTATGTGACTAAATTATACCGTGTAGAACGTCATTCGGAACAGCACTCGGGGTATCATGGAATCTGCTACCCTCTCCGGAAACTTTTAGAACAAGGTGGATGTCGCAGTTCCGAATAAGAAGCTTCAGGAACATAATTATCAACCCGTAGACATGTTTCAAACGGCTTTCGAATGCATTTGTAGGGTCTTAGCGACCGTCACGTAGGCCCTGCTACAAGCTTCACATCCTTCTTGATCTTTACTAAAAGACTGTCCAAATAAGATTGTTCTTCGACTGAAACTATCCACTTCCATCCACTCAGCTGCCACACTTGACCTGCTGATACTTCATGTGAGTAAAACCACTTCAAATTCTAGGGCCATGGTTGATAGTACTTCACTGTTTCTGCTTGGAAGCTGTTTCTAAGTTCAGGACCCACAATACATCTCTGGAACTTGGTTGTAACGGTTAGAAAAACGCAATTATCGCGAGTTGTGGCGTTGTTTACCTGCAATCACCCTTTCGTTAAGTGGCACGCATTGCGCACGCTACCAGATAGATTTACGTGGGTCCTGTTTGCAGCCAGTAACGGATAGTAGATGAGTTTGGGTGATCAGTGGCAAAATACTACGGGCCCACTAACCACGTGACTTGGGTAGGTTTTGACACCTTCGGCGCATTTTGAGATTTGTTAAGTGGCATGACTGATCGGCAGTGTTACGCGTTTTCTTTATGATCCATTAGCTACTTTTTATCTCGTCCATACGCAAGAGTGCAGTGGAAAGCGTATACCTCAGCCACAAAGACCCACATAACTATTCGAGGTAACCGATGACCAATTCCTGGGACTTGGAGTAGATAATCACGTAAGGTCCCAACAGATTAGAGATGGTAACCAGCCAGACGACAGTGGGGATTACTGTCTACCACGACAGTGATTACTGGTGACAGTGATTCGAGCTGCCGAGTTCAAGGTTGGTAATCAAACGCTCTAAACCACTCGACCACCACCGGTTAAGCAATCCACAATTCCGCTTGACGAATTCCGGTCCTATGTTTGATAGGCGTAAAGTGCATTTATCGATTGTTACTTTGACCAGTACAATGTTGATTCGACTTGTTGCACTCTGTTAGAAGTCCGTCAGACTTCTTGGCTATTCTGTCTGTTATCCATAATTGCAATTATCAAGTAGTTCAACTATAAATATTTACTGGCACCCATGGAAATGTCAATTTATTGAAAAATCTTCCGTTGAATTATTACATGCTTTTCGAATGTTATCTTGCGACAAAATAAAACCAAACGATTACTAGGGTAAGTCGAAATGTGGGTGAAACGTTACTTAAAAGGGAGGAAGGCGGGGGGGGGGGGAGAGGAGCTTTTGGGTGGGGTGGGATAACAGAATCGACCCAACGGAACACCTTCTCGTAGTGCACCGATTTACCTGAATGGCCGTTGATTTAGGTATTCGATCAAACCTGCATTGGTGACCGACAGAGATGATCCGCACGATCACACCAACGTGATTTGTGTCTACGCCCATTTTATCAACTCGCGGAATTATCCATTTCTCGATCAATATCAGAATGAATGACCTTGTGTTAAAAATCACGCTTACATACGAGTGCAGTGGAACGGACACACATGGTCTGTTGCCCCAAGGAATCATTACAACATTCGGGCAAAAATCTGAAAGACTTATAGTGGAGATCCACTTTGGGTTCCTCCCAGTTAAGACGGCGACCAGCCGGGTGACCGTGAGTTAGTGTCTACCACCAAAGTGCCCCTGGGATCATGGTGTTTGATCGCTCTACCTCGTATCACTATCGTTCCGTTAATCAATCGACCACTTTAGTGATGAATGGTTTAATTTAGCAATCAGTAAACGAACGAAGCAATGAAGAAATTTTCGCTCCGAGACTGATTGGGAGCAAAGCCTAGTATTTTCGGCCTCAGCAGATCAAACTAAATTCGCTAGCGTTATTCACACCGGACTGTCCGGACCGCGGTAGCTCAGCCGGTAGAGCATCTGCCCTGTATGCGGAGGGTTGCCGGTTCGACTGCGGCTCACGGCGTCCGACTTTTCGATGTGAAGAATGCAAGTGTATTTTCCAAAATCAAACTGAAATTGTTCAAAAGTGTTCTAGTTGAGTCTGCTTGCACAACACTCAAATAAACTTTGAAATAAGGTCAAAATGTGATAGTGCGATCTGTGGGCCTTTTGCTACTACTACTACTACTACTACTACTACTACTACTACTACTACTGTTAAAACCATTACTACTGAGACAATGGTGACCCAATTACTTTTTGACAATCATGGCGATGATTCAGTAAGATAGGTTCATGTGTAAGATCGCGCAAATATCTGTCTAACTATAATTTATTTTACCGATGCACAAGCTACGGTCGTTGTGTTCTGTTCGCAGTGCCGCGCATACACAAACTGCCATACACACGCACCCGCACGAAAAATTGGAGATGTCTCGCAATGAGTTAGTCCATAATCCTGGAATTAGTACGCGCAGCGTTGATAACAGAGGTAGGCTGCCAGGGGATCGATCTGATCGATCATGAATTTGTTGAGTGCAAAATACCCTTTTGTTAGACATTTGCCCATTGCCCCACATACGGGGATTGGATTGTTCAGTTCGGTATTAATCTGAGTGAAGCTGAACGATGATATCACATATTGACCAGTTTATCATACACGTAATACTTTGTTATATAGAAGAAAATAAAGCAGACATTTTGGAACTGACAGAGTTGTAATTCGGGATCCAGGACTGTCTCGATACGAATGATTTTTGGAAATCAATAAATATGCAATCGGCTTAGCGGTTCTCTCTGTACAACCCTAATGAAAATTGAATCGGAAAGAAGAGATCTTAGGAGTATGAATTCAGTAGAGTGAGGTAATGAGCTTTATATGAATACAAAAAACTCTATTGATTGGGGCATCATGTTGTATTCCACAAAGTGTCTAAGGTAGCTGATCCATATCAGATTTCACCCGGAAAGCCGTTTACACCGTACAGGGTCAAATTCATTGGTCAGGATTATACCACCCCTCTTCCATGTCATGATCTGGTCACCTGACACTATCCAACCAAAATAGCACGCTGACAAAGTCTATCCGGGGATATGTGTAACCAGACCGGCTTTAGTTTCTGATCTGCTTTTTAACCTTTTTATTAACTTCCTTTTATTATGCAATAAGGATACAACACTTCAGGAGGTGCTAAGACCAAATAGGAACTGCCTCTTGGGAAAAGTGACCGGTGGTTGCGGAAACAGGATCCCAACCCAGCACAGAATGGTTGAATGCGCACGACGGTGGCCGTTTGACCACCGCCCAATAATGGTGCAGATTATCGATTCTTTGTTTCAGTCGAATATGGGCATTGTTGTGAAGACGCAGAC
Organism: Fasciola hepatica; assembly: GCA_948099385.1. Classification (NCBI taxonomy): domain Eukaryota; kingdom Metazoa; phylum Platyhelminthes; class Trematoda; order Plagiorchiida; family Fasciolidae; genus Fasciola; species Fasciola hepatica. Next base: position 5,515,972 of record CANUEZ040000146.1, read on the forward strand.
GTTCAACCACCGGCGGTAGCCGCTTGTCTGAACCGTATAGAGGAAATGGCCTAAATGCTACAGTGTACACTCGACTCTACCGAGATAAACGAAGGCCACGTAGATGCTACAGATGGCTAACCGCGCCTCACGCATGCGCGATAGCACTTGCTCTGATAACCAACCTACCGCCTAAATGGAGCGTCTTAGATAGCATAGCCCGGTTTATTGTCTCCCTAGACAACATAAGGTTTTGTATTAGATCAATCATGTCTTGTGGTAGTCTGAAGGTGCAAGACTCCTCTCGAACAAAGCCGTTCAGAGAAAGTTAGTAACTTTTCTGGACCAGTCGGGTTTCTCGGTCTTGCGGAAGCACTCAGTTTCTTTGCCTAATAAGATAATGACTCGTCCATGTGGTTCACCAAGGTAACAAACAAAAATATGATCCACAGTTTGTGAGTCGTTTTTTATCATTTCGAACCGGACCATGTCGTACGATAGTGATGAAAATCAGGGCATGCTGTAACCCCTATTATGCGAGATATAACATTCTAGGAATAGGCTAAATCTGAACTTTGTTCGTGATCATTGATTTTTTCGAAAATGGGTTTACACACAGCCGCACACGTACATAACTACATCGTGACAGTGATGCGAAATCGCGCGCATCGAGTGGATGGTGCTTTAGTCCTGAACAAGATCAAACCTACTCGCGGTTCGACGTGCCGCAATGAAGGTACGATGCAAAAATCGATTATATCCAGACCATACATTCAGTGTCTCTCTTGACACGCGTCTGTCGTATCAGGATGAGCTGAAAATCCTCAACCATTTCTCCTGCATAAGGATAATGTCAGCGATGACCCACTTTGTTTACTTTTGACTGAAGGATATGTATGTGGAAATTTTTAAGAGTACAAATTGTAAGCCTATTTCGGCAACTGATCACCATTTGTCGCGATGATGTAACGAGACTGAGAACGCGTTCTTCGGATCCACTTTGTGACCGTTTTCGTCCTACCAGAATCATGAGGCCCTCGTCGTCCTCCTGGATGTTCTAGTAATTCGAAGAGGTGATGAATCGGTTCAATAATCAATTTTCTGTAAGAAGATATGATCCTGACCAGTGGCTTTATTGCAACAGTTTCTCAGCCACCGAACACAAAACCGGTCTGGTCCGAACCCTGTTCGTTATAGTGAGAACGGCTTTTACTGTGGTGGGGGGTAAACGAAGAGCAGGTTATCTGTTTACACAATCAGAGGAATCCCGACTTAACCATCTGTCACTTCGATGTCCTAAGAGGATATCCACATATTCCTCCCATGCTTAGGGGAATCAATAATTCGGCAGCTTACTACACAGTGTATTAGAAATGTCTTATAAGGAATATACTATACCGGTGCACTACATTTTCACTGGGGGACTCGGCGCCTCCAAACGACCTTATTCAAAGATCAACCTCCCACTGCGTCGACGCCATATCTTGCAGCTGCGATGAACCATACCTGGTTAGGACCGACCGACCGCCACGTGCTGCGGTGTCCAGACAGACGTAGGTTTTGGATTCTGTCTATGCGTGATCAGCAAACAAACCTACGTCTATATATCACGCAATTGCTTGCGAGTAGTGTGGGATTGATGAATCTCTGTTTGGTTGACTGTCCGTAGACTCCACGTTTCAAGCACAAAGCTCAGGCCATCCGACCAACCTGCACTCGGAAGCACCAGACTCGAGTTTCGCTCTTGTTAGAGCTCATCAGTGGTGCATATCCTACGCCAAACCCAGGCTTTGAACCCGGGCATTTCCATCTCGAAGGCGTGTGTGTTACCACTGCGCCACCCTGCTCCCGTTCGAGCTGATCCGAATCACCAAGTTAGGCTTGTTCAGATGTCGTCCTCTATGACAGCCAGAAATGCCCGACAGCTTCAAATGGTGTGGCGGAGGATATGCACCACTGATGAGCTCTAACAAGAGCGAAACTCGACTCTGGTGCTTCCGAATGTAGGTTGGTTGGATGACCTGAGGTTTGTGCGTGAAACGTGGAGTCCAAAGGACGGTCAACCAAACAAAGATTCATCAACCCCACACTACTCGCAAGCAATTGCGTGGTATATAGACGTAGGTTTGTTTGCTGATCACGCATAAACAGAGGTAAATATATTTTCGCCGAAAGTTCTGGGTCCGATGCGAGGACAAACCGGCGACTGAACAGTAATGTCACTGAACCAGAGAAATCACTAATCCTGGTCTCAGCCAATGCGTAACAAAGTGATCAAATCTGATGCCACCAGCAACGTATTTCGGTCCCATTTTGACCATGCGCATACGAGCATTGAACTTATTCTTATTGCACACTTCCCACTCTGTTAGCACTCTTGTCTCAATTGACGTCTTTGACTTTAGCTCCTGAGTAGGACCGTCTTGTTCCTTGGCTGGGGTTCTCTTAAGCTCCGTTTATTTGCCTTGTCCGCCACGCGCCGCTTTCAAAGTAATCTCTTGTGGTGCAAGTTGCATAACCGAGTAATTTCATTAGGCCTCGGCAGGTTAGGTGTGGTTACTATCCGGGCGAGTGAGGACGATAGTTTCCTTTTATGCTACTCATTTACTACTAAGGTGTTTAGCTATCTTAACCACTGAGATAAAACGTACTGAATTCTGATGTTATCCAACCTTGACTATGAAATATGAACGGTGCTCAAGTTCGTTGCACAAACGATATTGTGATACGGACCCATACTGGAATGAGTGAATATCATCTCGGCAAATATTCCCTGTACCAATTCAGAGTCGGAAATGTTAACCAGCAGAAATTTGACACAGGTCATGGTCGTGGCCGCACACAGTACGAGGTTTCATCATAAATATTTAGTTTGTAGGGTCAAAAACTCCCTATTCTACAATGGCTACAATATTCTAATCGAACGTATCAGTATATACTGTCAGTCTATTTTTCCCCACGGCTCTTGTGGCCAGATGTGGGGTGAAAAAATGAGTAGTCAAGGTTGAAATTTGTCCAACACTGTTTCCCGCTCTAAGCGAGGCACACTTGGAAAACGTGTGCCTGATGAATTTTGTATCATGATGATTTTAGTGTTCTATTCCCTTATATAGTGCCTTGTTCTCTCTATATTGGACTGGTAAACTATCCCATCTGTGTTAATGCTAGGAGTTTGAGGTTATTTTCATTAAATGACTAAACAACGCATGGTCAACATTCCTAGAGGCGTAGTAGAGCTATTTCTTTAGATTTGTTTTAAGTCCCATCGGGGGTGGCGGGGGGGGGGGGTTGAACCTGACGTGATGGACTATCGGTCAAACACGTTTGCGGGCTCAGTCTCGAAGGTGCGCACCACGGTGATAGTGTCGATCTCCTGCCTAGCTGCTTCCGTACATTTCACTTGTTCATTCATTCAGTCGAGTTCACATCAGCAGAAGCCCCAGAACAGAATAAACATGTAATCGTGACAAGCCGCATATCCATTCCACAACGGACAGAAACATGAGACCCTGGATGAATTTGTGGTTCTGTACAACATGCGTCATCACAAATCAACCTACGCAGTCCGCTTCGATCCAGTCTAACCTACGTCGCCAATTTCAAAGGTCAAAGTAACCTTGTTGGGTTGATAAGTACTTTTAGAGGAGAACTCCGTTCAGATCTGTTTAGTCCTGTTGATGACGCTGTAGGATGGGGTCAAGGTAAAGGTCAAACAACGGACCGAAATCGATCAGCTACGGAAATCCCGCTGGGCTATTGTGGGGTGGGGCCGGGGTTTGGCACCAACTTTCACTAGTGATGGGCCATAAACGTGATGTCGTGACAGTGGTGGTATTTCTCAAACAAATCTACCCAGCAGAGAGACAACAAAAAGGATTGTGGCCTACCACTTTACGGTATCGACAACCTGTGGTATTGGTGGAGTTTGAATTTGTTTCGGACCGTGTTCTAATCATTATCAGCTTGTATCATTGGGTCGATTTTCAACTCGTTTAGGCACAAGTTCATGAAATGTTTCCTTCACTTATTGCCATTTGAATATTGTTCATAATATAGTTGAGTATAAATTAGTAGATTCCATTCTGCGCAGCGTGCTTGATGCTTTGTGCAAAATCAGCGTCACAGTTGAAAACCGGGGAAGTTGTCTTATCCTCATTTGGGAGTGCAGTGCACGGCACAACTGAGAATTCTCAAACATACCGGAAGAAACGGGTGCACACTGACTGAATCAATAGTTTTCAGTGGTGAGTTGAGTTATATAAAATACACTCATGGTTTGATAGAAGAAGTGACTAGTTGAATGAAGTCGTGGATCCGTATGAACATCAAGTTTATCAGGTTCATCTTGGACGAACCGACCGACTATCTTTTGGTACTGATACCATTGTCGAGTGGTTTGGAGCGTTCGCTTACCACGTCAAAATTCAAAGGTCCTAATCCCGCCACCATCGACGATAAATTGCAATCCAGTGTCGCTCGGCTCGACACGTTTGACCTGTTGCGACCTTATATGGTTCTCCACTCCAAGTCCCAGGGTCTCTGGTATCTTAGTGGTTGGGGATGGTTGTTTTTGCACTGATGGCGTAATCGACTATCAGTATCCTCGATCCACAATCACGTTAGTATATCAATTCACTTTCCACAATTGACACATCTGCGTGATTATCATCGTTTGAATTTTCTGAAAAAGTTGCACGCTGTTACGAATTTGTCCAACCGGCCAACACATTTTGCCAGCTAGCTATTGTCGAGATTTGAACCCGTTACTTAACAATTGCCTCTACTTTGGGAGCCCTTATACGTAATCCAGCCCGTTGATTATCTGAATAATGCAGAATGAAATTTTGTCCCATTGTCCAAAAACACGGACAGGATCTACTGAGTGGTATATTATGTGATTTACCACTCGTCAATAACGTTTATCGGGTCTTCCCGATATGATAGGTGCTCTTAGTTAAAATGAGATATGGATCTTTCATAGTGTTAATCATGGTACGAACACCAAGGTGTACAGCAAGAACAAATGGGATAGTTATCTACAGTTCAGCTTCAACGAACTTGTAATTTGATTCACAGCTAAAAGCAAGAATCGTCGCGGAGAATTCTTCTCGGCCTCTACGTTTTCGCTGCGTGAATTAATGATTTCAATCATTTTGAAAGTTACGAGTTCTTACTATCGGTCTGGATATTTTCTCGGATATCTGGCATATCCGATCTTACGTAATCCACTGGGATAAATGACAGGTCGACATTTCTAATCCGGATAGGAATTTCGTTCACGAGATGTGAATACTGTTCAGTCGCACACGACCAAGCATGCCTACGTAATGAAAATAGGACTTTGACGACAAAGATTGTCTCGCTCGTAACCCAGGTCGTTTATTTCACCAACAGTGCATTTAATAGCATTTCACACTCTCATGGACACAATATTCGGAATGTATCGACATATCAGGGTCCTGTTTGAAATCGGTGTACGAGAATTCCGTCACCTTAATTGATTTGGTTCCAAACGAACGACAAAAAAGCAATGTGTTATGATGAAAAACCATTCCAAAATCTCATCGATTTCTGATCAAGTTCTAAGGGAGAAATCTACCTTCGAGCTTTCGATTCGATTCACTTCTGGTTCTGCGGGGAAATTCGATTTTTTCTTTCCGTATCAAAGTTCATTCACACCAATAAACTTTTGGGTATAATCGGTGCACTTAAAAAACACCCCAAAATGTGCACTTCATCCTCGGATCAAACTCGGCATAAGTTAGACAAAATATCCTTGTCCGTCACGAGATCAACACCATTTGTCCATGTTTGTGTGCGCTCGGTGATTTGGTGCGGACTACAGCTTGATTGAGTTCGCATGTATATCTTCACGTTCGCGTACATATCACCGCGCGCATCCGTTGTACCTATACTTCTTTTGAAACGGTCAGGGTTAAACGCGAAGACACTGAAACCAAAGAGACAAGTGCATTTAGCACAGTGCATCACCAAAGCTTGAGTCGGTTGGATTATTGATCAATTAGCAAACAGTGCATTTCGCCTGCTTCTCGACTAGCTCCTAATGAAGATCACTCTTGTCTAGGAGGGATAGGAAAGTGGCGATAAATAGAGGAGGAACTGAAGAACTAATCGAAATTGTCGCGGAAGTCACCAGGTCCGAGACATGAACCAATAAGGCTATGGGGAAGGGAAATTCTCGCCTTCATTTGGTCGAAATTAGCGATAAGGAAAGCCATGCGTAATGGCGCAATTGAATCAGGACATAAAGTTGCCTGCGTACGAGATAGCAACCAAAACTTACTGCAGCTGGTACATGGATCATACGTATATGCGCCAAATAAAACTACCCACAGTTAGACACCGTAATTAAGATTTTCATAAATCGATTATTAGTGCTTCTCTCCGATTGGGATAGATCATTTCATAGAATTCTGAGAAAAAATCTCGAAGATCATTTCGGCGGTAGACAACGCTCCGTTATCAGTCGACTCGTTACCACGCCGAAAGCATCGTGGTCAACGGGTTTAGTCACTCAGGGCAAGTGTTGTTTTTGTTCACAGACAGCAGGCGCCATGGATCTACACTTCGTTCCATGGCGAGTCACATTAAGGGGCTAGAGCTAGTTGACCGAACTACTACATGACGATGCGGTCTGAAATGCAAAACCGATGGACTTGATCGAGCAACATGTGGTAAGACTACGGGTTGTGGGGTCCACGAGATTTACCTGACGTGTTGTCGGGAAAATTAGGCCGCAACAAAGTAGTAACACCGTACTTGCTACTGTTATTGCGTGTTATTATGATCACTACTAGCCGTGGCGTTGATGGCAGTAGTAGTAGTAGTAGTAGTAGTAGTAGTAAACATAATATTTGTACTAATCGGGTTGATGGTGTTTTATCGTATCCCGGTAGCTCCAGTAGGAAGTCCTTTCTGTCTCCGAATCATCTCGTTTATTAGTGTTGGTCTATGTACCCAGTCGTTGTATTCAACTTATTGATCCGACTGGTGTGGGCAACGATGCCGTCAGGCTCAAACGCTGCTGACAAGAATCATCACTCATTCTGTCTGTCCTCGCCACCAATCAGCTCTCCTGACACTCGAGATTCCGTTGTCTCAAGCCTTGGGCTTGGTACGGCACCAGTGCTGACTGCCACGATGACTCGGCTGTCTATCAACGATGGGTTAACATGTGCCCTCACAAATGGTATTGGTGGAAGTTGACGAACCCCTGGGTAAACTAAGTTAATACTTCGTGAACATTCTATTGATCCACGAACTGTGAAGTGTTTGAAATCATGTCACATTATAGGTTTCCTTTGTTGCAGGAAGGTTGCTTTGTTCTGCAAATCTTTGGAAGCACTGCTAGGTGATTCAGCGATGAGTAAAGACCACAGAAGAGTAGATCAGGCGACGCTCAAAGAACCAGGAGAGAGTGGGTAAACTAGTGTGAACAGTGCCATCAAGATCAAATTTTCCTTTCATTGATTCCACTGGAAAGCGACGTGTCATGTGTTTCAACCGTCGGGTATGATGGCTCCGCAGATCTCATTTTCGACATCAGGATAGAGCATCATCACATTTTCATTACTGTCACGAATTCACGTGATCGGTATGTTAGCCGTCGGTCACCTATGGAAAATACCATGCACCCGAACAGTACAATCAGACGAATATCGCGATGACGTCAGACATATGTGTATAGTTATTGCATCAAACAACATCACAGTGAGCTTACAACCATGTAACTAGTAGCAGGATGTTGTATTGTGAATGCCAAAACGTGGTGAAAATTTTCCGGTAATATTTCACATTTTTAATTACCACCACTATGAAGGCTTGATAACCATATACATGGGACTTTGACCGTGCGACCGGTTCATTTGTCAAACTAAATCATCGCTGGTCACTGTTCAGCACGTTGTTAATTAATAATAATCAAAACCCGATCGTAGCAGGAGAAAACATTGATCCACGTGACGATCAATGTCCATTATACTCGTTTTGTTGAACTTACTGCAGCAGATGGACGCCCGTCAACCGAGTCCAAGTATCAGCCGTGTAATTGCCGATTATCCTCGACTGTACAGTTATTCTTGTTCTGCATTACTAAGAGACTGGGCGTTGATCAATTCTGTGATCAGATCAGTTCACCAATCAGTAGGCTGTACCTGTTAGTGATGTCTGAAGCACGAAGCAAACTGCTGTGGGTTAGGCGGGATAGTTCATTAGTAATGTGTCGGTTTTCAGTTCCATTCTATTCCCATGCTTTGACTGCTTTCCAACCAGACGTGAGAGGTGTACGTGGATCATCCGTCGTTCATCGGTTGACTTGGTAGTTAGAAATAGAATAAACTAAAGAAATCAGATGATATTTAACTTCTAGAACAAAATTTGAAAACCATTTTAGTACTAACTGATTTCAAAAAAAAAGATGGTCAGATGCAGCTGGTCATAGACCCAATCCCCATTCCGGTTTCCCACTCCGTAAAAAAACCCGGTTCTTTGCTCATTGTCTGAAATTTCCAACATCTCTAGAAAGTCGCACGCTGATTGGGTGACCAATTTCTCAAGTGGGAATTTTGTTCCTCACCGAGCACTGAAAGTACTCAACTGGAAACCTCGGTTCACCCCGGGGATAGAAAATTCGGATAGGTTGAGGATGAGATGGATTTGAGCAGATGTTATAGGCCAATCAGAGTTTTGCCCGCGCATAAACGGGCAGAAAACGAAAATTACGCGTCTGGCTTTCGCATTCTGAGCAGTATCACGTTGGGTGGTAAAGCTTCTGTTCCAAATCATTAGATGACGGTAACCATGGTTATTTGTTTGTCTGATTGGTTTATTGATGGAATAATTAGTTGATTGCACCGATCTCACTCCCTTTTCGACCCGCATGCGATTTGTCAAATAGCTCACTACTTGATTGATCGGGTGGCTGACTAAGCAACCTCCTGACGTTTGAATGTATTCGCGCTGGTCTGTGGGTCCGTGACTTTATTCCGTAGCGAAAATTCACGTGGCGCAATAATTGTCATCCGGGCGGTTCGGAGGCGAACTGAGAACTGCTGGCTCGCATAGGGTGTGTTTGAACATCACGTGGGGTTGTGGTGCTGTTTTGATTTGATGTCTTTTGATAAAAGTAATGGTGGCAATGATGATGATGATGATCATAGTGATGATGAAGACGAACCCTATTACAGTGTTATTTGATGAATTGAGACGTGTGTGCGTGTGTATATATGTGTGTGTGTGTGTGTATGACGCCCTGCCGGCCGCATGAGAATTTTGCGGATGGCGGTGACTTAATTGTCATGGTAACCTAGGCAATTAACTTGTTTCATTGCGAGTTCGTTTGGATTGTCTGGTGGCAGCGAACGCACGTGATCAGGGTGACCATTATCATGTAATAATCGAGTCGGTGAGTAGTCCTATGAATCTACTCAGTAGGAACTTCCAACTCAACATTGGAAAATCTCATGCAGATACTGTGGTGCAACTGTTTCATCTGCCTTGTTGTTGGGACATACCGAATGGGACTGGAACCAGTCATGTGCACATACTTGTGTGTCTCGACAGGCTAACCGAAAGGGTTGATACTCAACAGCTTTTTATCGCACAAACACCACACCATAAGACACGCATCTGAGTGAAATGATGAACTGGTTGACGACCTACGAAGTTTGGCTATTTGACGAAGAAAATTCGCATTGACAACTAATTGCCATTGATGTAAGTGGTATCGAATTATACTCACTGTTTGACGAAGTTAGTGGCCACAGGTGGATGAACAAAGTTTCTGGGCAAAACACGACCGGTTTCGCGGGTATTTTATTATCCACGCCCAGTTCATGACTGAAAACCATGGCTGCGCCGAAGACGTCATCCATCACAGGAGTTGAGCGTTGGGGGCTACTACATTGTTTATGACATCCGAAACCAGTGACGAATTGTCGCGATTCAAGCGGCCTAGAGACAGCGGTACGCATGTGTGTGTGCGTGTGCGTGTGCCTGACTCACCATCATGAGCGCCCACCATGTTCGAATCCCAGATGAAACTGCCGTTAAAATGCGCTTCGACTGATAATTCCTAAAAAGCCATATTATATAATATAGTATTATATATAATATGTATTATTACAGAAAATAATTATAAAACACGCGCATTTTACTGTTCTCACTGACCAGGTCGATAATTTAGGAAGACAGGTGAAGTTATTGTCATCTGTGTATAATCAGAGCATTAGTCGAGAACATTGTGAACCATTTTTATCGATCGACAATGCAATATTCTCCCATGCCGTTACTAAGTTTGTGTGTGAGTCCGTCTGTCTGTCCCTATGTGTGCGTGTGTGTGTGTGTGTGAGTGTGTGATTTTTTCGCTTATTATTACCGTGAAGTTTTCTCGGGTAAAGAACACAATGTTTTCCATTGAATGCTGAAGTTCAAAGAAGGCGAGACAATGTTGTCATCTATCGTATCAGAATCGTTTATCGTACGGTTAATTCGTATTGTCATCCTTTGAATTTTGCATACCACCGATACGTGTGTGTGTATGTTTATGCGTGCGTTCAACTTAATTTTTTGAATGTGCGTGCAGTTTTATGCACATCTGCCCGAAGGTCACGGGACGCTTCGTCTCACTCAAACAAACATGTACGCGCATCCACTTGTATTTGAAGCACAAGTGTACTGGCAGACGGTGTGAAGGTTTTTAGGTCATCTTTAAGGTCCTCATTATGTATCTGGCGCCCTTTTCTCACTTGTGCGCCACCTTGATTTTGTGTTGTTGTTGATGTTCTTGTAGTGGTCGTTTTTGTGCGTTCCCAACATTATTGAATGAACATCGATTGTCATGTTTTTGTCTGAATCTCTTTGTGTGTGTGTGTGTGTGTGTGTGTGTGTGTGCATGTGGTGCTCAAGTGCGTACTCAACAGTTGGTGAACTCATCAAGTGGTCAACGGAGTGAATGATGTTGGGGCTGTGCTTAGCCATATCTTTTTTTGGAGTAAACACGTGCATATGTATGCCTGTGCACACGGATCATGGCCTCGAGTCATTCTCATTGTGTTCATCATTACAGTTATTATCGTCACCAAGTGCTAAATATTGTTTCGGTCAACGCCTAGTTTGCACGTTCTGTTCACAAGTGCTTTCGAGCATCCTGTGAACTGGAGAGAGAGACTACTCGACTGGCCCCGTCATCCTCAGTTGCTGTTCGTCCACCCCCTTTTTCTTTATGTCTTCAACAGTATATTCTGTTTGTCAGTTCGCATCACTCTATTATATATCTATCCATCTATCAATCTATCTCCCCGTGCAAGGGTCTTGTAGTGTAGTTCTCAGGTTGATTGGTTGGTTGGTCGGTTGACTGGTTGTGATCTGTGCTGGCTCATCCAGTCTTTCGCACAGACCTAAATGGCGGAATCAGACTGTCGGTCCAAAACCATCTACCTTTCGTATAGGCCCCGTTTAGCGGTACTGTGAGCAATAGCAAATAAAATCACAAAATAACAAGAAGGCAAGACAACGTGATCAGTTCGTCCGATCTACAAATCATAGCACGCAGACCTATCCGGGTTTTTTCATGAACGTTGAAATGGCTTAACGAGTAGTCAAATGGCGTTCCATTTTTTGGTTTAACAAACAGAAGTCTTGTGCTAACTGGAGTACTCGGTCAGCGGATGGCAAAGTCCAAACGCCATAATCGATAGCGTCTTCGGTGAATTTTGGTGATACGTTGAGTCCCCCACATGTGATACTCTAAAGCAAGTCGCCCAGATGTTGTAAACATGTCAGCTAAAGTGCATCGGAGCGTGGGCGACTGAGAGGAAGCACTGACAACGTGGCAGCTACGTTCGGTGTCATAAGTCAGTTCAGCTGTCACCTACGTTTTTTGCGATCGCAGTTCCACGGCGCAGACAAGCCCTGATTGAAAGCGGACCGACCGGCTGAGCGCATTCATGTGTGCGCGCACTTACACACGGGCTAGGAGCCGGAGTGACATTCAACGGGGCTGATCATCGATCGTCATGGTGTTGTTTATTTTAGACATATCACCGGGACGGGAGAAATCACTCGGCCGAATTATCGACCGTCATTTCGGTCTTGATCTCTCACTCGATTCCTCCTTTTTCAGACAAGGCCTGTCTGGTTTGTGAGCCTTTGTATCGCAAAAAACCTCATCACAATCGAACTGAACTTCCATGAGTAAAACAGCTGAACACGTCTGTGATTTCTTTCTCGGTCGCCCACGTTCGATGCACTCTAACTGACATGTTTACAACGTGTGAGCAGCTTGCTTCCGAGTGCCACGGTAAATGTGACAACACTCCGTTCTCGGTGGTACGTTTAACCTTCTACGTCCTGATATGGTTCCTGAGGTTAATATTACCGAAACATGAACGTGAATTGTCCCTGGGTGCGCATCACCCTTGCACAAGTCTCATTTTTGTGACATGCTTAGTTATGAGTGCACTGGAACGAATGAACCCAGCCTCAAAAGTCCACTGCACGATAAATCAATAATCGGTAACCGTTATCCTGAGAATTGGAACGGACAGGCACATGCGATTCGAGCAGATCAGGGGTGGTGACGAGTTGGTCGACAGCAAATTTCTGACCACCGGGAAATCGTCACCGATTCTGATTCTGATACGTGTCGGTCAATGTGTGTAACCAACGTGAATCTCCATTTCTTTCGGTTTCGACCGACAATACAGGACTAATTAATGGGAAAAATCAGTGCCGACACCGAGTCGTGGTGTGACTGTCGCGTCGCCTATTTCGATTGCACCCAGAGACCGTGAGTAGACAATGGAGAACAAAACGTTCGCATGCATACATAAGTCATATCTGAGCGACCGTAGGTGATACAGACTAACAGTCTCAGAGCGATTTTCTATGCGCAACACGACAGCAAACCTAATCGATACCATTTCGGTGTACCTACCAGACGCGAGGAGAACTTCGAACATATCAATGATCAAATATAGGAAGCTGTTGACCAGGTTTCTCCCAAAATACTACTCATCAAGACAATGTACAACTATCCATTCATGGATAGTCAGTTGTCTTGAGCGCACAACAAGTAACGTAGGCTAATGTAAGTCAGTCTGGGATTCATTATTCAGGATGTAATCTCCTCTCGGATGCCACAACCAACGGTAACATTTGACTCAGACAGCATTCTTGCTCGGTTTTACTGATGCCCTGTTTCTATGGAATTTGAGCAATGCTTGGGACCAATCAGTTTTTGTTATGGTTATTGTTACCCAATGGTTCATTAGACGCGTTATCAACCAACACTACGATACATCGATGTATAGCTGTGTGAACTAGTTTCGAAAATTTAACTGAAAACGTTGACGAATCTTGCATTCTTTGTTCCGGCTGTCGAATCCTGCTTTCTAAGGTTCAAATTTGTACGAATCTATTCGGTGACCTCGGATACTGGTGATTTATGGTTTTAGTGGTCGATGCGTTCGACGATAAGATCACAAAAGTTTTGTTAGTAGATGTGATGTCATCGGCCCCTGCTCACTGATGGCAACGTCGATCGTGATGCTGACACCTCGGTTGGCGATAAAGCGTTTTCGAAGTCCCGTGATTGGCAGCTTGCATCTGTACTGTACAGAATTATGTTTCCTCCTGGTATGTCACAAACTGGGTGAATATTTTAACGTTTCGGCGATGAGCATTTGTTCAATGTTTATTTTTCAAGTTCACTCTGGAACAGACTCGTTGTTCCTAACAAAAAACCTATGAAAATCATAACTGAAACAGACACCCACACACCCACACACACACGCACACACACACACACACACACACACACACACACACACACACACACACACACACACACAGGGGGACATGGAGAAACTGGCGGAGCGTTTCTTTCTCGTTCTTTGCGAAACACTTCACAACGATACTTTCTGTAATTTTACAAATAAGACTTTGGAATAGTTCCCTTTTGTACATCTAATGAACTCGAGTCTCGAGGCACTTCGTGAAACTGGCAAAAACAATGACAACGAGGGCAGCCTAAAGTGACCGCGGTGGAACGTGTGCTTGTTTAGCCTATTTGTTCAGATCATTGTTTGATTTCGCTCTACTCTCCGTATTTGCACAATGTGAAATTTAATTGTCTCTCTCTTCGTTTGCATTTACAGCCTCCAACGCTCTGCCTACCTTCTTCCCGTTACATTCTGGGTAAGTTCTTGTCGTTTTTGTAGTCTTTTGTTCCTTATTTTCTGCCTCAACAACAAATTCAAAGTTTTAACGTGCATTTAAAGTTTGTAAATTGATTTCTGATATGTTGAGCGACTATTGAACAAGCCGTGATGACTAGTAGGGATACAGTATAATTTAGAACAATGCACTTTCTGTTGGCTTGACGTGGTTCGTTTCATTCAAATTTTGTTAAAACGGGTTGGATTTCACGACAGTCCTATTCTGTCCAGACAATACCGTGAAAAGTACATTTCTTCTGTCATCGGTACAAAGGATTGGTAGAGTTTCTTTGGAACATGAAATGGTACTCACAGTCGCGTGATTACAAATTTACTATACTTCTCACCCGTTCCATCTACTAACGGAGACGGGAGTGAAATCACGTGATAATAAGAGACGCGTCTGATTGATTCATTTGGACGTTGTAGGCACGTGAGAGTAGTGATATGTTTGGCGAACGGAAATTCGATATTCGGAGATTGTGGCTCCCAGAAAACCATTCATAATTTAATAAATTCGATACAGAATGAGAACATTTTCGAACATTCTCAAGAATACGGTCTGTGCTGAATAAAATACACTGCGATTCATCAGACTGGCTAGACTTTTCATTAAAAAAGCGGAAAATGTGTGATAACAACAGTTGCGTTTGTAATAATCCATGAGAACTCATTCAGCCCTCCGAGTATCATGCAAAGACAACTGGTTACCTTTTTGCTTGTTTGCTGTAGAAGGTGAGTGCACCCATCATCGTGATGGCTCGCTACTTCATCAAAGAAAACCGGAAACCCAGACCCTGTCAACTGAAGTAATGGCTCAACATATAGGGCTTCAGTCGGTCAGACGGGGTAATAAGCCGGGCGACAGTTACTGTCAGGTGGTGTCGAGATCCGAACTGGGTGCTTCAGGCTCAGTAATCTACTCGGAACCACTCAGCCAACTATGTTCATCACTTCTGAGAACAAACTGATGGGTCGACGATCTGATGGCGGTCGATTTCACTGTCGTCTACTCGAATAGAGTACTGGTCATTGCTTGCTGAGAAATTCACTTGAATAGGTCAATTTTGACATATTTAATATTTTGCTAACCTCTTAACTGCCACTTCCGCACCGAAAATATTCTATTTGTCCACTGATTAAGTATGAATGTCGCTTGGCTACTGTTTCTAACACCAAGTGGTGGGGGTGACCGTTACCAACGGATACAACACTCAGTGTTGCTTTTCATTGAAACCTCGAACTTCCAGACCGATCTTGTTCACAACAATCTAATTTGTACCTCAGAAGTGTTGGTGAACGCTCCTCTTGGAATAGTACACTGAGAAATTACAGCAGTGATTCGCTATTTGTTCCTTGTGGATTAGACGCAGCTAACCTCAAGAACGACGACGTTGTGGTTGTGATTTGGTATTACTGAAATAAGTAGTATCCGCGGATGAGTGCACTAAGTTTTTCGGAAACACACGACCCGTTTCGCGGTTGTTGCCGCTTATCAGGTGCGAGTGTCCGGCGCTCATCTGTCCTGATATTTTTGCACTCCGCGAAACCGGACGTGTGCTTCCAAGAAACTTCTTCCAGCCATCTGTGAATACTACTTATATACAAAGTGTCGATCTAATTTGACCCCTTAAAGCCAGAGACCACCGGAAACCAAATTTAGACAAATGCAACACAGGACAAGCTTAATTCTCATTTTTACCTGATGATTGAAACACCAAATCACCTTTGGAAAGGTTGACTAGCGTGGACGCTCAACAGAGTTGTAGACTGTCAGACAAGAAATACGCGTTGACTACAAATATGATGCTCTGGATAACTGATAGTCTTACTCGACGGAGCCTCATCCGCTACAATGCGGTTCAGTCCAGTACGGAACGTGTAATTTGAACAATTTTTTGGTGTCTGAGTCCTCCATTTGTTTACACCCACCTCCTCACTTCCGCCAAACAGCGCTGTTCAATTATGAATTCCGCACTAGCGCAGCTCTACTGCCTTTCCACACGGGGACTAACATACGCACACAAACACCTCCGGCACACCTGTCACAGTGACAATATGATGGATTAAGATATCGCACGGGCTCACTCACTCACTCACTCACTCGCTTTCCCAGAACCTGTTCAGTAGGTACTCAGAAGAGTAGCAACGGTGAATCTCTTACTAAAGTAGTTTCCAGTTTCCAGATATGGGATTACCGTGCACCATTACCGAGACTCCGGGGGTGTGCGTGTTAGAAAGAGGCGGGGACGGCATTGGGGTGTTTTGTGGAAGAGTTGAGTAAACTTGGATGTCAAGTGCACGCGTGTGTGTGTGTGTATGTATTTATATATGAAAAGGACCAGTGAACAGTGGACTGCAGACTCTGATAGTTGGGTTTTGCATCGCTTTACCTAATTTATATGAAATTTGTTTACAATACAACAACTCAGTGACACGTTGACAACAAAAGCGGACTCAGTTGCTAAGGTTAACTGAAAGAAGCAGAGACATGGTGAGGGGTAATCCCCTCTCTCTCCTGTACTGCACAGTTCTCACAAAATGACAAGCGTACGGTTCGTGCTCTGGAGTATTTTAGTGGAACGAACATTCAGACATGATGCGTAGTTCTGCACAACCGGTTCAGTGGTATTATCTTGATTGTACCCATAATTAGTTTTCTATGCAATACAGTCTTGTTTTCAAGCTGAATTTCCGGGCCCCTAATTCATCTAGCTTGTATACATACGGCAATATAAGTGACCACCGTTTTGAACCGTCCCATTAACTCCATTGGGAAGTCTCCTCTGCCCACGAATCATCTCAGTTTATTGGTAAAACAATAAATATATGGGTTGTTGTTGGTCCATGTACCCAGCCGTTGTACACAACGTATTGGCCCGTCTGGTGTGGATGACAAAGAGTTGAGGCTCAGATACCGCTGATAGGAATCATCACTCGCCCTATTGATCCGCACTATCGATCGGCTATCCTGTCGCTCGTGATTCCGTTGTCACAAACCTTGGGCTCGGTACAGTACAGATACCGACTGCTAACGTGGCTTGGCTGTCTACCGACAATAAGCCAGCGTATACCGTCACAATCACTCAGTGTTGTGTCAGATCGGTCATCGTGGTGAAACTGAGATCCTCCTGTCGCGGGATTGAGGTCCATTGTCACTCCGGTTGGCTGCCTCTAATTGACCGCGACACACTTCCTGTTATATTGTGCATTACGTAATGAGTAATTAGTAAAACAATACTTATACGAACATTCGAAATTCAGATCTCAGCGGAGAAAGTATACCAGGATTTTTCGCTAGCACAATAAATTCTCAATCACACTGAAGTATAGGCTGTTAGGAGAAACTAGGGAAAATGATTTTTTATCGTCATGCTCTCGCTATTCTGAAGTTATAACAATTGAGTGCTTACTATCAAGCGTTTTGTGGCACAAAACGTGCCGTAAACCTTACAACAGAGTAGTTCACCCAGGTAAACTTTCGATCTCATTTTCGGGGCCCGGCTTTGTGTGCGGGGCATCGGTAATGACACACCTTCCCCGACAAGTTTGATTGCGGTTTAATGCAACCCACTTCAACTCGTGTAATGAGTTTTGCAACCTCGTAGACACCATAGAATGGGTTTCCTCGGGGATTTCTTAGCATGAGTTACGGTCTTGTGGATCCTCCAAGTCTCACCACAGAATACACCAGGTGGATCGAAAGCCACAATGATTTGCAAAGCAATTTAACTTCCAGTGAAACTGCAACACGTGACCCTTTTTGTTGGGCGCATAGTGTCTGCCCTTGATCAGTCGACATAGCTTACTGTTCTTTAAATCATCCTTAGCAGAGCATCGCTTCAAGGAATTAGCTGAACAGTCTTCCAGATGGATGGATGCAATGCTCTTTTGACATTCTTTTTTTGTATCGCATTGTGAATGGAAACATTATCCAAGGCCCATTGTGTATTGTGGTGACATCATGCTTTGCACGAATAATGCGGAAAATGTTTTGACGTATACGAAATAATTCCGCGCAAAATCTCAGCAATACCACTCAATACGTCTTTAAAAGTTCATCACTTATTTACCTGTTTTGAGTACACTCACCTATCACTGCAGTAACAAACTGAATATCTAATGGAGTTCACCTCCATACAGTCTTGATGCGAAGGATGTGTACTTGCAATACAGTACTCACCTTCCAGATTGCAACCTCTCTGACTGCAATATCCTCTCTGCTAGAAACACTTTGGCCGCACAAGAAATTTTTTTTCCTTTGAACATCTTCCTGCTTGAAAGCACTACCTCTCAACAAGAATCAATTTGAACGATCCCGTCTAGTACTTCCCTGTAGGTGGGGGAGGGAGAGGACTATTGTGAACGCGTATTTTTCTGTTGTGAGCCTACCATCAACCGAGAGTTTGCTGTTCAGCCACGAGAAGCTATGACATTTTCCAAATGGGTTTGGGCTGGTTTGACTTCTTTCGGCTAGGCAAAAAAGACTGCTTCTGTTAAGATCACTATATATTTGTCGGTGTGGAAAACCATCACTTGTGATAAGTCTCACCTGCTTTTGCTTGGAAAACTAGTCACACTTGGCATCCCATTGATGTTGAATTTTAAGGTTCCAGTCACGGTGACCAAGATCACACGACCTCAACTTTCCTCCGGGATCACTATAGAACTAACTTAAAATTCTTTCTGGTTGACAGTCCTTTGGACTCCACCTTTTATGCACAAACCTCAGGTCATCCGGTCAACTCTGCACTCCGAGGAGCATCAGACTCGAGTTTCGCTGTTGTTGGAACACATCAGTGGTCCATATCCCCCACCACGCCCAGGGTTCGAACCCGGGCCCTTTCACCTCGAAGGCGTTTTGTTATCACCGCCCCACCCCGCCCCCGTCCGGGTTGATCCGTATCGTCGAGTTAAGTTTGTTCAGATGTCGTCCTCTATGACAGCCAGAAATGCCCGACAACTTCAAGCGGAGACACGGTATCTGATCGGTTAACTTCGAGCGAATGCCTCCCACCAACTCAGGTCTTCTCCACATTGAAACCTGCCTCGCGTTTCGATATCTGTATGCTTCACAATTACTTGCTGTCGGGCGTTGCTGGCTGTCATAGAGGACGACTTCTGAACAAGCTTAACTTGGTGGTTCGGATCAACCTCGTCGGAAATGGGATGATTCAGTGGTAACACACACTATTTTGAGGTGAGAATTCTCGGGTTCAAACCCGAAAGTGTCAGAACATACAGTCTCAGATGCTGCCCGACTGTTGCTGTGGCAGCTTACTATGGAAAATCACTCTACCTAATGAAATCCTGTCCGTAGAAAATGAGTTTGAAGTAGTTTGATTGGAAACTGTTGTTTTAATCTACGGTGACCACTACTGTATATAAATCCGGGTCTGGGTCTTGCTTGCTGCTCACCGTTGGCCGAAGTTCTGAAGCGCGCTGTAGTTCGTGACTGTTCTATGTGCATTCGCTTCCAAGGGTACAACGAAATTTATCTAAGTTAGCGTTATTTAGCACTTTTGAAAGAAGATTACTGTATGGTGTATCCATTTTCTATCTACGCTATTCGATTCAACTAATACAGTTTGATTACACTCAATCAAAGTTGCTGGATCATACAATTTAAAGAAATATAAATAAACTTTCACAGTAATACGTATATCTCCTGTTTATTGCCGATGTGTACCTTGAGGTTGGCGTACACTGTTTAACTCCCAAAATTAGGTATTAGTCATCACACACGTTTGGAAAGCCCGCAAAAAGTAGCATTTTCCCGCACCTGTATGTTTTACTCCCACCGTTTAAACCCTGGTTGCGGCTGAGGATATGTCTCTGATGTACTCAGACAACAGCAAAACTCGAGTCCGAGTACAGAATTGATCGGATGACCTGGGGTTTGTGCACGACAGGTTGAGTCCAAAGGACTGTCAGCCAAACGAAGATTCATCTTGCAAGTAATTGTGAGACGTATAAAGATAGCTCAAAATTATGAACTCATATCGGAAATTTTATATTTCCAAGCTTTGTTTGGTGCACAGTGAGAAACTTAGGAAAGAAACATTCGTCGGGATAGAAATTCAATCAGAACTTGAGTTTCGGCAGTATTTGTTGTTGTTGTTACTCGGTCAGTACCACTGTGCTACTTACTATCGTCATATTTGGTAAACGCTAGTTAAATGTAATCAACACCGCCGTTGGGAACTGATGCGAGCAATATGGGACGACAAGAAAATCCCATTCAAATGTACGAAGTAGTCAAGCCCTGAATATGCTCTCCAATGTCATCGACAGAGAAGTCGTCCATCATGAGAATCGTTTGTTGTAGAAGAAACTGGTTATTACCATTCCAATCCGGGCAAGAATGAGTACTATATCGTGTAGTGCGAAATGAGTGACCAAGAGCCCTCTCGGATAGCCTAATGATATCAGGCTTGGTTCATAATTACACACTTCGGGTTCAGTTCCTAGTTGGGGCTGAATGAATACGCACAATTATAGACTCTCAAGAAAAAAGATGGAACAGACCAGGTGTATAGCTGTGCTTCCCTCGGTTACGGCGCTTACCAATCATAGTATTACAACTTGGACTCAAATTCAGCAGGTGTACAGGAACGTAAGTCACAGACTATCCGAAAGGTCCGGTTCCCAACAGCTATGTTCCAAGTACCCGATCGGATCTCGATTGTTATATCCCCGATTCGTAGGCAGTAGGAGGGCACACTTGTGTGGATGAACGTGTATCCAGTAGCAAGCAGGTATGAGCAAGCAATTAAGAACGCAAACACGTGTGTGAGTCAGCTTTTATTGCCAGTAAAAGCATAAGCCAAGTGTACAATCGAATCAGATCACTCAAGGTCGCTCAACACGTGGTACGATTTGATTGGACAGTACAATCCGGGATGAAGGACGACTAACATGAACTATGTGCGT
Organism: Fasciola hepatica; assembly: GCA_948099385.1. Classification (NCBI taxonomy): domain Eukaryota; kingdom Metazoa; phylum Platyhelminthes; class Trematoda; order Plagiorchiida; family Fasciolidae; genus Fasciola; species Fasciola hepatica. The sequence continues at coordinate 5,537,121 of CANUEZ040000146.1, forward strand.
GTGAGTGCGACTGCAGAGGTGTGCCAATGAATCCAAGGGATTCAGATGTGCTTGCGCGTGCGAGATTGTCCGTTTGAGCACATGACTATCCAAGCCAAAGGCAGCAGAGATGACCTAATATTGTTGGGCAAAACTTAAGCGAAAAAATTGCGCTGATCGCTTTTCAGACGAGATTGAAGGAAGAAATACGAAGAATCACCATGGGATACCGATCAAAATTATTTATTTATCTATTGTTCTTGTCTCGACAAATCGTGTGAATGGACTTATCTTCTCGATGGCGCTAAATGAACCTGGGGGAAAGTTCAAATCATAATCGATCAGCTCCAGGATATTCTGTTCCTAGTTTTTCTGGTCGCTCACATTCTGATCCATGTACGATCAATCTCAGGATTGTCATATCGTTTCTTAGTCGTATTGCACTATTCTAAACTGGCAAATGAATTGAAGTTGGAAGTAGCTGAATCGATCATTGTTTATGCTGTCAAACCGATTCGGTCACCCATATACTTCAAGAAAAAGGAATTCACAGGATGTGTTATTGACTCGAGGAGCCTAAGCGTTAGACAAGGGGAAATTCACTTACATTTTTCCCACTTAAAAGTCAAAAGCCATGAGCTGGAATCGAACCTGTGACCTCCACTACTCAAAATTCAAACTCCTCGTGCCAACAATACCTCCTACGAATATATTTCAATGCCCATTAGATCGCGTCTAACGATGTGCTGTTCGTCCCAAATGGTAATTGGCTCACGAGACTGATACAGCGGATGAAACCGGGACATTTGCTGAGTACCGTCGGAACGGCAGTTTACGCGTCACTTACGTTATTCACACGCGATTGGCGGTACCGCGATAGTTCGGCTGATAGGGCATCTGCCCAGTGAGCGGAACGTCGCCAGTTCCATTCCGGGCTTGAAGAATTGAATTTTCGGATGCAAAAGCTCAGGTGCGGCTTCCATTATCTGAAAACGGAGTTTTGAAGGAATGAGCTTGTATTTATGTGAAACTCTGTCGCGCGTTCAAATCTTGAAGCTTTCTTGATCAATGTGGACGCACTTTCATTGTAAGAGGCGCTTTTCATGCCTGTAGTATATTTGGAATCCGAAATTCACTCAGGGCTTCACCAACTGAACTGGTGAACCGACTTTTTGTAACGTCTGGTCATCGGACGCTGTCACGTGCATTGATTTCGTTCTCACAGAATTATATCACAGTGTCAGTTGACTATTCCTCATATTCATCTCTGTGAAACAAGCGTCAAGGAATTTCTCGAAAACCAACAAAGCGATTTTGAGAAAGCATCAAATTTAAATATTCATAAGTTTTATCTGTAAGCCAGAAAGCTGTGTTAAGAGCGTTCATTGTATTGAACTATCCGCGTGAAATACTGCCCAGACCATGTCTAGATACAAACGGAGCATCATGAACCCTGCATTCATTCAACTTATTGTGTTCATTCCAGTTTGTTCTCGTACACATTTCTCTGCAAGTTTTCAGCAGCCCAACAGATAAAATCCTAATGATGATAAATACCCACTGTTTGTCCTAGTTGTTAGTAATCTGGTAAAAATATATTTTTTTCTGATGAATAACCAATTTTAGGCTAAGCATGCTTCTCAGATTAGAACAACTCGATGCCGTCGAGAAGCGGCGCCTCGTAGCTGGGAAAGATTATACATGGTCGCGACAAAGCTGATTAGAGAGAGTAAAACTCGCGAATCGTCGGAAGAGATTGTTAAAGTCGCAAAGTGAATGAAATCTGAACTCCGCGGTACCACAGGGATCAGTATAGTCACTTCGGTGGTATCTAGCTCGTTATCACATATTGTTTACGGAGGTTCTTTTTACGGTTCGATATCAGTCAAAGCCTTGCGAATATGAGTGACCGTTCCTGCATTTAGTTCTTTCTACCTCTGTGGTTATTGGGCGCATCCTGTCCATTGCATTGATGAATGAGTAACACGGTACCAAACACGACGACGACGACAACAACAAAGATGGCGGTACGATGCGGACACGGACAAGCAGGTTGTCGGATGTGCGCTGGATTTGGCCCTCTTTCGTGGGGGTTACACGTGCACAATCTGCAAAGGCGTAGAAGGGAAGAAAACCCGATAAGCCGAAGCTCAGTAAGTGCACAAACAGGCATCAACACTTACAGCTGTATGTGAATGGCGGTCTATGCCCAAGGGTTGCACATACACATGGGAGACAAAGATAACTAGCGGCAGTCATCTGACATTGACGAGAAGGGGGAAAATATTTTTCGCCTCCTCAACCGGATTTTATCTACGAGGGGAAAATCAGAAAAGTTCATTTCTGGGAGTGAACCACATGTAGCTCCAGGAAGTTCGACGTGATGACTATGATTCTGATATGACCAGGGTTTCGGATTGTGACATTTCGTGACAGCTTCAAGATGTGGCTTTTCTCTATTCTGTTTTTGAGCCGAAACACAGTCATATTTACTTAGTACGTAAACGGATGGTTGATGAGTATTCAGCTGGATAGTTGGAAATGTTTTTCTTTCAATTGCTGGGCGAATCATCGATCATAGATCCGCCGTCGTTCACAAATGTCAGGTAGGCTTGGTCTGCCGGAATATCACCGGGAGTTCACAATGGCCAGGGAAGGAGTGAAATTTGAACGGTACTCGGCGGACTGTAAATGTTCAGATGTTCTCTATGTAAAACGGCTAAATGAACACGTCCATATTTGATCTTCAGTCACCGTACTACAGCCAAGTGATTGATTAGCAATGAGAATGGAAAAAAGCAATCGATTATACGTCGATGACGGCACTTTTTGATTGGTCAATAAACCTCTCCGAACTGTACCGTATCCGAATTCAAACAAGATCTCACTGACGAGGTAATATAGCTCGGATGTTTCGATATTTAATTAGTATCGTCATACAGGCAACGAGTGTGACAGTTCACCCTAGCATTAAGTAGCACGCGTTTGCTTGACTGCGTGCGAGTATACGCCCCAGTATATATGTGTTACGCATGCATGTATGTATGCGCGGTTCTACGTGCCCGTTTGTTTTCACGTTACACGTAAATGTGGTACATCTGAACTGAAACAGGGACGAAAATAAGCCTACCTACTGGATAGGAGAAGGCGGAATATGAATATATGAGAAGCATTTTGCTACAACATAAATCACAAAAAATCATTCTATCTGTTTGAGCGGTAAAGCCTTATTTGTGCATCTCCTGCTCTCTCTCTCTCTCTGTCGCTGTGTATCCGATTGTGAACCACGAGCTCCTTTATCTGTATTATTTTTTCCGGAAGATACAGTGTCGAGGTTGAGTAAGGGCCATCTTTATCATCAGCGTACGTGAAATATTATTTATGGTTGTTCGCATTGCGGTTACCTATTATCCATCCCAAACCAAGGTTTCCCTCGCAGCCTCATCTTCACCTTTGCACAACATGAATGTTAACAACACGCTACCGAAAACAACGCATTTCTCTCTCTCTCTCGCTCTCTCACTCACTAAGTTGTAAGCTGCCACGGGCAGTGTGCCATATATCTTCTTTTGGTCGGCACTCAAAATACACGCGGACACTTACACGCACATATCTGCACACACACACACACACACACACACACACACACACACACACACACACACACACACACACACACACACCGGTGCAGGCTGTTCGATCCAGCTATGTACACACTCTGATTGTTCATTATCTGACGATGAAGTGAGATAAATAAATGTATACATGTATATCAATCAACCTTGAAACGAGAACGGGGCTATGCAGACCTTGGTCACATGACATTGTATCTTTTGCTCGTTTTTCCGCAATCGATACTTGCATGTTCATCGTTTTAGTGTACAGAGAAATCGCACTTTCTGTTGTGTGTGGTTTCGATGTCGAAACTCATTTGGGGAATTAGGCGGTTCCGTAACTAGTATGAATTCCTCATTTACACACTTACACTCAGCTGTTCCGATTCTATTCCATGTATTCTTTACTGGCTCACTTGTTGTAGGAAAGAAGCTTTTCGGCTTCCAGACTATCTCGGTTTTGTAATGAAGAATGTAATGTTTATACAAGATAGTGGGTGACCGTAACTAACTATTGCGCGAAACCAATTGATCCCAGTGATTTTTGATACAGTTTCTTCTGATTGACTGGTGATGCGGTCAGTCACCATTTGACGAGTTTCCTTTCTCAACTTATTGACTCACACAATCTATCCGCCTTCCTCTCGTTCGTGATTCCGTTTGCTTCAGCTTTGATCCCGATTCTGGACAGATGATGCTCGTTCATCACGTGACTCGTACTGATGGTGCTGGTTTGGTAGAAAAGGCAGGCTGCTTTTCCAATGAAATAACCGATACGATAACACTTCACTCATGCACAGAGTGCTCATGAGTTCTCAGTGAACTAAGAGGAGGTGACTGCAGTCATGGAAATGAACACAAGCAGTTAGGGAAAACACATCAGACCCCCGTGGTTAAACCTCCATCACCTCTGAGTTGCTAGGTTCAAACCCCGCTGCTGTCGGTCACATTGGTGATAAAAGGCGAGTAATTTACCGTCGTGCTGCTCGTTACCACCCCGATCTATTGGTACCTTATGTGGCTTTCCGATCCAAACTTCAGGATTTTCAGTGCCTGTGATATCTGCTGGTGCTTTGAACTTTTAAGCTTTGGACTGTGTTCCCTCCAGTACAGATAGTCCCGGAGGGCCACTGCACTGATGAGGACAACCGTCAACCGGAACCTAAGACTTTTAGTGCAGAGCAAAGTAGATTTCCAGTAACTCTGATGCTGTCACAAACCCGGATGGATCACAGTCTACCAACAAAGTGATAGATGGTGGAGGGAATCGATATTTTGTCCTCCGAAGTGAAAGGAAAGCGTTCTCAACCACTCATTAGCCCCCGAGTGCAAGCGCATATTGTCGGGACATGAGTACGGAATTTTGTTAGGTTTTGTAGGCTAGGTTGAGGACTAGTCAACTCAAGTGGATATTCAGCGATTATACAATCACTTTCAATTACAAAATGATACGAAGTGTGGAATTTAATGTCAAATCAGCAATAAGTTTAGTTCTGAAATGAAAACATCAAGGTTAGCATGGAAACGGGTGATATATGGAACTGAGGAGGACTTGTGGATCTTGGTATGAGCATATAGGTGTTTATAGCGGAATCGTGTACATGATGTGGAAGCACATTTACTGAGATCGAGATAGACGAGGTGCGACTCGCCAGCCAATATCCTCCGGGAGAACTTTGTACACGAATTGAGGTGTTGGCACATTAAGAAACGAGTTGACTGATTTCAAAGCATACCACTGGCTCTAGATAAGTGCTTCAGGGAACGGACAGTTAGTCTTAAATCTTCAAAAAATCCAGAGAATATTACAGGAGAAGCACGGAGCCAGTGGGGTAGAATTCAAGAGTAAAAAAATTTTCAAATGAGATGATCTGGGGTACCCAAGTATTTGAGTCTTCAAACATAAAGGGCAAGCTGTCTCATCTTCGGAAAGACGGCTGCGACATGTTCAGATCAAGAAAAGTCATTGTTGATGACAACACCAAGGTACTTTGTTGATGAACTGCTTCCGATGCACTCACCGTTTATAAACAAGGAGGAATTGGGCTCCAAAAGATTTGAATAACTGATCCCTTTGTGAAGACAAAACAATATATCGGAAGATGTCGATGGATTCATTCGCAGGTTGTGTATGGAGCGCCAGTTAGCAAGCTCAGTTATGCTGTCCTGTAGAAGAGGCTGTGTAGATTGATTAGCGTATGGCATACCAAGAATCACATCATCGACATATTTTATAAACACACTGTCGTCCTGAACAAGCGTAGAGGAGATATACATAGAAGACAAAAACGGGGATGAAATTGCTCCTTGCATGACCTCTTGTGTGGGTGGAAGCATGGAGGAGGTTTTACCGCGAAATTGTGTAAACTTTTGTCGACTAGAAAACTAATTGGACAGGAAGTGTACATTATTTGGCTGAATTCCGATATCTCACAGGATCCGTGGCAGTTTGGATTTGTCCACGCACTTGAATGTGCCCCTGTAATCGAAGAAATAGACCGTAACCGCCATCTATTTCTGACCCAGTGCCGACAGCACAGAATGTGTGTGGGAAGCGAGGGCATTGAGGGCTGAACATGAAAGACGGTGAGGAATTGTTTAGGGTCAGACACATTAGCCTGAACAGATATTCGCTGTAGTAGTGATAGTTCAAACATCTTGAGGGTTACGAACGTACACGCTACTGGGTGCAACTTGTTAGTTCCCTTCTAGGGTATGGGTTTAACGGAGAACACTTTCCATCCCTCAGGGATTTTTGTATGGATTAAGCAGCAGTTAAAGAGGTCGGATATGATAGGGGATAGTACGGCTGCACATTCTTTCAGCACAATTGGCGATAGCCTATCAGGGCTGCATGTTTTATCAAGTTGAATTCGGGACCGTACTGTGTATACGTCGAGGGAATCACGTAATTGACTGATAGGCACCAAACGGCTGTTGGCATCGAAACTCGAGTTTGATACTGTCTCTGCCACCAACGAAGTTTCGATTAAGTTTTTCAACATCTGCCACTGGTGCGACTTTCTTTGAATTTTTCCCACTCATCTGTGTGCGAACTTTCCAAGTATCGCGACTACTTTCATTTGTCGTTAGTGTTCGAACATACACGGAATTCAGTTTATGTGGCTGGACTTTCATTGACTGCGATAGAATTGTGTCCAAGGGACAATTTCTAGCTTTGTATGCACGTCCCTTTTTACAACGCAGTTATTTTAGATGCGCACCATTTATCGAAGCAAAATTTTGGTAGTTTGTCAGGTGATCGCAGAACAAAGATAAATCTGAGTGAGAAAATATACGAAGATCAGTCCCTGCCATCATGTCTGCTAGTCTTGCGAGGTTGTCCGAGGTGCATTCGGGTTTATCACTCTCCCGGCCACCATATTGTGTAAACCGCCGACGGTTATTCTCTCCGTAAAGAGTAGAAGAAAATTCAATGACCACGTGATTCGAACTTCCCACCGGTGAACGTTAATCTGTGTGGAACACCTTGGGGTTGTTCAAAAAACGGAGATGTAAATGAGCTTCAAACCTGGTAGGGAAGTTAACGATGTTTTTCAGCCAAAGTGTTGTAAGAAAGTCAACATCTGACCTATTGAAGTCACCACAAATTATACAAAAGGATGAATCCAAATGATTAGGAAGGAACGTGGAAAAATTATCGGAATGTTCACCAAGTTCATTGGTAGTACATGTAGGAGATACGTATACATTGGCGATAACAGGAGACCTGTATTTACTCAAACGTTTAAGTTTACGCTGAAGAGTGCTATGGAATTAGGAAACAAATTTCGGAATACATTAAACACTACCGATTATTGACAAAGGTGATGAACTCATCACCGCGATTTTTGTTGGTAACTGTAAGATCTATCGGGAAAGGTACGAAACCACCAATGTTGGCGATTTCATCCTCGATGTCAGTATGCAGCCAACTTTTTTGGATCAAAAGTGCACCCAGCGGTTTCTACTCGCGGCTACGAACAGTGTAAAATTAATCAGACAAATTTATCAGTAGCTAGCGTATTTTACAACCCATAATAGTGGGTATGCTCATGTTAGTGACCTCCTGTCCTCGTTAGGAGACTTGCCAACAGGCGAGATGGTTCTTCAAGTGGCCTCTATACATCCCGAAGATTTTTTCATTGTTCCATATAGATGCACCAGATGGATTTTTCGACTCAGTGCCAGTGAATTCGAGAGACTCCATGAAGCTACTCGTGTACGACACAACTAGGCATTATCGTTAGAGCACCATATTGAGTGCGGCTTTAGTCGGACAAAAATTGCTATGGAAACTAAGAAAAACGGACGCGAGCGAGGAACCTAGTGTGGAAGTGATTATACAGCCTAAAAGTTCGGAGATAGAACGGAAATGCGGCAGACATTGAAGGCCCCGCCTGACTATAACGAGAACAGTGAACGTACCTTTGCAGTTGTGGTTGACTTTTGAGTAAGATTGACTTTTGTAAGTCCGTAATTGCCAGAGCTCGACAGATAGTAGAGTTTCTAGGACGTGAAAAAAAGTTGGCGACTTGCCCAAGTCTATTTAAACGCTTTCCGCACTGGACTACCTTTAGGCTTGTCAGTAGGCAGATTATCGAAAAATCCACTTGGGCTCTGAGTATTCGGACCGTCTGCTTAGACCGCACATTTTGCTTACTGACAAAATTCTCAACAGTAAGATCTCCCATGGAACAAAGATTACCGACGGATAAAAATCAACATGTGGTCGATTCTCCGAAGGTCTACAACGTTATGAAGCTAGTGGTTCAGAATGCTTTCCGACAGCCTTATTGAGTGCAGTAACAAATTAATGCTGTAAATGCCAATTCCGTCTGATTACGTGGGACAACAAGAATTGAATCTGTAGGGCTAGCAAAAGAATAGAAAAATATGGTCCGTTAAGTGTATGCTGAACACCTTTTAGGTGCGCGTAAAATTCCATTACAAAAGATCCCTGATATGAACCATTATGAGTACTGCCACTCACACGGTGAATCAGATATTGTAGCCTCTCTAATGCCATAAAGCTTTTCTGTCGCACATCGGGAGTCACAAATGTGTCATAATGTATTAAATGATAAACCGATGAATTCTGTTGTGCTAACAAGAAAACTTGCCACATACTCCAGTGACAAGCGGTATCCCAACTTCAACCGGAAACCAGTTAACCAATTGCTTTACATTGTCTTGTTGTAGTTGAAAACACCGCTTGCCGTAAGACATTCTTCATTACACGTTCGTTAGTAAGAACATGCTTTCGTTCTGTTACTGGTTGGTTAGTACAACAGGTGTTCTGTGTAGTTCGGCTTTTCAATAACTAACCAAATAAACACCTCCAATCCAAGTACAGGTTTAATGTGTATATTGTGTTTTATTGCAACAATTTAATACAGAAGGCTTTACGAAGCTGTTGAATAAGGAAGGATGATCATCATTACACATGCTGTGGTTCTTTCTTCCAACTACCCTCGTGGAATGCACAGAAAAAGCAATTATTGTGGGTACGACCACTTGAGCGTATGTGGTAACTTCTGACGTACTTCGCGTTGCTACCTAATCAGCACTAGAACGCCGATAGAGTCCAGGGAGACACTGGCTGGAACTGAAAGTAGAGTAACTTTTTTTCATAGGAGGTGGCTGAAATTTCGCGTTTATTTCTGATGATACATTTCAGGCGCTTTTTCAAACTTTCGTTGCAGTTCGGTAATCGTTTCACACTATAGATCCTAATCACTATCCAGGACACAAAATCGAGGTGTTCGCTTGGACACTGGCGGTGGTTTTTTTAACTGATCCGTCCTCACACAGGCTGATAACCAAATCCAAAACTTCTTTAGGTGACATGAGTGTACCGACTCATTTTGTAACTCAGCAACGTTGCAGCTAAACTCTGGTGAATAAAAATATTTGCGAATAGTGCCAAAGTATCTCGTTTCAAGCGATAGTGTAAGGAATTTAAAGTGGCTTTTCGCAGTTGCACTTCATTCCCGGCAAATTCCATTTGACTTCATTGTTCCGCTCTCATTTTCAACAGTTTCTAGTGAAAGGTTTTTCCATTTTTCGAAAGTCCAATAAAGTTATATCACGATCAACTGGTATCTTCCTGTTGAAATTAATCAGTTTCCTAGCAGAGTAGCACTTTGCTTCATTTGACAAACCAAGCAGCAATACCACAAATTGAATTAACTCGAAAAAAACTGACAAAGTTGTGATCAGCTTGTGTTGAAAGCAAGCTGTTCTAGTGGTCTGGATTTTCTAATGACAAAGTCACTTCGTTCTTTTTATTTCGACCACATCGGTAACGGTAAGTTATACGAAGGTACGTGTTATGTGCTTGGTAGTGACACATAGAGGGAGTTAGGAGACATTGTCGAATAAACTACTGCCCACGCCTAATCGTCTCAGTGAAGATGTGGTAAAGATTAGTAGTCCTGCTAGTGCACAGCTTAATCAGCCAGGAATACTTGCTTGAAAGTGAAATGACCAGGAGGTGAAATCGTAGATCAGGTACGAGACAAGTGGTCCACATTTCGCTATTAGTTTTCATCATCCACTGTATTGCAGTCCATACTGAAATAACTAGCTAGTTCATCAGTACGTATTCACCTATTTGGAGCTACACACAAAAGGCCAACACAAACTGAACCTTTATGTGCACCATAACCGCTCAGACAGTGGTTCGAAAAGCGGAGAGAAAGATCGAAGTAAGTGAAATAAGTTTTAGTTGTCATCATATGCATTCTTTTACCATGTAATCGCAACCGCCCATATTTAATAAAGATCTGTTGGGTAAACCACCATCCTCAGCTAGATAGGATCTGATAGTACGATCAGCATGAATGCATATATGCTATTTCAGTCTACCCCGTCGATATCGGTATTTCTCGAAATTAATGAATCTCCAACAGACTATCATTAATGTTGCGCTTTTCTTTCCGTTGCCCTCAAGGGGCCAGTATGTTGTACTCTCACAGACCCATTATTTTTATTTTTCCCAACATTCTATCAAGGAGTCTACTAAGTGTTAGTTACAACGAGCAGCGGTTATCATAGTGCTTCCAAGTCATCCTTTCACCTCAATGATCGTCCCGATCCAGCCCTAGTTTTTGGTGCTTCAGTTAGGCAGTCAACTCAGTGCACGTGCCCTGGAGAAGCTAACGAACAACCGCTTAGTTTGTCCGTCACAGCAGCCGTAATACAGGTCAACGTGTGTCTTGTGGCATCCAGACCACTGCACTTTTAGGTCGTACTGTTCTCCGCGACCGTTTCTGAGACAGACCAAACCATAAGAAGAAGACATAAGAACGAAAACTGATTGACTTCATCCATGGCTTTTTGTGCATGTCGCTGTTGAGCTGAATTCCTGTTGAAAGGTACACCTCAATAGCCAGTGTGTGTGTGTGTGTGTGTGTGTGTGTGTGTGTGTGTGCCCACCAACACAATGCATTCACGGGGTCGACCGACGCTACGAATGCCACCACATTCAGTAGTGTTCGGTGTCATCCGCATGTTTTTGACAGTGATGCATTTGGCAACGAAAACTGAACTCTCAGATGAGAAGACGCGCTTCATTCGATTTGCACTTGAGATGCAGTCTGTCAGTGTGTGTGTGTGTGTGTGTGTGTGTGTGTGTGTGTGTGTGTGTGAACTGGGCTAGTCCGATCGATCGATTTTCAGCGTCCCTACGACAACGTGACCGGCAAGTTGGTCGCATCTGATCAAGCCCATGAACGCCACCAGTGAACGCCACCAGTATGCAATAAACAGTAAAGATGCCAGAAACAGCTGAAAATGACGGTTGAACAATTGTTCTTTATAGAAGTGTCAATATTTTGACACTCCGTCGCTTCAACAAAACGTGAATCGAAGCACTACTGTTTACCTCTTTCTATTATTTCTCAGCGTAGTCACTTCAAGTCAGTTGGAAGGGAGGACCCCCGCGTGTGTAACTTCCTGAATGCTGAACGAATCGCTACCGTTCTTCCTTAACGGTTTGCTACCTGCTAACATGGACAGCGTGGTCATTGAGGGTCATCGCGGTAGTTCACCATTTGACAAACTGTTTGTTATGGAGAACTTGATGAATAATGAAACCCCGATTGAACTGGTTAAATTAGACAACATCTAACAAACACAGACAATTTAATTGTCAGCGTGCTCGGAATGGAAACCATCTGGAATGTCCTGTTCGGACTCTAAGAATGAAGATCAAAACATTTCGGGTTATTGCAACGCTATTGCCGAATGCTTAGGTGATTTAATAGAAGTACCCGAAGGAATCATAATAAAAAAACCCGATATCATTTGCTTTAGAATTCCATTGTTTCATTCTAGAGTTGGAAAAGGATCAACCGGCCATTTTGAAGACCAGACATGGCAAACCCCATACATTCGTTCGGTTCAGTACATATGACAAAGTGAAATTTTGGCTGGGAACAGATAGTTGCAGATTTTCTGGCATTTTGGGATTCTTCGTTCTTTTGGTAAAACTTTATTGTTTAATAACACAGCGTAGTCGAAGTCGTTGGTAGATTGTCGACTTTTCGGTTACCAAGGGTAACCTTATACAAAACTGGCTTTACAAGCGAAACCGGCCTTGAAAAAGGTTACCCGTGGTGACCGAAAAACCGACAACCTACCTACGGTTTCGACTACGCTGTTATTTAACAACGAAATTTTACCATAACATTTCACATGGCGTGTCGGTTTTTCGGCATACTCCAAACCGATCTCGGTTCTGATACATTAGTTCTTTCTTCGGAATCAGCTTCTCCACTCGAATATTTTCCGTAGTGTGTCCAGTAATTCCGAGCCCATCACGGGAGCTCCGAATGTCTGTTTTGGCTACCTACTACAACTGCAGTGGTTATTCAGCGAGTATCTCCATCAAATCGCCTTTGGAAGTTTGCTGAAATTTATGCTCAGTCCACATCGGTGATGCGACTACTGGTTAAACCTGTGTATGATATTATGAACCCAACCTAAAATAACTTATTCACAGCAACGGAATCTTTGCCCATTTAAAGACTCTTGCAACAGTTTTGCGTTACTGAAAACGGAACATTCACATTCCGGCAGACTGTGCGGTGGTTGAGATCATCGGTTGTTGTTGGTCACCTTTTCTTAGTGCCTTTGAAAAAAATTGTCCTCGTGCACTACTAGTCTCAGGTGATGTTACCACTAATAATATTGAACAGTCCATCGATAGCCTTTGTAAATAACTCATTGCATATCTTGACCATAATATGGTTCATCATGCGGTATCAATGCTCAACTTTATATCTCGATCAGTCTTTGTGCGCAATATAAATACCAACTCATCCTCGTCAGACTGTCTGGCACTTTCCACCTTTCTCGTTCCAGTTACAGATTGAGTGTGCTGTTCTGTTTACGACTGTTTTCCCTTGCATATGTCGTGCAACTGTTTCGTTACCTTCTATAGATTAACGCTGTAAAAGAGCCTTATAAAGAACGACTCAACTCGCGTGTCATTCACGCAGTCGTCTGTATAGTCTGTCCATTCACAAAATCAAGCGTTGAGAAATCATTAAACAGGCTGTTAGAATAAATCCTCAACTTTGCGTATCCAGTTTGAGGCTGTCGTTGTCAAACAAGGGTATCGTTGTCAATCCGTCCACGGAAAAAGCGCAGTGGCTGAAATCGTTTGTACTTGACGTTAAGCTACTATTATCTTGTTCAGTAGCCAAAAACGATATCCAAATGTTCGCTTGTAAATCAGAAATACAGAACACAAAACTCACAAGCCCGTCGTGTTGTTTTTTGGATGACTCTGTGCGAACTTACTTGTGAACTGAGTATTGCTTTGTTTGACATGCTCATCCATATTGTGTTCACAACGATTTGAATCGCTGAAACACGATGGTAATCGATAGGACGTTTTTGTGATATAATCCATAAACCATCTGAATCAATTAATCCGGAAGAACGAAGTACTAAGGGAAAGTTGAAAATGTCACAGTTGGTTCACAGGGAACGGTGTTAAGAGGTGGGAAGGTGAGCAGTAACTTCCTAGTCAAGTGCCCTGTCAGCTGGGCCTCGACAGCTTGCAATTTATGGACCATCAAACTTTCGTTTTTGTGAGCCAGATCTATATGCACGACCGTAGCTGTGACATAAGGCAGTTATCATCTGTTGCGTAATCTAGTCATCATCCATGCGCATGCGGTAACTGAATTGGGTTTACCAACTGCTGTCAACTGGCTTCAAAACTCCTTGTTATATCAACTCTATTGCATCAAATAGATTGTTGCTGAGGTCATCAGAAACGTTTGTCTATGTGAAACCAGCATTCTGATTACTGTTACGGTCTTATCTGGTGATCTGTAAGCTTTGATCAGCTCCGTTCCTTAGAGTTTTATCAGGGGAAGACAATGTTTTACAAGGTTCCCATGTCGTTCATGTTCTAATTGCCTCATTTTAAAGCTGACTATGAAAGATTCAATTCTACCTGTGCCACTTTAAGTGCTTCTTTCTCACAGGGTACAATAACGCATGCTTCACTTCTCCTGTTTTGTCTCAGACAATTCCAATGAGGTATTGGTGCTCGCACCTGAGTGTGTCTGTTTGTGTGCGAATATACGTGAATAAGTGTGTGCTTGCTTGCGTACGTGCGCGTGTTTGTGTGTACGTTCGGTTCCGTGTGGTGGCGTTCACGCGTGGTTTGGACTCCAGATGATCCGTTGCGTCATCACTGTACCGAATTATGTTGTGCCTTGTATTGATAGAGTTTCCCGTGTTTGTCGTGACGTATCCTTGTTCCTGCTGCTTTTCAAAAACTCCCTTTGAGAGTGAACGACAAAAACAACGAAAACTCATTGGCTTTCAAACCATTGGTACAACAAAAAATATAATTAAAACAAGCGCGGAATGCCCAGTATCAGTCTGATCGTTTACCAAGATAGTGGCTTCATAACTGCATACAAGTAATGTTTAACCATAGGAAATATAATAAAAAGGATGTTCACCATGTATCGAGTATATACTATAGGGTTGGAGATGTATACGTTGCGATCATGATACTGTTTTAGAAGGTAAAGGGCGTTAGGTAAGAGTGAAGAAGTAAATACGGAAATGGATATGCAGGCGGGTTCTCGGGAGAAAGAAGAAATACTGAGAGACAGGTAGGACACCAGAACCAAGATGTATGATGTGCATTACTGGGTGTCCGTGTTCAGGATAAGTGGATGAGATTTTGAGCCAATGGCTCCGGTTAGGGTTCCCAAAGAAAAACCCCTTCTGCAGTGTGGGCATCCGCAAAGTATGATTCGCCCAGAAACCTCCAGTATCTTTCCTGTAAAGGGTCTTACCCATTTTCTCTCTTTTAATTTAAGATCGATGCTAAACGCCAGGCTTTATTACGGCTGTGATGAAAGCAGTCGTTTAGGAGTTGGGTATAAATCAGATGCACTTCTTAAGCCTAAGTGTTCACTTCTCTTGGCTGCCTTTAACGTCGGCACACTATGTCAGATAGGGCAACAGGCTGGCCTCGCTAGAACTCTTGAAACTTTTAAAGTAGATGTATGCTGTGTCGCCGAAACACGCATACAAAACCCCACTCCTGGGATAACTCTTTGCACCTCGTAAAAGGGACTGAAGTTGGACAAACAGAAGAATCGTCTGAGGTGAAATTATAAGGCAAACACTCGGCAAAATCGGCGCTTGTGATACTGAGAGTTGGAAAATTGGCACTAGAGTTCGAACACTGAGTTTCTCAAGCGTATATCAAGATTGCACCGGAGATAAGAAAATGGGGGAAACAGTGGAACAATAATTATGAAATAGTCTCTATGAATTGTGAAGTGAACGTGATGGCATTGGAGGTATAGCATCAATAATCCACGCGGTAGGAGACTAGAAAGACGTGAGAACTATTCAGCTTGACCAAATAATGTTGTTACAATGTGTCTGAGGTCTCACCAAACAGAAAATGTGGCAATGAAGGTGGTTAAACAACAGTCTCATTGAATTGGGGAATGCCTTAGTCACGAGGTGGGTATCAAACCAATGAAGTCAACCATTTCGAGACCCACAACCCAAAGAAGAGACAGTGAATATGTCAGTAGCGTCCCAGCAGCAGACACAAACAGCCCTGAAGAATCGTAGGAGGAATTCGGCGAGATCTTACGCTGCAAATAAGATGTCCCATGTGAGGAGCTACCTCTCAAGACGTCAATGTGAGAAATCGGACGAATGAAACGGGAATGGGATGTAAGAGAACCAGCTCACAATGATCGCAGACACGTGGTTAGAAAGCAACTGAATTGCACAGACAGCCGGGGGATCAACGTTGCTACAGCACGGACGCAAAAGACAAGTATATAAACGGTGCCACAACAAACAGTGTGAACGCAGTTGCTAATATCGAAGGTGTTTGGGCATGATCTAGGCCTTTCGGGACTGTGTGCGGAGCAATAGACGAGTAGACCAGATTGGTGGTCAAATCGACCGTTTTGACTTAACATTCTAGGGTTAGAATTTTCACCGATAATAAAGCCGAATACTGTCCGAGAATTTGGTAAAAATGTTCGTTGCAAACTGGTACTCAATACTCGAAGAAAAAGGAAATAGATAATTTAGGAGTCATTACTGTTAAGGGAAAGGTAAAGAACACGAAAATATTGATTTAAAGGTGGGCCACGCGTTTTCAGTCGCGTTGTAGGCAGCTGACGGTTAGGAAATTCCCAGTGTGAAACCCGGTTGTAGAATTTAGGCGCAGAAACCATCTACAGATAAACTAGAGAAGTAGAGACTGTAGTTGGAAACCCGCAGATGGAGTGTAGCGTGGAAGGGAACTTTTCCTCCCAGTGTTCCACCAACGATCATGTTAAATCAACTCTGGCATGACTACTAGTAAACGGTTATCCTTTCTTTCATGTGTTTTGAATGTACGTCGATCAACACATCACCCCCAAATCAGTTTGTCGTGCTTACCTATCCCCGTTGTACAGTTTGCCGTCTCCGTTGACGTGTTTGTCATTTACGGTGCGCATGTTTCACGGTATTTCATTGTTTTTAAATTGGTTCATAGCCTTATTAGGAGAAATCTGTTAGCAAAGCTTATCGGATAATCCGGGAACTTGGTTTAGACTGCAGTGCTTGCTGGCTTGGTACGTGAAGACATTAGTTTGCTTGCGGTATTGTATTAGGTGACACCTGATTGTTCACGTAAGCACTACATGTATTCGAAGTTCTCATTATTCGTTAGGGTGGAAAAAATTACTAAAAAGGTGACCAGAGTGAAGTGTACAGTGGGTAGGAAAATATTGTAGGCATACTTGCCTACGATGCACCAAGCTTGGTACATAGGGATTTGCATGGCGCAGAACGGTGGTGTTTTGAACATCTACTGTAAAGGGAACCACGATAGAAATCCACACTGGAGAAAAATATGCTGGTTATTTTCAGAACCGGAGGACAGCCAAAACGACCTGATTGTCTATTCTATTGTTTACCATGTTCTACTAGTAATTCAATTTCATTACTGTGAGGTAGTTTAGTAGTAGCGTCGTGGATCATTTGCGTACTGTATGCAATACGACAAGTGAAAAAGCGATGCAAATCGGATATGCGTCATACTTAACCAGTTGTGAGACCCCGTGGACTACTTCGTATAATTCCTCACATTTATTTCGGGGTATGATAGGAAACGCGTTGCCGTGATCGGCGTGAAAAGTCAATATAGTGGGGATAAATTAAGTTTAGGTAATTACAACCAAGTCATGGACGAAGGTAGGTCGGTCATTGAGGTTTGAAACTAGAGTATTTTCAGACAGTAGTCTATGTAGATGTTAAAGACGTTATAATAAAACTTTCACACATTCATTGGGGCAAACCCTCACCTTATGAACAGCGGGAAGGTTGGGTATTTCAGAGGGCCTTTTGAGGAATTAGCTAATATAAATTCGCCGATACTTGTCGTGCGAAATATGACATCATCCGTATAACTTAGAAGCAACTCGCAAATTATGCGTACCTTTATTTGACACCAATGTGATGAGTGGCACTCCCTCATAAGCCGGGATATTTTACGGATTAGAAGCTGATTGAATGTACTTGTTCACTCCTGAGATAAAATGAGAGCGAATTCAGTTGACGACCTCAGTGGCAACTCGCCTAGACAACTGGCGTTAGCATGTTTAACCTGGGCAATCTCTTCATATGGCTAAATGGATGAAATCACTTTTAGGTTTGTGTTATTACTCAATCTTTGTTCAACGTTCGTGCTGAGCCTAGCGCCTTTAATCTGGGTAGCTTTTCGGTTCAGTCGGCTAATTCTTTTCAGTATGTCTCAAATTTCGAGGCCATCTTTACTGGCGAGCGGCGAGCTGGCATGTGTTCACTTTACTTTGTGGTTTCTACACTATTTTACCTGCTAACTAGCTTTCCAGGAAGAATTTGGGAAATTCAGCCTCTCAGGGTGTCCATCTTATGTATCACCATGTTGTGCAGTTGGTCCTATATGTGAAGCTCGAAGGTACACCGCTCATAGGTTGTACACTTTTTGGGTAAATTGTGCAGGTACCTTAGTGGCAGAGATGAACCACAGATAATGTGTTCCGCTGCGGTCAATTATGAAGTAAGATTCACTTTTCTCATAAGAGCCTGTCTTTTGCAAGGCTCATTATGCGCATAAGCCCTAATTGAAAGCTGAGTGACTGAGTGAGCACTTCTGTGTGTTGCCATACATGTTCGCAGCAGAAGCGAGAATCAACGGGACTGATGACCGATCAACATGAGGCGGTTGATTTCAGAAATTTCGGTGGAACTTTGGATAGCAGCCGGCCGGACCGTCAAACTTCAATCCACGCTAGATCGCTTACTGAGTTACTCCACTTTCAATCAAATTTTGTCTACTCCGTGAACCTTGCGACCGCAACAGATCTAGGGCGACAAGTGAAGTGAATTCTGATAATGAACACAGCAGAACACGTTGCTAGTGGTTTATGTTATTCGCCCAAGGCCCTTATATGTTTACCACCGATGAGTGCCTTGCTTTCGAGCTTCACATATGGGACGTACTGTACCTTGCGGTACTCGGAAGAAGTACTTTTCCGTTTTCTCAGAGATTGTTAGGTTTCGTAAGGTTTGGGCTGGAACGAAAGGTAATGATCACCACTGGCCTCTTAAACAGCCAGTCGTGCTTTGATCAAATGCTCAGTTTCCATATCTGCTGACAAATCATTAAGTAGCCACACTCTGTTATTTGAAATTTATCCGTCCATTTTCTTCCGATAGTTGACACAATTATTTGAGAACCAATGTTTGATTTTTCGCATCACGGAATCCTTGTGCGTGTGTCTGTGTGAAATTATAGAATTCGTTGCTGTGAGTGACGGGTGTCCGGTTCTTCCTATTCCCTCAAACGTTTTTTCCTGTTATTTCACACTGTCGTATTTCTTTTCTCCCTCTCATCATCCTACGCTCCTCGCACAGCTTGACATCTGATCTGCAGGCTGCAACTAATTATTATAATCCAGCCGCGGCAGCTATGAACCCAATGATGGCAACAGGTCTTCTGTCCAATTTCATGACAGCCGCATCACCCACCGGATTGGGCAATCCAGTCACGACGCTAACAGCGACACCCGGTGCAGACGGGCGGCTGTCGCATCAACTGTCCTTGACTCCGATGAACAACGGGAATGTGCTGTTTAATTACTCACCCACCGCGAGCAACAACGGGCAGATAGCTGCATTGGCAGCCGCAGCAGCGGCCACTGGTGGCTCGCCGTTATCTCCATCCGCTTTGGCCCTACTCATGTCAGCGTATGGGCAAGGAGCGGCCGGCATGACTTTAGGCCCTGCGGTTAATGGAAACGCGTATTTGGGCCTGCCGGCTTCCGGTCATCCGGGAATGCAAAATCTTACTGGTTCTAGTCTACTTGCACTGAGCCCTTCCACACCGAACACTCTGTCACTAACTGGGTACACACCAAGTCCAACAATGTTAAACAGCTGTCCGGGCCAGCGTAACTTAGGTCAAGAGGTGTCTAATACTACCGATTTCAACGCCTTCTCGACGGCGATGGCATATCAACGTTTGTTCGGCTATGCGCCAGTTCAATCTCCGCTCTTATCAAATCCGGCCGGGACTACGATGAATGGGAATTCGACCAACTGTACAAATCCAGCGTTTGGTTTTAACGCCACTTTGGCGGACCATTTGAGTCAACTGAATAATGTCTCCGTGAGTAATGGTAACTCACAGACGGGATATCAAACCTCAGTCAATGGAAATACATATCCTATCGATGTAAATGGAGTGAAAAGTTCGCTGTCCGACGGACCAAATTCTCAGGCAATCACATCTGGACTTCACGGAACCCTTCCAGGCCTAAGCGCACACCCGTCATCGGGCACAGTACTGCAGTCACGTGATGGCGTGGATTGCACAAACGGATCAATGGCGTTCTAGAATGATCAATGGAATTTTGTTGACAGATGAAAACCGCATATCAATACGTGCTCTCTCTCTCTCTCTCCCTCTCCTTTTCTATTTTCCCCACTTCTATCTCTCCAGCACACACGTACGCGCACACAAATACACCCACATAAAATTTTCACAATTCTCTCATTTCTCGCGAAATGAATATTTTGAATAATGTACGCAGGACGATGTCATTCCTTCACCCGCTCACCTACTCAATTCCCTACTTGGCATGCACACACGTGAACTTTAAATGACAAGTATTCTCTTTTCTTCAGCCAAATCAGGGTTGGGGTTCACATGTGTGATACCAGTGTCTTTAACTCCACCCCCCCTCTCTCTGTCCACCCCTCTCAGACGGGTTCTTTTTGTTTTGTTAAACCGCCATTGCGTTTAAGCTCTCTCGTTCTGTTTTTGGTCAAAACTGTTTTTTTCTCTATCACACTGTCTTTCCCCTTCTCTGCTGTGGTTGTCAGGATCATTTCCTCATCCTTACTACCATCAGTGACCGAATTATTGGTTCCCCATTTCCTTTCGCCTTTTGGGTAGATCCGTATCATGCACAGTGTAATCCTAATTTTTTCACATGTAACTATCTGTGAATGCCAGTCTACGTGCGTGCATCCCATTGTCTGGGAAGCCGTATGATGAACGTGATATATTGTCCTTTCTCAGTGATGTTAGCCAGTCAGTTAGCCAGCCGGTAAGCCAACCAACCAACCAGTCGAACATTCAATCAACCAACCAATAAATATGATTGTCAATCATTTATTTTGTTCATCAATCAGTGTACTATAATCCAAATGGTATATTACCCATCCATCTTTCACCGGTACATCACCAGCAACACAGTGGCCGCCTTCAATACCATGGACCTTCTGCAACCATCTGTGCCACAAACTCACTTTTCGACCGATCACAGTACACGATCGTACAAATATGCACATACGGAATCGCGTGTACTCATAGAATGAACCGTCTTGAGCTCCGTTTTCCCACCACCACCCCCCACTACCACCTACCCACTTCTTCCATGTCCTCCCGGTCGCTATAGCTGCAGTTCAATACAAATGAGCTCAGTTTTCATGTCAGGTGTTTTCTACCATTACTGAAGAACACAAATCAATATTCGTATTAGCTCGATTCCACGAATTCACCTTGCTCGAGGTGTTTTTTTTCGTATGTGTAGCTTTTTTCGTCTACCCCTCCCGTGACACATTTTGCCCCATACAGTCCAATACTGGTTTCTTACTGTGCGTCCCAATTCAGTCGTATTTTACCTAGTCCCTACATATTTTCAGTACACGTCATACGGTCAGACACATATGACTTTTCTACATTGCTTTAGTGTAATTCCAGCTTTTGGGAATTGTATCAGCGTGACCATCCTATGCAATTAGTCGATTGGTGTACCTTTTGCCCGAATCACTTATTGCAAACAGGGAAACAACGGACATGGACACTCGCAGCTGAACAGACAACCAGTCAAACCCAAGTTCAGATGGTCACACGCATAATACCGGTTAGATAAACGGATGGTCTGATGTTGACAGTACGTCATACAGCGATCTTCCGTCACTGGTTTGTAAGGTAAAAACAGGTCAACCGCGCGGATAACGTAGGACACACAAGTGTACTGGGATACCCGTATAGTTCACAGAGTTATTGTGGGTTTTGGAAATTCACAGTAACTGTCGGCAACGATTGCTCTCCAATCGAGCTGCCACACAGCAAATGAGGCACTCTTTAGACTTCTTGGATTCAGAAGAAGTTCCTCCCTGAAAATTAAGAGTTCTTCCCGGTAGCCGCCTGTGATACGAAGCTGTCTTTTTCGCACGGAAAATATCCCAATCGGGATATCCATGGATATCCAAGGCCAGCAATTATGCTCGAAAATTGTTCACTGCATCATGCGGTACTGTCAAACTTTCGCTGCAAATCTGGAAAGTAACACATGAGACATTGCTTGCCTCTTACTTCCTAGGACTGTATACCATCTCTTTGATCAAGGGCGAAACCAACATTTGGTTGTCTTCAAATCATCAAGATGCAAACTCTGTGTCATCTCCGGCCGACTTTCTTGCAAACGCAGTCCTCCACAATCGGGGACTCACCAAGCTTTTCCTTCATAGCGATAAATCATGCCAAAGTCGCCTCATTTACAGTTCGGAACTATCGTTAGTTTTGAGATGGCACCTCTCCTAAGAGGCACCAGTGTTCAGAAAATCTCTGATAACTGTTCGATTGGATATAACATTGTAAACAGTCTTCTTTAAAATACCAAGTGACTTAGCCACCGACCTATGCTTTGTGCAAAGTTGGTCAAGCATATCCAGCACCTTCTTTGTGATGAACAATCGCCTGGACATTGCCACGTCAAATGCCATCGAATCGCAATCCCGATATCCGTTTGCGTTCACCGCAAGCGTTGTCCGATCAGTGAACAGCACAATGTGCGTCACACTAACTGAGACGTCATTGGCTGAATGTGACATTGCATGTCCGTCGGTCAGTGGCCAAGCCGTGCGTCGGTAAACGACGGTGAGAAAGTAATAGGTGCTACATACTGTCGGGGGACATTACATTTTCAGCTGTTGTGTTATTACACATACGGTTGGTTTGGGCCTCCTGAACAGTGGAAAGATATTAGGAAATGCGACGTACCATAGGTGCAACATAACAGGTGACTGGCAGTGTACAGTAGTCCCTTTAGCAAGAAAAGCCGGGATAGCTCAAATTGTTTCCTGCTTACAGGTACTGTACTCAGGGAGAAAAACGGCCAAAAGGAATTATTCACATAAGTAGTGTCACTTTCAATGTGGAGTTTGTAGAAGAATGTCTTTCCATCATTCCACAAAACAAATTTAACCAGAAGGACTTGAGTCGACATGATAACCCTAAGAACAACTGAGTATGATTCGTGAGTGAAATAAGTGATGTTGTGATGGTCCACCAAAATTTGATACAAAAACGGCTCAATAGCATCAGGATGACGGTACGTGTTATCAGTGTCTGGGTCACACAGACTGGAGAATATGAGAAGGGAATCCTATTATTCCCAAGCAACTCAAGTCTTTAGCATTATTGCTAATTGTCTCGGATAAGACACTGTAACGACATTCAACCTTGGTGATTTGTTCAACACGCGTCAGTGTTTATCTGAACTCACGCCACCAAGCACGGTGGCCACTTGACCATTTCCCATGCACGCTACAAGCACTTTTTCCAATATACACTAACCACTCTCTCCTTCTCATGATTTGTGGGAAACATTGCCCTGGTGATCGTGGTGGCATATTGCAGAGTACCGCTGTAACGGACAGGTGGTCCAAGCGTGTTGGGAAGGCCTAGCGGACGTGCGCGATAAGGAAACTGCTTAGTAAGGTTTAACCAACCCTACAACTCGGTCAGCATGATTACAACTCATCAAACACGGTGGCCCAGTGATTCAAACTTATTTTATCACATGGTTTCGCTTCAATGCAGTAGAAGAGGTATACCCCATAGCTTTAAAGGCCCATTGCACTATTAGGGATAGTCGGCAACCAGAGCCTGATACTTAGAGTGGAGAACCGTACAAGGTTCCAATGAGCCAGGTGTGTTAACGAGCCAGAAGAGTGATATGTTATCGCAAGACGAAAGTGCATAATCAATTCTGTTCCAAAAACGAAATTCTTGAATATAACATTGACTCGAAAATTTTCCTTGTTCCGGGGGGTAAAATTCCCATTGAAACTGTTTCATGTTTGGTTCTGGAGAGATTATTGCTCGACGGGAGGCTTTCTTTAGAGAAAATGTTGCACACCAAATGATGTTCCTTACAACAAAGTTATTGCAATCTCTCCAAACCTAACAAGAAACACTTTCGATGGGATTTCACACCCCAACTCATCATATTTGAGGAAGTACCGCTACCGACCGACAGGATAACGTGATAGTTGCGGCATGAATGTTTGCAAGTGCATTCGTGCACTGACTAAAACATACGAACAGTGGTGAGATAGTCTTGGGGATGGCCGGATGAGCCCAGTCCTTGGGAGAGTTTCATGCACCGGAAAATGCGAGTGTGTATCACTGGAAAACCAGATGCGCTTGAACGTGAATGTGTGCAGTGGTCTGAAATCGACTGACGCGACTACTTCGCTAATGTGGACTGCGTCTTCGGTTGAACGGTGCATGTTGAATACAGAAAGTGTGGGGTTTGTGACTCAATAATATTAGAGGGATCTTAAGACATCTACTATTACAGGTCTGAAATTGACTATTGGAAAACGACATACAGGTTTTCCCGGGACAGCAGAATGAAAACAGCCTCATCTCCGGGTGAATGTAAGCAGAGTGCGATTCCGTCTACGGCTATGTGCAAGCGCTACGATACCCACCACTCATTCTGGCTAACACTCAGTGAACCCGGCCACTGAGGGTGGTTTTGTGGCACTTTATTGAGTGCATTCATTCAGCCCTGTGCATCCTCACCTCGGTGATTGTCTGACCATGTGCGGTAGTGATAACCCTGATCTACCGTAGTTTGCCTCGTGTGTAGATAACATGATAATATGAGAATTATCGACATGTCTTTTTAGAACTAGGGTCTATGTAACACTAGGGTTTTCATGAGTGTCTGTGTAGGCGCGGTGCAGGACAGGGTTTCAGCGGAGACCGTATGCTGCAACAGAAAATACGGTACAGATCTGCAGATCTGGGAAACAATATACTGGCTCTCCTCGGAGCCAGAGAGGTCGAGTGATTGCTTTATGCACCCGGAGCTGAATATTCAGCAGCTACATAACCATCAAATAAGGGCATAATATGAGAAAAATACGTGGAAAATGGGGAAAATGCTTGGCTCAACTGGTTTTCCAGTTTGTTTACAGCTTTGGTAGGGTTGGCAAGGAATCAGGTTAGACAGGGAATTGTCGATGGTTTGTACATTGTGGTACGGGCAAACAAGTGTTTGTTGGCGGACTTAGTGGAGGATGTAGAAACTTTTAATAAGACGTGGTTAAAGAAGGTCTGATTGATCATCTAGTATCTTTGAAGCAAACTTTTGTCAGGCATGTTGGTGTTGGAATATTGTGTCGACAGAACTGACCACAGGAGATCTCACTACAACGCAAAAGATGTTTGATGGATCTAACAGTAAGTTCATAGTCCTTGACAAGCAAACTTGGAGAGATAACGGAAGAAGCATAGGACCAATACGTGCGAATATAAAACGTTTGATTAAAGGGAGTGGAGTAGAAAAAAACTTCGAACTTGGTAGATGATGTTCTAGCAGTGTGCACACCATTTATGGGTTGGTTGGAAGTCGATGCTAGGAGATCGGAATACTTGGTTCTAGTGTGAAAATAAAACAAGATATCAAAGCAATTGGAAGGGTTCTTTTCTAGATTAAAACCAAACAACCTGCTGGTGAGTTTAGTGACTCATTTGTGTGCAAGAGTGTTTGATGGGAGCCAACAAAGTGGGGCATACCGGGGATTACGTCATCAACATACTTGATAACCAAACTGCCATCGTGTACAGGCACGGAAGCGATATAATTAGAAAAAAGGAAATGTAACAGAATGGCCCCTTGTAAAACACCTGTAGTGGAAAGAAGTGTTGAATAGGTTGTTGGCGACTGTGAAAGTAGTTAGGCAGTAAATGCATATGAAATCTACTGACTCTGCAGTACTCAAGAACCTGGAGTAGTTCCGACCTGTCTACACAGGTAAATGCATCACTATAAGCAAAGAAACACTCTGATCGCCGGACTTTTGCGGTTTAATGAGGATAAAATTAAGTGGGTGTTACAGCATCCGCTGTCTAGCGGGAGCGTCGGTATGCAAACTGGTTGAGATTCAGGACATTGATCTGCTGGGAGATTGTACACAGAACACTTTGAGGGCAACTGACGTACAGGCGATGGGACGTAATTCTGGTGATCCTATTTTAGGCATCGAAATAGTAGAAGTCACTCTCCAGCAGTCAGGAATGTGCTTTTGAGTTAAACGTCTGTTGAATAGTTTCGACATTAAAGGAGAGTTTTTTCTTCACACTCCTTTGGGATTATCTCGGGCAGACAGTGTGGACCGTTTGCCTTGTTTGTCTTGGTTTGTGCTGGTTCTTTGTGCACTTCTGAGGGAGGAATAAAGTCTGACACTGAGTTCAATTAGGAGTTCATGGTTGGATTCAGTGTTGTTGTTGTTGGTTGAGTCACGGCAGTGAGGCATCGACTAAATTTTCCAACATCTAACGGAGACGGACGTCTACTGCTTATTGGTTTTCTAAATGTCACGACAGTTCTTACTGGAAGAACGATTAGTGGGTATTCTCGAATATCTACACAGCTTGGTCACCCGTTGTGCTACTTACCACGCTCTATTCCCACTAGTGATCATTTTCTCCTGCTAGTAAGACTAAGGGTATGTTCATCATCCACCCATGAAAAATATGTAGCGCCAAAGCAGACTAACTCCTAAGCCAACGATATGTCCCCATCTGATAGATCTCACTCAGCTGTTGTTTTACGATGTTCTTCCATATATCAGTCATTCTGTAACTGTATTAGTCCCTTTGCCAGCACCCGGAAGGCAACCTTTCACCCCTGTTGCATAATGGGAAACTACTTTAGTGTCCAGTGGCAGATTAGACCCATCTCATCAAAAGTCTACTTTCAGATTGAAAGAGAGCATCAAAAATCCCGTGACAATACTGGCTTAAACTAATGATCAAGATTGTTGGGTGATGTGGATCATGTCATAAATTTCGGTACATACCTTTTAGGCATGATGAGAAATTAATGTGTCAGAACCGAGATCGGTTCGGAGTGTATCGAAAAATCGATGCGCCATGTGAAATGTTATGGTAGAATTTTATTGCTCAATAACACAGCGTAGTCGAAATCGTTGGTGGTGTGGTTTTCTAGTGATACACACTCGCACTTTCCGGTGCATGAAACTCTCCCAAGGACTGGGCTCATCCGGCCATCCCCAAGACTATCTCACCACTGTTCGTATGTTTTAGTCAGTGCACGAATGCACTTGCAAACATTCATGCCGCAACTATCACGTTATCCTGTCGGTCGGTAGCGGTACTTCCTCAAATATGATGAGTTGGGGTGTGAAATCCCATCGAAAGTGTTTCTTGTTAGGTTTGGAGAGATTGCAATAACTTTGTTGTAAGGAACATCATTTGGTGTGCAACATTTTCTCTAAAGAAAGCCTCCCGTCGAGCAATAATCTCTCCAGAACCAAACATGAAACAGTTTCAATGGGAATTTTACCTCCCGGAACAAGGAAAATTTTCGGGTCAATGTTATATTCAAGAATTTCGTTTTTGGAACAGAATTGATTATGCACTTTTGTCTTGCGATAACATATCACTCTTCTGGCTCGTTAACACACCTGGCCCATTGGAACCTTGTACAGTTCTCCACTCTAAGTATCAGGCTATGGTTGCCGACTATCCCTAATAGTGTAATGGGCCTTTAAAGCTATGGGGTACACCTCTTCTACTGCATTGAAGCGAAACCATGTGATAAAATAAGTTTGAATCACTGGGCCACCGTGTTTGATGAGTTGTAATCATGCTGACCGAGTTGTAGGGTTGGTTAAACCTTACTAAGCAGTTTCCTTATCGCGCACGTCCGCTAGGCCTTCCCAACACGCTTGGACCACCTGTCCGTTACAGCGGTACTCTGCAATATGCCACCACGATCACCAGGGCAATGTTTCCCACAAATCATGAGAAGGAGAGAGTGGTTAGTGTATATTGGAAAAAGTGCTTGTAGCGTGCATGGGAAATGGTCAAGTGGCCACCGTGCTTGGTGGCGTGAGTTCAGATAAACACTGACGCGTGTTGAACAAATCACCAAGGTTGAATGTCATTACAGTGTCTTATCCGAGACAATTAGCAATAATGCTAAAGACTTGAGTTGCTTGGGAATAATAGGATTCCCTTCTCATATTCTCCAGTCTATGTGACCCAGACACTGATAACACGTACCGTCATCCTGATGCTATTGAGCCGTATTTGTATCAAATTTTGGTGGACCATCACAACATCACTTATTTCACTCACGAATCATACTCAGTTGTTCTTAGGGTTATCATGTCGACTCAAGTCCTTCTGGTTAAATTTGTTTTATGGAATGATGGAAAGACATTCTTCTACAAACTCCACATTGAAAGTGACACTACTTATGTGAATAATTCCTTTTGACCGTTTTTCTCCCTGAGTACAGTACCTGTAAGCAGGAAACAATTTGAGCTATCCCGGCTTTTCTTGCTAAAGGGACTACTGTACACGGCCAGTCACCTGTTATGTTGCACCTATGGTACGTCGCATTTCCTAATATCTTTCCACTGTTCAGGAGGCCCAAAGCAACCGCGATTGGTAAAACGGTCAGATACCTGGCCTCCGGTAGATGATGAACTGCTGTAGGGAGCAGACTGTTAGCAGCCGTATTGGTGCTCGAACAGTGTCAGTGTAGAATCCTGTTGATGCACTTACCGAGCTTTTGTGCTCTTGGAGTTCTCTTTCATTTGTATTTTGCAGTTTGAACACAAGCTACCCCAACCGAAGACATTGGTCTCGCATACTACACTTTGGCGACCCTGCCAGGATGAGACCGATTAAAGTGAGAGACCTTATTAATTGATTGATTCTGAGGTGCAGTGGCCATTAATGATTTCGTGGAATGGCCCGCCCGATGAATAATCCCTATGAACCGGTTACTCCTGATTTGTGTGTGATGATGGCGTACGTAACACTGAGGACAGTGTTATTTCGTTGGGCAAAGCAGTGTAATGAGCAGGCTGTTAGCAGCCATTATTGGTGTTCGATTATTTTGAGTGTAGGATCCTGTTGATGCATTTAATGAACCTTTTTGCTTATGGAGTTTCTTGTGTTTTTCGTATTTTGCAGATCGAACACAAGCAACCTCCACGACTTCACATTTTCTACAGGATGAAAAACAAAATGAATAGTGTATGACGTATAATGGCATCCGGTGGGGTGATTAAGTGACATGATAAAGCTGACCGAGCCAGTTTTTCTTTTCTCAGAGGAAGTTCAGTGCAACAAATCTTTGCACACAATTACAGAGTATTTGATTGCACGATATATTCCGTGGCATTTCGCTACATCTTTACTATTGTGTACTGCAGTTAATGTAATCGTTTTTAGAGTCTTTCAAATATCTTACGACAGTTACCGTGCACCTTATGCACTGTAATTCGGATATACCCTTTGCTGGCACCGATGACATGGAAGTCACTTACACATAATACGGGATATTTTCACAGGACAAAAGTTGACTACATAAACATGGTAAAGCCGAGGATGAAATGAGAGTAAATTTAGGTGTCACCTTCGCCTCTACACTTCTGGATCACTGGCTTTATCACACTTCATCTTCATTAGCTCCCTATATACTTTGAAGGAATAAATCACTTACGTGGTCTTCATCCAACCCTCTCGTGGAGCACAGAACCATTAATGTAGGTCGAATATTGGTCGAGTTAGCTAACTCTCTTCTCTATCATCTAATTTCAGTGATCATTTTGGCCTCGCTATCATTTACTCCGTTGAGTTCACATTATTTTACCCACTAATAAGTTGCGAATTTCGACCTCCTCGGGTGTACCCACTATTTCGGTGTACACTGTACTGAGTGACCTAAATGTCCGGGGAACGCTACTGAAACAACCATCAGTAGACCGAATTTAGGTGACCAGCATGAAGTAGGAGGGAAATTCACCGCATCGTACTCGTGAACGGCGGATCAATGACAGAAGCTTTTACCAATTTTGACTGTCACTAGTGGCTTTCAAATGGACAAGCAAGTGTGCCAAGATGCCCATCAACCCACCCTAGAACGGAAGAAGGCCAAAATTCAGTTAACCATCATTGTTTGGGGAGACAATTCCTAAGTAGGGTGCAGTCGATCAGAGAATCAATGACAGCGCTGTTCACTAATTTTGTCTTTCACGAAAATTATTTGTCATCCAAATGAACAAACAAGTGTAGCGAGATGCTCACACCACCACTCTCACTTATGGGGTTCATCGTTTTGCCTCTCATCATAAATGAGCTGGTTGCCAACTGCATTATAAATGGGAGTCGATAGGGAGCTTTTTGCCTCATCCTCAATTAAATGAATCACATTTTAGCCTGGTGATGCAGCAAAAATTGAAATTTCTGTTCTTGTCTACTAATTCGTTCAGTCACTCCAGTCTGCTAACTGTATGACATTATATGAATTTCCAGGGAAGCATTTAATCATGTGAGGATGACTAACGTGGAGTGAGAGTAATTTACGAATTATGTTACTTCGTTTTGTAGTTCTTAAGAAATTGAACCAATATTGTAGAATCTTATCGAAAATGCTCCATTGCCGCTCCATGGGGCTACACTTCCAGTTTGCTAAATATAAGGGTAGTAGTTGATTCGTGGCCACTACATAGCCTTCCCTTTCTATCAGACCAACACGGTCAGAGTGAAACACGGAATGAGCAAGCATAGCTTGTTCTGTACCGAGCTCGAGACTTGAAACAACGGAACCACGAGCGGCAGGGTAGACAACCCATGACGTGGATCAATAGAAGGAGAGATGAATCCTGTTGAGCGGTGTCTAGTCTCAACACTAACCCATTAGAGGGCTTGGTCGCCCACGTCATCCGGATCATTAAGTTTTGTGCAACGACTCCGTACGAGAAGCAACGCCCTACCTAATCATTGTGTTTTACTCTAATAAAACGACATTGATGGTGACCCAAGAAGGGTTCTTCTCGCCTCACTGGGGTGGTTTAAAACACTGAACAACCTTGCTACATCTGTTAGGTTCAAATAGTTTGATTATCCTTCTGCCTTCCACAGTACTCCTCGATCACTCCCACTTCATATGCTTCACTCCTTTGATTTTCCATCTTGTTTACTGGCAACACTTATCAACTATTTTCCGGGATGTATCCAGGGTAGTAGATCTACGAGCAAGTCATCCAAACACTTGATAAACAAATCTGGCTTTCTTGAAGATGCTGTTTTTTCGCTCTTTTTCACTTATGTCGGCGACTTTCCTCTAACTGTATTAAAGGATTATTTTGATTCAGCTATTATTCACACCACATCAACTGAAGAGGACTCAAATAATGTCTTCTAATATTCAAAAGTTGTTTTTCTCTTCTAAAAGGAGTGGTCTATTCCTTAACTCATCCAAGTGTTCCCATTGTATGTTTCCCTTATATCCCGCCCCAAGCAGCACAACGCTCAACGCAGTTGGGCGAACTTTGGGCTAAATGAGTCGTAACACGTGCCTTCATTGATTGTACAGAAATTCGTGGAAATTTTACAAAAAATATTATAACAACAGTACCAAGAAATTTATTAAAATGTCCCTGCTTTACAAAAACGGCATATTTTGTTCTATAAGTCATCAGTATACCATTTTTACAATAAACTATCTGATTTTCAAAAAAAGCTTCTTTATGAGTGGTAAGTTAGTGATTCCGATCGAAAGAGTGGGTAATGGGCAAACAGACTAAGAAACAGGCAGTTATGATGGATTAGGGAAAGAAGAGATTCCCCATTTTAAGCGATTTTTCCAAACTTGGGCTAGCCCAACTCGCTCCCAATTAGGCGCACGTTGGGCGTGTTGCTTGGAGCAGCTTTCCCCAATTGGTCCTTCCGCTCTTCATACCTGTCAGCTACCCAGAGTTTTATCTGTTATATATATATATATATATATATATATATATATATATATATATATATCACCAGTTGAAAGCTGTCGGTCATTTCTGGCTGTCTTGGAGGTCGACATCTGTATAAGCTTAACTTGGTGATTCGGATCAACTCGGAAGGGATCGGGGTGGCGCAGTGGTAACATCCACACTTTCGAGGTGAAAAGGCCCGGGTTCAAACCCTGGGCGCGGTGATGCATATGCACCACTGATGAGCTTTAATAAGAGCGAAACTCGAGTCTGGTGCCCCCGAGTGCAAGTTTGATCGGATGATCTGAGGTTCGTGCACGAAGTGGAATCCATAGGACAGTCAGCCAAGCAAGAAGTATCAACACTTCCCCACTCTACTGGCAATCAGTTGAGAGATTTCATGACTTGGTCTTTACTCACGGTTGTTCTGGGCCACTTGTGAAAACGCTGTCTTCTTATATACCTTCACCTAGCGGACCACCACTCCATCTGTCTTGAAAGTAGTGACCCATCGGGAGAGATTAGAAAGAGCTCTTATTCAACATTGCATAAGCTACGTTGCTTCATGTGCTCGGAAAAGTAACAGCTGTGACCGTTATACTAGAAAAATATAATTTAAATAACACTTCGTTTTCCTTGGGGAAATCGTAATTAGCCGTGCAACCTTTGTCAAGGCAATATAATGTGATTGTAACGTTTCGCGGGAAAGGTTAACCGCAGCTACCGAGACGTCGTCTTGTTAAAATTTTTCACGTCCTCGTGATTGGTGCGGATGCCCATTGTGGGCGCTGGAAACAGATCCTATTTGGATTCACCCTGGTGATTTCTGTTTCCTTCCGTTGCACTAGGTGAACCGGCATGTCGTTCTCTACACCATCACCCCTAAACCACTACTGCTAGTGGTAAATAAAACCACGCCAGTACCAGCGAGTCTCACACCCCGCCTCCATTTTTCTCACATCACCGTGCACCGGTTACTTTACGACCCTGTCTCGAATATCTCACCTCTGTCTGTGTGTTGTAGTTTGCTCACACTGGCTCAAGCTCATCCATGCGCACACACGCACACACACCCATACACGCACAAACAAACAAACAAACAAATAAACACAGAGTATTGGTTATCCCGTCTTCATCTTGATCCGCCGACTTCTGTTACCACATACGGTGAAACGGAATAACGGATGTGATGTCCACTTAGCCAAACGTATCGTAGTTGCGAATGCTGGAACAGTAGGGCGATGCGATTATCAAACTGATCGGGCCAGGCAATTGAGGATCACAGACCAATGGATAGAAGGTGAATATGTCGGGAGCATCGAGCAACAAACAAAAAGAGGCATTTGGACTAGCAGAGATGACTCTGCGGGACCTTTGGTAACCAAGAAGATAGCCCAGGCGAGGGGTTACCGATCAAGCCTTCAAGTGGAGCAATCGGACTAGCCAAACGGAAATAATGCTCAAAAGAATCAAGCTAATGGCAACAGACAACTGGCCAGAAGGCAGCCGAAATGGTCAGGCAGCGAGAGGATCAATATTGCCGCAGCTTGGTTCGGAAAACGGACTACTTAAACGATTGTACACGTCCCACGGACTTGACTTATTTGGCTGCCAAAATACAAGTGTCCTAACCCCTCTTGCCTTCTTTGTTAAAGTATGACCACAGAATTGATACTACGTGAAGCTAAGCTGTTGGTCGCTCTCGTGTACCATGATTCTCCAACAGACAAGTTGTAGGACGAGGTTCGTGTCGAGGTTTGGTGAAGCTAAGATTGTAAGAACCAAGTCCAATGAAACTACCGTGGGTGATTGAAGTACCCCGTGAGTTTTTGAAGCAGACTCTGTGAAGGCGTCTGGGTTGACCGATTAAAAATTGAGTCAACCAAACAAACCAAGGCTTAGTATCGCTGCAATTGATGACCCCTGATCTTCCTTGTCCTACGCATGTTCCTGTAATCAATAGCCCCAATGCGATCGATTATCAGTCGCCCTGAATTTCCCTACTGTTCCTTGTTTGTGCACACATGCGCTCAATCAGTCACCCATCTTTCAATCAAGGCAGGGCTGTTCCGTTTTGTGGATTATAACACTTCAAATGAATCATAACTAGCTCCATTTGAAGCCACCAAGTTTTTCATGGGCATTAATGAGCAAATCCCATACCATGATCAGTTCAGAAAATAGTTTGGAAGATATATGGCTAATTGCGTGAGTAACTCGAAGTGAAAGTAAAATCCCGCATTGATAAAGTGGTAATAAGTAAAAAATAAGTAAGGCAAATAGGTAAGTAAAGTGAGTAAGCAATGCGCAAGGAAAAGAGTGGGTTTGGTAAAAACGCTCTAGGAGACAAGGGGAGACATAAATATAGCCTTATCGTTGAATTCCCCAAGCTGTCGGATCTCCCAGACAGTGAAACGCAAACGGTGCACACAGTTGACAAAATGATATTATTGTCTAACGTAACTCTGAGGTGCCCAGTGCATCCAAGTCTTTGTAAATTAATGGTGCTCGGAGTATAATGATCATTCGAGAAACCTAAGAAGGATAGAGGGGAGAGAGCGAGATAGAATAAATATACAATCAAAATACTAGAAGGTGTTAAGGGAAAGACCACAAATAGTTACAGCAACGGTGCACTTCATTACAGTTCTGGAGGTAATAGAAGGGAGGTCGCAGACTTCAGTGTGCAAAAAGGGAGGACGCAAAGCGGCTGGGAGAAAGTCAGATGTTTTGACTATGAATTTGGACAACTACCCCTTCGATCTAGTGTATGGAATACGTTCCGAAAAGCAATTTGTATGCCATTTTAATAAACTAGATGGTTGACCAAAAGGATGACTCTTCTGTTGTAAAAGTGATCATGAAATGAAGTCAAAGGTTGAATACTAGTCATAAAATATGTATCTAACAGATGTAACCGTTTTTTGCCGACTTACGGTTAGAATGGACTAAGATACATAATATCATTTTATGAAATCGTAGAAAGGCACGAAAAGCCTTGTGGCGACCTGGAGATGACTGAGTTTGAATGAGTAAATTCGTAAACAAAAATTACCACAGATGAACGTAACTAATTTGCACTCAGCTCTTAGCAGTTTGTGTTTAGTTCGATGCCACAGGGCTGTGAGTTGTTTGTCTGCTTGCTGTAAGGAAAACTGGTTTCCGCTTGCGGATGTTTGAATCCTTAGCTCCATTAGCTAGTATCTATTATCGTGTCCGACGTCGCTCTATTACATAAAAGTGGTCAAAATTGTTTCAATGCAAACCTTTCTTCACCTATCCCGCTGACCTTTACCGTCTTTTGGCAATCGTC
This sequence comes from Fasciola hepatica, assembly GCA_948099385.1. Lineage (NCBI taxonomy): Eukaryota > Metazoa > Platyhelminthes > Trematoda > Plagiorchiida > Fasciolidae > Fasciola > Fasciola hepatica. The sequence continues at coordinate 5,572,176 of CANUEZ040000146.1, forward strand.
GGAACTTTTGGCTTGTTGCCCGTTCCTTAGACCATTCTCGTAATCTAATTAGTGCCTGATATCCGGAATACAAGCCAAGTCATTTCAAGTCAAATAAAGTCAGCCTTAGCGCCATACTTACGGATAAAAGGATAAGGAATCGGGAAATACCTACCAATTATGGAGATTTTCAGCCATTTAAACAGTTTCGTAGGTCTTTGGTGACTTTCACTGGGTCAACAACATGATACGGCAAAATGGAACTGCGATATGCAGAAGTGCGAGCAAATAGAAATTTTGTACTTTGAGCGCGTACGCGTTGTAGACACCACGTTTGAAAGCTCACTGAGTAGGGAATGGTGTATGCCTGAAAGTGTTTTGGAAGTTAACTGGCCGCAAACATGAAAGTGTTTATCAGTAATAGTATCAACAAGTGTATCTCTGGGCATGCCACTTCACTTAGAAATGTGTTTTGTAGATCTTATTATCAAATTAACATCTTTCTTCACTAGGTTGGGAAAATAACCGGAGGGCAGTACGATCAGTGCAGGAGAAGACTTGCAGTCAAAAAATTTAAAAAAAATAACTGATTCGAGACGCAAAGTAATCGTAGACAGAGAGAGAGAGAGGAAAATGACAATTTTCTAACCTCACAAAAAGTCTGCTAAGCACGCATGGACCATGGTTAGCGTAACGCCAAGATATTTAACCGTTGGTGCTATTGGTATGGGTTCTTTGTTCGTAGATAGGACAGAAAACCGGATAGCAGAGCATTTGTGTGGTTCGTCAGATGGTAAAGAAAATAATACACCCTGGCACTTAGATGCAATGAGTACAGGAGAGCGGGATGAGGACCAGTTAACAACTTCATTTAGTTGGACCTGAATTTGTAAAGTTCCCTCAGGAGTCGGTAAATCACCTCCAAATATAACATTGTCAGCGTATTTGCAACCAGTGTATGTTGACGGGATCGGAAGTTGTTTAACACACAAAGAAGAGAAAAAAGCGGGAAAATTGGCACCTTGTAATACACCGGAGTTGATTGGAGGATAAGAGGACTTTTGACCGCTGAAACAAGTGAAATGTCTTTGATCGGTGAAGTAGTTTGAAGTCAGCCCGCAGATATTCGAGTCAGCACTACTTACTGAGAGTGTACTGAACAATACTGATCGACCAAGGCAGCCAAATACGTTTTTTTCATTTAAAAACACCATTCTGACAGTCTTACATTTCCTGTCTAAAGCCAAAGCTATTGAGTGGACTATGTAAACTACTGCGTCTATTGTGAAGCGCGAAGACCCATAAGCGAACAAGGACGTGTCTTCTCCAGCAGACCCTAGGTTAATCCACGGTAATAAAAACCTCTCAAACAATTTGAACATCACAGAAGTGCAGGTGATGTAGTGGTGTTTCCCGGGTTTTTTTATTGGGGACAGGCTTTATCTTGGCTAGTCTCCAAACGTCAGGGATTTTTTTCTCTGGTTAGGCAGTTACAGAAGATATTGGGTGGTGGAATCGAGAGGGCGTTAGCACACTCCTTGAATACAACGGATGATAGCTCATCCGGACAAGGAGGATTTTATCTTCACTATGCCCAGCTGTTGCAAGACCTTAGAGGGTTCGATAGTCCGTGGCTGAGTTGAGTTGTTGAAGATTGGCATGGAAGTAGACTGCGATACTGAGCTGAAGTCGGAGACGAGTTTTTGTAACATCAAATCTTTCTTTTTTGTTCCTTGAGTTACTGCCACGTAGGTGTTTTATGGCTTTCAATGTGCCGCCAAAACTGATATTTCCTAAGAAGATATCTATATACAACTTGTTCAGGAGCTTAACTTTAGATTTGATCAAGTAGGTTGATTTTTTGACTTGCGTTCTCTGTCCATGTTTGTAAGTCTATTCTTTCTTTCTTCGAGGCTGTTTAGGTATTGGTGGAGAATAGCGATCAGCTTGGATGTAAACAGTTTCAAATGGGCAACAATGTTTAAACAAAAATTAAGGTATTCAGTGACGTGTCCACAGAAGATAGGGTAGTCAGGGTTTGAAAACAAGGGAAATCTCAATAGTTTTAAATATTCGTGTTGCTTGTAGCTCAGGTTGTTGGTTGCCATGATGTTCTGATCGCCGAGCTTGGCGTTTAGATCGCAAACGTTTCATCACCAGTCGAGGTGACATCGTCACTGCATGTGCGCTGTTAGTAGTGGTCTCTTATATGTATAGGTTTGTCATTAGTCCTGACCTTGAGCTCCGTAGACGTGCCCAAGGCTCGACGTTTGTTTTACGGCTTCGCCTCTAAGAGCTTGACCTTTGACCTTTGACGGTTGACGTCCCGCTCGGTGAGCTTGAATTATTTTCGCTTCGTCCTGTTGTTTCCATTTTTGATATTTGAATTCTCGGCCAGTCAGTTCCGAAGATGTGTGAGTGTAAAAAATTCAGATTCAATAATACGGGTTGAGTGATTTTGGTCCACTAATTCCGCTTCTGACATTCTTGATTAGTTCAACTGTCTGCTCTTCATCCGACTGTACCCGTGATCCAATTCAATATGTCCATTGATTGAGTTGCTTGAATAGTACCAGGCTTCCAAAAACTCCCTTGCGTACCTCGTGGTTGCTTGATCCAAAATTTTAACGTCCTCCAGATTGAACTTGTGTCCTTCTTGATTCTCGTGGACGGATATGAGAGGGAATGGGTCATGTCTCTTCGTGGCCAGTTTATGCTCGTGCATTCGCGTCGCAACTTTTCTTCCGGTTTGACCGATGTAGCATTTGCCGTAGTCCATACACTTGACTTTGTATATAACGTTTCTTCTTTCTCCGGTTTTGAGTTGTTCTTTTGGTTTTGGTATGAGTTTTCTCATGGTTTTGGTTGGTCTGTGGGCTACTGTTATGTCTTTGGGTTGAAGCTATCTTGCAGTTGTTTCAGAGACGTTTTTGATGTATGGTAGTGTGATCCTTCTGTCTGGTTGTGTCCTTTGATTTATTTTCCTATTCATCCCATACACGGTTCTTCTCATGAAGTTCTTTGGATATCCGTTTCGCTGGAACATTCTGAAGAGGTAGTTTTCTTCTTGCGTTCTCAGTTCAGTTGTGCTGCAGCGGGTTTTAGCTCTCGTGAACAGGGTCCGAATGCAATCACCCAACGCTTGCTTCATTGGCTTACATAATCCGAGAGGTATGGTGGGACATTTAAAAATAAAACGGGTTACCATACTGCTTCAAGAGTTGGGAGCATCATTTTGATATTACACGACTGATTTGAACAATCAGGTGTAATGTGTCGAAAAGAAATTGATGTGAATAAAAGAATAATACCAATATCATATATTCAGCTTCCTTTAGAAGTCTTATGAAAACAGGAATAAGCACCATCACGGGACACATTGAATTCAATTGTTTCGCGTTATCCCAGCTGTGCACAATTTGTTCAGTGAGGCCGATGACGGTTTATATCGGTGAAATTCCGGTTTCTACTACCAGAAGACTTGTCAATAACCAAAAACCAAGTGACCATCACGGATTAGGGGAAAAATCCAAAGGATTGCTGTGGAATGCAAGGATCGGCGCTTTCCCGTCGAGGTTTGTTCGTGTTGGATCCTCAAGATACCAGAACACAAAAATTCCATGAGCTGAAAGATCGGTGAGCGTATGATTAATCTACCTCTTTAAGTATATTGGACGTGACCTACCTTGACCACCGGAACCAACCGACGCACCAAATAGAAACCCATTTGTAAGAAGAAGAATCACTATCAAGTAACTGGACTAATCGCAGTGAACGCGACATAGCTCCTGCCCGAACTGTGCGTAATTGAGGATCAAGAACGCTAGCTGAACGAACTCACAACTGAACTTGTATCCCACGCAGTGGTAGTGCACACGAACATGCAGATGAAATAGAAAAACATGAAATACCGCAATTGAGAATCACCACGTCGGCCTCAGCTGGAATGAAATTCTGGATTTTAAAATCACTTCTTTCTTTGTTCTGTAAAAGTACTGATCTTCGGATTGTTTCTGTTGAACTGGAATTTGTACTGGGAACATTTCCATGTGGTAATTACTCGGAAAGATCGGGATTAGAATCAACTGGATTGCAACCAGTAAAATAATTAAGGGCAATCTGAACTATATGTCGCCGGTGAATCAAACCATCATTGAGATCCAAAATCTGACAAAGTCTGTTCACGAACTGCCTAATTACAAGGCCTGTTGAGGGTCTCAGATCATTCCTTCTGAGGCAAGCATCTTCCGAGAGCTCGAGTTGGAGTAAATTAGTGCGCAGTGTACGACTCTTGAACAGCCTCGCCGGACTACCACCCGTGATTAAATGGACAGAATTGCGATAATGCATTGGAAAATTGTCCACAGTTCTCTCGAGTTCACTGAATGTTCCTGCATTTGTGGATTCCGTAGCACTCTTTATTGTTGGCACAAAATTTTCAGCAATGTCATTTGACTGCGGATGATGTGGAGTTAACACGTGATGACAACCCGTGGACTTTAACCAGTCTGTCGTCTTTGGAGCAGTGAAGTGACTCCCGTTATCAGCAACCTGTGCATATGATACTCCTTCTCGCCTAAATGTTGTAGTGACCTCGATCATTTTGAGAAAATGACTATTTTCTGGACACCATTTTGGATCTACTTTCTATACTATCTTTTCTTACGTTTGACATCGACTTTATAGTGTTCTCCGGTTGTGTACATTTTACTGGACTGACTTTTCCGAGGTTTCCGTCCACCTTGTTTCGAATCACTTTCACTTTCGGTCGCTCGCTCATTGTACGCGCTCGCGGTTCGCTTTCTGTATAGCCGTTGCGTTTCGTTTCGTTTTCCGTTCCGTGTATCTCTCGTATCGGTACTGTTTCTGTGCCACAATATATAGAATACACCTCGCATCTGTAAACCGACTTACTTCTTCTCTATTCGTCCGATAGAGGGGATATTGTTGGTATTTCGCTGCCAGATTGAATAGGAGACACGTTCACAAGCCGCTCTCGAACGTCTTCTATAATGTCTTACGGAGTGCATTAATAGTGAAATCAGAGCTCGGTGAGGTGGTGAAATAAATCTCTGGCCAGCTGGAATAAGAATCGATGATAACGAGGGCGGAGCACTTGTTCAGGAATGGTCCGCAATAATCAGCATGAACACGCTACCAGGCTTCGCATGATGTAGGTCAGGGAGTCCACTTGGAAGGATGAGAGTGAATTTTATGCCCACAGTCACTACAACATTTAACAGGTTGGCATGAATCGTTGTTCAGTTCAGGCCACCAACAGGTAAGTCGAGCCAGGGATTTCCTCTTTCCGATACCAAGAAGTCCGGAATGCAAATCAGGCCGAAATGCTGACCACAATTTAGGTGGCATAATAATAACGCGACCACTGAAACACGAAACACCATCACAAGTCACAGAAATGCCTTCGCGACGCTTGCACAAATCCGGGAATCAACGTTTGATATCCACTTTCCAACCATGTCGGAAAGAAAGCCAAAATATCATGGTAATAGTTCCAAATTTCACGAACAAGATCGGATCTATTTAGAGGAAGTGGTTGGGTTAACAAAGAACCAGAGGAGGTTTCCTCAGAAATCGCGGAACGTGATAGACATTCTGCATGAGCAATAGTCTCTGCTTCACGATGTTGAATATCATAAGAATATGCGCTGAGAGCAACATTCCATCGTTGAACCGTGTCTGCAGGTGATTTCGCTAACAAAGAGTGTGGATCGTAAATGAACTTCAATGCTTCATGATCAGTCACTAACGTGAATTGTGACCCAAAAAGTATTTGTGTAATCAAGTAACTACCTAAAACAAAGCGAGGGTCTCACGTTGTGTCTGTGAATGTCCTCGCCCTGCAGGACTGGGTCTACGTGAAAGGCACGGTACTAGATGACCGTCCTATTCGAGCACAGCTCCCGTGCCAGTGGGAGAAGTATCCATGACGACAGTAGATGATAACTTCAATGAAAATGCATGTAAAAAGGCATTGGTAGAAAGGAAGTTGAGCAATTGTCGAAGCCCACTCTCATGTACAGGCGACCACTTGAATGAGTTTTGTGAACGAAGGTCAAACAAGGGTTCTGCTTCAGAAGAAAAGTCTGGGATGAATCTGGAATAATACTGCAGTGAACCCAACGACGAACGAAGTTCTTTGAGAGACGTAGGTGAACGTGCATGCGATAATGAAGAAAAACGGCCAGGATTGGCTCGAAAGCTATGCTCGTCTACCAGATGTCCTAAACATGTGAAATGAGTCGTTGAAAAAACACATTTGTCGGGATTAATAGCAACATTTTGTACACGGAGCCGTTCAAGCAACAAACACAAACGTTCGTCATGTAATTCGTTGGTTGGTGCGTGGGCAATGATATCGTCTTGATAAGCGACAACACCTTGCAAACCAGAAATGAGAATCAATGGCATTTTGGAAAATTCTAGGTGACACACTGAGACCAAAAGGTAAAAAGTTATACTGAAATATACATATTTTACCCATTTCGAGGGTGTGAAGTGGAGCGATCTATACCGAGGTATTTTAGGGTAATTCAGCGAGTTAAAGCAATATTCTTAAATAAAACGGCAACGGAGCATTGAACATTACTCCTGTCATCGATTTACTTCGCGTCAATTCATTTTTTATCCGTGTAAAATGGCTACTAAACAAACCGATCAAAAACCGTTCGAGAACCGATATCGGAGCATATGTTACGAACGGGCTGGGTGCTACAAGGGATAATTCCATCGGGTATATCCCTGTGCAACCAAGATTCTTGTCCCGTGGTAATTTGAGCATTTTTATACTCTCTTCTTGAGTGATTGCTGAAATCTCTTCCATTCTCCCCAACAAAGAAGGGATATTGCTCCCTATAGGGAGCAATGGTCTTATAAGATCATGGGAATCTACCCTTGTAGCAAAATCGGTTCAAAACCGCTCCGAAATCGATCGGTTTTCGGCCGGTTTTCCACCGGATTTTACTATTACTCTGATCGGTTTTCGGTCGCTTTGTTTAGTAGCCCTTCTGCCCAGATAAACGTCGGATTTATATGAGGGAGATTGACGACCGATGAAACGTGCAATGCTTGCTTGGCGTTTTATTTCAATGTATTGCTTTATTTCATCGAAACGTCCTAAAAACTCAGTACAGATTGCTCTATTTTATTCCCTCGAAATGGGTGAATTAAGGGAAATTAATCGGAAAATCATAATTTATTAGATAGAAAAGAGCATTGTGACACGCAATTTGGGTTAGTAAAGTAAATCGACGGGGCATGTGACTTGCTTCAAACGACTGATACAAACCCCTCGGAAACCGTTCAGAAACCATCCAGAAAATCGGTCGCAAACCACTCAGAAACCACCCGAAAATCGATCGGCTTTATGGTAAACACCGATCCAAAACCGGTAAAAACCGACCGAAAACCTATCGGTCTTCGGAGCGGTTTCTGGCCGGTTTTTGAGCGGTTTTTACGAATCGTTTGAAATACGTGATATGCTTCAATAATTTATTTCAACCACCCAAATTACGCATAACGACACTCATTTCTATCTCATGAATTATGATTTTCCGAATAACTGTACTTACTTTCCCCTTTTCGAAGGAGTAAAATATGGCAATCTATACTGAGGTTTTCAGGACATTTCGATGAATTAAACCAATACGTTTAAACGAAACGCCAACCAAGCATTGTACATTGCTTCGGTCGTCTATTTCCTTCGTATCAATTCACTTTTCATTCGTGTAAAATAGCTGATGAACACACCGACCGAAAATCGACCGAAAACCGACTAAAAACCAATCGGAAACCGATCCAAAACCGATGTTACGAACGGGCTGGGTGATGCAAGGGTGAGTTTTCTCATCAATACATTGTCGGAGACGAATTTGCCAGCCTGTACTGTTTCTTCACTGTCCCGTCTCATTTTTTGATAATCCTTTTTAACCTATTGAGAACTTTATTAACATAACTCACAAAAGTTCACATGTGCGGCAATACGTATAGGTCTTGAAACAGTCAGCCGAAGGCGAAAAGACGGAACTCAGCAATGTAAGGATTTATCTTAAAAAAATGTGGCACATTGTCATAGATGTAAAAATACAAATATAAACACATTACGAATCAGTCCCCTTGGATTGTTGCACCGTCTTCCAGGTTGGCGGTTTCCCCACCTTCTTCGGGTTTTCCATTTGCTTGTGCTAGGCTGATACGACCAACCGAAACGGAAGAGAAAATCCATTACTTCAATTCGCCATACTAGTACGACCTTCCAAATGTTTCTTTTACAGTCTCGTAAATGTGCACGTGACCTTCAAATTATTTCATTTCAGATTCAGTTCAGTTCAGTTCAGTTCAGTTCAGTTCAGTTCAGTTCAGTTCAGTTCGATTCAGTTCAATTCAGTTCAGTTCAGTTCAGTTCAGTTCAGTTCAGTTCAGTTCAGTTCAGTTCAGTTCAGTTCAGTTCAGTTCAGTTCAGTTCGTTCAGTTCAGTTCGTTCAGTTCAATTCAGTTCAGTTTAGTTCAGTTCAGTTCAGTTCGTTCAGTTCAGTTCAGTTTAGTTTCCGCTGGACGAAATTGGCCGAGACCAATCGAGCTTCCCGACCGTCGTGTTGTCGGCGAGTTTTCCTGGCTCCCAACACAGCGCGTTGAATGTTTTGTCTCAAAGGCGGAATTTGCGAGTCCGTCTCACCTTCACAGACAGGTACCTTGACAAAAATAACGTGGGATAATTACCTTACCCCCCGTTCATCCAGATATCTCTGGGAACGCCGTGCTCCAGTGTAAATCTAGGGCTTTCTTTAGAGTAGGTACACAGCTGCATCCAACAGCATCCTCTGACAGTCTATTCAACATAGGTGCAACCCTATCTGTGAAAAATTCAACTCGTATGTCCAGCCTTGAGTATGCTCTTTGTAGCTTAAGACTGTCCCTTGGTGCCACACTCAGGGGCTGAAAAGAACAACTTACCCAAGTCTATACCCGACAGGCCCTTTGTGATCTTGAACGTCTCTATAAGGTCACCTCGGCCTCTACACCGCTCTAAAGAGAAGAGATTAAAATCCTCTAGACGCCGAGCTTAAGATTTCCCCATTCTGGCCGGTGATCATTTTAGTTGCAAGTCTCTGCACCCCGTCCAAGCACTCCTTATCCTTGCGATAATAGGGAGCCCGTTCCTGCACACAATAATCCAGAATAGGTCGCACCAGAACCTTGTAAAACTGGATGAAGGCCTCTGGTTTTTGCATATAACTATTGCATACCCTAGGTAATATCCATCTGGTCATGTTGGCAGCTCTCTGGCACTTTCTTGAGGGCTTGAAGCCCAATGTGACTATCACATCCAGGTCTTTCACCTCTGACACTCTTTTGGACGGAATACTGCTCGTTTCGCCTATGTCAGTGGTCAGGACTTGACTTTCGGCGAGATTGGGCGGTAGATCACATCGTTCTGCCCATCCGAGCACCGCGTTTATATCCTGTGCTGAACCACTTCCAGCCATATTCATATCATCTGCAGAGATGAAACTGGAGCTGCTTCATTCTTCCTCTAGTTCGCTTATGCACTAGAGGAATAGCAAAGAACCTAGTGTTGAACCCCGTGGCACACCGCTGGTAACCCTCTCCGGCCTCGATAGGTAATAGCCCACCTTGACACAGAAGCTACCATTCTCTAGAAAGTGTACTACCCAATCTCTTGCTCTCCCGCTTATCCCAAAGGTCTGCAACTTATGGTCCAGCGGGCGACGACTCACAGAGTCAGAAGCCTTACTGAAATCCAAATGACAAACCTCCACTGTCGTATCCTCATCTATTCGTTTTGTGGTCTCGTCAAGGAGCATCAGCAGGTTTGTCAAACACGATACATTCTAACAAACCCATGTTGTGCATGAGTCAGTAGGTCGTTATCAACCAGATGGAGGCACAGTTGATTTCCGATCATACTTTCCAAGCACCTGCACAACACTGATCTTAGGCTGACCTGTCTGAAATTCTGGGCCCTCTGCCTGGATCCTGTCTTATGTACTGCTACGTCAGTGGTCTTAAGCCAGTCCTCTGGCACCTCACCATCATTTAGAGACGCTTCGTACAGCTGGGTAATATACCCTGATAAGATAGCGCAAAGAGGCTGAAAGAAGGCCAGATGGATCCTATCCGGTCCGAGCTCTTTGTGCTTGCACAGATGTGAGTTCACGGAGCACCTCGTCCTCAGTTACAGCAAGATCCTGAAGCTCCGGCATACTCCCTATATCTGATCCCGCCGCACTAAGAGTCTGGTCCTGAAAATACAAGCTCTTAAAGAACGCAAGTAAGGTTTCTGCCTTGTCTTCATCATCAACAGCAATGCTTCCGCCGGACATCTCCAAGGTACCTACACTCCCACGCGTCGTTTTCTTGGACTGCACATAGGCGAAGAACTTCATCGGGTCTGCCTTCAAATTGTTGGCTAGTTTCTTCTCATACTCATATTTTACTTTCCATCGCGGGGCTTGCGCCCTGTTTCTGGCCGTCTCGCAAACGGCCTATGAGTAATGCGTACTACGAAGTTTGTAATGATCCCGTGGCCTTCTGCAAACAATCAATGCTGTAACGATCCTAGGCTTCCACCAAGGCTTCCGGCCCCTAATTCTTTGTTATGTTAAAACAGCAAACTCATCTATCAAGTCTACTAGCCCGGCCCTTATTGTCCTCCGTCTACCCTCCACAGATGGCTCCGGGACTTCTGGGTACCAACATATGCCCCTTGCCCTCACCCTCAGTTGATTCTCATGCACTCTAATTTAGTTGCGGACCATCCTAAATCCTGGTATGATGTGCCTTACGGTTACCATCGCATGCAGGACTCCATGATAGCTCTTCCTCAATGACTCCTCTATCGCTAAAGAGGGGACATCAGGTCGATACCTGGCTACCAGCATGTCCAGTGCAGATGAACGTTGTCCATCGCGGAGGCGCGTTGCTTCTCTTGCATGTTGTTTGAGGGCGTGGTTGTGAAACCAAATCACCACAGCCTTTCCGGTGGTTCACCTAAGGGCACATTCATCGTCCCAGTTGACTTCCGGGAGCTTCGTGTCTCCCAACACCATAAAGCACCACGACCTACTCAACGCCATCTGTAGAAGCTGGAATAGTTCAAAGTCTTCTTACCCATGTGCTTGCTGTGCTCTGTAGACGCAGACTATCCCTACTGGCCGCCGACCCGGGCGAAGGCAACATGCGGTGGCTTGTATGTTGGGTGTGACAAGTGTAAACGGGACCTACCACTGGTTATAACCAGCCTCAGGAGAAGGAGTACTCCTCCACCCAGCCTATCGTCTGTTCTATCTAGCCTGCAGGAGGTGTTGCCACAAATCTGCATGGTACTCCAGTCCTTTTTCAGCCATGTCTTCGTGATAGCTTCAATAACTGATTCGTTCGTTCTAACTAGTGATTCCCCCCCACTTACCTCCCAAGCTACGAGCATTTGTGTACCATATGGCGGCCCCTTCTTCCAGGTCATCAGCTTTGATTATTCCCTTTTGGGCCCGTAGTACCCTCGGGCGATTCCCGAGGGAACGACCAGTTTTTTGCATTAACAGTCACTAGGCCCGTATTATCCTGAACCTTCAAGGCCACACCGTGCGTGATGATTGTAAGGCTTTCAGGAGAAACTTCTGAGGCTTCTCTTGTCTCTTTCCTCGGCCTTCTGTTACCCCTCGAGACAGTCAGGGACCTACTCCTGCTCAACGGCGTGAGTATTCCTTCAAAGACTGTTGACCAGCTTTCATCTTTATTGGTGACGTTCAGTATGATCTGGATTGGCTTCGCCGCCAACTTCGTTTCCATTTCTTTCGCGCCCCCTTCTTGATGGTACGCAGTTGCTGAGCTTCCACCCCTTGTGTTTACTCTTTTACCTACTGCTGCACTCGCCTAGTTTTTTAGCTGGCAAGTTCACTGTAGGCTGTCCAACTTGGCCACTGCTGATGACTGAGGCCTTAGGCGTAGATTTGCTTAGAGGTGTGATGTCAGATTTAGCTATCATGAGAGCCGGTTGCCTGAGTTCCGGTTTTATTGGATGCTGCGGATTTTGTGTCGTGCCACCTTTCCACTGAAGGGAGTGTCCTGCGTGATCCTTGTGTACCCCCATGAGGCTTGCTTAACTCTTGATGCCCGGCCTAGCAGTAGGTTTCTGTTGCATGTGCTGATAAAGACGATAAATAGGGCTCTCAGCTGGTTCCAGAACTGCACTGTAGGTAGCCAAGGCCTCCAGTTTCTTTCACAGGTCGGTTCCAAGGATTCACCGGTGCCGCGACAAAAGGGTCGAGAAGTTCCCCGAGCTTCATTTCTAATGTCCACTCACGTGAGGTTCACAGTTGCTGACAGCTAACCACCATCTGGATAGACCTGCCGTTTAGGTTAAGGAGAAAGAAAGTATAGACGGTAGGTCACGTGGTGGAGCAAAAAAGATAGAATCAAAATTATTGATGGAAGGTACTGTGTGGGGACGTGAAGAGTGATAGGAAATCTACTCATGTAGACAGAGCTGGCTAGAGATGTGGAATAACGAAGGAAAACAAACCGCGACACAAAGACGGAAGCTTGAAAGGTAGACAAAACGGAGACCTGGCAAACATAAGGTCTAACAAAGTATCACCAATCCACACAATTTTCTGTTGTCGGTCGTTGTAGTCCATCTTGGGACACTAGGATCCATAATTTGTCCAGTCGATGCTTGAAATCAGCCATTGTGGTTGCTTCAATCACTTCATTTGGCAGTTTGTTCCAGTCGGTAACCACGCGCAGCATGAAGGACTGGGCCCGAAGTCTTGTCCGTGACCTGTTCTCCTTTAGCCTGAAGTCATGGCCTGTCGGGTTGTGGTGTCCTCCGCGCTACAGGAGAGCATACAAACCAGCGCCAAAATCGATCCTGTCCGTGAGGATCTTGTGCGGTAATACGAGGTTCTCTTGTTTCCTTCTCCTTTTCATGGAGAACAAGTTGAGGTGCTCTAAGCCTTTTCCATCAGCTATTCTCAGCTAACACAGGACAGGTAATAACCACAGCCAACCAAGCTTCCTGAATTCTGTTACCAGTATGCACCCTAGTTAAGCGCCCGCCACTGTATAGTGTTTTTGTCGAATCCCCGCTAAAAATGAGAGAGACTCTATTCGTAGTGAGCTTCCACGGGGATAGTACACAACGAACGAAAACGTCAATGGCATTACACTTTAGAAGAACCGCAGTGCTACCCGATGTCCATCTAGCGAAAATACTCAAGGCTCACTACAAGGAAATATCTCGCACCACTTACGATCTAGGCCACCTTTGAAGGACTGGACGGTCTGCATGTCTGTCACTCCTCCAGGCAGACCGTTCCAACTGTTCACTACCCTGTTGTTAAAGAAGTGCGATCTAGTCATCAACCTAGCTCGAACTTTCGTCAGCCTCTTTTTACCGTCCCCTCAATCTGGAATCGAAAGTCACTAAGAGTAGACCATCCGGCTTAAGGCCAGAAAAAACACCTCTTCACCTTGAATGTTTCTGTGAGATCCCCTCGACGTATCCTTCTATCCAGCGGGAAGAGGTTCAGGTCACAGAGTCTCTGTGTATGCTCCTTGCCCATTTGCTCTTCACCAGTTTGTACTGCAAGATGCTGGACTTTCTCTAAGCAGGATAGGTCCATTTTCTAGAGGGGTGCCTAAGCCTACCAGCTACCTCCGAATTGAGGTCATACCATGGTCACATAAATATGTACGAATGTTTCCGGCTTCCAAAAAGACAATGCTGATTGCAGCCTAAAGGGCTGACCACGAGCCTTTTACGCGACAGCTTTGCACTGGTCCGACCATTTGAAGCCCCCGCTCATGATAACGCCGAGCCCATTAACCATACTGACTGCTTCTATGGTGAACAGCCTTTGGTCATGAGTGACAGTTAGGCTTTCTGCTGACCTCGACGACAACAGGCTTTCTCCGGCTTTCAAGGGTAAGTCCCACTTGTGTACCCAGTCCAGGACGGTTCCTATATCCCTACTTAAGTCCACCTTACCCCCAGGTCCAACAACCTTCGCGTCATTCACAAAAATAAAACTGGGTGATTGAAGAGCGGATACCAGGTCGCCGATAATCAACAAGAACAGCGCCGGGCCTAGGACGGATCCCTGAGGTACACCACTGGAGACATTCACCGAAGTAGAGCACCTGTCCCCTACTTTGAAGCAAAACGTCTTGTATGAGAGAAAGTCCGACAGCCACATATATCTTCCAACCTATACAGAACCTCTCCCCGTTGCATAGCAAAAGACGATGATCAACAGCGCAAAACACCTTGTTAAAGTCAAGGTAACATACCTCAGCCTGCTTACCTTCATCCAGTCACCGAGGCACTTCATCTAAGGAGCACAAGGTATTGGTCAGACGCGACTTATATTTCTAAGAAGTCATGTTGTGCCGTGCTAGGCATGGAATGCTCCAGTAAGTGCTGGCATGTGCGGGCACAGATGATCTTCTCAGGGACTTTACATAGGATACTGGTCTGGCTTACCTGCATATACTTATCCGTAGACAACTTAGGTCCGCTCTTATGTATCTCCGCGACGGCCGCGGCTTTCCAGTTCTGAGGCAGTTCAGTCCTGTCCACCGAGGATCCGTACAGCTTGCATTCCAATGGGGTTATGATATCCGCCAACTGTTCGATGATAGCTGAGTGTGTAACGACCGGTTGTGGAAAAATCCCACAGAAACATTGCGATTTCGTGTTTCCTTAACATCACTCACTCATCTACACTGTCGGCCTGTTTTTATGCACTGTATGTTTTCATGAACCAACGTTTGTTTGTTCGCGTCCAGCGCTCTACTCTGTCATATCCTACTCTGGACCTGCGTGACGCACGTGCTCCTTTCTCGCACGTCGCAATTTGGTTCCCGTTTTCTGAGTCCCTGTGATCGCAGTGTTGAGGTTCGTATCTTTTTGTGTCATTGTTCATTTGGTAATCTAGTATTGTGGAATTTCATGGATAATCGCCTTCTGATTTCGGGATCCGTTTCGAATCTGGCTACGTATTGCTCAAAGGCTTCTCACAATACTCAGTTGTTCAATTTGAAGTGAGAGAGTACGCAACACTCCAAGAAAAGGATCGAAACAATTGGAATCTGGACAGGAAGTAATACGGCAAGTCACCTGGAAGGTTTCGGTTACTTTTGATTCCTCAGGTAATGCTGGGTCGCCCAGTCCTGTCAGTGCTAGCTCACGCATTACTGCAGGCATTGTGGATTGCAAGGATGGTAATCTATTTAAGTTGAGAATATTAGGCCTAGAACGGCAACTGTTATCGGCTTGGCAGCAGCCCCAAGGGCAGAGAAGTGGTGTAGACAGAAAGAGCGTGGGCAAAAGGCCAACCATCACGACCTATTCGACAGATCAGGACAAATTAAAGTAGGAAACCCTGCGCCGGTCGTCGAATATAAAACATCGACTTGACCAGCAATCGACCTGCCAAGAGTAGAACTGATAGTTTCCGATGGATGATCTGAACACTGCTGCAAGCTCATCAGGCAGTTCGAAACTTTCGTCGAAAACAGGATAACCAACCCCGGGTAAAGGCTTCTCTACGTGACTCATTACTTTCGAGGCCGAGCCGGAGAAGTTATCCATGGGTGTACCATGCTCGGCCCGGAACAAGACAGCACAAGATCTAGGAAGATTTTGAGGGACCTTTTCGGCCAGCCATTCAAGGTAGCCCGTAATCCAATAGAGGGTGTGATGGTAAACGCCAAATAACCAAGAGCGACTTCTATACAATGGCTGACCTAACGATCAAAATGCATGAACTGCTCAATGGCCGTGGACCATTTAGGTCACAGGGTTGACCTCGATGCAATTACACCTTGGAGGGCATACTCTGCCGCCTCTCTCCTGAACTACAGGGTCGGTGGGCGGAAGAAGCGTAACGTATAAGCCGAGGCGACCGTGAGGCTAACTTCAAAAACTTGAACAAATACTTGGACAGGCAAACCAAAATAGCCGACAGTAGACTTGGCTGACTTATCCGGGACAGTAACCGGATAAATAAATCTAGCAATAGCCAAGCTCAAACTACTGCTCGGGAACAGCCTTGGATTAGTGCACAGGCCATTTCACGCGAGACTGTAGCGCATCCAAGTTGCAAGTTCTGTGACGCTAGCCATAGGCTACTAGAGTGCCCCAAGTTCGTCAAGGCCGCAATAGACGAACTTTGGGGAATGACGAGGATGAAAGAAGCATGCTTGAAATGACCTAGCACTCTACTCCGGGCGGCAGCTTGTCGACGGAGGGCCAGATGTGGTTACGAGGGTTGCGCTGGCGACATCATCGATTGTTACACCAGGCGAGAGAAACTTCACCAGAGGCGAAAACCAAGCCCAGTGTGATTTGTCCAACTTCGCGGTCTTCCAGTAAACCAATACTTTCAAGGGTAGTTGCCGTGGGAGTGATGACCCCAAGTGAGGTGGTCAAAGCGTTGGCATGGATCGGACACGACCCTGGTGAATGAGCGGTTTGCCAGCAGACACCGGCTCGCTAAAAGCACGACGTCGTTAGCAGTAAGCGCGGTGGGGCACACAAGTAATGAATGCCGGCCGGTTGAGGCTACAGCTCATCCCCTTAGACACTGACCAGCAAATCGAATCAACGGAGACATCAGCAAGCAAGCACCACGGTGGGTGAACGCAATTTCGACCAGGTAGCCCCATCTGCAAGATCTAACTGTCGTAGACTGGGAGGACGACGAAGTAGACCTCCTCACCGGCTGTGATGTGCCAGAGGCACATGGGGGACTGGACCAGAGAGTGAGCAACCGCCAGGCACCCTAGGCCGCGCACACAGCACTAGGATGGATATTATATAGTCCAGCCGGGGGAAGTGTTTCCCAAAATTACGTATCAGCCGAATCGGGCCGCATAGAGTATCAGTTGCAACGGCTGTACGAAAAGAAGTTTCAAGTCTTTGAAGGCAAAAGATTATCATTGTGGAGAGGGCAGTTTGGCGAACAAGCTCGCTTTCAGTGATCCATAATCACGCCATTAAATCACAATATACTACGAAAAGGTAAAATGGTTGAACCAGTTAGATAGGTGGGAAGTGATAATAATTAATAATAAAAGGGGGGAGGAGGAAAACAATTGTAATCCGGTTTTAAATCGAAACCTGATGTGCATTGCTTTTCTTGTGTTTTCAGTTTTCATCTGATCTATGGCCTGTTGTAGGGCGAGGGGGGGGGGGCAGGAAAGCTTAAGTGCACATACAAATTGTTTTTGAGCACACAGAGCGGGTTGTGGTGGCGGATGCTGACGGCCTCAGCTGTGGCTAGTATACGGCACTTCGCCGGTCCTGATTGCCGACCCCGAGCCTTATACAGCGCTCGGAAGGCCTTAGCCACGTTTGCTGCGTGATTAGCCTGGGCTAGGTGTGAAACGACAGCGCTAGTGAGTGACTTAACTGCTCCAGTGTTCAACCATGCAAGATGGTGTCCACGGATGCTTCCAGACAAAGCCTGGTCATGCGGCCGATATACGTTGTTCCAAAGGAACATACGAATGAATAAACACAAGGTGAGGCTGCAAAATCAGGCACTTTGTCTTTCAACCGGAGAAGCACTACCGGCCAAGATTCGAACAAAACCCGGAGCTTAGCTGCGCAGAAAGTTTTGCTGACTACTCCTGACAATCAACTCTGCAAACTCCTTGCCAACGTATCACCCTCGAATGGCAAAGAGATGTATATCGGCTTTCCTTCTACCCCAAACCTTTTTTGGGGTTCCCACTTTAACTCGCATTATCTTCTCAACTAGCCGTTTTGGATGAAGGTTGCTCGCACCGTTTGCAGCTCTTCCCCAGCAGTGCCCTCCGAACATGTTCTTCTTGCCCTGTTTGTGAGGCATCGAATTAGGTTCTTTTTAATCTTCAGAGGCAAAAACCTGTGGAAGTGAATGTGCTGCCCATTCCATGTTGCCTTTCTGTGTACCGACCGGCTGACTGAGCGGTCTTCAAGGCGATTCATCCGAACGTCAAAGAAGGCGATTGTGTTGTTTGACTCTGTCTCTATTGTGAAATGTAAGTTTGTATGAGCTGAGTTAAATCTCTCTGACCGTTGGCTAATGTGGTCTGATGAACTGATAACACAGAAAATGTCATGTACGCGGCATTTTATACAACTCAGTTTCGGATTGTAGATTCAGGTGGGCCACTTTCTAACATTTCGTTAAAGACATCCGCAGAAAGTGGTCCTAGTTGGGAGTCCATTGCTACCCCATCCTTTTGACGATATATCTGGCTGTTAAATTTAAATTGAATGTTGTATGTGCAGAAAAACAGCAACTATTTTAGATCTTCTATAGGTATGCCCATCTCAGTTGTGCTGCTTTCAATATAGCCACATAGATAATCGATGGTTTCACCTATTGGGACGCTGGTAGAAAGTGAACTGACGTCATTGTATCAAGAGTATCATTTTGCTCTGCAGACAGCGCGGCAAGGAACCAGAGGCCTTAAAAAGCAGTTCGAGGTTCCCCTCCCAGGGCTCACAATAGTTGACCCCTGCGATGATAACAGAAACCAATCTCTGCAGTGACTACCACGACTGAAAGAACGCTCCGTTTGAGATCAGGATCTGTGAGAACGATACGCTGAAGTAAAGATGCGAATCGAAGCCCTCGGCTACGATGAAAGGGTGCCTTCAACCACCGACGGTCGGAAGGGAATTTGATATCCATCTCACCACCCGGTTATCAATCCGGAGAAACCCAGAAATCTGCGGGTGCCTTTCGACCGTGCAGCCAAGTTCCAAGACAAGTCGTTAAACGATCGCCTGCTACAGGGGCCTGACTGGACGGCGCAATTTATTGAAGTTTTGTGCCGTTTCAGAGTGGGTAAAGTGGTCGTGTCCGCGAACACCAGAGAAGTGGTTCTCCAGGTGAAAATACCGAGAGAAGAAAAGATGTGTTGCTTTTCCTATAGTGAGGAGAGAACAACCGGAACAAGGCAGAGATAAATTATGGGATGACCGTCCAGCCTTCGAGCCATGTCATCACCGTTTTGTGCGAACTACGCCCTTTGAAAAACAGCGAACAAGCGTGGGGTTCTGGTCCACCGGTCGGCAGTGGATAGCTTCAACAGACGCTTCTACGTCGACGACTTTCCTGGGTCATTCTATGACGTAGACTAGGCCCTAGCGCACTCCAGAGGCCTAAAAAGATTGCTACAAGGGGGCGGCTTCCGTCTAAAGGAATGGATATCGAACGCTTTGGAAGTGCTCGAATTCATTCCGTGCCACGAGAGGGCCGAAAGGGTTCGAGATCTGGACGGTCTTCGCTCCCTACCGAACTCACGCTAGGAATACAATGAAATGCGGAAACGGACGACTTCGTTTTCGAGCGAAACGTTCCTGGCCAACCGGAAACTTGCCGTGGCATACTACTTGGTGTCTCTTATTCGTCCGATCCGCTCGGCTATTTCCCTCCGGAAAAATCCTGCTGCAGCGACTCTTCCTTAGGGAAGTCGACTGGGACCAGCCACTGGACCGAGAAGACCGGTTGGACTGGGGAGAATTACTAAACACCTTAAAGAAGCTAGGGAACATACGGATTCTACGATACTTGCCCCCTGGTCATACAACACAGACGGATAAACTACGTGCCTTTTCTGATGCATCCGAAGTCGGTTGCGGAGCCTTGGTATACGGACAATGGTGCACAGGCGACGGACAATATGCTACAAGGATCCTGTTCACCAGAGCCCGCATTGCCCCACTGAAATCGGTTTCGGTCCCGCGCCTCGAGCTCAAAGCTGCCGTGTTTGCGGTCAGGGCGGTACAAGCCGTAAAGAGGGGCCTCGAATTTTTACATTTGGTCGGCTAGTTGTTAGACGGACTCGACGATAGTACTGTACTACATTAAAAACTTCTGGAGACGTTTTAGTACTTTCGTGGCTAACCAGCTTACGATCATCCACGACGAATCGGCTATGAACCAGAGGAAGCATGTCAGGTCTGGCGATATCCCAGCAGATCTGCGCTCCCGGGGTGCGACCAACTTCCGGCAACTCGACACATGGACGGGAGGACCGAAGTTCCTGCAAATGCTTCAATGGGATTGGCCCGCGTACGAATTAAAGCCCCTCCAGAATTGGTACTGGAGATCAAAGGCTTGGTGATGACGGCCCCAGCAATCGGTGAGACATTAGTTTCGCCACGATTGATCAGGTTTTCCTCCTGGATGAAGACGCTTCGGTCACTAGTTTGATTGGCCATGTTTAGGAGACACTGGCTGGTCATGAAAGGGATGCGCCCCTTCATCCTGATACGAGTAAGTCCAATGAGGCCCGATGAATTACGAGCCGCAGAACATGGTTTATCCTAGATAATACCACTAGGGGCTTCCACCCGAGAACTCGAGAGGGTCAAAGAAGTGGGACTAATCAACCAAGGAATATCGTCCCCAAGAGGCAACTTGAAGCATTTAAACCCCAAACTCATTATTGGATTACTACGGGTAGATGATAGGCTGCCCAACTCCCACCTGAGTTTTGACACGAAATAACCCATACTTCCTCCGGCTCGACAACCTGCGATAGAGCTAATGATTCAGCACATCCACGTCGTGGGGAGACATGCCGGGGAAAGTCACTTGACGAGCCTCATCCAAAAGCGCCTTTGGTCGCTGAGAGGACGGGTGGCTGTAAGACGCGTAATCTGACTTTTTGTAAGTTGTAGGAGAAGCAACGCCGCAGCAGGCAAACAACACATGGCCCCGCTACCAAAATGCGGGGTGACTGCGGGCTGGTGGCCGTTCAGTGACACCGGGCTGGACTACTTCGGGCCTTTGTGGAGCAAGTGCGGAGTGAAGTCAAGAAAACTATACGGGTGTATCATGATGTGCATGAAGTCACGCGCGGTACACCTGGAAGTTCCACATTTGATGACGACCGATTCTCTCCTACGGGCTTGCAGAGATTTATCGACCGAAGAGGCGCACCGCCAGATGTATTCTCCGACAACGGGTCGAACATTGTGGGCTCTCATCGGGAACTGCAGCGTTGGCACCAAAATATGAACAGGTTCGAGGTGCAGGATCGAACAGTGGCTTGTTGCATACAGTAGCACTTCAGTCCTCCGCAGGCCAGCCATCGCGGCGGCGTATGGGAACGTCTGATCCGGTCCACTAGAAGAATACTGCTGTCGGTCACTGAGCAGCGGCCGCCCGACGACGAAAAGTTAAGCACCGTCATGACCGAGATTGAAAGAATTCTGAACAACCGTCCCATGACTCCAGTAACCAACGGCGATTCCGCATATATGGCTCTCACCCCGAGCGGCTTAATGACGTTAAGGTCGAACGAGGGTTTCCATGTGCTGACAAACCTTCGCAGAGCTATCTCCACGGATGGAAGCAGGCCAACTATCCTGCGAAGGATTTTGGAGGCGATGGCTCCGGGAGTACCCAACAGCTCTGCAAGCTCGAAAGAAGTGGCTGATAAAAACAAGGCTATTCATGGTTAGGGATTTAGTAATCAGCACCGACGAACACGCGCTTTTCAGCACCTGGCCTCTTCGGCGTTGTCATGGAAACCGCCAGAAGCTCTGATAAAATGATAAGAACTGTGAGGGTGAAGACCTCCAATGGCGTACTCAGTGTTGGCCTCCTCGAGAGTGAACGCGGAGAAGCTGATAACACAGAATCCCTGTAGACTCTTCCTCATTCGTCTTTGAAGTGGTTAAAGGCACCTCTGGTGTGTGGTAGCAATTACGACATACCGACGTTTTGAACTAGACCTACACCCAGGCACACAAGTACACGATACACGTTCGTGTTTCATTACCTCCATCAAACTTGTTGTGGTGCTCACCGTTCATCGTAGACTTTACGGAATGCTTTTTCCATTTATGGTAGTAGTTGTGATTCGATCACGTACCCAGACACATACCAATCACATACTTACGTGGCACACGTTTATACTTCATGACTTCCATCAAACACACCGCACGGCTGTTCGTTTCTCGTTTATCAATGGCGTTATGGAAGTTTCCTCCCGTAGGTTGCAGTTGTTACTATTTACCCATATACAAAAGTGCTACCGCACACACGACACCCACACTCCCTGACACTCACACAAGCACACGCTGCCGACGCACGAAGGCTCTCTCGAGGACAGCGCCTATGTTTCCCCTTCAAACCCGCCGTCGATCAGCCGTTTTTGTGGTCGACGAAAGGTAACATGGCATCGGTTTAGCCACTGGATCAAGTGCTGTTGTGAGTAGAATGTCGACGGCAGAAGAACGCGCACTGCCAGCATGGTCTGGGTAGATAGGGGGAATCAGTACCCTTATTCCAAACGTTTTACTTCGCTAAGATTCTGAAGGATTTCGGCGGGTGGTGTAACGACCGGTTGTGGAAAAATCCCACAGAAACATTGCGATTTCGTGTTTCCTTAACATCACTCACTCATCTACACTGTCGGCCTGTTTTTATGCACTGTATGTTTTCATGAACCAACGTTTGTTTGTTCGCGTCCAGCGCTCTACTCTGTCATATCCTACTCTGGACCTGCGTGACGCACGTGCTCCTTTCTCGCACGTCGCAATTTGGTTCCCGTTTTCTGAGTCCCTGTGATCGCAGTGTTGAGGTTCGTATCTTTTTGTGTCATTGTTCATTTGGTAATCTAGTATTGTGGAATTTCATGGATAATCGCCTTCTGATTTCGGGATCCGTTTCGAATCTGGCTACGTATTGCTCAAAGGAGCAATCCAGAGTGGGTGCCATCTGAACCCACCGACTTGTGGCTGTTTAGTTCCTGTGGGTACTTACGTACGATTCACTCTGGGGGGTTTGGCTGGTCTAGCTGTATAGAAGGATGCATCAGAGCCAAATTGACTCGTACCCCACCATCCCCTGTACACTGCTGGAGTAGTCTCCGGAGCGTCTGATTTGCCCTGGTCATTAGTAGCAATACAGTGGTTCTTAGTGAAAAGTGGACCTATTGCATCCTTTGATGAGCCTTTTGGCTGCACATAGCTATACAATGTTTTCGATTGCCGTTTTACATATTTCAGTAACATGAGCGCGAGTTTCCACTTAGAAGTTCACAAAAGGCTCACAGTTTAGTTTCTAAGCTTTGTACAGAGTGTCCAGGCTAGCCGACTGCCGGAAGTCCTGTAATGGTTCCATCTGTCATTTCCGCTTTTGACGTCCTCGGCTATTACGGCCCTCCGTCACACCGTTTTACCCCCCACTCCTTATTTTCGAGGGTGCAAACTCTTTCTGGAAAGCAGCCAGAGATCCCTTAATGACCTTCCGGCTCTCCTCGACAGTAGCGTCCTCCACCGTGTCCTATGTCCGCCTCGTCGCGCCTTAGCGAAGCTCACCTACGTCCATATTACCGAAATTCTTAACCGGCCTCGAGGGTACTTAGAGTTTCTACGGGTACAAGGTGATCTTAACACACATGTGGTCACTCTTGCCCAAAAGTTTACAGAATTGCAGTCCAGATACATCATTGGGGAGATTTGTTATTGCTAGATCTAGCAAGGGTGGAACGCATCCGGGGATGAATTTGGTGTCTTCCTCAATGTGCTGATACAACCAATTGGCATGCAGCCAATCCAAGTAGGTCTCCTGTTGCTATTCCGGCACGCAGACTTCAACCGCCTAGTCATTTGCGGAAGGCTGAAGTCACCCACCATGAGGGTCTGTTGTGCGTCCTTAACTAGCTCAGTCAGGGTCCGCAGTAAGAGAACATTCTCGTCACGGTTTTTACTTGACGCTGTGTGGACACAGACAACGTTAACCCTTCTGCGTAGGAGGAAGAGCGCAGCTGCGCACAACTGGACATCTCGAGTGCACATCTTGGTCCGAGACTCAAAATGGTTTATACCTAAACTAATGAGGATGGATGCCATCCCGCCAAGGCTATCGTGTTCTCTATCCTGCAATAGACCGCAAAACCGCTACTTCCCAGCCCTGGCACATGGTCTTCTATAAAAAGCCATGTTTCCGTAACGGCAAGTATTGACGTGTTGTTCTCTCCAGCAAAATTGTAGAATCCTATCTTTTTGCTTCTAATACTACAAGCTCAGTGACCGACAGTAGTATTCTTCTAGTGGACCGGATCAGACGTTCCCATACGCCGCCGCGATGGCTGGCCTGCGGAGGACTGAAGTGCTACTGTATGCAACAAGCCACTGTTCGATCCTGCACCTCGAACCTGTTCATATTTTGGTGCCAACGCTGCAGTTCCCGATGAGAGCCCACAATGTTCGACCCGTTGTCGGAGAATACATCTGGCGGTGCGCCTCTTCGGTCGATAAATCTCTGCAAGCCCGTAGGAGAGAATCGGTCGTCATCAAATGTGGAACTTCCAGGTGTACCGCGCGTGACTTCATGCACATCATGATACACCCGTATAGTTTTCTTGACTTCACTCCGCACTTGCTCCACAAAGGCCCGAAGTAGTCCAGCCCGGTGTCACTGAACGGCCACCAGCCCGCAGTCACCCCGCATTTTGGTAGCGGGGCCATGTGTTGTTTGCCTGCTGCGGCGTTGCTTCTCCTACAACTTACAAAAAGTCAGATTACGCGTCTTACAGCCACCCGTCCTCTCAGCGACCAAAGGCGCTTTTGGATGAGGCTCGTCAAGTGACTTTCCCCGGCATGTCTCCCCACGACGTGGATGTGCTGAATCATTAGCTCTATCGCAGGTTGTCGAGCCGGAGGAAGTATGGGTTATTTCGTGTCAAAACTCAGGTGGGAGTTGGGCAGCCTATCATCTACCCGTAGTAATCCAATAATGAGTTTGGGGTTTAAATGCTTCAAGTTGCCTCTTGGGGACGATATTCCTTGGTTGATTAGTCCCACTTCTTTGACCCTCTCGAGTTCTCGGGTGGAAGCCCCTAGTGGTATTATCTAGGATAAACCATGTTCTGCGGCTCGTAATTCATCGGGCCTCATTGGACTTACTCGTATCAGGATGAAGGGGCGCATCCCTTTCATGACCAGCCAGTGTCTCCTAAACATGGCCAATCAAACTAGTGACCGAAGCGTCTTCATCCAGGAGGAAAACCTGATCAATCGTGGCGAAACTAATGTCTCACCGATTGCTGGGGCCGTCATCACCAAGCCTTTGATCTCCAGTACCAATTCTGGAGGGGCTTTAATTCGTACGCGGGCCAATCCCATTGAAGCATTTGCAGGAACTTCGGTCCTCCCGTCCATGTGTCGAGTTGCCGGAAGTTGGTCGCACCCCGGGAGCGCAGATCTGCTGGGATATCGCCAGACCTGACATGCTTCCTCTGGTTCATAGCCGATTCGTCGTGGATGATCGTAAGCTGGTTAGCCACGAAAGTACTAAAACGTCTCCAGAAGTTTTTAATGTAGTACAGTACTATCGTCGAGTCCGTCTAACAACTAGCCGACCAAATGTAAAAATTCGAGGCCCCTCTTTACGGCTTGTACCGCCCTGACCGCAAACACGGCAGCTTTGAGCTCGAGGCGCGGGACCGAAACCGATTTCAGTGGGGCAATGCGGGCTCTGGTGAACAGGATCCTTGTAGCATATTGTCCGTCGCCTGTGCACCATTGTCCGTATACCAAGGCTCCGCAACCGACTTCGGATGCATCAGAAAAGGCACGTAGTTTATCCGTCTGTGTTGTATGACCAGGGGGCAAGTATCGTAGAATCCGTATGTTCCCTAGCTTCTTTAAGGTGTTTAGTAATTCTCCCCAGTCCAACCGGTCTTCTCGGTCCAGTGGCTGGTCCCAGTCGACTTCCCTAAGGAAGAGTCGCTGCAGCAGGATTTTTCCGGAGGGAAATAGCCGAGCGGATCGGACGAATAAGAGACACCAAGTAGTATGCCACGGCAAGTTTCCGGTTGGCCAGGAACGTTTCGCTCGAAAACGAAGTCGTCCGTTTCCGCATTTCATTGTATTCCTAGCGTGAGTTCGGTAGGGAGCGAAGACCGTCCAGATCTCGAACCCTTTCGGCCCTCTCGTGGCACGGAATGAATTCGAGCACTTCCAAAGCGTTCGATATCCATTCCTTTAGACGGAAGCCGCCCCCTTGTAGCAATCTTTTTAGGCCTCTGGAGTGCGCTAGGGCCTAGTCTACGTCATAGAATGACCCAGGAAAGTCGTCGACGTAGAAGCGTCTGTTGAAGCTATCCACTGCCGACCGGTGGACCAGAACCCCACGCTTGTTCGCTGTTTTTCAAAGGGCGTAGTTCGCACAAAACGGTGATGACATGGCTCGAAGGCTGGACGGTCATCCCATAATTTATCTCTGCCTTGTTCCGGTTGTTCTCTCCTCACTATAGGAAAAGCAACACATCTTTTCTTCTCTCGGTATTTTCACCTGGAGAACCACTTCTCTGGTGTTCGCGGACACGACCACTTTACCCACTCTGAAACGGCACAAAACTTCAATAAATTGCGCCGTCCAGTCAGGCCCCTGTAGCAGGCGATCGTTTAACGACTTGTCTTGGAACTTGGCTGCACGGTCGAAAGGCACCCGCAGATTTCTGGGTTTCTCCGGATTGATAACCGGGTGGTGAGATGGATATCAAATTCCCTTCCGACCGTCGGTGGTTGAAGGCACCCTTTCATCGTAGCCGAGGGCTTCGATTCGCATCTTTACTTCAGCGTATCGTTCTCACAGATCCTGATCTCAAACGGAGCGTTCTTTCAGTCGTGGTAGTCACTGCAGAGATTGGTTTCTGTTATCATCGCAGGGGTCAACTATTGTGAGCCCTGGGAGGGGAACCTCGAACTGCTTTTTAAGGCCTCTGGTTCCTTGCCGCGCTGTCTGCAGAGCAAAATGATACTCTTGATACAATGACGTCAGTTCACTTTCTACCAGCGTCCCAATAGGTGAAACCATCGATTATCTATGTGGCTATATTGAAAGCAGCACAACTGAGATGGGCATACCTATAGAAGATCTGAAATAGTTGCTGTTTTTCTGCACATACAACATTCAATTTAAATTTAACAGCCAGATATATCGTCAAAAGGATGGGGTAGCAATGGACTCCCAACTAGGACCACTTTCTGCGGATGTCTTTAACGAAATGTTAGAAAGTGGCCCACCTGAATCTACAATCCGAAACTGAGTTGTATAAAATGCCGCGTACATGACATTTTCTGTGTTATCAGTTCATCAGACCACATTAGCCAACGGTCAGAGAGATTTAACTCAGCTCATACAAACTTACATTTCACAATAGAGACAGAGTCAAACAACACAATCGCCTTCTTTGACGTTCGGATGAATCGCCTTGAAGACCGCTCAGTCAGCCGGTCGGTACACAGAAAGGCAACATGGAATGGGCAGCACATTCACTTCCACAGGTTTTTGCCTCTGAAGATTAAAAAGAACCTAATTCGATGCCTCACAAACAGGGCAAGAAGAACATGTTCGGAGGGCACTGCTGGGGAAGAGCTGCAAACGGTGCGAGCAACCTTCATCCAAAACGGCTAGTTGAGAAGATAATGCGAGTTAAAGTGGGAACCCCAAAAAAGGTTTGGGGTAGAAGGAAAGCCGATATACATCTCTTTGCCATTCGAGGGTGATACGTTGGCAAGGAGTTTGCAGAGTTGATTGTCAGGAGTAGTCAGCAAAACTTTCTGCGCAGCTAAGCTCCGGGTTTTGTTCGAATCTTGGCCGGTAGTGCTTCTCCGGTTGAAAGACAAAGTGCCTGATTTTGCAGCCTCACCTTGTGTTTATTCATTCGTATGTTCCTTTGGAACAACGTATATCGGCCGCATGACCAGGCTTTGTCTGGAAGCATCCGTGGACACCATCTTGCATGGTTGAACACTGGAGCAGTTAAGTCACTCACTAGCGCTGTCGTTTCACACCTAGCCCAGGCTAATCACGCAGCAAACGTGGCTAAGGCCTTCCGAGCGCTGTATAAGGCTCGGGGTCGGCAATCAGGACCGGCGAAGTGCCGTATACTAGCCACAGCTGAGGCCGTCAGCATCCGCCACCACAACCCGCTCTGTGTGCTCAAAAACAATTTGTATGTGCACTTAAGCTTTCCTGCCCCCCCCCCTCGCCCTACAACAGGCCATAGATCAGATGAAAACTGAAAACACAAGAAAAGCAATGCACATCAGGTTTCGATTTAAAACCGGATTACAATTGTTTTCCTCCTCCCCCCTTTTATTATTAATTATTATCACTTCCCACCTATCTAACTGGTTCAACCATTTTACCTTTTCGTAGTATATTGTGATTTAATGGCGTGATTATGGATCACTGAAAGCGAGCTTGTTCGCCAAACTGCCCTCTCCACAATGATAATCTTTTGCCTTCAAAGACTTGAAACTTCTTTTCGTACAGCCGTTGCAACTGATACTCTATGCGGCCCGATTCGGCTGATACGTAATTTTGGGAAACACTTCCCCCGGCTGGACTATATAATATCCATCCTAGTGCTGTGTGCGCGGCCTAGGGTGCCTGGCGGTTGCTCACTCTCTGGTCCAGTCCCCCATGTGCCTCTGGCACATCACAGCCGGTGAGGAGGTCTACTTCGTCGTCCTCCCAGTCTACGACAGTTAGATCTTGCAGATGGGGCTACCTAGTCGAAATTGCGTTCACCCACCGTGGTGCTTGCTTGCTGATGTCTCCGTTGATTCGATTTGCTGGTCAGTGTCTAAGGGGATGAGCTGTAGCCTCAACCGGCCGGCATTCATTACTTGTGTGCCCCACCGCGCTTACTGCTAACGACGTCGTGCTTTTAGCGAGCCGGTGTCTGCTGGCAAACCGCTCATTCACCAGGGTCGTGTCCGATCCATGCCAACGCTTTGACCACCTCACTTGGGGTCATCACTCCCACGGCAACTACCCTTGAAAGTATTGGTTTACTGGAAGACCGCGAAGTTGGACAAATCACACTGGGCTTGGTTTTCGCCTCTGGTGAAGTTTCTCTCGCCTGGTGTAACAATCGATGATGTCGCCAGCGCAACCCTCGTAACCACATCTGGCCCTCCGTCGACAAGCTGCCGCCCGGAGTAGAGTGCTAGGTCATTTCAAGCATGCTTCTTTCATCCTCGTCATTCCCCAAAGTTCGTCTATTGCGGCCTTGACGAACTTGGGGCACTCTAGTAGCCTATGGCTAGCGTCACAGAACTTGCAACTTGGATGCGCTACAGTCTCGCGTGAAATGGCCTGTGCACTAATCCAAGGCTGTTCCCGAGCAGTAGTTTGAGCTTGGCTATTGCTAGATTTATTTATCCGGTTACTGTCCCGGATAAGTCAGCCAAGTCTACTGTCGGCTATTTTGGTTTGCCTGTCCAAGTATTTGTTCAAGTTTTTGAAGTTAGCCTCACGGTCGCCTCGGCTTATACGTTACGCTTCTTCCGCCCACCGACCCTGTAGTTCAGGAGAGAGGCGGCAGAGTATGCCCTCCAAGGTGTAATTGCATCGAGGTCAACCCTGTGACCTAAATGGTCCACGGCCATTGAGCAGTTCATGCATTTTGATCGTTAGGTCAGCCATTGTATAGAAGTCGCTCTTGGTTATTTGGCGTTTACCATCACACCCTCTATTGGATTACGGGCTACCTTGAATGGCTGGCCGAAAAGGTCCCTCAAAATCTTCCTAGATCTTGTGCTGTCTTGTTCCGGGCCGAGCATGGTACACCCATGGATAACTTCTCCGGCTCGGCCTCGAAAGTAATGAGTCACGTAGAGAAGCCTTTACCCGGGGTTGGTTATCCTGTTTTCGACGAAAGTTTCGAACTGCCTGATGAGCTTGCAGCAGTGTTCAGATCATCCATCGGAAACTATCAGTTCTACTCTTGGCAGGTCGATTGCTGGTCAAGTCGATGTTTTATATTCGACGACCGGCGCAGGGTTTCCTACTTTAATTTGTCCTGATCTGTCGAATAGGTCGTGATGGTTGGCCTTTTGCCCACGCTCTTTCTGTCTACACCACTTCTCTGCCCTTGGGGCTGCTGCCAAGCCGATAACAGTTGCCGTTCTAGGCCTAATATTCTCAACTTAAATAGATTACCATCCTTGCAATCCACAATGCCTGCAGTAATGCGTGAGCTAGCACTGACAGGACTGGGCGACCCAGCATTACCTGAGGAATCAAAAGTAACCGAAACCTTCCAGGTGACTTGCCGTATTACTTCCTGTCCAGATTCCAATTGTTTCGATCCTTTTCTTGGAGTGTTGCGTACTCTCTCACTTCAAATTGAACAACTGAGTATTGTGAGAAGCCTTTGAGCAATACGTAGCCAGATTCGAAACGGATCCCGAAATCAGAAGGCGATTATCCATGAAATTCCACAATACTAGATTACCAAATGAACAATGACACAAAAAGATACGAACCTCAACACTGCGATCACAGGGACTCAGAAAACGGGAACCAAATTGCGACGTGCGAGAAAGGAGCACGTGCGTCACGCAGGTCCAGAGTAGGATATGACAGAGTAGAGCGCTGGACGCGAACAAACAAACGTTGGTTCATGAAAACATACAGTGCATAAAAACAGGCCGACAGTGTAGATGAGTGAGTGATGTTAAGGAAACACGAAATCGCAATGTTTCTGTGGGATTTTTCCACAACCGGTCGTTACACACTCAGCTATCATCGAACAGTTGGCGGATATCATAACCCCATTGGCATGCAAGCTGTACGGATCCTCGGTGGACAGGACTGAACTGCCTCAGAACTGGAAAGCCGCGGCCGTCGCGGAGATACATAAGAGCGGACCTAAGTTGTCTACGGATAAGTATATGCAGGTAAGCCAGACCAGTATCCTATGTAAAGTCCCTGAGAAGATCATCTGTGCCCGCACATGCCAGCACTTACTGGAGCATTCCATGCCTAGCACGGCACAACATGACTTCTTAGAAATATAAGTCGCGTCTGACCAATACCTTGTGCTCCTTAGATGAAGTGCCTCGGTGACTGGATGAAGGTAAGCAGGCTGAGGTATGTTACCTTGACTTTAACAAGGTGTTTTGCGCTGTTGATCATCGTCTTTTGCTATGCAACGGGGAGAGGTTCTGTATAGGTTGGAAGATATATGTGGCTGTCGGACTTTCTCTCATACAAGACGTTTTGCTTCAAAGTAGGGGACAGGTGCTCTACTTCGGTGAATGTCTCCAGTGGTGTACCTCAGGGATCCGTCCTAGGCCCGGCGCTGTTCTTGTTGATTATCGGCGACCTGGTATCCGCTCTTCAATCACCCAGTTTTATTTTTGTGAATGACGCGAAGGTTGTTGGACCTGGGGGTAAGGTGGACTTAAGTAGGGATATAGGAACCGTCCTGGACTGGGTACACAAGTGGGACTTACCCTTGAAAGCCGGAGAAAGCCTGTTGTCGTCGAGGTCAGCAGAAAGCCTAACTGTCACTCATGACCAAAGGCTGTTCACCATAGAAGCAGTCAGTATGGTTAATGGGCTCGGCGTTATCATGAGCGGGGGCTTCAAATGGTCGGACCAGTGCAAAGCTGTCGCGTAAAAGGCTCGTGGTCAGCCCTTTAGGCTGCAATCAGCATTGTCTTTTTGGAAGCCGGAAACATTCGTACATATTTATGTGACCATGGTATGACCTCAATTCGGAGGTAGCTGGTAGGCTTAGGCACCCCTCTAGAAAATGGACCTATCCTGCTTAGAGAAAGTCCAGCATCTTGCAGTACAAACTGGTGAAGAGCAAATGGGCAAGGAGCATACACAGAGACTCTGTGACCTGAACCTCTTCCCGCTGGATAGAAGGATACGTCGAGGGGATCTCACAGAAACATTCAAGGTGAAGAGGTGTTTTTTCTGGCCTTAAGCCGGATGGTCTACTCTTAGTGACTTTCGATTCCAGATTGAGGGGACGGTAAAAAGAGGCTGACGAAAGTTCGAGCTAGGTTGATGACTAGATCGCACTTCTTTAACAACAGGGTAGTGAACAGTTGGAACGGTCTGCCTGGAGGAGTGACAGACATGCAGACCGTCCAGTCCTTCAAAGGTGGCCTAGATCGTAAGTGGTGCGAGATATTTCCTTGTAGTGAGCCTTGAGTATTTTCGCTAGATGGACATCGGGTAGCACTGCGGTTCTTCTAAAGTGTAATGCCATTGACGTTTTCGTTCGTTGTGTACTATCCCCGTGGAAGCTCACTACGAATAGAGTCTCTCTCATTTTTAGCGGGGATTCGACAAAAACACTATACAGTGGCGGGCGCTTAACTAGGGTGCATACTGGTAACAGAATTCAGGAAGCTTGGTTGGCTGTGGTTATTACCTGTCCTGTGTTAGCTGAGAATAGCTGATGGAAAAGGCTTAGAGCACCTCAACTTGTTCTCCATGAAAAGGAGAAGGAAACAAGAGAACCTCGTATTACCGCGCAAGATCCTCACGGACAGGATCGATTTTGGCGCTGGTTTGTATGCTCTCCTGTAGCGCGGAGGACACCACAACCCGACAGGCCATGACTTCAGGCTAAAGGAGAACAGGTCACGGACAAGACTTCGGGCCCAGTCCTTCATGCTGCGCGTGGTTACCGACTGGAACAAACTGCCAAATGAAGTGATTGAAGCAACCACAATGGCTGATTTCAAGCATCGACTGGACAAATTATGGATCCTAGTGTCCCAAGATGGACTACAACGACCGACAACAGAAAATTGTGTGGATTGGTGATACTTTGTTAGACCTTATGTTTGCCAGGTCTCCGTTTTGTCTACCTTTCAAGCTTCCGTCTTTGTGTCGCGGTTTGTTTTCCTTCGTTATTCCACATCTCTAGCCAGCTCTGTCTACATGAGTAGATTTCCTATCACTCTTCACGTCCCCACACAGTACCTTCCATCAATAATTTTGATTCTATCTTTTTTGCTCCACCACGTGACCTACCGTCTATACTTTCTTTCTCCTTAACCTAAACGGCAGGTCTATCCAGATGGTGGTTAGCTGTCAGCAACTGTGAACCTCACGTGAGTGGACATTAGAAATGAAGCTCGGGGAACTTCTCGACCCTTTTGTCGCGGCACCGGTGAATCCTTGGAACCGACCTGTGAAAGAAACTGGAGGCCTTGGCTACCTACAGTGCAGTTCTGGAACCAGCTGAGAGCCCTATTTATCGTCTTTATCAGCACATGCAACAGAAACCTACTGCTAGGCCGGGCATCAAGAGTTAAGCAAGCCTCATGGGGGTACACAAGGATCACGCAGGACACTCCCTTCAGTGGAAAGGTGGCACGACACAAAATCCGCAGCATCCAATAAAACCGGAACTCAGGCAACCGGCTCTCATGATAGCTAAATCTGACATCACACCTCTAAGCAAATCTACGCCTAAGGCCTCAGTCATCAGCAGTGGCCAAGTTGGACAGCCTACAGTGAACTTGCCAGCTAAAAAACTAGGCGAGTGCAGCAGTAGGTAAAAGAGTAAACACAAGGGGTGGAAGCTCAGCAACTGCGTACCATCAAGAAGGGGGCGCGAAAGAAATGGAAACGAAGTTGGCGGCGAAGCCAATCCAGATCATACTGAACGTCACCAATAAAGATGAAAGCTGGTCAACAGTCTTTGAAGGAATACTCACGCCGTTGAGCAGGAGTAGGTCCCTGACTGTCTCGAGGGGTAACAGAAGGCCGAGGAAAGAGACAAGAGAAGCCTCAGAAGTTTCTCCTGAAAGCCTTACAATCATCACGCACGGTGTGGCCTTGAAGGTTCAGGATAATACGGGCCTAGTGACTGTTAATGCAAAAAACTGGTCGTTCCCTCGGGAATCGCCCGAGGGTACTACGGGCCCAAAAGGGAATAATCAAAGCTGATGACCTGGAAGAAGGGGCCGCCATATGGTACACAAATGCTCGTAGCTTGGGAGGTAAGTGGGGGGGAATCACTAGTTAGAACGAACGAATCAGTTATTGAAGCTATCACGAAGACATGGCTGAAAAAGGACTGGAGTACCATGCAGATTTGTGGCAACACCTCCTGCAGGCTAGATAGAACAGACGATAGGCTGGGTGGAGGAGTACTCCTTCTCCTGAGGCTGGTTATAACCAGTGGTAGGTCCCGTTTACACTTGTCACACCCAACATACAAGCCACCGCATGTTGCCTTCGCCCGGGTCGGCGGCCAGTAGGGATAGTCTGCGTCTACAGAGCACAGCAAGCACATGGGTAAGAAGACTTTGAACTATTCCAGCTTCTACAGATGGCGTTGAGTAGGTCGTGGTGCTTTATGGTGTTGGGAGACACGAAGCTCCCGGAAGTCAACTGGGACGATGAATGTGCCCTTAGGTGAACCACCGGAAAGGCTGTGGTGATTTGGTTTCACAACCACGCCCTCAAACAACATGCAAGAGAAGCAACGCGCCTCCGCGATGGACAACGTTCATCTGCACTGGACATGCTGGTAGCCAGGTATCGACCTGATGTCCCCTCTTTAGCGATAGAGGAGTCATTGAGGAAGAGCTATCATGGAGTCCTGCATGCGATGGTAACCGTAAGGCACATCATACCAGGATTTAGGATGGTCCGCAACTAAATT
Source organism: Fasciola hepatica (assembly GCA_948099385.1). NCBI lineage: Eukaryota > Metazoa > Platyhelminthes > Trematoda > Plagiorchiida > Fasciolidae > Fasciola > Fasciola hepatica. Next base: position 5,606,655 of record CANUEZ040000146.1, read on the forward strand.
AGAGTGCATGAGAATCAACTGAGGGTGAGGGCAAGGGGCATATGTTGGTACCCAGAAGTCCCGGAGCCATCTGTGGAGGGTAGACGGAGGACAATAAGGGCCGGGCTAGTAGACTTGATAGATGAGTTTGCTGTTTTAACATAACAAAGAATTAGGGGCCGGAAGCCTTGGTGGAAGCCTAGGATCGTTACAGCATTGATTGTTTGCAGAAGGCCACGGGATCATTACAAACTTCGTAGTACGCATTACTCATAGGCCGTTTGCGAGACGGCCAGAAACAGGGCGCAAGCCCCGCGATGGAAAGTAAAATATGAGTATGAGAAGAAACTAGCCAACAATTTGAAGGCAGACCCGATGAAGTTCTTCGCCTATGTGCAGTCCAAGAAAACGACGCGTGGGAGTGTAGGTACCTTGGAGATGTCCGGCGGAAGCATTGCTGTTGATGATGAAGACAAGGCAGAAACCTTACTTGCGTTCTTTAAGAGCTTGTATTTTCAGGACCAGACTCTTAGTGCGGCGGGATCAGATATAGGGAGTATGCCGGAGCTTCAGGATCTTGCTGTAACTGAGGACGAGGTGCTCCGTGAACTCACATCTGTGCAAGCACAAAGAGCTCGGACCGGATAGGATCCATCTGGCCTTCTTTCAGCCTCTTTGCGCTATCTTATCAGGGTATATTACCCAGCTGTACGAAGCGTCTCTAAATGATGGTGAGGTGCCAGAGGACTGGCTTAAGACCACTGACGTAGCAGTACATAAGACAGGATCCAGGCAGAGGGCCCAGAATTTCAGACAGGTCAGCCTAAGATCAGTGTTGTGCAGGTGCTTGGAAAGTATGATCGGAAATCAACTGTGCCTCCATCTGGTTGATAACGACCTACTGACTCATGCACAACATGGGTTTGTTAGAATGTATCGTGTTTGACAAACCTGCTGATGCTCCTTGACGAGACCACAAAACGAATAGATGAGGATACGACAGTGGAGGTTTGTCATTTGGATTTCAGTAAGGCTTCTGACTCTGTGAGTCGTCGCCCGCTGGACCATAAGTTGCAGACCTTTGGGATAAGCGGGAGAGCAAGAGATTGGGTAGTACACTTTCTAGAGAATGGTAGCTTCTGTGTCAAGGTGGGCTATTACCTATCGAGGCCGGAGAGGGTTACCAGCGGTGTGCCACGGGGTTCAACACTAGGTTCTTTGCTATTCCTCTAGTGCATAAGCGAACTAGAGGAAGAATGAAGCAGCTCCAGTTTCATCTCTGCAGATGATATGAATATGGCTGGAAGTGGTTCAGCACAGGATATAAACGCGGTGCTCGGATGGGCAGAACGATGTGATCTACCGCCCAATCTCGCCGAAAGTCAAGTCCTGACCACTGACATAGGCGAAACGAGCAGTATTCCGTCCAAAAGAGTGTCAGAGGTGAAAGACCTGGATGTGATAGTCACATTGGGCTTCAAGCCCTCAAGAAAGTGCCAGAGAGCTGCCAACATGACCAGATGGATATTACCTAGGGTATGCAATAGTTATATGCAAAAACCAGAGGCCTTCATCCAGTTTTACAAGGTTCTGGTGCGACCTATTCTGGATTATTGTGTGCAGGAACGGGCTCCCTATTATCGCAAGGATAAGGAGTGCTTGGACGGGGTGCAGAGACTTGCAACTAAAATGATCACCGGCCAGAATGGGGAAATCTTAAGCTCGGCGTCTAGAGGATTTTAATCTCTTCTCTTTAGAGCGGTGTAGAGGCCGAGGTGACCTTATAGAGACGTTCAAGATCACAAAGGGCCTGTCGGGTATAGACTTGGGTAAGTTGTTCTTTTCAGCCCCTGAGTGTGGCACCAAGGGACAGTCTTAAGCTACAAAGAGCATACTCAAGGCTGGACATACGAGTTGAATTTTTCACAGATAGGGTTGCACCTATGTTGAATAGACTGTCAGAGGATGCTGTTGGATGCAGCTGTGTACCTACTCTAAAGAAAGCCCTAGATTTACACTGGAGCACGGCGTTCCCAGAGATATCTGGATGAACGGGGGGTAAGGTAATTATCCCACGTTATTTTTGTCAAGGTACCTGTCTGTGAAGGTGAGACGGACTCGCAAATTCCGCCTTTGAGACAAAACATTCAACGCGCTGTGTTGGGAGCCAGGAAAACTCGCCGACAACACGACGGTCGGGAAGCTCGATTGGTCTCGGCCAATTTCGTCCAGCGGAAACTAAACTGAACTGAACTGAACGAACTGAACTGAACTGAACTAAACTGAACTGAATTGAACTGAACGAACTGAACTGAACGAACTGAACTGAACTGAACTGAACTGAACTGAACTGAACTGAACTGAACTGAACTGAACTGAACTGAACTGAACTTAACTGAATTGAACTGAATCGAACTGAACTGAACTGAACTGAACTGAACTGAACTGAACTGAACTGAACTGAACTGAATCTGAAATGAAATAATTTGAAGGTCACGTGCACATTTACGAGACTGTAAAAGAAACATTTGGAAGGTCGTACTAGTATGGCGAATTGAAGTAATGGATTTTCTCTTCCGTTTCGGTTGGTCGTATCAGCCTAGCACAAGCAAATGGAAAACCCGAAGAAGGTGGGGAAACCGCCAACCTGGAAGACGGTGCAACAATCCAAGGGGACTGATTCGTAATGTGTTTATATTTGTATTTTTACATCTATGACAATGTGCCACATTTTTTAAGATAAATCCTTACATTGCTGAGTTCCGTCTTTTCGCCTTCGGCTGACTGTTTCAAGACCTATACGTATTGCCGCACATGTGAACTTTTGTGAGTTATGTTAATAAAGTTCTCAATAGGTTAAAAAGGATTATCAAAAAATGAGACGGGACAGTGAAGAAACAGTACAGGCTGGCAAATTCGTCTCCGACAATGTATTGATGAGAAAACTCACCCTTGCATCACCCAGCCCGTTCGTAACATCGGTTTTGGATCGGTTTCCGATTGGTTTTTAGTCGGTTTTCGGTCGATTTTCGGTCGGTGTGTTCATCAGCTATTTTACACGAATGAAAAGTGAATTGATACGAAGGAAATAGACGACCGAAGCAATGTACAATGCTTGGTTGGCGTTTCGTTTAAACGTATTGGTTTAATTCATCGAAATGTCCTGAAAACCTCAGTATAGATTGCCATATTTTACTCCTTCGAAAAGGGGAAAGTAAGTACAGTTATTCGGAAAATCATAATTCATGAGATAGAAATGAGTGTCGTTATGCGTAATTTGGGTGGTTGAAATAAATTATTGAAGCATATCACGTATTTCAAACGATTCGTAAAAACCGCTCAAAAACCGGCCAGAAACCGCTCCGAAGACCGATAGGTTTTCGGTCGGTTTTTACCGGTTTTGGATCGGTGTTTACCATAAAGCCGATCGATTTTCGGGTGGTTTCTGAGTGGTTTGCGACCGATTTTCTGGATGGTTTCTGAACGGTTTCCGAGGGGTTTGTATCAGTCGTTTGAAGCAAGTCACATGCCCCGTCGATTTACTTTACTAACCCAAATCGCGTGTCACAATGCTCTTTTCTATCTAATAAATTATGATTTTCCGATTAATTTCCCTTAATTCACCCATTTCGAGGGAATAAAATAGAGCAATCTGTACTGAGTTTTTAGGACGTTTCGATGAAATAAAGCAATACATTGAAATAAAACGCCAAGCAAGCATTGCACGTTTCATCGGTCGTCAATCTCCCTCACATAAATCTGACGTTTATCTGGGCAGAAGGGCTACTAAACAAAGCGACCGAAAACCGATCAGAGTAATAGTAAAATCCGGTGGAAAACCGGCCGAAAACCGATCGGTTTCGGAGCGGTTTTGAACCGATTTTGCTACAAGGGTAGATTCCCATGATCTTATAAGACCATTGCTCCCTATAGGGAGCAATATCCCTTCTTTGTTGGGGAGAATGGAAGAGATTTCAGCAATCACTCAAGAAGAGAGTATAAAAATGCTCAAATTACCACGGGACAAGAATCTTGGTTGCACAGGGATATATCCGATGGAATTATCCCTTGTAGCACCCAGCCCGTTCGTAACATATGCTCCGATATCGGTTCTCGAACGGTTTTTGATCGGTTTGTTTAGTAGCCATTTTACACGGATAAAAAATGAATTGACGCGAAGTAAATCGATGACAGGAGTAATGTTCAATGCTCCGTTGCCGTTTTATTTAAGAATATTGCTTTAACTCGCTGAATTACCCTAAAATACCTCGGTATAGATCGCTCCACTTCACACCCTCGAAATGGGTAAAATATGTCTATTTCAGTATAACTTTTTACCTTTTGGTCTCAGTGTGTCACCTAGAATTTTCCAAAATGCCATTGATTCTCATTTCTGGTTTGCAAGGTGTTGTCGCTTATCAAGACGATATCATTGCTCACGCACCAACCAACGAATTACATGACGAACGTTTGTGTTTGTTGCTTGAACGGCTCCGTGTACAAAATGTTGCTATTAATCCCGACAAATGTGTTTTTTCAACGACTCATTTCACATGTTTAGGACATCTGGTAGACGAGCATAGCTTTCGAGCTAATCCTGGCCGTTTTTCTTTATTATCGCATGCACGTTCACCTACGTCTCTCAAAGAACTTCGTTCGTCGTTGGGTTCACTGCAGTATTATTCCAGATTCATCCCAGACTTTTCTTCTGAAGCAGAACCCTTGTTTGACCTTCGTTCACAAAACTCATTCAAGTGGTCGCCTGTACATGAGAGTGGGCTTCGACAATTGCTCAACTTCCTTTCTACCAATGCCTTTTTACATGCATTTTCATTGAAGTTATCATCTACTGTCGTCATGGATACTTCTCCCACTGGCACGGGAGCTGTGCTCGAATAGGACGGTCATCTAGTACCGTGCCTTTCACGTAGACCCAGTCCTGCAGGGCGAGGACATTTACAGACACAACGTGAGACCCTCGCTTTGTTTTAGGTAGTTACTTGATTACACAAATACTTTTTGGGTCACAATTCACGTTAGTGACTGATCATGAAGCATTGAAGTTCATTTACGATCCACACTCTTTGTTAGCGAAATCACCTGCAGACACGGTTCAACGATGGAATGTTGCTCTCAGCGCATACTCTTATGATATTCAACATCGTGAAGCAGAGACTATTGCTCATGCAGAATGTCTATCACGTTCCGCGATTTCTGAGGAAACCTCCTCTGGTTCTTTGTTAACCCAACCACTTCCTCTAAATAGATCCGATCTTGTTCGTGAAATTTGGAACTATTACCATGATATTTTGGCTTTCTTTCCGACATGGTTGGAAAGTGGATATCAAACGTTGATTCCCGGATTTGTGCAAGCGTCGCGAAGGCATTTCTGTGACTTGTGATGGTGTTTCGTGTTTCAGTGGTCGCGTTATTATTATGCCACCTAAATTGTGGTCAGCATTTCGGCCTGATTTGCATTCCGGACTTCTTGGTATCGGAAAGAGGAAATCCCTGGCTCGACTTACCTGTTGGTGGCCTGAACTGAACAACGATTCATGCCAACCTGTTAAATGTTGTAGTGACTGTGGGCATAAAATTCACTCTCATCCTTCCAAGTGGACTCCCTGACCTACATCATGCGAAGCCTGGTAGCGTGTTCATGCTGATTATTGCGGACCATTCCTGAACAAGTGCTCCGCCCTCGTTATCATCGATTCTTATTCCAGCTGGCCAGAGATTTATTTCACCACCTCACCGAGCTCTGATTTCGCTATTAATGCACTCCGTAAGACATTATAGAAGACGTTCGAGAGCGGCTTGTGAACGTGTCTCCTATTCAATCTGGCAGCGAAATACCAACAATATCCCCTCTATCGGACGAATAGAGAAGAAGTAAGTCGGTTTACAGATGCGAGGTGTATTCTATATATTGTGGCACAGAAACAGTACCGATACGAGAGATACACGGAACGGAAAACGAAACGAAACGCAACGGCTATACAGAAAGCGAACCGCGAGCGCGTACAATGGGCGAGCGACCGAAAGTGAAAGTGATTCGAAACAAGGTGGACGGAAACCTCGGAAAAGTCAGTCCAGTAAAATGTACACAACCGGAGAACACTATAAAGTCGATGTCAAACGTAAGAAAAGATAGTATAGAAAGTAGATCCAAAATGGTGTCCAGAAAATAGTCATTTTCTCAAAATGATCGAGGTCACTACAACATTTAGGCGAGAAGGAGTATCATATGCACAGGTTGCTGATAACGGGAGTCACTTCACTGCTCCAAAGACGACAGACTGGTTAAAGTCCACGGGTTGTCATCACGTGTTAACTCCACATCATCCGCAGTCAAATGACATTGCTGAAAAGTTTGTGCCAACAATAAATAGTGCTACGGAATCCACAAATGCAGGAACATTCAGTGAACTCGAGAGAACTGTGGACAATTTTCCAATGCATTATCGCAATTCTGTCCATTTAATCACGGGTGGTAGTCCGGCGAGGCTGTTCAAGAGTCGTGCACTGCGCACTAATTTACTCCAACTCGAGCTCTCGGAAGATGCTTGCCTCAGAAGGAATGATCTGAGACCCTCAACAGGCCTTGTAATTAGGCAGTTCGTGAACAGACTTTGTCAGATTTTGGATCTCAATGATGGTTTGATTCACCGGCGACATATAGTTCAGATTGCCCTTAATTATTTTACTGGTTGCAATCCAGTTGATTCTAATCCCGATCTTTCCGAGTAATTACCACATGGAAATGTTCCCAGTACAAATTCCAGTTCAACAGAAACAATCCGAAGATCAGTACTTTTACAGAACAAAGAAAGAAGTGATTTTAAAATCCAGAATTTCATTCCAGCTGAGGCCGACGTGGTGATTCTCAATTGCGGTATTTCATGTTTTTCTATTTCATCTGCATGTTCGTGTGCACTACCACTGCGTGGGATACAAGTTCAGTTGTGAGTTCGTTCAGCTAGCGTTCTTGATCCTCAATTACGCACAGTTCGGGCAGGAGCTATGTCGCGTTCACTGCGATTAGTCCAGTTACTTGATAGTGATTCTTCTTCTTACAAATGGGTTTCTATTTGGTGCGTCGGTTGGTTCCGGTGGTCAAGGTAGGTCACGTCCAATATACTTAAAGAGGTAGATTAATCATACGCTCACCGATCTTTCAGCTCATGGAATTTTTGTGTTCTGGTATCTTGAGGATCCAACACGAACAAACCTCGACGGGAAAGCGCCGATCCTTGCATTCCACAGCAATCCTTTGGATTTTTCCCCTAATCCGTGATGGTCACTTGGTTTTTGGTTATTGACAAGTCTTCTGGTAGTAGAAACCGGAATTTCACCGATATAAACCGTCATCGGCCTCACTGAACAAATTGTGCACAGCTGGGATAACGCGAAACAATTGAATTCAATGTGTCCCGTGATGGTGCTTATTCCTGTTTTCATAAGACTTCTAAAGGAAGCTGAATATATGATATTGGTATTATTCTTTTATTCACATCAATTTCTTTTCGACACATTACACCTGATTGTTCAAATCAGTCGTGTAATATCAAAATGATGCTCCCAACTCTTGAAGCAGTATGGTAACCCGTTTTATTTTTAAATGTCCCACCATACCTCTCGGATTATGTAAGCCAATGAAGCAAGCGTTGGGTGATTGCATTCGGACCCTGTTCACGAGAGCTAAAACCCGCTGCAGCACAACTGAACTGAGAACGCAAGAAGAAAACTACCTCTTCAGAATGTTCCAGCGAAACGGATATCCAAAGAACTTCATGAGAAGAACCGTGTATGGGATGAATAGGAAAATAAATCAAAGGACACAACCAGACAGAAGGATCACACTACCATACATCAAAAACGTCTCTGAAACAACTGCAAGATAGCTTCAATCCAAAGACATAACAGTAGCCCACAGACCAACCAAAACCATGAGAAAACTCATACCAAAACCAAAAGAACAACTCAAAACCGGAGAAAGAAGAAACGTTATATACAAAGTCAAGTGTATGGACTACGGCAAATGCTACATCGGTCAAACCGGAAGAAAAGTTGCGACGCGAATGCACGAGCATAAACTGGCCACGAAGAGACATGACCCATTCCCTCTCATATCCGTCCACGAGAATCAAGAAGGACACAAGTTCAATCTGGAGGACGTTAAAATTTTGGATCAAGCAACCACGAGGTACGCAAGGGAGTTTTTGGAAGCCTGGTACTATTCAAGCAACTCAATCAATGGACATATTGAATTGGATCACGGGTACAGTCGGATGAAGAGCAGACAGTTGAACTAATCAAGAATGTCAGAAGCGGAATTAGTGGACCAAAATCACTCAACCCGTATTATTGAATCTGAATTTTTTACACTCACACATCTTCGGAACTGACTGGCCGAGAATTCAAATATCAAAAATGGAAACAACAGGACGAAGCGAAAATAATTCAAGCTCACCGAGCGGGACGTCAACCGTCAAAGGTCAAAGGTCAAGCTCTTAGAGGCGAAGCCGTAAAACAAACGTCGAGCCTTGGGCACGTCTACGGAGCTCAAGGTCAGGACTAATGACAAACCTATACATATAAGAGACCACTACTAACAGCGCACATGCAGTGACGATGTCACCTCGACTGGTGATGAAACGTTTGCGATCTAAACGCCAAGCTCGGCGATCAGAACATCATGGCAACCAACAACCTGAGCTACAAGCAACACGAATATTTAAAACTATTGAGATTTCCCTTGTTTTCAAACCCTGACTACCCTATCTTCTGTGGACACGTCACTGAATACCTTAATTTTTGTTTAAACATTGTTGCCCATTTGAAACTGTTTACATCCAAGCTGATCGCTATTCTCCACCAATACCTAAACAGCCTCGAAGAAAGAAAGAATAGACTTACAAACATGGACAGAGAACGCAAGTCAAAAAATCAACCTACTTGATCAAATCTAAAGTTAAGCTCCTGAACAAGTTGTATATAGATATCTTCTTAGGAAATATCAGTTTTGGCGGCACATTGAAAGCCATAAAACACCTACGTGGCAGTAACTCAAGGAACAAAAAAGAAAGCTTTGATGTTACAAAAACTCGTCTCCGACTTCAGCTCAGTATCGCAGTCTACTTCCATGCCAATCTTCAACAACTCATCTCAGCCACGGACTATCGAACCCTCTAAGGTCTTGCAACAGCTGGGCATAGTGAAGATAAAAAACCTCCTTGTCCGGATGAGCTATCACCCGTTGTATTCAAGGAGTGTGCTAACGCTCTCTCGATTCCACCACCCAATATCTTCTGTAACTGCCTAACCAGAGAAAAAAATCCCTGACATTTGGAGACTAGCCAAGATAAAGCCTGTCCCCAATAAAGAATCCGGGAAACACCACTACATCACCTGCACTTCTGTGATGTTCAAATTGTTTGAGAGATTTTTATTACCGTGGATTAACCTAGGGTCTGCTGGAGAAGACACGTCCTAGTTCGCTTATGGGTCTTCGCGCTTCACAATAGACGCAGTAGTTTACATAGTCCACTCAATAGCTTTGGCTTTAGACAGGAAATGTAAGACTGTCAGAATGGTGTTTTTAAATGAAAAAAACGTATTTGGCTGCCTTGGTCGATCAGTATTGCTCAGTACACTCTCAGTAAGTAGTGCTGACTCGAATATCTGCGGGCTGACTTCAAACTACTTCACCGATCAAAGACATTTCACTTGTTTCAGCGGTCAAAAGTCCTCTTATCCTCCAATCAACTCCGGTGTATTACAAGGTGCCAATTTTCCCCCTTTTTTCTCTTCTTTGTGTGTTAAACAACTTCCGATCCCGTCAACATACACTGGTTGCAAATACGCTGACAATGTTACATTTGGAGGTGATTTACCGACTCCCGAGGGAACTTTACAAATTCAGGTCCAACTAAATGAAGTTGTTAACTGGTCCTCATCCCGCTCTCCTGTACTCATTGCATCTAAGTGCCAGGGTGTATTATTTTCTTTACCATCTGACGAACCACACAAATGCTCTGCTATCCGGTTTTCTGTCCTATCTACGAACAAAGAACCCATACCAATAGCACCAACGGTTAAATATCTTGGCGTTACGCTAACCATGGTCCATGCGTGCTTAGCAGACTTTTTGTGAGGTTAGAAAATTGTCATTTTCCTCTCTCTCTCTCTGTCTACGATTACTTTGCGTCTCGAATCAGTTATTTTTTTTAAATTTTTTGACTGCAAGTCTTCTCCTGCACTGATCGTACTGCCCTCCGGTTATTTTCCCAACCTAGTGAAGAAAGATGTTAATTTGATAATAAGATCTACAAAACACATTTCTAAGTGAAGTGGCATGCCCAGAGATACACTTGTTGATACTATTACTGATAAACACTTTCATGTTTGCGGCCAGTTAACTTCCAAAACACTTTCAGGCATACACCATTCCCTACTCAGTGAGCTTCCAAACGTGGTGTCTACAACGCGTACGCGCTCAAAGTACAAAATTTCTATTTGCTCGCACTTCTGCATATCGCAGTTCTATTTTGCCGTATCATGCTATTGACCCAGTGAAAGTCACCAAAGACCTACGAAACTGTTTAAATGGCTGAAAATCTCCATAATTGGTAGGTATTTCCCGATTCCTTATCCTTTCATCCATAAGTATGGCACTAAGGCCGACTTTATTTGACTTGAAATGACTTGGCTTGTATCCCGGATATCAGGCACTAATTAGATTACGAGAATGGTCTAAGGAACGGGCAACAAGCCAAAAGTTCCGACGGTTGCCAAAAGACGGTAAAGGTCATCGGGATAGGTGAAGAAAGGTTTGCATTGAAACAATTTTGACCACTTTTACGTAATGGAGCGACGTCGGACACGATAATAGATACTAGCTAATGGAGCTAAGGATTCAAACATCCGCAAGCGGAAACCAGTTTTCCTTACAGCAAGCAGACAAACAACTCACAGCCCCTGTGACATCGAACTACACACAAACTGCTAAGAGCTGAGTGCAAATTAGTTACGTTCATCTGTGGTAATTTTTGTTTACGAATTTACTCATTCAAACTCAGTCATCTCCAGGTCGCCACAAGGCTTTTCGTGCCTTTCTACGATTTCATAAAATGATATTATGTATCTTAGTCCATTCTAACCGTAAGTCGGCAAAAAACGGTTACATCTGTTAGATACATATTTTATGACTAGTATTCAACCTTTGACTTCATTTCATGATCACTTTTACAACAGAAGAGTCATCCTTTTGGTCGACCATCTAGTGCTGTTGGACCACAGAACGCTACCAGCCGGACCCGAAAGTCAAGGATCGATCTACCACAAATGAAACGGTAATATCTGCTGGAATAGACATTTTGTGATGAAATAAATTACGTATAAAAGAACGTGAAATAAATTCTGTTGGGTGTAACCAGAGGCAAAGAATATTACAAAATATTGTTTATATCATCAAATCTACACTGGTATATAAGGCCCAGCGATATAAAATGTCAGCACCCATCTCGCTCGTTAGCCACGTAAACGACCATGACCGTTGACAATTCCGATACGTTTTCCCGATTGATAGAAGACTTTTACGAAGGTCTGGATGAATTCGCAACCGATTTTCGAGAATTCCAGCGATGCACAAGTACTAGCTTTTACAATTACAATGCCCGAACATGGAAACAGGCCAAAAAGCGTCGGATAACAATTAGCGACGGACTGAAATATCATTTCGTGAAATATTGTTGTGTCCATCTGCGTCGAAAAGGTGGGGGTGGTTCAAGATCAGAATAATTGTTTGCTAATTTTTGACTCCATTGTAGATACAAAAACCTGGAGTGCGGAGCATTCGTCACCTTGGTCGCCCAAAGAAACTGGATATCGTGTCGCAAAGTGGTGCATGGTCCATAGTCATAGGTTCCAAATAGGAAATCCTAGTTTATGTGTAGCTAACCGAAGGCTGACAGCTTTTCAAGAGTCAGTGGTGTTTAACCTAATGGATACTTTCCATAATACAGCTGAATTAGGGGACTATACTAGTCGCATGTTCAATAAGCGTCTGAACAGCATGGACCTTCGGTCCATACGTGTCCGTCACAGTGACGATGTTCGTGGTAACGTAATTAGGGTTAAGGAATTACTGGAAGGTAAAGGCATTAGCCAGGTAATACACGAGGAGAATACAGTTAGGTTCCTTTTCTTCATACCCATGGAGGTGATTCCGGTTGCTCGCAGATACAGCCAGGTGATTCTAGCTGACGCTACTCATCAAATGAACTGCGGAGGCCATGTATTATGGCACTTAATGATAGTGGATGAAACAGGCTTAGGCCGTAGCATTCTGTATGCGTTGCTGCCCAATGAAAGCACTGCAAGCTACAGACAAGCCGTGGGTTTTCTGCGTGGATACCTGCCCGCAACTAGGGAATGTAAAACAATAGTGGTAGATCGTAGTCTTTCTCAGTTAAACGGGTTCAAGACTCACTATCCTGAAGCCCAGATAGTGTTCTGCCGGTTTCACGTGTTGCAAGATATGCGGAAACGGTGCAACCATCTAGTTGCAGCAACGACGATAGAAAAGGATCGTGTTTTTCAGTGGATGCGTAACATGGTGTTCGCAAGCAGCGAGTCCGCATTCGAACGAATTCGGGCTGCTATTCAGGCCACTATGTTCGGCCAAGAGAAAGAGACCCGAGAAATATTAGAATGTCCCACAACTTCCAGTACAGCTGACGAGTATGTGCTACGGTCGGAACCGCCGAAAAGGGATTTAACCGTAAAACAGGGAACAACGTCTAGAAGGAAACCGTAAATGGAAGTTCGGTTTACTGACGAGAGCAACATTCAGATTATAGGAAACCCTTTGCAGCGTATCCAGTTTCGCCAACATCGAACAACTACAGACAACCAATTCCGGATAGCAAACAAGAGACGAAAACTGGACAGGCCGGCGCTGGTTTCACCAACGAGGAAGACTACACTTGTGTGCATTGTCTAGCGAGGTGAACGTGGTCCAAAGAGATTGACAAAAGGCCCTATTCAGGGCCGCCGCATTATGATTCCTGCCATATTGGCATTTGTCTTCCTTATTGATTTTTTATTTGGGCTAGCACAACTAGGTCGTTATGGCACGTGTTCACTTCGGGAGTCTTCTTTCGCGCTAGTGAATACTGGATGGTAGATTATATATATATATATATATATATATATATATATGATGACATGCATATGTATATATATATATACATATACATATATATGTATATGTATATATATATATATATATTCATGCATATATATATATATATTTATATATACATATATATATATATTAGTGTACGTATGCATATATACGGCCCAGTCCTATAGGACGTACGTCGAGCGATGGCCGGATACGTTACCATTTAAGTATATACATACATATGTATATATATACGTATATATGTTCATACATATATACATATACATATATATGTACATCTATATACATGTGTATGTATGTGTATAGAATATATATATATATATGTACATATACAGCCCAGTCCTATAGGACATTCGTCCAGCGATGGCTGGAAACGTTACCATTTAAGTATACATATATATATATATATATATATATGAACATATATATATATATATGTTCATAGATATGTATGTACGTATGTCGGTGCAGCCTAGTAGCCCAAGTCCTAGTGTATAATACTTAAGGTAGCAGACTTGTATTGTTCCTGGCGAACCACATCTACGAAGGATCGTTTGACATTTCTTTACATTCCCCAACTTATGTAGTTCCAAAAAGGTATCCATTTTGCAATACGAATGGACATTCTGGCAGATACATAAGAAACAGTCGGTAGACCAATTTCAAATTTATTTTTACGACTAATTACGCCTTACGGCATTAACGGTAAATTGCTATTTTTGCGGTTCCAATGGGGTATAAATTTTGAAACAAGACTCTACATTTAGGCAGATATGAGCGGCTTTGGCGGCAGACTAATACCGTCATTACCCCATTCAAATTTAGCGGGGTGATGTCTCCGGTGACCTTGCTCACCGGCGCCCGTTCAAATCCCATTGTGGTAGTTAGATTCATCGTTACCAGCCGGACCCCCCGCTTGACCTTGACTTTTCAAATTTACCGGGCGTCCATTAGAATCCGTCCATGGGTCCATTTAAACTCAGCGTGCATACATTTGCCATACTTCCATCCCACTTTACTCCCCCTTTTAAGCCTCTTTTTCAAACTTCTGTCACGCAAGTTTCTTTATTTTTAAAAGTTTTGTCTGTCTATTCCATGGCTTGTAAAACGGCTGATCGTACACCTGGCATGACTCGGGCGTCTCCGAAATAAACCATCATTATTATTAAATGAGATGAAACTAATATCTACATCTTATCATCAATTGTCGGTTTTTTGGCGCTAGTTTCATGAAGGACGTTAAATATGCTTGATAACCACGTAGAATAGTTATGAAAGAATACAGTGTAACTACTATCATCGTTGCAAAGTCATCTGTGCCTATTTCAAAGTTGAACACATTGCTTGTCATCCGGTAAATAATGGAGACTCCGTGAGTTGTGGTTAGTTATTAATTGAAGTAACTTGAGGGGATTTTGATACGCTTGCGAACTACACCTTACTTAACTTCATTTTTGAAGACTAGAGTGAAGTACGGTGAATTTACGGTAAAACACACAGTTCTGTTGGACAGCGTAGTCACACAGATTTCTGATTTACAACAACAATCTCTTTTCTTTTAATGTCTACTGCTTTGGCGAAATAGATTTTCCAAACTGTCTGCTGCTCACATTTGTCGTCCTCCAGCCACAACCACCCTAAATCCTCAAGGGCCATAGTGGCAAATGGAACCCACTTGTATTTTTCGAAGCTTTTCGTAATTATCACTTTATTTCCTCTATCCTCATCAGAACTTTCCAAAAAGGGCCAATCTTCCGACGCACTCTTTCTAAGTTCACCGTGCACCGTTCAGCCCCAGGAGTGTAGTCGCTTCTGTCAATGTTAGCTTACTGTGCATGCACACCTTCAAGTTGAAGCGCCGAAACGATTTTCCGGTCATTAAGAGTCACGCTTTCCGGGGCGCTAGGATAGTCCCTTAGATTATCTCACCACTTTGTGTGTTGTGGTGGGTGCACAAAATCCGACGCACAGGTATGCTCCGAAAAACACCCAAACACACGCTGCAAGTGCGTTGGCACCGTTAATTCGTCACCTGCCGCTCAGGATGTCTCCAAATTTTCACTAAATTCATCAAATGGACGTTAAATAAATACTCTTCGCTCCGGACTAAGGACAATTCCCAACTCCACCACCGTTCTTCCCTCGGCTATGACTCAGCCCTCTCCCACTGTGGTACGCACTTATTCTACCATTTGATTGACCACACCAAGACCTCAGAACCTCAAGGTCTTTCGGGTTTTGGGTGGTAAACACGACTCTCGTATATCCCTAAAGTAAAAAATCCAGGGAAGTTGAACCCAGTGAAAGAGTCGTCCATGGAATTGGCCATTTCCGTTTGATCCACTGCAGAGGGAGCGTTGTAACAGCCGGTCGTGGAAAATCCCCCTTTTTCCCTCGCGATTCAGTGTTTTTCCCAACATCACTCATTTCCATACACTATTGACTTGTCTTTACGAACTGGTTGTTTTTCTGGACCAATTGTTGTTTGTTCGCGCCCAGAGCGCTACTTTGGCACATCCTTGTTCAGGACCTGCGTGACGCACGTGCTGTCTGCTCACACGCTGCTATTCGGTTTCTCGTTGTTGAGTCCTTGTGATCGTATTATTGAGGTTTGTATATTGTTTATGTCATTGTTTATTTTAATAATCTAGTATCGTAGAATATCACGGATAATCGTCTTTTGATTTCGGGATCCGTTGCGAATTTGGCTACGCATTGCTCAAACGTTCGTAACAATACTCAATAGATCTATTTGGAACGAGGAAAAATCACGCAAAATGCCAAGAAAAGGATCAAAGGCAGTCGAATCCGGACAGGAAGTAATACGGCAAGTCTCTGGGGTGGTTTTGGGTACATATGATTCTTTAGTTAATGCTAGATCGCTTAGTCCTGTCAGTGCTAGCTCATGTGTTATTGAAAGCAATATTGATCGTAAGGATGTCGATTTATATAAGCTGAGAATACTAGAACTAGAGCAACAGTTACTTTCGGCTAGACTACAGGCGCATGAAGCAGAGAAGTGTACACAGAAACAGCGAGAGCATGAGACCAGTGACTTCGACACTTCCGATAGGTTAGAGTGCAATAAGGTAGGGAACCCCACGCCGGTCGCCGACTACAAACCACCATCGATCGATCTGCCTAGAGTGGAGTAAACGGTTTTCGACGGGCGAGCTGAGCAAAACTGCAAGTTTGTCAAACAGTTCGAGACGTTCGTTGAAAACAAGGTAACCGACCCTGGGCAAAGGCTTCTTTACCTTACTCACTACTGCCGAGGCCGAGCGCGAGAAGCTATCGACGGGTGCACCATGCTCGATCCAGAACGAGGCTAAACAAGGGCAAGAAAGATTCTGAGGGACTTGTTTGGCCAACCTTTCAAAGTAGCCCGTAACCTAATAGAGGGCGTGATGGCAGAGGCAGTGAGAACCAAGGGCGACGTCTACACCATGGCAGACCTGGTGATCAAGATGCAGAACTGCTCAATAGCCCTCGACCATTTAGGTTACAGGGCTGACCTAGACGCCATGCACACTTTGGAAGGCGTAGTCCGTCACCTCTCTCCCGAACTACAGGGTCGGTGGGCGGAAGAAGCTGAACGGATAAGCCGAGGCGACAGAGAAGCCAACTTCGAAGACCTGACTGAATACTTAGACAGGCAAACGAAGATAGCTGACAGCAGATTCGGCCGACTCATCCGGGACAACAACCGAGCAAATAAGCCCGTTACTAGCCAAGCCCAAACCCCTGTACGGGAATATCCAAAGTACCAGCCTTGGACCAACACACACGTCATTTCACGAGATGCTACGGCGAAACCAAATTGCAGGTCCTGTGGTACTAGCCATGGCCTACCAGAATGCCCCAAGTTCGGCAACGCCACAATAGACGAACGGTGGGGAATGGCGAGGATGGCAGGAGCATGTTTCATCTGTCTCACCACCACGCACCGGGCAGCAGCCTGTAGAACAAGGAATCGATGTGGTTACGAGGGCTGCACGGGCAGACACCATCGGCTGCTGCATCAGGCGAGAGTAACCATATCCGAGGCGATTGCCAAGCCCAACGTGATTTGTTCAACTTCACAATCTGCCAGTAAACCGGTACGTTTAGGCGTGGTGGCCGTGGGAGTAGTGACCCCGACTGGGATAGTCAAGGCGTTGGCTTTCGTTGATAGTGGATCCGACACCACTTTAGTGAAAGAGCGGTTTGCCGACAAACATCAACTGGCTAAAGGTGCGACGTCGTTAGCAGTGAGCACGGTGGGCGGAACACAGGTAATGACTGCCGGTAGATTAAGGCTGCAACTCATCTCTCTAGACACTAACGAGGAAATTGAACCAACGGAGGCATTCACGTTAGCGGATCCCCCCATGCGAGCACTGAAGTCGGTAAACACAATCTTGACCCGGTGGCCCCACCTGCAGGATATAACCGTTGTAGACTGGGAAGATGATGAGGTGGATCTCCTCATCAGATGCGACGTGCCAGAGGCGCATTGGGTGCTTCACCAAAGAGTGGGCGACCGCCAGGCACCTTATGCCGTACGCACGGCTCTGGGATGGATGTTATACGGTCCAGTGGGGGTACGCGGTTCCGTGAATTAATTATCCGCCGAAACGGACCGCATCATCTGCAACGGCTTTATGAAAAGGAGTTTCATGACATTGGAGACGAAAGACCGGCGTTGTCTCAAGAGGATCACTTTGCTCTACAAACGGTGCGGCAAGGCACTAGAGGCCTCAAGAAACAGTTCGAGGTTCCCCTCCCATGGCGCACACCGGTCGACCCGTGGACTGACAACAGAAATTATGTTCTCCAACGATTACTACGACTAAAAGAACGCTTCATTCGAGACCAGAATCTGTGGGAACGATACGCGGATTTGATGAAGCGAAACGAGGCCCTCGGTTACGTTGAAAAGGTGCCTGTCAACACCGACAGCAAAAGGGGTATCTGGTATCTGCCTCACCACACGGTTATCAACCCCAAGAAACCCAATAAACTGCGGGTGGTTTTCGACTGTGCGGCCAAGTTCCAGGGCAAGTCGTTAAACGATCGCCTACTACAGGGGCCTGACTGGACCACACCACTGATCGACGTTTTGTGCCGTTTCAGAGTGGGTAAAGTGGATTTGTCTGCCGACATTAGAGAAGTGTTTCATCAGGTAAAGATTCCGGTAGGAGAACGAGATGCTTTGCGTTTCCTGTGGTGGGAAGGGAGCGACCGGGACAACGCAGTGGTGAATTATAGGATGACCGTCCACCCCTTCGGAGCCATATCGTAACCATTTTGTGCAAACTACGCCCTCCGAGAATCAGCGAACAAACATGGCGATCTAGTACACCGGACGGTAGTAGATAGCGTCAGCAGGAACTTTTACGTCGACGACTACCTTGGGTCATTCGATGATGTGGAATCAGCTCTAGAGCAGTTCAGGGGTCTGACGAGATTGCTGGAAGAGGGCGGCTTCCATCTGACTAAATGGATGTCGAACGCTTCAGAAGTGCTGAAGGTCATCCCGTATCACGAAAAGGCCGAAAGGGTAAGAGATTTGGACGGCTCTTCACGTCCTATCGAGCGCACTTTAGGGATACAATCGGACGCGGAAACGGACGATTTTGTTTTCGAACTAAACGTTCCCGAGCTGCCAATAACCCGTCGTGGCATACTATCTGCCGTCTCAAGTTTGTTCGACCCGCTCGGTTTCGTCTCACCATGGCTGCTACCCGGAGAGATCTTGCTGCAGCGGCTGTGCCGTAAGAAACTTGATTGAGACCAGTCACTGGACCGAGGGGACCGGTTCGACTGGGAAGAATTTCTGAACGCCTTGAAGAAATTAGGGGACATAAGAATCCCACGATGTTTGACTCCTGGCCATACGACACGGACTGGAGAACTACATGCTTTTTCCGATGCATCCGAAGTCGGTTATGGAGCTGTGGTGTACGGACGATGGTGCGCAGGAGATGGACAATATACCACGAGGATCCTGTTCGCCAAAGCCCGCGTTGCCCCACTGAAGTCGGTCTCAATCCCACGCCTTGAACTCAGCGCAGCCGTGTTGGCAGTCAGGGTGGTGCAAGCTGTGAAGAGATGTTTCGATCTCTACATTTGGTCGGTGAGCTTCTGGACGGATTCAACGATAGTACTTTACTACAATAACAACGTTCGGAGCCGGTTTAGTACTTTCGTTGCTAACCGGCTCACGATTATCCACGATGAATCAGCCACGCACCAGTGGAGTCATGTCAAGTCTGGCGATAATCCGGCCGACCTGTGCTCCCGAGGTGCGACCAACTTCAGGCAACTGGACACGTGGACGAGAGGGCCAAGCTTCCTGCAATTGCCCAAACAGGACTGGCCCGTGTTCGAATTAAAACCCCCTACGGAATTGGAACTGGAGATCAAAGGCGTAGTGATAGCAACCAACGTCATCGAAGCGTCGTCCATTCTATCGCGACTGGTCAGGTTTTCTTCCTGGATGAAGACGCTTCGTTCGCTAGTTTGGTTAACCAGGTTCAAGAGAAATTTACTAGTCATGAAAGGGCTACGGCCCTCAGGTCGGATATCGGTCGGCCCGATAGGTCCCGATGAGCTACAAGCGGCAGAGTACGATATTTTCAGAATGATACAACGCGAGGCTTTCGCCCAAGAACTCAAGAGGGCGGAAGAAGTGGGGCCGACCAATGAAGACATGCCATCTCCAAGAGGCGAGCTGAAGCGTTTAAACCCCAAACTCATCGACGGACTGCTGCGGGTGGATGGTAGGCTGACCAACGCACACCTGAACTTCGACACAAAGTATCCTATACTGCTGCCTGCGAGACAACCTGTAGTAGAGCTAATGATTCAACACGTCCAAGCCATGGAGGGACATGCCGGGGAAAGTCACGTGACGAGCGTCATCCGAAAGCGTCTTTGGTTGTTGAGAGGACGAGAGACTGTAAAACGCGTAATCCGACGGTGTGTGCAATGCAGGAGACGCAATGCCACGGCAGGCAAACAACTCATGGCCCCACTACCAGAATGCAGGGTGACTACGGGCTGGTGGCCGTTCAGCGACACCGGGTTGGACTATTTCGGGCCCTTGTAGATCAAGTGCGGGAAAAGATTAGAAAAGCGATACGGATGTATCATGACGTGCATGAAATCACGTGCGGTACACCTAGAAGTCGCACATTCGTTGACGACCGATTCGTTTCTACGGGCCTTGCAGAGATTTATCAACCGAAGAGGCGTACCGGCCGATATATACTCAGATAATGGATCGAACTTTGTGGGCGCTCACCGGGAATTGCAGCGTTGGCACAAGAACATAAACAGGGACGAACTGCAGAATCGAACCGTGGCCTACGGCATACGATGGCATTTCAACCCCCCACAGGCCAGTCACCGAGGCAGCGTATGGGAACGCATGGTCCAGTCCGCCAGACGGATATTGCTGTCAATCATGGAGCAGCAGCTGCCCGACGACGAGACCCTGAACACCGTCATGACTGAGGTGGAGCGAATCCTGAACAACCGCCCCCTGGTTCCAGTATTGAACGGCGACCCCACCCACCTGGCGCTCACCCCAAACGACTTATTGACGCTAAGGTCGAACGAGGGTTTACAAGGGCCGGTAAACCTTCGTGGGAGCTACCTCCACGGGTGGAAGCAAGCAAACTATCTGGCCAAGGTCTTCTGGAGGCGATGGCCACGGGAGTACCTACCGGCTTTGCAGACTCGACAGAAGTGGCTGGCCAAAACAAGACCATTCAAAGTCGGGGACGTGGTTATGATCGCCGACGAACGCGCACATTTCAGCGCTTGGTCTTTGGGAGTAGTTACGGAAACCATCAAAAGCACTGACGGAGTGATAAGAACGGTGAAGGTGAAGACAGCTAACGGAGTGCTAATTCGTGACATACGCAGTATTAACCTACTCGAGAGCGAAGATGGAGGAGCTGATAACCCTGAGGCCTAGTAAACCTTTTTCACACCATTAATCGAGGTGGATAAAGAAACACCATATATACCACACAATCTCCGTCAACCACGTTAAGGTGCTCGCGGTCCTTTCGTTGACATTACAGAAGGTTCTTTCCGATATGTGGTGATGAGTGCGATTCCATTATACATCCCGATACATACACGCATGCACGACTCACTCTACATCCCGTAAACCCATCATACATGTGACAGTGTTCTTTGTTTGCCTGTGTTGACGCTACCGAATGCCCTTGCATATGTGGAAGTAGCGGAGCTCAGGTCACACACACATGCTACATTTACTCGTTTTCTTGCCACGCGGTCTTTTGTTGACATTGCAGAAAGTCCTCCTTTGATGTGTAGTCATACCTGTGATTTCATTGTAACCCCGGCACACACACACACGCACGCACACACACTCAAGCACGTACATCCAGGACCGGACGGCCCCTTACGAGGACAACGTCTATGCGACCATTCACGCCCGCCATCGGTAATTTGGTCTCGTGGAAGATGTAGACTAGCCTCACGTCTATGTATCCAATGGATTAGGTGCGACCAGTAGTAGAACGTTGACGAAGAGCATTAGACGCGCGCACTGACAGCAGGGCCTAGGCAGGTAGGAAGAATCAGTACCTTTATACCGAACCTTTGACTTTGCTAAGGATCCAGGAGGATTTTGGTGGGCGGTGTAACAGCCGGTCGTGGAAAATCCCCCTTTTTCCCTCGCGATTCAGTGTTTTTCCCAACATCACTCATTTCCATACACTATTGACTTGTCTTTACGAACTGGTTGTTTTTCTGGACCAATTGTTGTTTGTTCGCGCCCAGAGCGCTACTTTGGCACATCCTTGTTCAGGACCTGCGTGACGCACGTGCTGTCTGCTCACACGCTGCTATTCGGTTTCTCGTTGTTGAGTCCTTGTGATCGTATTATTGAGGTTTGTATATTGTTTATGTCATTGTTTATTTTAATAATCTAGTATCGTAGAATATCACGGATAATCGTCTTTTGATTTCGGGATCCGTTGCGAATTTGGCTACGCATTGCTCAAACGTTCGTAACAAGCGTTTCGTCTAGCCAGTTGGTCACAGCACTGGTGCTGTGTGAGGGCGCTCCGTCCTGCTGGAACAAAACCCTGTACAAAACTTGTAGACGCAGACTATTGATTCTCCAGATCACAATCTGAACTTGTTCCGGACAGCACCTTGGGGCCTCAAAGCAATACGTAGTCCAAGTCAACGCAGAATCAAAATCAGAAGGAAGATCGCTCTACAAGTTGTGCGTTACTATTTATGAGTTAATATACAGATGCATAAAATCATACCATCAACAGTCAGCCTCAGTCACTACACCGCTAATAGGTGGCAGAAACGGGGATCAAATTCCGAACAAAGAAGAAACACTGACCAAAACGGAACAAATGAGGATTGCCTTTGCTGTAGTCCAAGTAAGTGCGGTAAGTTCTGCACGCTCAAACAGGCCCAACAAGTAATTTTCCGAGCATGACGACCAAAAGTCAGCTTACATGAACTGAAAGTCCAAGATCCGTCTGCGCGAGCAAAAACGTGGAACCGAACCCTGACAAAGCAAAACCCTCTTCAGTCAGTGCGACTAACAGCCATGCAGAAGGTTTGCAAAGTTGTCTCAACGGGAAAGCATAACAATGGAGGGGAAAAATAAGTGCACTAATCACGAAACGGTATCAGCAGGAACAAGGCTGGAAAAAGCAGTCAGAAATCCGTCAGGATGTATATGAAGGTAGACAGGTGATGAACTTCTGATCAATACGGGATGTAATGCGGCCTCCTTTGTTACTATAGGTGATCGAGGCAGCCCCAGATAATAATCGATCCTGGCTCCCCGTTACGTGAACTCCCGGGGATTCAAGTTTAGCAGAACTTACAGCAGTGATCCTAGTGTCCGCCTCCCCTTGGGGTGTACAAGGACCTGCATTAGCATGCCTGCTTTCCTTCAAGCCTGGGAACCAGACTCCAGTCAGCCCCGCGCGACAGGAAAATGCTCCTCGCATCTCACCGCCTACTTTCTTCCCGGTCTTCCGTACATGCGCGGCAGCGTCAACTTCCAAGTTCCCACTTATTGGAAGAGCCTACTTGCCTCTCGCAACGTTTTCCTAAGCAGTCAGCAAGGTGTCATCCCTTCTAGGGTTCTACTGTTTTGAAACCCACTCTTGTCTTGTCTAGGGAGTTGGGATAGATTTACCCGCCCATCGACGCCATAAATTATCTGTGTAATTGTTGAAGTGCCTCTGTCGTCTACTATAGTCACTACTTACGCTAACTCCGGCCGGTACACAGCCGTGGTCTCTTGGAATAGTCGACTGGTTGGAGTTGGTGCCGACCACCTCCAATCATCGGACAAAAGTGAAACTTTTGATCTATCTTTCAATAGTTTTTCAATTTCGAAGAAGTAAGTGTATGGAGCAAACACTCATTATTTGCTCCTCAGAGAGCACCGATAGCAACTCACTAACTAAGTGAACACTTCCCTGCTGTGCTCCTTCTGGGTGGCATGAAGCTGGGGGTCGATGTGACAACTTACTCTCTAACCCGCCAGATGTTCTTCGAACGGTCGTCCATCGCAAAGCTTCAACTGACCCTTGATCTCAGTAAGTGCGCCCACAAAGATGAGGCCTTCTTTGCCCTAGATTACTGTCGGTGCTACGAAGGACTTTTTCCAATTGTCTAGGAGCTCCTAGGATCGACCACAAGCCCCCATATAGAAAACCCCGAAGCTAGTCTACCCAAGAATCAAGACTCTGATTGAGCTATAATCGAAGAATTCTTTATTTTGCCAGTGCAGGATCTAAGTGACTAATTCCTGTGTATAAAAGACCGCACAAATGCCCACTTGACTATAGTTTGCCCCAGGCTGATGTAGCAAAATAATTCAACAGGTAACCGAAGTTCAGTCCCAACTAAGCCACAGACTTTCAACGACAACTGAACAACACTTGCCGAGTCCGAGCAAACGGAGAGAAAAGCTGGCCAACTTCGAACAGATTAGAACAAAGGGTAAATGAGTGAAACAAGTAAAGATCAAAGAATTGGTAAATCCACGATCTTTGAAGTGTTTCTAATGTATTCTATTTCCCAACCTTAAAGTTGTTACTACGGCGCTGCAGCGGCCATGACAGACTGTGTTCCGTGTCTGCCAGTAAATCAAAAGAGACATTGTGGACGGGTCCGCCTTCAAACCAGCCCTCGTTTCTAAATTAGTAGCTGGGCTTTGCAGACAGGCGTATAGAAAGCCGTACTTTCTTAATCCTTGGCCCCTACGAAGGAGGAGAGGAGTAATCTACCTCCACAGAGCTGAAGTCGCGCTGCTTTTTCAACAGGAAATTGAGACAGACGAGCTATCAAGCACTGACTGGGAGCATCGGCCAGCCTAGGACAAGTGAAGTAGTGTCCTCTTACCTTTTTCGCTGAGCCAATCCCCTTGATGATCCAATACCTGTCGCAGACTTCTGCCGGTATGTGCTCGGTGCCATCATGTCCTCTATTACCGTGGCGGTGGATACATTCCGTCACAGGCTTGGCATCGCCTGCTGATGCTGGGTAGAAAGCTAAGAAAGGACGTGGAATTTAATAAAAGATATTTCCCAGTTATCCACCGACCTTTGGAAAAGGGCTAACACGTCAGGGCGGTGCATGTCAAAGCAGTAAATTCGCTCACCGCGGGATCCTTGATCTGGCCTCCAGTCTATTTTATGGATGAGAAGGGGCAGCTGAAGGTAATGTGTGATTAGGATGATAGAAAATTTCAAAGACGCTCAGGTATGACCACATCTTGGTCTTTGCGGCACGTCTCAGACTAGTGACATTACCTTTTGTTGGTGCATGAGGTAAAGAGGCATTTTGTCAGACCTGGTACGAAATACTAGGGAGGCTACCGAAAAGGAATGATAAAGTTGATTTGAAAGATATTTAAGGCTACTGTCCATGGTCAAAACACAACGGATAAGATCCCCTTAGAGCTTCCGGCATAAGGTAAAAGAATGATCAAGGGTAAACCCTAGCCCCCTCTTTCTCTAAAGCCAGCAACTGGTAAGGTTGCGGACTAGTGGAAAAGGAAGTCCACGAAGCAAACATCCAGTATCATGCATTATGGCCTTTAGGTATGATGACCGGATAATTTTTGAATTATAAAGAGAGGAAAGGTAGCGGTCTGGAAAGTGTTTCGGTTGGAAGTTAGCCGAAGCAAAACAGCAGTTAGAGGCGCTGAAGTTGAAAGGGAAGGCACAGAGGGCATATAGATGACGGAGTGCATTGATGACGACCTTCGTAGGAGTGGGGGGGATAAAATGCTTCAGGGACCGGAGTCGGGCTGACGAAACAGTAAGAAGTAAATTCGTTGGCGGTTTACTGCTTTTTGAGTCCTAGGCATTGTGAATCGATGGTGATAGGGAACAGCTGCATTCAAAATATTAGGCTCAGCCATCTTTTGCCGGTCCGGTGTGATCCCAGTAAACCTCACCGTTGGAGGTTATTAGCACCGCGGAGGTACACTGGGGGTATTAGGGGCTGAAGGCTGGACGAGGAAGAAACGGTGGTGCGCTACAACCCCAGGTGGCAAGTGCGC
This sequence comes from Fasciola hepatica, assembly GCA_948099385.1. Taxonomy (NCBI): domain Eukaryota; kingdom Metazoa; phylum Platyhelminthes; class Trematoda; order Plagiorchiida; family Fasciolidae; genus Fasciola; species Fasciola hepatica. The sequence goes on from CANUEZ040000146.1 coordinate 5,632,418, forward strand.
AAGGTTGGTCTGAGGGGTATGTGATTCATTCAGCCTTGGAATACTTGCAGTTTTATTGGTGTGGGTCATCTTCCTTGGAAGCTCCTAACAGGTTGCATTGCAACTTCAACAGTGGGGTGGGTGCCAGGAAATATAAAACGTTGTCTTTCTACGAAAATGGGGATAGATGGGTATGAACGGTTTTTCCTATGTTCTTTTGTTTGTTCGGCTTTAATGGGTCAGGTTTTCGCCGTCTGGTACGTCGACAAGCTGTCCACATCAACAGGATAAAATCCGAGGCTACAATGGTGATTTCAGCTGAAAAAGAGACAACTTCGAAAAATTAAGAACCCAGATGGCAAGTTTGTATAATTGGTCCAAGAAATATATATGACCAGAGCAGCCTAACGAGCATTGGGTCGAAACGGCCGGCGAGCAGGGTTCTGGCTTAGGATACCAGAAGCGGACTTCCACTATATTATTAGGCCTGGTAGATCCACTGAAAGCGGGGTTATCTTCGCCTAATGGCCGGCCAGTGATGTATTTAAAGTTTATCCGATAATCTCACATATACATCACTGCTCAGGTCACTGGTGGTTTCCGACGCTTGTTGAGTTTGCTTTGTTATTCTAAGGGTAGGGAGCTAGAAACGACCGGAGAGTGCCTGGTGCTGCCTTCTAGAAAAGGAAACCAAAGAACCCGTAAATTACTGAAAGAACCAGTTGACCGCCCGCCGGAGCTCCCAGATGGAACTACGATGATGAATTACCCTTCCGAACTCAAAGCCCCAACAACCGTCGAACTGAAAGTCAAAAGTCTTGAGTAAATCCTACAGAATAAGTGGGCTGAAAAGGTCAACCGGTCGGCAAAGAACGGCCCGGACCAACGTTCAGCGAACCAAGAGAATTCGTGTCCTTCACGGCAAGGATAGCTGGTAGCAGCTTTGGACAACTAGCAAGTCTGACAACGACGGTCGGCTGGGCTGATCAGGCCACTCGCAACGCAGGCCGGCGCCAAAGTGGGCCCAGCTGAGCCATAGGCTCAATGCAGCATGACAGGGCGACCTCAAACCTTCTCAGAAAGTTGCGGGACTCATTTGTTAGCACTAGCGTAATGTCTTTGAGTTGGGCCTACCCTGTAGATAGGCGAGAGCCAAAAGAAGAGGGCTATGCTACTTGCCAGTGGAGGGAATCGGCAGAACGCGCAACTGCAGGTGGAAAACGTCTATGGTATTGAAGGCCGATGCGGTCGGCATCACCATCTACTAAATACGGCAGCCCCAAGTCGCCCAATAACTTTCAGAACAGCGGGCGAGAATGGCCGCGGATGGGCCAAAGTGCGGCCCAACGGCGTGTAACGACCGGCTGTGGAAATTCCCTCTTATACCATTGCAATTCCATGTTTTCCTAACGTCACTCACTTGCCTATACCATTGATGTGTCTTCACGCACTGTTTGTTTTTATGGACCAATTATCCTTTGTTCGCGCCCAGAGCGCTACTTTGTCATATCGTTGTTCTGGGCCTGTATGGCGTACGTGCTCCTCGTTCGCAAGCCGCAACTCCTTTTCTCGTTTTTTCAGTCCTTGTAATCTCTTAATTGAGGTTTGTACCTGTTTGGTGTCATTGTTCATTCAGTAATCTAGTATCGTAGAATATCACGGATAATCACCTTTTGATTTCGGGATCCGTTGTAAACTTCGCTAAGCATTGCTCAAATGTTTGTTACACGGCTTATGCCTTGGACCACCGCCCGTAAGAATTAGCGCCGAAGGAAAGGGATTCGGTGGATACGCGTTCCTTAACAAAGGACCAGGCGTTGTGCTCATTCGAGCTGAGGCTGTACAATGCTTGGGTTTAGTTTCCTGAACAAGCCAGCTGCCTAAGAGATTGTGGGGAGTCCAAGATGGCCAAAGCGATCAATAACGCGCTATTTCCATCCCACTGAATGACACTCGGTTATCCAGCTCAGATGAAGATGTTATTCTTGAGCCGGTATCCGTAACCGAACCCGGTTCTCATGGAGAATATATAAAGTAATACTTCTTTGAAGACCTAAATATACAAGATGTATATGAGAAAATGATGTTGCTTATCAGGTGTGACTTGTCCGAGGCTTTTCGAGTTTCCTATCGTAGGTTAGGAGGAGTAAACACATTTACCATGTCCGCAGGCTGTTAAGCTAAGCAGCCTTTGATCCTTCCACCTAAAAAACGCACCAATCCATTGCGGTGGACTAGGTAGTTTGGCGAAAATCGTCATCAGCAAAGAAAACACGAGGGATTTGTGATGAGGAATTTGGGAACTTGGAGACGTGACCCCGATAACTACCTCCAAATTACCACACTCCACTATTATGCAAGTTATGGGTCGAATCATCTAATCTAAACCATGTGACTATCTTCTCCCTAGCGGACTACTGAACCCTGGTCAGCTCTGCATCTCTAAATGGTGGTCGTATTTCCTTTGTTAAGCTGACTTCCATAACGTCCTAGCATGAGGTACCGACGACGGATAGTTTGCGATCATCCCATTTCTAGATCTGGTAAAGGCTTTTAACTGAGTACCTCAGTAGCATCAAACGATAAAACCCAAATCTCTGGGTCTAGTCGGCCCATTATTACCCTGGTTCTCTTGCTATCTGTCCTCCCGCCTCCAGGAGCTGTAGTCGATGGACACTCAACTTCCGTCAGGCTCACAACAAGTGAAGAGATTCGAGGTAACGTTCTTGGACCACTGCTATCTTATATATACCAGTGCCGTCTTTCTTTTATTCCGATTCTCCTTGCAGAAGGCATCAAGAACGTGTAATCCTTTCTCCAGATAGCCCGTCTCTTACGCTGAACATCATCCACCAGGACCCAGACTCGATTATTATTGGGTGAAAACTGTGGCAAATTAAATTTTGCAACCGAAGGTTCTTTACTTCCCTACGAGTGCCTGTAAAGAACAAATACTGAAAATCCCTCCAATTGTTCTACGGGCTTTGTGAATTTGACTATATTTAACATTACCTTGAAAAGCGCGCTCACATACCACACGTTTTCACGTCTGTTTATCCGTGTGAGACATTTGAATTTGGCCTTGAACCGTTTCTGACCGTCGTGCTTGAGCCACGGGGCTTTGAACCTTTGGGTTTTACTGTGAAGTCTATTTGGCCGCATGCTCGAGGTTTGTGTATACTTGTACCCTTTGTGAATGTCAATTTAGTACCGTAGAAACTGCGAATCAATCTTGTTCTGGTTTTGGGATTCTTTTGAATTGGCTACGCGTTGCTCGATTTGCGAGAATTGACTTACGGTACTCAAGTGGAACCTGGACAAGAAAACCCATTGGAAATGCCCAGACGAGGAAGCAAGGAACTTTTGAGACAACAGGAATTAACTCGGCAAGTCTCTGGGGATCGTTTGGGTGTTATTTATTCTTTGGATAATGCTTAGTCTTCTAGTTCCGTCAGTGCCGGTGTAATGTCCATGTTGATTGAAAAATCCCTCTTCTGCTCACATTCCTGCACTCTATGACCGATTTTGAACCGCCTTCTGCAAACTAATTCATGCTGAAATTGTTTTGAGCTCGACAATTATTCTACGCTTGGCGCACTTACCATTTCTTTTATGGTTGTGATTTCTTATTGAGATTACTTTGAGGACATTTGGCACGGTAGTGAGATGCACTGATTCAACACAGTTTGTTTTATTACTCCTCGGTTTCACTTTCTTGCTCACGTCGACTGACCGTGGACTTTCAGCTCGTCTGCGCTGATTTTTGGCTGCCACGCTCAGAAAATTGTTCTTTTGGCCTGATTGAGCGTGAAGAACTTGTTCTATTTGTTTGGACTTCAGGACAGGTATTTATTATTTACTCTTTTTGGCCAACTATTCCTCTTTTTACGGAATTTTGTCCTTTTTTCGATTACCCTTTTTGCTGCCTAGTGACTGGGGCTAACTGTCAAAGGCATTATCGTGTTTGTGCTTATATCTTTACTCGCTGATAGTACCGTAGAATTTTCAAAGCAATCGTGTTCTTGATTTGGGTTCTGCATCGATTTGAGCTACGCGTTGTTTTGAGGCTCCAAGGTGCTATCCAGAACGTGTGAAGCTTATTAGTCGGTGAATCGATAATTGACTCGTTGGTCACGCTTCACCCGGACGAGGACCTGAGCATTTTGGTCGGTACAGCCAGGTTATACTTTTTTTAATCGCGATGAGTTTGTTGATGTTCGTACTTATAGAACGAGAGTGATGGAATCAGAGAAAGAGCTGCGGTTAGCCAGGAAGCAAGCAGAGCCTCTTAAAAAGGGACCTGGTCTCAGAAAGCCATCAAAAAGTCCACGTAGCTCACGATGTCAACTTCGAAACAGCACTGTGACCGACGCGCAAAAGCCCTTGAGACGGCCTGAAACTAACGAGGTTTTTGCAATCGACCTGCCGAGAGTGGGGCTTCTTCATTTCGACGGCACCCCTAGCAACACTGCATATTCTTGAGACAATTTGAAAATGTTGTTGAGTGCAAATTCGCAGATCCTGGTCAAGGGTTTTTGTATTTATTACAATATTGTCGTGGGAGGCCAAAAGTTCTATCGAAGGCTGCGCGATGCTTGATCCACCGATGCCGTACATCAGGGCAAGCAGAACCCTGGAAAATTTGTTTTGACAACCATTCAAGGTGGCTAGAAGCCTGACTGATGGTGTTTTATTGGAGGCAAAAAGGAATGAGGGTGAGGCTGAATTACTGTCAAATTTGGTTATAAAAAGACAGAATTGCAGTATAGCACTGGAGCACTGAGGATACCAGTCTGTTCTGAATGCGTTACACACACAGGAGTGCATTGTCCGATGTCTACCCATTGATTCACAGAGCGGATGGGCACAGGAAGCTAAAAAATAAATATGCTTAAGCGGGAATCTACGTTCGACGATTTGACGGAGTTCATATGCCGTCAAGCCCATATCGCCTACAGCCGATTTGGACAAATCGTACGAGAAAGTTGCGGGCTGGCGCGAACGGAACCAACGTCTGCTCGAATTGAAGGGAAGGACTGTAGCCAAATACAGTCTTTGTCTAACATGCACATGATAAGTCGAGAACCCAGAGAGGTCAACTGAATGCAAGCTATGCAAATCCCTGCATCGGTTACCAGGTTGTCCGACCTTTCATGGGATGAGTGTAAGCGATCGGTGGTGCGCAGTAAAAAAGATTGGCTCATGCATTGTGTTTGAACAACTCTCATCGAGCCTCTGAATGCAGCTTAAGAGTGAAATGTAACCAGGACGAATGCTTGGGTAATCATCACTCGTTACTACATGACCCTCTCGTCAATAGGCCTATTCAGCCGGATGAACCCAGAATGGTCTGTTCAACGGGACATGATGATTTCAAACCGGCGCGATTAGGCATCGTGACACCTAAAGGATTGAGGAGGGTCACTGCGTTTTTGGACACGGGGTCGGATACCTCGTTGATCACTCGCGAGCTTGAAGAAAGCTGCGAACTAGTAGGCAAGTCTACCTCGCTCACTATCAGCATGATTGCAGGGGGTCACGTTAACAATTTCAAGAGGCTGACCCTGCAGTTAAAGTCTTTATCTGATGAGAGGACCGTAGAACTTTCGGAAGCCTTTGCAGTAGGCAGCTTGCCAATGAGACCAGTCGTCTCTGTTAGATTGATCGCTAAGAGATGGTCTCATCTCAGAGGCATAGCGTTCAAAAAAGTGTCTAGCCCTCACTTCGACATACTAATTGAATGCAATGTACCAGAGGCTCATTGGGTGCTCGAACAGAGCATAAGCAGTCGAAAAGAACCATTCGCTGCGCAAACGATACTTAGCTGGACACTTTTTGGACCCCTGAAGAACGAACTTCAACAATCGGCATCAATAAGTTGCTTAACTGTTGCTGAGAGAAACGCCTCTATAGAACACAATCAACTTTTCGAAGTCAAATCCAAAGGTCAATCTCAGGAAAGCGAAATTCACTCAAAAGATCAGTCGGCGCTTTCGATGGTGAATTCAAAGACGGGACGTCGCAATGGGCAACACAGAGCTGCTTTACCCAAGATAACACCGTCAAGTCTCCCATCAAGGAAAGGAAAAGTTTCCCGGAGGCGTTTGAAATATTTCAAAGAGGACATTTTTGAGAAGCCCCGCTGAAAGTTGATCACCAGCAGGTCACGCAAAGCAGCTTGGAATTTGCCGACCTAGTGACAGTGTACGGTGCCTGGGTGGAACTGCATGGCTGGCGGCGAAACGAAGTACCCTTTGCCAAAACAAAGTTTGCCCAAGCTGAATTCTGTATCCCTAAAAGAACTCAAAATGACCGTACTGGTTTTGGGTTTTAAGGTAGCATCAATACTCAAAGAGAACTGTACCACCATAGAACTGAGCCTTGCATATTGGACAGATCACACAATTGTGAAACATCACGGGAAACAGAAGAAAAGAAGAGCGTCTCCAAAACATCAGAGAGTTAATCCACTCGTAGCAGGAAACAGCGAGGAAAATGTTGATGATTCGCGCTCGAAACACATACAAAGGACAAAGTAGCTTGCAGATCACCTTGCTCCGAGTTACTCAGCATTTTATTCCGTTTCATGCTCTACAACTATTCAACTGGACCCACTTTTCCTGAAAAGTTGCGAAATGTACTTAGTTCTTGTTTCTATTCAGCGTGCGCATAGGCAAAAGGGAGAAATTCATCAAGATTTCACTTGAACAGTTCAAGTGAGGCTTATTAGCTGTGGACACATTGTGAAACCGTTCTTGCCTTTGGAGAAGAAAATTTATTTACTTTTCATGCAATATTGCTAGTCACGTATTTTGTACACAGAAAAGCTTCGAAGTACTCTGATAGATGCCGGTATTCGGTCATTTTCCGTGTTCATGTGTGCTTCGATACTGTCCGTCGCACACTTGTTTTCGAAACCTATCCATAATCAGAAATCGGTTTTCATTTCTTTCGGAAAATTTGGTGCATTAATTTTATGTGATTCCATTGGTTCGTAACCTTTCAATTTTACTCGATATCTCATTAGGTGTTGCACCTACGTTCAACTGCTGCGCTGATGACTGTAAACAAAATTGGTCTAAACAATGGCTGTAATAGTTTACTGCTTGAGATACGTAGACCGAGCTCGTGCAGCGAAATGTTTTACTCTGTAAAGCCTTCATCTTCATCGAGTGTCTAACTATGTGTTTCGGTCTCCTGATAAATATGCCGATCTCAAGTTGTGCAGCGGGATTTGGAACTGATTCCTCATAAGTTGTGCAAATGATGACTACGGCGGAAACCTGTTTCACGCGCAGCTAAAGCAGGAAGTTAGTAACCACAGGCACTGACAATAAATTATAGGTAGGTAGGGTGAGAATCATGACCCCATCCTGAACCTTAGACAACCATTTTTGCGGAAGAATTTTGGCCGGCGGTGTGAAGAACAAATACTGAAAATCCCTCCAATTGTTCTACGGGCTTTGTGAATTTGACTATATTTAACATTACCTTGAAAAGCGCGCTCACATACCACACGTTTTCACGTCTGTTTATCCGTGTGAGACATTTGAATTTGGCCTTGAACCGTTTCTGACCGTCGTGCTTGAGCCACGGGGCTTTGAACCTTTGGGTTTTACTGTGAAGTCTATTTGGCCGCATGCTCGAGGTTTGTGTATACTTGTACCCTTTGTGAATGTCAATTTAGTACCGTAGAAACTGCGAATCAATCTTGTTCTGGTTTTGGGATTCTTTTGAATTGGCTACGCGTTGCTCGATTTGCGAGAATTGACTTGCAGTGCCAACTACCACCAGGCTGCATCGCCTTCGATTGACAACGCGTCCTTATCAACCCGGCAATAACGGACCCTAAGCTGCGCTGCTTTATTAATTTACCTCTTTCCAACAGACTATTTTTCATGCCAATAAAGCCAAAAGACTCGTCAGACTCATTTTCCGCTGCCTCAGGCTGCAGCATAGCCGACTGTGCATTTACCTCACTTCCACCACCCCTGCCTCGATGCTGTTCTTTTATCACCTTCCACCTTTTCGAATCTTCCTCGGTCACTCAGGGGGAAGTTTTACGCCCCTGCACCGAAAGATCACGGAAAGGCTGATTAAAGCTGAGTTTACGAATTACCTCCTAAGAAATAATCTTATAAACGCGGCCCAGCACAGTTTTCTCAAAAGCCGCTCATGTTCTACTTGTACCACTGACTTTTAAAATCTCACAACGATAGCTGCCAACAGCATCGAGCAGATTTTTATAATTCTTCTCGATATGACTGAAGCTTCTGACCAAGTTTCTTTTCTCTCGAATTCTAGACAAAGTAAAGTCTTCTGGCATCTTAAGAACAAGGCGCTGGAGAGCGAACAATTGTTTTCAATGAATCCTACACGTGATCTTACAACGAGTATCCTAAACAATTTTGGAAGCAGCTGCGTCGTGATCGGATATACCCAAACTATGAAACGCTACGGCGACACGCATTAAATATTTGTGATTCTGTGTTATCGATTACGGTGGAATTTCAAAGGAATGTCGTACAACGACAACGACCCGTGGATAATCTCTCCGATGAACAGAGTTGTCAGTTTACAGAATTCGTAAGCCATATCTGCTTGCTCCGCGTACAAATTATTTATGAACGTTTGGTGAAGAGCATTAACCCAATAAAACCACAGATTACATTTCCGACCAAGCCGGGAAAATACATACACAGCATTTCGAGTATGACACTCAGCCCAATCCAGATAGAAGCCCTTTCACTTGGATGGAGGTTCTGCTGTCCCACAAGGCAAGACGACCGGCTTGAACTAGAGGCACAGTTCCAGAACCTGATAAATCAAACTAAAGATCTATCACCCGTGTCGCAAATAGATCTCGAAAGATTTAAAAGCCCTCTGGTGACAAGCGGCCACAGATACAGCAAAGCTGCTCTCCAAAACCGTGGTCCGCTTACCCGACATCATTTGATGGCATTGAAAGAACTAAGTAAAAGAAAAGATGATTTTATTACCCAAACCCGATAAGGAATCCAGTGTTGTCCTTATGGACAAGCAAGGTTATCTCGGAGAAGTTTCGCGATTGATTCAAGACCCAACGAAATTCTCCACATGTCACACAGGAAAAGATGAAACTGAAAAAATAGAAAGCAGACTGGCTGGATGTTTGAGGAAGTTAAGAGATCATGGCTACATATACAATGGTACCTATGAAAGACTGAAACCAAGCGGGTTGACTATTCCGAGTCTTTACGGCCTGCCTAAAACCCATGAAGAAGGATGTCTCATTCGACCAACTGTGACCATGACCAATTCACTACATCAGACAACAGCTCAGTGGCTAGTAGAATTACTGGAACCCGTTCGCGCAGAATTTGCCAAGTATAGCTTGCGAGACAGTTCTGAATTCTTATCCACCGTACAAGATTTCAATATTCAGAAGAAAACTATGCTCTCGTTAGACGTCGCATTGCTGTTCACGAAAGTTCTGCTTTTGAAAACCGTGAAATTCCTATGAGAACACATAAACACGTCCAACATACAAATGGGCATCCCGACAGAAAATCTGAAAGAACTACTGCTACTTTGCGCGCTAAACATCCAGTTCCTGTTTAACGGATGTTTCTACCGACAAAGAGACGGCATCGCCATGGGTTCCCCATTAGGCCCATTGCTAGCGGACGTTTTCATGGCGAAACTTGAAAATGGAAAACCAAAGCAAACCATTGAAGGTTTTACTCATTACTGTCGGTACGTGGGTGATATATTTTGTTTATTAGACCAGGAGTACAATGCGCCCAATGTTCTAGAAAAATTTAACAACGCCCACGACTCACTATCCTTTACTATGGAACTGGAAATCAAGAAAAAATTGGCTTTCCTCGACATACTACTAACCAGGAGGGAAGATGGTTCAATACAACTGAAGGTCTGTAGAAAAAGGATATGGAGCGGCCAGTACACGAATTTTCACAGCTTCGTGCCCCTGTCTCACAAACAAAGTTTAATTCGACGCCTAGCTTTCAGAGCCGTAAAAGTTTGCTCAACGGAAACTTTGCCAGGTGGACTAAGCTTTATTCAACAAGTTTTGCGAGAGAATGGCTACCCCGAGAAGTTTATCCAAAAGAGCTTAGAACTAAAGTTACCTGCAGAGCGGTCTCCCTGCATACCGAAGAAAGAACTATTCCTTAAAGTACGTTCAGGGGGGATACACATGCCGAGCGGTTGACAAAAACACTCAGGGCGGCTGTAAACTCAACGTTCCCAGCCGCTAGACTGAAACGCACATTCTCCACCTTTCCTGTGATCCGCATGCAGGTGAAAGACAAACTGCCTAGGCTGACCTCTTCCATGATCATTTACTCGTTCAGGTGCGAATGTGGCGCATCGTACATAGGTCGCACGGCTAGGCGTTTGTCTCGGCGCACTAAGGAACATCAACCAAGATGGTTGAGTCAAGGGAAAATCGATGTGATTACCAGCTCGATTCTAGGCCATTTGGTGGACAGTGGCCACACGATCGACCCTGAAAAAGCTTTCAAAGTCATATACAGAGTTCCACCCAATCGATCAAAGCCAGACCGACTTCGATCCCTGGCCACGGCAGAGGCAATCGCCATTCGCTTACTAAGCCCTAATTTATGTGCACAAAAGCGACTAATCCAGGCTCTCCAGCTGCCCCGGCCGAAACCGGAAACCACGGATCGCCGACCGAACCCCAAAAGTCCACTATCGATTACCACTCGTGACGGTTGGAATGAAACTCTCACCACAACACACACACGACAGAGACACCCCTCCCAACCAACCCCGTTTTTCCTAACACTACGGTAAGGACCTTTACTCCTACCAATGGCTAACGCATTCCAATGTTACCTCGCCCATATGAATTGTAAGAGCACGTATAGGATTCATTGAAAACAATTGTTCGCTCTCCAGCCTCTTGTTAATTAAGTGACCACGACTGTGAGACTATTCAGACTATTCTTCTGGCATCATTGCCGCTTATATTCCTGGCTGTCTTCTTATTTGTCTTCACGCTATCGGGTGGTAAATGTAAATGGCACAGTGTCACTACCGAAACCTGTAACCGGCGGAGTCGCTCAGTGTAGCGTTCTACGACCAACACTTTTTCTAGTGCATATAAGCGATATATTCGTTGTTATCCGTTACGGAATTCCTTTTCGCTTTTGCTCATGACGTAAAAGTTTTCTATAACTTTGACCCACATTCTTTAACTATAACCATTAATGACATACTGCAAGACCTCACTTCACTGAGCACTTGGGGACTACTTGGTTAATTAAGTTTTCTGCTGAAAAGTAATATTCTAACTTATGAGTTTACTGTGCCACCAAGACTGCTTAGCATGGATGGTCAAGTTATTGCCAGCACCTTATCAATACAAGATCTGGGTCTTCAGTGCTGTTGCTCATTTTACCCTTTGGAACACACGGCTATTCATGCTTCGATGGCTCGAAGGCAGATTGGATTACTTCATAGAGCCTTTCTGCTAAAAGAAAGCAAACCCAGTGCCTAAAAGACCCATGTTAGACCTTTTTTGAAGTACGGGTCAATAGTCTATTCCAGTATGCGGCAGTGCGACCGAATACTCATTTAGAATATACAAAAACATTCACAAAGCAATTACTAGGTCATTCCACAAGGCTGAACTGCAAGCAATGCTGCAATCTTCTACGTCCAGAACATCTTTGGCTAGGAAGACCAAAAATTATTCTGTCTATCTTTTGTAAACTCACCACAAGTCAGACTTGTGGCTCATCTCCACAACTCAGACTACCCACCGCCTTTCGGTACTCATTACGGCTAAGCAGTTTATCGGGGGTTGTCACAACTTCTATGAAAAGAATGCGGTATAAATTTCCCATAGAAAAGTCCCCTTTACTTCCGAACAAAATGCCACTACATGTTCTTTCACTCGACCACACATCAGCGTTTAAGAAGAAGGTAGATGAATTCTTTGTAGTGCTCAAGTAATCCATACTATCAACCCTTACATCACGGAACATAGGGCTTACGAATTTGGTCCAGTTTTTTGATGAAGTTCATACTATCAATCAACTAATCACAGCTGAAACCCGTCCGGGTTGCACACTTTCTTCCCATTTTCTTCAAGATTAGTTTCGTCGTTTCCATTTTCACAAACGTCGGCCACCAAAGGAATTTCTGAGTTATCCGGCTGCTCAATGCGCTTCAAAGCTATTTCTGTCTCCCTTGCTTGGTACTTACCAAATTACTGTCACCTGGAATCATGTAACCGTAAAAATTGGTGAACAACAGGCCAACTTCACGGACTGGTCACCTGCATTTTCCCCCTAATCAGTACCCGAAGAATCCCCGGGGTGTATCATTGATACTCTTCTCATCTCCAGTCAAACTCCAACTTGTGCCTACTGGCCTTCAACCCTGTGTGCAGTTCGATGGCGAAAATACCGTATAAAATCCAGGCAAATGAACTGGACATTTTTGTTGCCATCCAGTTGGTAGACCATGACACGCATCTTTCGAAATGTATAAAAAACTGTTGTTCACTGACACGTTCCAGTGTATCTATCATATACACACATTGCAGCTGTTGCTCCTCAGTTTAGCTTCACAGAATCCGAAGGGCTTTACTTGAATCCCTTCAAAAGGCTTCACGTCACTCTTCGCAATGGCCATTTCATTGCTCTTTCCACGGAACGAGGATCGGTAGTCCTGCGCGGGGAAGCATTAAACTGGTACCATTGTATATTATTTATCCCAACCAATTTTGGACTAGATACTCTTTTGACGGCAGTTATCCTGAAATCATCTGAAGATCATGAGTTTTTTCGGCTCCGCCTCATTATCTGTTCGCTTCTAACGTTTTCTACGTTAGTTTTCTGCATTATTCGAAGTTCCTGTCATCTGACCCCTACCCAGTACATTTTATTACAATACACTTGACTCTCAGTTTTGCAGTGTAAATCGTTCGGAATCTACCTCAGCCACTGGCAAATCTAGTTTGACCTTCCATTTTTTTCTCCCTTGTACACGATCGATACAATACTGTCCAATTCTGTATATTTTCATGGCCTGTATTCTCTGATCACGCCTACCGAATGCATCCCGTCCGTTTGCGAGAAGTAAACCATTACTAATACCATTACCAGGAGTTCACGGGGATGAGTGGTAAAGGTTTGATACACGCTGATATGCTGAAATCTTATAATGACTGCTGAACGCTCACATTGCCTAGCATCTGTGGCAGTCGATATGCGACGAGACTCTGAGTTCCCTTCTTGGGTTTACCGACGACTGGAAGAGGCACGTTGTGTCACGCACTCAGAGAGGTTGCCGTGTACTTCTTTATAGACGCAGGTGTTGATGTTTTCTGATGCACTTACTGAGCCTTGTCCCTGTGAGTGTTCTTCATATCTTTGCAGATCGTGCATTTGCGAGCCCCAGAGAGAACGTCGCATCCGTGTAATACAACCGCCCTATGGTGAATGTGTAACTTGTGTGCATACCACCAGAGTAATTCTGAGCGCTCGAATCGCCGTAGCCGTTAACTGTCCCGCGCAAACTGAAGTGAACTGAACTAAACGAAAGTATGTACGGGGCAGCCAAGCAGCCCATGGTAAAATGAGAGCTTCCCAAGGATCATCGAAACCACTTGTTCAGTACACCAAAGCAGCCGTCGTAGATGTAACGACCGGTGTTGAAAAATCTCCCTAAAACCTGTGCATTTCCATGTTTTCTTAACATCACACACTTGCCTACATTATTGGCGTATCTTTACCCGCTGTATGTTTTTATGGACCAGTTTTGTTTGTTCGCGCCCAGAGCACTACTTTGTCATATCCTTGTTCTAGACCTACGTGACACACGTGTTCTTCTTTCGCATGCCGCAACTTGGCTCTCGTTTTTTAAGCCCTTTTAATCTCATAATTGAGGTTTGTATCTGTTTCGTGTCATTGTCCATTCAATAATCTAGTATCGTAGAATATCACGAATAATCGCCTTTTGGTTTCAGGATCCGTTGCGAATTTGGCTACGCATTGCTCAGACTTATTTTACAATAGGAAACATAGGGTTGGAACTGAAGACCCGCACGCGCGACCTCCGTGTGACTGCTATCATTGGACACGGTCAAGCTCTCATTAGAATATCAGATGCTTCTGCAAGGCAAAATACATCCTGAGCAGAAAGGACAGTCAGAAGGCACGGGGCAGAGGCATGTTACTGCTCATGGCAGGGCAATAAGCTCAGCTTTAGTGGGTTTAACACAGCCTATGCAAAGTGCAAGCCCTAGAGATCCAAGTTGACCTACGCCCGGCAGACTTGACGGTGGCTTTTATATACCGCAAATCTTCCTTCAGTGAAGAAGAGGATGCAGATCTGGTTGGCTACATAGATAACCTGATGTAATCGAGCTCCAGGGTCCAAGCACTCAGAGATTTTACAGACCCAGACGGAGTTCATCGATGAATTGGCGCCTGAGAGGACATTCGGATCATTACTGGTAGACGTGCTGTACGGGAAGGGTTACGACATAATAGGTTAATGAAGAAGCAATGTGAAAACCCGAACAGTGGCCTTCTGCCCTGGGTCTAGCTACCACGGAATACCCAGGGTATATAGTAAATCGAACCTTGGAGGATCCGCTGGAGGAAAGTGATCACGAAGAGCTCAGATTAGAGGTCAGCACAACAGGGGCCCTATGCTCCAAAGACGTTCCGGTGCTGCTTCCACCAAGTTGGCCCGGGATTTCCTAAAGAGATTGGAGAAGCGGTAAATCGGTCGGTAGGTAGAAGAGAAAACGGCGTAGAAGTAGAGGGGTCTCTCGGTTGGGACGGTCGAGAGCGATTGACGGGCTAGATAGCCCCACTCATGAGGGTGAGAAAACAAGGAGCCCGGCTGTTACGAATGTAAAAGTCATGTTGAAAATCATTCCAAATAATCTACGTGCTTTGTGAATGCGACTAAATAAGCAATGCTCTGCTGTGCTTGTCCGTGCACTACGGCTTTACTCATTTTTGCTCGTGTAAGACATTTGAATTTGGCCTAGGACCGTTTCTTCCAGTCGTGCTTGAACCACGAGACGTCGAAACTTTGCATCAAACTCTTGCTCCTCTTTGGCTGCGTGCTTGAGGTCTGTATACATCTTTACTTTCAGTGATTTTCCGTTCAGTACAGTGAAAAATAAAAATCAATCTTGTGCCTGTTTTTGAATTCGTGGGAACTGGCTTCGTCTTCATTGAGTTGCGATTCCCTTGAACTACAATGTCATTCTGCTGAAGATGTCCCCGCCGTCTGGCACAACAGAACCTACTCGTTTATTTACTTTTGAAATCTTCGCCGTGACGTATCACTTCCTGGATTCAGGTGTGACCGAAATTCATGAGCACGTAGGCAGTATTAAAAGCGCTGTCGTTGTCAACGTTTCTGACCAAATGCTTTTGCCGTCAACCAACCTAGATTTACCGAATGCGTGCAAAATGTTGAAGCACAAATGATATCGTACTTGGTTTCGTTGGAAGTAACAGAGGGATGACAGTCTTCCGCTGCTCTAATATTCCAACGAAGTGAAAGCTCGGAATTTCATAAGTTTGCAAATCATTTCCAACACTACTGCTTTCGAGATTTAATTATAGACCGATGAGAAAGCCCTTTCTGAAGGAGGCTTTTTGATAACGGAAAAGTACTACAGCCTCTCCGGTATATTTTCTACCGTAGACCTGCCTCACCGCCGTACGGTACCCCCAGCAAGCCCTCAAATCGAGAACCCTTCACTGCCTGCACTATGCCAGTTTATATGGACCTGACAAGCTCCCTTTTCCGACTCATCCTCCTAACAGAAAGCTCTGTCTCCTCCCAACAACCTCCACTCCCACCGACGGACGCGCACTTCGCACCTAACCCACTGTCAACCCATGGCCCCCAAAGTCGCAGGCATTCAGGCCTGCCACCCAGCATGCCAACTCAAAGTGCACTTTCTGGACACCGGATGAGGCCCTGAAGGGGTTTCTTGCCAAAATCCCGTAGAGCTCCAACTGATGTCTCACCATCAGGAGGGCACAAAACGTTGATAAAATCATTGATCCACTATGCCGCCAAACGCATTGTCAAGCGACAATAATCTTTGTTCCTCCAGTGCTTCAATAACTCCGGATACTCTCACGATTCCATCCATAAGTCTTTGTGGAACCTCATTTACAACCTTCATCAAGCACCCTAGGTAAACCTTGAAATAAAGATGCCCTTCGTTGAACAGGACACAACACCCATCATCCCAAAGCAGCCAACCCCGCCTCGTCGCATCATCATGGCACCTACAATAAACAACAGGGTCCCCTCAGCTGCACTTTACAGTACGTTACAACAGCCACTAAGTAATCTATTGCCATATCATTGCTCAATATCAGTGCTGAGCCCATAAACCAATCGAGGAACAAATTCGGAAAGGAACAATCCTCGGTTCATAAGATGAGGCCAGAAGCCCGAAAATCGGTCTTCTGGGAATAAAATTAGGATACCAGAGAACCTTAAACTCTGCGGCCCACAATGGCCATGAGAAATTCCGGGTGAGCTGAATTTCCTGCGGCCCACTTGTTCAACATCAACCTGCTTGGACGGAGTTGCACGTAGTCTTCTTCATATATCCTTATATCCCACAATACCTGGACCCCTTTTCCCCTCCCTTGATTGCTTGCATTTATGATGGCGAGAATTGGCGGGAGCAATGGAAAGCGAATGACAAAATTCCTCAACTAGCAACCGCTGTGGTAATTACAATTGTGTGAAGAATTAGTTGGGCGCTAGGTTGTGGCCCCTGCGGCGCCTAGTTCCGTGCTAAACTTAGAGGCTCCACATTGGCCTTACGTGGTAGTTGTTGCAAGCGTGAGGGGTTAGTTCAAATCCTCCCCCCAAACTTCCGAGAACTGCTGCGTGTAGGACACACAATCGCTGAATCCAATGGGTCCTTTACTCCACTTGGAGAGCCCGCCGTCAGACTAGGTGAAGTTCTCCAATAGGGGACCTCCAGCTACAAAGCCGTTAATACTGTCACTGATTGAAGCTGCTCCTCCCAAATTGATCTTCCGGTGGATAACAAGAAAGGGGGCGTCTGCGAAGAGCTCTGGTCAAACGGAGCTGGTTTAGAGGCTAAACCGGAGCCTATGGAGATCTTCATTCTACCTCCAAGCCTAGTGCCAAGCCCAAAGTGGGCTCCAAAACAAAGAGGCGAAAAATGTCAAAGGGAAAGACAGTAATAATAATGGTTCATTTCGGAGACGCCCGAAGTATGCCAGACGCGCGGTCAAATTTCTACAGTCGATAGAGTAGCCAAACAAAATTCATGAAGTTGACAAGCTAGGGAACATGAAGGAAGTGGTCGAAGAAAGCAGGTGAGAGTGAATCTAACAGTTTGATTATTGCAGATTTGACATGTATGACGGTCGAAAGTGAGTGAAGCATTAATAAATGGAAGCACTTTGTTCAGAAAGAAGATGGTGGCCGTGAAAATGGCTACGGAAAGCAGAGAAAATGAAAATACAGAGTTGTCGGAGTAGTGTAAAATATCAGTGGAGAAAAGCAACTTGGAGGTAGGAAGAACTGTCGTGCAAAGATGCTGCAGTTGCAACAGTGAATAAGATGAGAAAGAGGTAAGGAAATAGGGGACCAGAGGGATCAGGCAATGGCAGGTCACGTGGTTTGAAACTGAGTGAAGTGACGTAGCAATGACCTTACATTAGGTGAGACGTGGAAAAGCAGAGCAGCCTGAGAGGCACACTGAAGATGACTTTGGCGAGCCAAATATGTAACAGATGAGAGTACTGGCCGAAGAGAAGCGGGTAGGGGATGACCAATCAGATGGTCTTACCGCAGATGAGACAGGGTGAAGACGAAGAAAAAAGAAAAGAACCACATGAGTATGTAAACCTGTGATGGGGCGAAATGAGCGAGAAATAACTGCGTGTCGGAGTTGAGAGAATAGAACCGTAGAGCTGCGTGCCTGCGAGCGACTGCACAAATAGATTGAGTGGGAAGTTGCTAGCCTGGGCACAGCTTAAGAGAAAGGTCCACAGAAAAATTGCGTATTCAAGCAAGAAAAACGTACTAGAGGTGAAAGGTTATTATATGTAGCCGTAAAAGATTCAAAGGTTGGAGCGGCGAGTTCTTATAAGGTGATCAGTCATGGGCACGGGCAGGTCTGACGCTTAAAAGCGGGAGGTATAAAATGGACGAAAAAGGATATCACAAAACGGTAGCTAGTGTTGAATAAGAATACGAACAATAAGCTTTATGAAGATGGGGGGTTCCAAGTGAATAGAGGTTACCAGCTGGCAAAAGCGATATGGGTGGAAGAGGAATCATTAAGGGCTTGGGCAGACCAAGACGGATAGCGTGAGAATGACATCATGCTGTGAGGACTGTCTTGGTGAGAAACGATCGGAACAAAGACAAAGTGGGTTGGTGTGCATATAGAGGTAGAACAACACAAGGGAGAAGTGATAAGAAGGCAGACAAGACCGACAGATGAGCGAACCGCGGCCGAACAAGAATGGTAGAAGCACGCCACCTGCAACCGGCAGGGTGGATTCTGCGGGGCAAGGAGAGTAAGTGCGTACGACCTGCAACCTGTGCTAGTGGATGGGGCTGACTGTGCTGCGCTGAAGAAATACTTCGTGAAGTAAACTCCGAAGATGAGATCCACCAGCCTAGTTGCGCTGGCGCATCGTTGCAGACTGCCTGCGCACCCGACCAGCGCCGGCCAAGTCGGTGGATCTGACCGCACTTCGCACCTTTGGGGTGGTTATAGATTTTCTAGGTAGTGCAAAATTGTCTTAAATATCAAATAGTCCAAGATCAGGCGACCAGGAATCAGGGGACATTGGAACGCAACCAAGGGAGCATCCGTCGGGTAATGTGCAAATAGCCGACCGACGGGTGAACGCATAGGCCAGGTTAGAGACCAGTGTGGCCTACAGAGTACTGAAAGTCATCTAGAGAACGATAAGTACTATTGAAGGTCTGGGAATAAAGGAAAAGTCTAGAAACGCCGCCTCAGATGATCCCTGCTGAGGATAAACGGGAATCGATATGGAAAGAAACACTAATAGACAGTAACCCTCTGGGACTCGTTTTTGGCTGTAGAAAGCAGAGTGACCAAGAATTCTAGCCTATTTTCATCTAACATAGACTGCTAGCTTTTACACGGGTTGAACGTCTAGGCCCTTCTAATGGGCATGGTCAACTGGTATGTTTACACTGAGGAGCGGTAAGGTTTGGGTAACCGTGGGGAACCTATCCTATACAGTTCTAAACCGATGGCTGGAAGTAGAAATGCGTAGACCTAAAAGTAACCTGTTCCATAAGTTAGAGTACACTACAAAGAGGAAGTACGAACGTAAGCTAGTGTTGGTTTTGGAGGTCGAAGGGGTAAGACTCCTAGAATGTAATAGAAAGCTAGAAACAGGGGCAAAGTTCAACGGACTGGAAGTATATGACCAGCCGTGAAGGAGGTTTTACAGGAAGAATCTGTTTGATTTCATACGGCGAAGCCATAAAAGGTCCAGTTTAAAAAATGAGAGGCGTTCTTCATAAGTGAGGGAAGCTCCATCCAATTGGTTGTTTGGTAAAACTACTTGGGACTGATTCGATGCCATTGCTGCCTAATGTGCGCATACTAGAAAAGATCAACGGGCAGTAGTCTTATAGAGGCCTGATGTCAGACTTATAGGGGGAGAGAACGTAACCTCGAAGTCTGAAGGAGCAAAATATTAGGCCTAAGCACTTTCCGGTTTTTGCGACTTGAAAGGCCGAACATTCGGGGAAATTAAGGGTGCGGGAATAGCTTAAGCCAAGGACCCGAACTACTTGTTTGCTGGCAATCGAGGAACCACAAGTGGCTAAAGACCCTGTAGGTATGTCGTATTTATATGCAAGTGCCTTACATTTGTCAGCAGAATAATTCATCTGCCAAGATGAGCACCATCTATCAAGTGTAGATATGTCTTCAGAGGCATTCTAGAGATATCAGGAGAGACAATCAGACTTGAGTGATTCGACGATTTTATTGTCTTCGGCAGAAAAATGTGGGTGCCTTGAATCACTGAGAGGAATATGTCGTTTATATACATTACGAACAACGGAGGGTCATGGAGGTTACTCCTGTATAACACCGCTTGTAACCAGCTTGGGCCTGGAACAGCGTCCATTTATTGAGGCAAACTGGGAGCGATCAGACAGGTAAGAAGTGATCCAGGATAGTTAGGGGTCAGTGATGTCAAAGGATTGAATCTTGGCAAACGATGATGGTGTAACATGTGATGAAATGCCTTTGACGTATCAAAGTCAAGTACTATAAGGGGCATTCTATTGTTTGCCGCCTCAGCGATGAGATTCAAAAAATCGAGTTGACAGGTTGTGCACGATCTTGACCGGGGAAAGCCGTGTTGTCGGGGAGTTATAATGTCCAATGTAAACAGGTACTTCACAAAGTGTTCTTTCACGATA
Source organism: Fasciola hepatica (assembly GCA_948099385.1). Classification (NCBI taxonomy): domain Eukaryota; kingdom Metazoa; phylum Platyhelminthes; class Trematoda; order Plagiorchiida; family Fasciolidae; genus Fasciola; species Fasciola hepatica. Next base: position 5,652,884 of record CANUEZ040000146.1, read on the forward strand.
TTTTCCGCTAACTGAGATAGAAGAGATGTATGGTTGGCTGGACCGTAGTTTGCTACCATATATAACAGGCCTTTCTTGTGGCGCGGGATTACGACTGAGCATTTCCAGTTTGTCGACACTAGACTTGGGTTCATTGATACGGTAAAAAGACCGAGTAATAAGTTGCCTAAGTCAGGTTTGTATTTAACTATTGCAGTGGGCCGTAAACCGTCAGTTCCTGAGCCAGATGATGGCTTAAAAGTGGTCAGTAATAAGGAGGTAAGTGAGGAGTCATATTCCATTGTGGATAGGGTTAGAGCGGTAACAGTAGGAAGAGGAGGAGGGTCAACATTGTTAATAGAGGCCATAGTGGAGGCAAGGAATGAGTTCGAAGCCCCAGCGATAGTCAGGGTAGTAAAGGCGGATAAGCTCTTCAGAACTTCTGATTGCGTGCAAACCATTTATCCTTTGAAATGCAGACGCAGCAGCCCACCCGGCTTACGCTATCTTGCAAGCCTGTAGTAGTACTTATCAACCCCCTGCAACCCTACGTTACTTGAACACTCGAATTAAAACCCAGACCAAAAGTTGAAATGTGCCATGACAGTCCACACAAACCCCACCAGTCCATTATTAGTTGTCGCCATTCATTATCATACCTCACAGCTGGAACCACTTCCAGGCTGCTAACATCATTTATTTCAGGTTTGTCGTCGCCCACTCTCTCGGGCTCCACTTTTGGTGACCAAGGTCCACACTTTGACCCATACCGAGAGAGACCTAAATGGAATCTTTTATACCAAACGGGATTGCAATCGAACCACAAGACCTAAAACACTCCCAGCTGCTTACCAGTAGATTGGTAGTCGTCTTCTGAAGCAACACCTCTGCTGCTGATATCACTGCTCAAGTCTTCGCAAATAACAATTCACAAGCTACCTCCTACCGATTGATTGATAATTCCCTTACCCAGCCTGATGAACCATACCCACGGGATGCTGCACATCACCTTGGTCTCATGTGAAACAATTCAATAACAGAGCCAGTATACGCAACACAGGAATTTTTTACTCAACAAATTTCGATATGCCATTCGAAAGCAAGTCCACTTATCTCCCTCATCCGTGGTTCCCAATAATGGCGCCGGATATCACTGAGAATCAATAAGTCAATATATTTTTGTCAGAGTAACAGAACAATAAGGCGCGAGCCTACTCAGAGGTTTTGCACTCAGTTTTCTCTCGTATGATTTCATTTTTCTTTCGATCGGTATCTGGCCTGAAATTGATTCTTTACTAATGCAAGACCCTCAAGTTGCACTCCCCTTTTTTCTGAATGATACTGGTTATTAATCCTGAACCTAAACTCACCTTTCATATGGATTGCTGTTTTCTCCACGTTCATCAACGTTTCCTAGTCCACTTCCACACAGTATGTTCATGTCTCCCCTTTTCATGACGCACTCTTTTTGTTGAGACCGGGAATGTCCGTCTTTCCGAGCCAACATCGTCTTCATAGAGAGCGGCTCTCCTCATATTCACCAAAGTTCACGGGGGTACTCTCATTCATTTCTTTCATCTCCCCGTGTTCATAACTTATTACATTCATAAAATCCCGATAGGCCTCCGTTATCCACAGCTTGCATTATTTTGGTTTATAACGCAACCTTAGCGCTATATTTTCACGACATATTTTGTTTTTTCACGGGCCACCACCAGCCAACTCGGATTAGAAACCAAACCGTATTTGCCGCGCAAACCATTATCGTTTCGGTGGATTCAAAATATCTCTAGCTATGTTGTTTTGCTTCTGACGATTTTGACTCGCTTTCTTGAAATTCTTGTATGGTTCATTGTATTTACTAAAGTTGTACACCATGATCATGCGCTAGCGAGTGCTTCTCGACCATGGTCGAGAAATATACCATTATTATTGTTATTATTATTATTATTATAAAAAAGTGTGCAGCATATCTCTACGTGTATCAGAAGTTCTGTTTTATATGCAGTAGTGACAGTCTAATAGATCTATTCGGGTAACACAGAGCCTTCAGCTCCTGGTTAAACAACGCAGCTTCCACAAGCTCTTGAACAGTAGAAGTGAGGCGAACAAGTTGAACAAGAACTGCAAAGTTGTGTGTAGTCCTATAATTTTTTGAAGGCAGGTAATATTCTAAAGACTTCTGTAAAGCCATGCGTAGAAAAAATCGTTAGTGTGCTGTGGATCACCAAAAAAAATCATTCCAATCTGTTTGTCGAATGGTCGTTGGAAGAAGCTTCCATTCACGGAAGAGGAGAGGACTTGGCTCCGTGTGATTTCAGGATGGACTGTGGGTGAGTGGGAAGGTAACAGTTACCGGTATTTTGATCGGTACCGGGGAAACCCCGGGAGATTGCGACAACCACGTATCTAACTCTGGGCTTTTTGTACGTTTTTCGTTGCCACCGGACTCTTCGTTGTTTTTCTGCTTGCTCAAAAGACGATAGGTTTGCTCTAACAGAAGAACACTCTTTTGACTGCTCGGTTGTCGGACGATTGAACTTCATGATCCCTTGGCTAGTATCACGTCTGGTGTCGCTCTGGAACGTAAAAGTGAACGGCACTGTTCCATCACAAAAGGTCTCAAGCCATATCCGGTGACTTTTACGGCTTTCGTCAACGGTCGGAACTTTTGATTTGTTGCCCGCTCCCTAGGTCATTCTCGGGATGGAGCCAGTGATTGGTATCCTGAGTACTGAAACTTAAAGAAATATTCAACCGAGCAGAGCCGGCGTTTGTGTTCACACGGTATTACGGACCCGCGTGACACTACATTATGCCCGTCAAACCAAGAGTGAGAAGAGCCTAAGAGAAAGCTTCTTCGAGTGCCGCGTTATCAGTCCGGCTGGGCAATGTCTGCCACCTCGGTGGAACGTTTTAATTCAGGGTTAGGCCTTCGCTGGTCTGCTGTATTGCACGAGCGTTTCCGAACATGCGTCACTAGTTGGTAATACTGGACGTCCCGTCCCCCCCCCCACTTTTGTCACCACTGTCACGGCCTCCCCATCTTTGTGACCGGCATACGCACAACAGGCTTCGGTGTATCGCAAGTCCGATCAAAATTGATTCACGAAACAAAAGCACCGATTGAACGAAGACTGACAGATAGTCTGTGTTCCAAATAATGCGGTATCTATATTAATCATTGAGAAAAAGAAAATCGTGTGCACAGATACCACCTGACAATACTCTGTCATAGGTGAGCCGTAAAGAACACTCTTCCGACAAGGCCAAAAGAGCAGTTTCAGCCAAAATGCCAACCAACGGAAAATAAAGAGGCGATCGACCTCGTGCTCAAAGGAGCGATACCGAAGGTTATGATGGTCTACCTCGACAGCAGTTTTTATGTGAGTTATTAGGATAAAGCAAAAACCGTAAATGTCACTCACGACGAATGTCTTTCAGGCAACTAATGTCCAAAATGATCGCTTATTTCAGCCATTCAGCAGCCATGCCAACCCCGTTCATCGGCATTTTACGTATGTCTTTGGCTGTCGTCTTCACCTTTCCTCCACTTTTCCCCGTCTTAATCCACTTCTGCACGGCTTACAATTAATTACAACCTATCTAGGCATGGCAAGCATCCATGACATCTTTCAGGGGAAGCTAGACATGGGAAAAGTCAAATTTGTCACCCTGAGGCTGCTATACTCTCAAGAAAGTGAAAGGAGCTCGAAACCTACTTCATCTACTGGGCAAACAAAAAATGCTATACGCGAGCAAAAAACTCCCAGCCCGATGGAATTCATCTCGACGCTGGCAGTCGCAAGAATCTGGATGGCAATTTTGGCTCGCATCTCCGGCCCTGTGTCCTGACCTGAACTTACCACGGGACTGGCCCACATAACCCATCACTCCAGTCCATAAGGATGGTGGCAGAAGGGTATGCTCGAGTTGTCGACTGATAAACCTGAGTTCAGTATTACTGAAAGTCTTGGAAGTGCCGAGATGGGACAGCAAAATTAAGCACCTGGGAAACCACCGATTGATACTACCCCACCAGCACGGTTTCTTCCAACAAAGTCTCGTTTGTCTAATTTGACACACTGCTCAGATGAGGTAACTCCGAAGGTAGAAAAGGGGGGAGCAAGGAAGTCTGCCATTTGGACTTCCAGAAGGCTTTTTACTCCCTAGACCAGAAGCTGTTAGCAAGTGGGCTGGAGGAATTCAAGCTGAGTCCATTGGTAGAGGGACGGACTATCAAGGGACCCACTGGATGGCTGTTTCTGGTGAGGGTAAAGGGGATCTTTTCCAGCCCGGGAAGAAGGCGTAGCAATACACAGCAGAGATCCATCCCGTGCCCTCTGCAGTTTCTCCTGTTCAATGATGACCTAACAGATGAAATGGAGAGCTGCTGCTAAACATTTTGCGGACGATTCCAACCTGCTTGGAAAGGTCTCAGATGACACCATACGGAGTGGTCTGGATAGCATCCATGCCAGGTCAGTGGAGTGTGTTCTCCCAGTCAACTTACACAAATGCCAATACCTCAATGTTGGGAGAAGGTCACGGTCTAATCTTCATATAGACCTGCCGGGAAATCAGACGGAGCTTGCTCAAATGGTGGAGGTTTGGTATCTGGGGTGGTGGTTAGAGCAGAATTCAATCCAGGTGGGCAGTGTGAGAGTGCCGCAAATAAAGCCTCACAAGCACTTTACCAACAGAAGGGCGCAGTAAGCTGAGAAGAACGGAAATCTTGCTAACAATACACGTGGCCACTGAGACCCCTAATGGAACACTGCTCTCAGGCCTGGAGTCCGCCCCTCCTGTGGAATAAAAAACCCTGGAGCAAGTACACCGGAGGTGCACTAGGAGGACTGGGTGTTGCATGGGACTTTGCTGCGAACAAATGTTACGAAAGATAAATCTACTCCCTCTGGGAAGATGACGAATCCGAGGGGACTTAATAATGGTAACGGTTATTGCCACGTGAATGGTTTATTTCTCGCAGTTAGACTAGAAGCATGCTGTAGACGTGATCAGTGTTTTCCGGTCCTGCAAGCATGAGGAACCCAACGAAAAGATATGAAGGCGGTACAAAAGTAGCAGGGTAGAAGCAAAATTGGGTTTGTCATCGGTCGAAGTATATTATATAAAGCATGCCTGGCAAAATAGTGTTTCGAGCTCACTGGAAAAAAATGCACTGAACAGGGGTCATTTGACTGGAACTTCGAATTTTGAAAAAGTAGGCAACGAAGGCTTCAGAAATGACCAGGGACTGAGATGGTGCAGAACAAATTGAAAGCGCAAGTTGGTTACAGGTCGATTGCAGTCAAAATGGTACCAATCACAAAGCTGGTAATGAGTAGAATATGTAATAAGATGAGCTAAACGTTTTCCGCCGGCAGGACTACCGATCCTTGGTCCTGGAGAAGGTGCAGTGAAACGGCCATTGCGAAAACTCAGGCTGTGCGTTTTCGAGGGATTAAAGGAAAACCACTTTAGACCCTGTGAAGCTGGACCGCTGCTCAAGCGCCACGGCGCATATATGTGATTGTCACCTTGGAAGGTGCCACGGAACAACGGATTTTCATGACAAAGGGCGTCACGATGCGTTGGCAGAACCACAATAAAAAGAAAAGCCCATTTTCCTGGTTCGTTTGCGGTGTTTTGCCACCGAACTTCTTAAAGGGTTGAATGCCAAAGGACAGAAATCAAGTAAGGTATGTGAAAGTGACGAAAAGTGTATTATTGGTACGTCCTCGGGGAAGTTTCTGGTATTTACCAGAGGGATAACCCAGGTGATCCCTTTTTGAAGTCTGTCCATAGTTCACCAAATTTTACGGAGATAAGCTTCCAGATACCGGTAATTTGGTAGATGCCGATCAATGGACACGTCAACTAGATCTGAGGAGTCTCTGCCTAGACTTCGGAGAAACGACAGACTGGGATTGTACTGGCTCAAGCTCGCGAAAGATTGTGTAGGAACAGGGAATGAGAGCAAGTTGTGAGCTGTGAGGAGCTTCAACGGGTGGAATAAACCATTGGTGAGGATCACTCAAGCAGCTTTGGCGGATGCCCGAACTAGGCTGTGAGTTTCCAATTGGTTTAAATTTTTCAGGTGCTCCGTTTTATCCTATTCGTTTGCCCTGGTAGCGAAGTAACAACAATTACTTCGTAATTCTACCTACTGCAGTAATTACTGGAGTATGCCAGGCAACGTGTTGGCCGGGTGGTTCTGAAATTGGAAAAAAGAGAATTGCAGTCTGGAAGATGTTTTAGCTGAGGGTTAGCTTGAGCAAAATAACGGATAAGAGTACGGAGGTTGGAAACGAGACACAGTGGTCTTAGTGAAATTAGGAGTCGTTGGTATTGGGATTCGGTGTTCGTAGGGGCTAACTGGGTTTGCACTGCTAGGCAAAGTTATTGATTACTGATTAGGCCTTTCACCGGGAAATCTTATCTTTAGGGGTTAATAAAGCTGTGGAGGTGCATTTGGACTATAGGGTCTGGGGGCTACGTGGGGAAGCAGCTGGGCAACACGAAGAACCTGAATGGCAAGTTTGCATATTAGGTCTAGAGGATGTGACAAATCCCACAGTGATGTTTTTCAGGTCACGAGGAAGCAGCTGGGACACACTAAGAACACAAATGGCAAGTTCATATGGTAGATCCAGAGGATGTATGACAAACCCTATCGTGGGGTATCTACAGGTCTAACGCTGCAGGTTGCCGGTAGATAAGGCTGTAAACTGGAGAGTGGGCTGGATTCTAGGACATGAAGAACACCGTTGTTTACGGAAAGTAGGAAAAATGGAAAAGTGGGCGAAAAATACAGGCGCTTTTCTCTACTTTCTTACACGTATGTTTACACGCACATTAATATCTACACGAATGTCATTAGCGCCTTGATGAGACGTGTCTGTCATCTGGTGTATCGACTCGTTGTTCAGAGCAACCGTGGTTTTGTGGCTGACGTAAACAAGCATGTCAGGCGTGCATGGGAGGGTACAAGGTGGTTGAAAGTTAGAGCGGGAGGTGGGTAAGCATATGCGTAGGAACCAAAAGCATGTCAAGCGGACAAGGGCGGTGTGAGGTTCTCCCTTTCGCAGGGTCAGGTCTGGGCCGATGGGTGACACCCATGATTAGAGGTCGCCCATTTCCTTCACAGCCCGACATCGATGGTACTCATAGATCAAACCGATCCCACTAGATCTTTTTCGTTCTCCGCTTCTTTTTAGCATTTTTTCTAACATAGGGGTGGTTCAGCTCATAGAGGAACTTTCCATAGCCCCTCCGCCCGACAGTAATTTTCCGCGTATATGCCATTTTTTGCAACTGCTGGGAGTGGTCTGTTTTTCCCACGTCCGGGCGCAGCTATGGTGAAGTTGGCGTTAGCATCAGGCGTTTCGCTTGCATGGGCTGAGGAAATACAGCAAACACACGGGGTAGGACAAGCGTTGTAATGTACTCGTCTGCATATATGTTTCAGCCTCGTACAGCGTCAGACCGTGCCTAAAACTGCCAGAGGCCTTTCAGGTGTGGTTGAGTTAGGCTGCGCCAGTAGATGTTATTCCACACATGGAGAGAGGATAGCAGCCTAAGTTAGGTGATGGGTTCAGAAATCCTGGCGAAACAGACAAGCGTTCATGTCGGGAAATATAAAAGGAGGAAATTGAGGCCAACAGGTAGCGGCTGGAAGGTAGATGTATGGGATGAAAGATTTTCAACCGGGATGATTAAGGAAAGGAAATTACGGCCGGGCAAGGAAGCTGAGAGGAGCGGAAGCCAGAATAAATAAGAAAAGGTTCAAAGGATCATGGAAAGAAGTAGCAGGCGGTGGAACTTAATGTCCCAGGATCCAGCACCACTGAGCCATTTGATGCTAGGGGAAAACATCAATGTCTAAAACCTTGGGCTAGAGTAAAGTCGTTTTACATGGCTGTCTTGGTACTATATAGCAAGGGGGGCAGTAATTGTCTAGACATAGTTATGAAGACCGACTAGCGAATTAGATAAGGCAGGGTCGTATAGGGGTTAGGTGATAATAAGTGAACGTGGGTGAGTAGCAAGAACCGGCAGGCATCTAACTAGTTATAGTTGTAAACGGCAAAATCCGTATCCTACTGCAATGTGGGCTGTGTGAGGTATACGTAAAAAAGAGATAATGAATGGTAAACCTAGAGTATGTCGTTAGGCTGGAGATGGTAGGTTTGGGATATGCTGCCACGACCTTAGTAGCGGAACCCGTTTTTGAAAGCCAGCTCAACGGATAGCAGAGAGCGGGAGGGGAAACGGAAGCTAGGGTTCTGAAATTCAGTGCCTTCTTCATAGGCTCGATCCTCAGGTACGCTGGCGTTTGTCAAAGATAACGGATGACTGACGGTAAGTTGTGATTTTAGAGCATGGCTAAACTGGGTTATTGACGCACATCTGAGAATAGTCCTAGGTAGCTTATTCCAAAGCTTTGAATATTCAGTGAGAAAGAAGTTGGATTTTATTGCCAGCCTGGGCTGTGCGGTGGCCAGACTGAATTCTCTGTGGCGCAGAGAGTAGGATGAGGGTAGAGCAAATTGTTTAGAGTTAGTAGAAGTGAACGCGGAGCGATGAATAAGTCTATATAGAAAACACAAGTTAAGCCTGACATGTCTAAGCCATACTGGGTCAAGTTTGAGCGCAGTGCATCGCTCTTTATAGCTCATTGGAGAAGAATAACCTATTAGCTTCCTGGTGAAGGTACGCTGGACTTTTTCAAGGAGTATTCTATCCGATTAATACATTCCAGAGAAGATTATAGGACAATATTCGAGGTGGGGTCTAGCATGAGACTGGTATGTGAAAAAAATACTATGTTTCGTTTTAAATGATCTGATCTGATCTGATCTGGCCGTCTGAAATAAGACATGTTCCGAGAATTGTAGACTGTTAGTGTATCGAAGCCCGAGATCCTTCACTGATGAGTCTGGGGCGATGAGCACTTGGTTCAGTGACAGGGTTCCGGGAGGGACTTGACATCTGTAGGTTTCGTAGAAGCTTTTAGATGCCGAGAAGCACATGTACCATGAAGTACACTATTGATGAAGTTTCTTAAGATCATTATCTATTTCAGATAGCGCCGTGCTCAAAAATTGATGGCGGAACTCATAAAAGATTTTGATGTCGTCGGCGAAGAGGAAAAGTTTGCCGTGCTGCACAATCGAAAAAATGTCGTCAATGTAGAATAAGAAAAATAGCGGACCAATACACTTCCTTGTATGACTCCACTAGTGACGGGCACCCGTTGCGATGGATGACTAGTAGCATATACAACCTGGGTTCGGTCCGACAGGTAGGAGGTGATCCATGATAAAAGCGAGTCATGGATACCGTGAGCCCGGAGTTTTGTTAACAACTGAGGGTGAGGAACTCGGTCAGATGCCTTGGTCACGTCGAGGTAGATGATAAACATAGATTTTCCGTCGTCAGCCGCCGTGGTCAGTGGGTTGAAAAAATCAAACTGGCATGTGGAACAAGAACGTGACTTTAGGAAGCCATGTTGACCGCTGCCAATGAGGCTACGGGAAATGAGATAATCGTACATCCGCTGTTTAATCAAGCGCTCCATTATTCTGGCAGCTAAGAGGGTACGGTTAATAGGACGATAATTTGGAGGGTCACGCTCTGAACCTTTTTTGTGGATAGGAATAATGGCTGAATTTTCCCAGTGAGATGAAAAAATGCCATGTTTAAGGGATAGGTTATAGAGATTCATAAAGATAGCAGCGACGTCAGTTCTACCAAGCTGAAAGAGTGCTGGGGGGATGCCGTCATAGCCAGGGCCGGAGGACGGTCTAACACGCAGCAGTAGGTGGGCCAAGTCGTCCAAACTGAACTCAATGTCAGACAGAACTAGCTCGGTGGTGAGGGGCAAGGGTGGCGGATTTGAAGTGGCGTCAGTAGTCATGGATTCTGAGAAAAGGGTACTGAGCGCCCCAGCGATTTTGGCTGCAGATTTAATTTGCGTGTTGTTTTCACAAATTAAATAGGGTATCCCTGAAGACTCTCTCTGATTTCTGCTCTTTAGCAGTCGGGGCAATCGGTGAGATCTGTCGGAGGAACTCAAGGCCGAAAGCTCCTGCATTTTTAGCAGTTTGTTAGTGCAAAGACTGATGGTTACAGAGAGAGTCGAGTCGCAATAATATAGAGAAGTCTCTGGTTTTTTATAGATCTTCTGCAGTTTTGCATGTTTATTTCGCAGCCTTGTTTGGTAAGAGCTTCTGGCTTGAGAGCGGTTGGTCCTGACGATGGCAATTGCTGACAAACGGCTATGTAGCATATAGTAGAGTACGTCACTGGCGAGCTGAGGGTCGTGCTGTAGGGAGTGGTCATCCCAGTTGAGGGATCGAAGCACGGGCTCGAGGTTTATCCAGTTGATCGTGTGTAGGGGCTGCTGAGATGAGCTACTCATGGGGTCTGTGGGCCCGGCTGTACGTCCGCAAGATATCACTCTAAAGTCACTGCCTGGGAAGAAGTTGTGGGCGGTAATTATCACATCCGATGGGCTTATGGCAAATATCAGGTCATGCGTGCTGTTTCCTCTGGTTGGTGCCATTACGTGCTGGACCCAGCGCCCTGCTAGTATGGTCGAAACGAAGCTCGGGAAGCATTGGGGTGATGACGTGGTGTCCCAGCAGATATTAGGTACACTGAAATCACCAGCTATGCGTTTCGCCGAAGAGGTCAGTAGGGCTAAGTAGTCAGAAGCATTGGCTACCTGGGCCAGGTCCGTGATGCTTGAATAGGGTGGTCGACAAACGCAGCCCATACGGAGAGGAGAGTTGGCCAGAAAAACCGTTACCCATATTGAGTCCTGATTTGCCTCCATTGTTGGATCAGAGAGAAGAATGTTAGGCAAGCCGTTTTTAACGTAAATTAGACAGCCTCCTCCTGGATGACGACAATTTTTTATGAAGATTTGATAGCCAGCAATAGAAATTTGGTCCAATGGGACAGAATCATTTAGCCAGGTTTCGGTTAGGACAATGATTTCGAAGTCGGAAGATAGTAATATGTTATGGAGAATATGGGTTTTATTCAGTAATGAGCGAGCGTCAATGAGGAGCAAGGTAAGTGCAACTGTATCGTCATGGCGTGGAGTAGGAACAACCATCTGCGGGCAATGGCTTCTAACACTACCGAGATGGTAAACATCATTATGTGGGCTCATAACGTCAGGGTTGTCATGTATAGAAGCGATGGAGTCTAAACAGGGGCTAGAAGTGGGGAGCCGGCAGTATGAAGAAGGGGTGAGGCTGGGTTGGTGGAGTGCTGTCAAGAAAAAATTGGTCGTTTGTGGACGTGGGGTTTCCGGGGTGGTTGAAGTGACCAGGTGGGGGTTGGATGCTGAGGTAACGGGTAATGGCAAGTGAGATAGTAGAGAGTAGCGGTGACTGGGTTCTACGTGATACTCAGAGGGCGGGTAGTTATTGCTCGACCAGGACCGACGAAATAACTGTATTTGGTTGGGCTGGCCCATCCTGGGTTCGGGAAAGATTGTGGAGCTTGACAGTCGGGGCCGTTGGTTATAATTCAACTGAGGGTTATTTATGTGTATCACTGAAGGAGAGGAAAATTGGTTACAGGGGTTCGGCTGGAGGTGCTGGCGTTCAGCCAGATGACTGGGAAACTGTTTCTGGATACTTGGAGAGTTTGGTATGTTTGATCCCGATGCATGGTGATGCATTACTCAGTGGCCGTTTTCGCCTGTATTGTAAGGTGGAGTTGGGAGGACCTTGTCGATTAGCCGAGGTACCACTCTAATACAGCGAGGCGGGGTTGGTTGCTTTAGGGTGATGCAAGGTTGTGTCCTGCCCGTCAAAAGCATGGATTATTTGGGGTATACTTGGAGTGCTTGGCGGGGGTTCTAAGTGAGGCTCTGAGGAGACTTACGGGGTGGGATTATGGGAGTAGCCGGAGTGGCTAAAAGCTGTGGGGGACACAGAATTCTGTCTTCTGATGAGATGATTGGCTATATGGCAGATCATGGCTTTTATGAATGATTTGTGTCCGCAAGACGGTGAGACATGAAATAGCGCAGGACTGGCTGTTGGCAACAGACTGCCCTGGAGTCTTTTCCGGTGGTGGTCCATAAATTGACGAGGACTGAATAGCAGAAACGGAGTAATTTGAGACTGTAGGGTATCGTACCATTAAGGGGTTTAATGCCAGTGAAAGTTTAAATTGAAGTACCGATTGCCTTGGACACATGGAAGACGGCCGACAAATCCGGTGGCAAAGACTGCCAGAAAGGAGTCCACAAAAATGTCCAAAAAAGGTATTTCATCTGCAGGCGGATTACTGCGTTATAGAACGGTCATAAAGTGTCAACTTGCAGACAGGGACATGGTGATGAGTCAAGCATGGGCATGTAGCCTGGAAAATTGTAGGGGTCAGAAGCTACGTAATGGTGATTGTAGAGCACAAGAAGCACGAAGAGAATAGGTTAACATGCGTTATTAAACACTTAAATGGGGCGAATTTCCCATGGAGTTATCATGTGATAGCAGCCAGCTGCAACGCTACGTGAGACTAGCCTGGAGCAAGTAACGGAGATGGGACCGTTATGTAGACATGAGACAAAGTGGACCAGACGAGGAAGCAGAGTGGTTTCTGTGTGTATAATTAGACGAAATCAAATATATCACACGAATAAAACTTCTGGAAGTGGAGAGAAGGACTGTTAGAGAATAGAACAAAAGGATTTCCAAAGGGAAAGCTGGACAGTAATGAACACAGTAAAGTGAAATGACCATGGTTTACCAACCCATAAATGGTGATGGATCGACCTGAGATGCGGAGCCACAGCAATTACAGAGCCAACGACACTCAAGAGTGGTGCCGGAGTACATGGACGGATATGGATGACTTGAATTTGCCATTATATAGGCAGAACATGCAATAGTATCACAGGGCTAGGATGCAGTACCAAGGAATCTATGCGAAGAACGTGGTTTGAGCAGCGGATGTAGAATAAAATGAATAAATCGACTAAGTTATAAAGATTGGTGGTTTCATGAACAAAGAGGTGAACGAGCAGACGAGTTACGCATCTGGAGAAGAAGAGTGAGAGCCCGAAGTGATGGAGAGGAAGTTTTTCAGAAAAGGGCTGGTAAGAGATCGGAAAATTAACCAGTTTCTGGAAGACGGATGGTGATTTTCCATATGAAGACAGTGACTTGAATCAAGCAGGTGTGGGATGCATTGCTAGGGCGACTTCGGTCGACTGGCATACAAAGGTGCTAGTATAGAATGTGGAACGTGAATGTGAACCTACTGATGATTATTTAGATAGATACCATGCAGCTACAGAAAGATGAAGATGAGGGCTTACCACACCTGATGTATGCACCTGTAGAGAAGACTTGGAGCACTGCTAGATCAGAATAAAGCAATGAAAGAGCACTGTAGGCGAACAGTTGACTGATGAGGGTTGCGGACAATTAACAGTGGCATCACTGACTGCTGAAATATTGCGAAAAAACGTTTCCGTGAGAGACGTCTATTGTGATTGTTATTAGGAAATGGACTGAGAACAATAATTGTGCAAATGAGTAAGTATATCGAAAGTAGCTACGGGTCCCCTTGAAGAATAGGTAGTTTCTGATGGAACAGGTAGTTATTCAGGTGCGAACCTTACAGAGTACAGGTGAAAGGGAACGGGGCAAAGAGGATGGACTGAGTGTATAGGCGATCATTGTGCGCCAGTAAAAGATGATGGTGGCTAGATGTAAGGGGTACATATAGATGATTTCGCAACTGGAGTACGAAATGGTTACCGTGGGTAAAGTGCGGAACGATTACTGTAACAGTGACAGCATGCTCGAGGAGAACCAGTGAAGGCAGGTGAGTACAGTACGAATTCCGTGACTGCAGCGGCGGAAAGTGCGTAAACACCAACCAACACCAACCACTTCCGGTGACTGCAGGTGCCGTCCGCCAGTCTAGTTGTGCCTGCTACTATTTGTCAATATCCAGCAGGCCCAATATGCGCCGGCCAAAGCAGCGGACCTGATCGCGCCCTGACCCGCTGGGAAGCGAATGTGAGCATCACCATATTTTTGCTTGTGATGTATGGCACAAAGGGCGGAACGCTTCCAGGTGACCAAAGGACCAAGGCCAATGAACATGGTGATTGTTTGGCCAGCCTGTCTCTGTTTTGTATCCAAATGCCATAGTCCGGACAGCGGCCAACACGGTGCCAGGAGCGACCGGATATCGTAGAACGGTATACGTGTACTGACGGAGAAATAAGAAGGAAAAATAGGAAGAGAAATGCAGTCTGAGTGGGTCCCAGCTGAAGATCAGCGTTCAGTGGCAAATATGGAAAGGGGATCGGGTGAAGTCGGTCTAAGTGGATAAATGGAAGTTATTGATGGGGGTGGCTATTCACGCGGCAAGGGGCAGATAAATTGTAAACATCGTATAGGGTGTAACACACCATAGCTGCATGTCAAGGGGCGAGGCTACTTCACACTCAGCAAACTTGTTCAGCTCACAGCTTGGGAACTGTACTTTATATTGGATTTGCCGGGTGCACGCGCCATACCTGGTACACTTTTCCCGCCTCACTTTGACCCCTGGTCGATTCTTGACGCAGATGTCTTGTAGACCGCGCCACCAATTTATTTGCCAATGAAATTGCTGTTGACTCCAGCCTGATCAGCCCCGCTCGGCTCAAAACGGTAGATTCGCATTCGTTCGGTAGCGTATCAAATACACTCCCAAGGGCGTTACAAGCACTGTCCGCATTACCTGCCGTAAGCGGCTTGGTTGGTCATCATATAAGCTCACAAGGCCCTCCAGTTTTTGCTAGAGCAAGTCGGCTTGCACTCGGCTAGCTTAAAATCGTGCGAGCTGAGTTCGAGCACAAGCTTGAATTAGGTATTATTCGTGCTTCAAGTAGTTCCTGGGCTTCATCATTTCATAGGTTTCCTAAACAGTCAGGCGATAGGCGACTACGTATAGACCAAAGAACCCTCAACAATGCCACTGCCCCAGATAGGTATTGTTGTAACGAACAAAACGCTCGAGTCCTGGTCCGGGTGAAGCCTGACCAACGAGTCAATTATCGAGTCACCGACTAATAAGCTTCGCTCGGGCTGGACAGCACCTTGGAGCCTCAAAACAACGCGTAGCCCAAATCGATGCAGAACCCAAATCAAGAACACGATTGCTCTGCAAACTCTACGGTACTATTAGCGAGTAAAACGTAAGTACAAACATGATCATACCTTTGCCAGTGAGCCTCAGTCACTATCCATCCAAAAAGGTAATCAAAAATAGGACAAATTCTGTAAAAAGAGGAGTAGTTGGCCAAAAAGAGTAAATAATAAATACCTGTCCTGAAGTCCAAACAAATAGAACAAGTTCTCCAAGCTTAATCAGGCCAAAGGAACAATTTCCCGAGCGTGGCAGCCAAAAATCAATGTAAACGAGCTGAACGTCTACGGTCAGTCGACGTGAGCGAGAAAGTGAAACCGAGGAGTAATAAAACAAACTGTGTTGAATCAGTGCATCTCACTACCGTGCCAAATGTCCTCAAAGTAATCTCAATAAGAAATCGCAACCATAAAAGAAATGGTAAGTGCGCCAAGCGTAGAATAATTGTCAACCATAAAACAGTGTCAGCATGAAGCGGGCTAGAGAAGGCGGTTCAAAATCGGTCATAGAGTACAGGAATGTGAGCAGAAGAGGAATTTTTCAGTCAACATGGACATTACAACTGAAGCTGTTATTACGATCGTGATTAACGTGACGCCAAATTAACAAATCCCAAATGCGGAACAAAATAGATTTGCTGATTCTACGGTACTGAATTAACATATTTTAAGCATTTAAGTTGTGTACAAACTCCATCTGTATGGCCACAAATTTGAACAACGAAAATCAGAGTTGGGCATTGTCAGATACGATCATCACGGCAGTCTGATTTCAAATCGAAAATCTGTTACGGCACATTATTGAAATATAAATAAATGTTCATCTGTAGTGGCTGATGCGTGCTGTACTTGTTTGAGAGCCAGTAAGGCAAGAAGCATAATCTCAACGATACATGTATGTAGCGGGGTCTAGGGAGGACTTCTATACATGTGCTCTACACCCCCCACCAAATCCTCCCATGAAACGGTCAACATCCAAGGATAAGATAGGAGTGTTGATTCGCCGTTTTTTACTTAGGCAATAAAGCCAGTGCACACGTCGGTCGCCATGAGCTTCATCTATTGTTGGCTAGTCGCAGACACGCTTGCAGGTTTTTTGAGGTTAAGCTCCATACATCTATGCCTTAGAGTTTCGTGCGAAGCTGATACGACATTATCGGTACGCGAAAAAAGGGCTTCGATGAGATTGGAATGCGGGGACAGATTAGGGAATGTAGAGGACAAAAGGGTTCCCGACTAAGAGTAAAGTATATGGTAAAATAAAATATGAGAATCCTCGACGGAAAATTGAGATGACTACAAGGTACTAAAAACATCAGGGGTTGGGTGTGTGGCGTAATCACTGTAAAAGTATGTTAGGCCCAAAACTTATATCAGTTTAAACACAGGTTGGACAATAATGCAGACGGGAGGTCCCGGAAATAGTGTTGTTTCTAAAAACGGTCAAAAATTAGTTGTTACAAATTTACCCTACTTCACAAATAATGTCGGGTAGCGTGCTATCTTGGAGTTCCTACAAACTAGCCCCACTGTAGTTTGTGAACATCGTATCGAATTAGACAAAATGTACTACAAAGACAGTATGAAGGGTTGGGACCTAGAGGAGAATGTGTGAGGGGTAAATAAATAAATTCTGCTTCAGTTGGCATCGGTAGACTAGGTCTTTGCTTGGCCTGTTGCGTCGACCTCGCCCTCATCACTATCACCTTCAAGTAAACGTATTTTACGGATATCTTACTATAAGCTTCTTTTGCTTCTTCCCCTACCATCGTGAGTACGAGGCCATCATTTCCATGGGGCCGTCCTTGATCACTCCAACGGACCATTCGTCTTTATATAAATGGCTCTCCGCGAGGACGAAGACATCGCCACCTCTAAACGACACCTCCTTTAAGTTAAACTTTATCCGAAGCTGCAGGATCGGTAGGTACTCCCTCCTCCAGCGTTTCGAGAAGGTCTGCGCAAGGCGGTTTACTTGCTTCCACCTTACGATGTACGTTCCACTCAGGGTTTTCGGCCCCATGTAACACATGTTCGAGCAATGCGTAGCCAAATTCGCAACGGATCCCGAAATCAAAAAACGATTATCCGTGATATTCTACGATACTAGATTATTAAAATAAACAATGACATAAAAAATATACAAACCTCAATAATGTGATCACAAGGACTCAACAACGAGAAACCGAATTGCGGCGTGTGAGAAAACAGCACGTGCGACACGCAGGCCCAGAACAAGGATATGACAAAGTGGTGCTCCGGGCGCGAACAAACAACGATTGGTCCATAAAAACAACCAGTCCGTAAAGACAAGTCAATGGTGTAGGCAAATGAGTGATGTTAAGAAAAACGCTAAATCGCAAAGGTTTTAGGGGGATTTTCCACGACCGGTCGTTATACCGCCCACCAAAATCCTCCCGAATCCTTAGCAGATTCAAAGGTTTGGTATAAAGGTACTGATTCTTCCTACCTACCTAGGCCCTTCTGTCAGTGCGCGTGCTTAATGCTTGTCGTCAACGTTCTACTCATGGTCGCACCTAATCCGTTGGCCACATAGGCGCGAGGCTATTCTACATCTTCCACGGGAACAACTGACCGATGGCGGGCGTGAAGGGGAAACATGGATGCTGTCCTTGGAAAGGCCGTCCTGCCCTGGTTGTATGTGCTTGCGTGATTGTGTGTATGATGTAATCGCCGATACCTTCACATATGCGAAAGACATTTTAGTGACGTCAACAAAAGCAAATTGCGAGCACCATCACAGGTCTGATAGAGGTTGCGTGACATAGCGTGCATCGGGTATGTGTGTATGTGTCTGGATGTATAATGGAATCACATGTACCATCGCATATAAAAAAGGGACTTTCTGCAACGTCAACGAAAGACTGGGAGCACTGTAACGTGTTTGACGGAGACCATGTGGTATAACGAGTACAATGTAGATATGTGTGCGTGACCTAAGCTCCGCTCCTTCTACTTGCAATGTCGTGTCGTGTGATAAACTAAGGTTTGGACAACTAACTCCATGGTGAATCGTGAACGCCGTATGAAATTAAACACAAATATACTTCAGAGGCGGTGGGGGTTTGGGTCCTACAGGAGAATGCATGAGGAATGAATAAATGAATTCAGCTTCATCTGGTGTCAGCGGACATGGATATAGCTTGGTCTGTAACGTCGACCTCGCCCACATCACTGTCACCTTCATGCGGACATATCTTACGGATATCTCGCAATACGTCTCCTTTGTTCGTCCTAACCACCGTGCGCACGAGGCCATCGATTTCTGTACGGCAGTCCTTGATCACTCCAACCGGCCAATCGTCTTCTTGTAAGTGGCTCTCCACGAGGATGACCACATCGCCACGTCTGAGAGACCTCCGTTTGGAGATCCACCTTGGCCGAAGCTGCAGTGTCGGTAGGTACTCCCTAGTCCATCGTTTCCAGAAAGCCTGTGCTAGGTGAATCACTTGCTTCTATCCAACGATGTACGTTCCACGCAGGGTTTTCGGTGTGTTTGCTCCTGCGTTCGACCGAAGTATTAACAAGTCGTTGAGTGCTGGTTCGCCTTCCGGGTCTGCAACGATCGGCATCAGGGGTCTGTTGTTAAATATGCGTTCTGCTTCTGTTAGTAAAGTAGTCAGCATCTGGTCATCGGGGGTTTGTTGTGAGGTCAGGGCTGTGAGTATTTTCCCAGTTGATCGTATCAGCCTTTCCCAAACGCCACCACGATGACTGGCATAAGGTGGATTGAAGTGCCATTCTATCTGCTTTGCTGCGGTCTCGTTTTGTATTTTGGCGGTGTCCAAGTCGCTCCACCATTTCTCTAACTCCCTATGAGCCCCAACGAAGTTCGAGCCATTGTCGGAGTATATATTCTTGGGGACGCCCCGCCTCGCGACGAACCTTTGAAGGGCCATTGGGAATGAATCGGTAGTCATGTTGTGCACTACTTCGAGGTGGATTGCTCTGAATTGTAAACATGTTATCAGGCAGCCATACCTCTTTTGCGTGCTCCTCTGATGTCGTACAAGAAACGGGCCAAAGCAGTCTACGCCGATTTCCACGAACGGGCACCATCCCGGTTGAACTCTTACGGCTGGAAGGGGGCCATCATTTGTTGGCCTGCTACCGCTCTCCGGCGACGACAAGTAATGCAGTTGCCTATGACTCGCTTGGCCGTCGCTGGTCCCTTTGTCACCCAAAATCGTCGGCGTATATTGTTCAGTAAGTGATTCAGGCCTGCGTGTCCCTTTTCCCGATGTACATGATCTATCAGGCATCTCGTTATATGGTGGTCACCGGGGATTATTATGGGGTGTTTTGTTTCATACTCCAGGCTTGAATTCGTCAGCCGCCCTCCAACCCACAGTAGTCCGTTGATTCGCATGGGGTTTAGCGCTCGGATACTACTGTGTAACAGCCTGCTTCCTTTGGTGTTATCATCTATCCTGGCTAGTTCGCGGGCCTCGAACGGGAAAGCGTCTAGTTGCAGTAGGTGTAGAACGTTGAGTTCGGCCTGATTCAGCTCGCCCGGTAGTATCGCCCCTACGTTCAACGTGTTTTGTGGTCTTGCGCCTTTCATAATCAATAAGTGTGCTTTGTACCGTGTCCACCAGACCACGGCTCTTAACATTTTTGTCCAGTTGGGAAATTGGAACAGGTTTTCTAATAAGCTTACGCTTCCCGTGAAGTTTGTAGCCAGTATCAGTCTTTTGGTCTCGATATCGCCATCATCGGCCATAGGTATTAATAGCATTGGCCACATCTATTTAGCTGCAGTCAAGAAGTCCAATCCCATTGCCTACATCCGCAGCCTCTCTAGTGTTTTCAGACCCCTTGAGAAGAAGTCGGCCGGGTTACTGGCGGATTTTACATAGTGCCAATGATCGGTTTTAGTCGACTCGTGGATTATAGTGAGTCTGTTGGCCACGAAAGTGTTAAAACGAGTGGTATTGTTGTTTATGTAATGAAGTACCGTGGCTAAATCCGTCCAAAAGTTTGGTTCCCAGTTTGTTCGATCGAAGCATCTCCTAATCAGCGTCGCGGCTTTCACGGCCGATACTGCTGCCGTCACTTCCAGCCTCGGAATGGACACCACTTTCAGTGGAGCCACTCTCGCCTTTGCGAATGGCATCTGGCTGTGCCGCCCACCATTTGCGTCAACCCAGCAGCCGTGAGCAACTATCCCGTAGCCTATTTTTGAAGCATCGGAGAATAAGTGGAGTTAGGCATCGTTTGTGCACTTCAATCCTGTCAAGCATCTTTGTGTTTTGATCTCACCAAGTTGCTCCAGGCTGTGCAGCCAGTCGCGCCATCGCTTATCGTCGTCATCCTGGGGAGGTTTGCCTTGACTCGGCCCTCTTTGGCACAGCGATTGTAGCAAACACTTTCCCGGTAACAACCATGGAGAAACAAAACCTTGGGGGGTCATAGAGGCTTGAGACTGATGATAGGATCCCTCGCCGTATGACTGGTCGTTTGGGTAGGTCCAGAGTGAAAATAAATTCGTCCCCTCTGGGTTTTCCCTGAAGACCAAGCGTGCGCTCCGTTCGTGAAGAGGATCCCAAAAGCCCTCTCGTACACTCCATTTTCTCGGACTTCGGGATAACATTGAGCACCTCTTGGTTGTTCGAAGTCCATTTATTGAGGTTGAATCCTCCGGCCCTTAGAGTGGCGATCAGTTCGGTCATATGGAGAATAGCAGTATTTGGGTCGTCGAAGGAACACAGAAAATCGTCCACGTGGAAGTGGTCTATTGCTCTTCCTAGCAAATTACTGGTGCCTCCAAAACGCTTGAGGGTTTCCCGGAGGGCAAAATTAGCACAAAAGGGGGATGATACCCTCCCAAAGGGATGAACGGTCAGCCTGTACTCGTCAGGTGCGCGATTTGTGTTGTTCTCGGGCCATCAGAGGAGACGGAAGGCGTCCCTATCTTTAACGGGCATCTTCACTTGTAGAAACATTTCGCGTATGTCCGCAGAGACGACTACTCTTCCCAGCCGAAAACGACATAAAACCTCGACCAGTGGTGTTGTCCAGCCTGGGCCCTGTAGTAGATGGCCGTTGAGTGACACACCCTAACTTTTCGCGGCACAGTCGAAAACCACTCTGACCTCCCCCGGTTTCTTTGGGTTCATGACCGGGTGATGGGGTAGGTACCATATCAAATTTGCGCTGGTAACCGCTGTATCTACTCTTTCCATGTAACCCAAGTCGATGTTATGTTGCATGGCTCGCGTGTATTCTATCCTTAATTGTGGTTCTTGAATTAGCCTGGTTTTGAGGGGGCATAATCTTTTCAGAGCCATTTCTCGACTGTTTGGCATAGGTTTCACGTTGGATCTCCACGGGATAGGAATCTCGAAACGACCTTTTGCGTACTTGACGTTCTCGGCCACCGTTTCCAAAGGCATCTCTTTCCACGGTCAGGTCGGCAAATTCGAGTTGTACAATTGTTGAAATGCCTGTTCGATGTTCGTCGTTTCCACCGAAGTGCAGTTGATTTGGATTAGTTTGCCGCATCTTTCATCCGTACTACCACATAAAGTCCAACCGAATATGGTGCGTACTGCGTAGGGTGCTTTGCGGCTTCCTATCCTTTGGTCCAGGACCCAATGCGCTTCCGGTGTATCGCAGCCGATCGGCAGATCAATTTCGTTATTCTGCCACTCCTCGATCGTAATCCCGTCGAGATGTGGTCACTGAGTCAGAATCGATTGCACTGACTGAGGTGCTCTCATCGGCAAATCCCTTATAGTGCATGGTTCTAGGGTTTCTGCCCCATCGTTGCTGAACAAGGAAAATAGTTGTAAGTGCAGTTTGGTCGACTGGATGACTTCGGTGCCACTCACTGTGCTTACTGCTGATGAGGATTGATGCCCTCTAATCCCATATCTACCTGCGAACTCCTTACTAAATAGTGCGGTAATCGGGCCAATATCCATGAAGGTGTACGCCTTGACCACCCCAGTTGGGGTCACTACTCCCACGATAACTACGCCCAAAAGTACCGTTTTACTGGCAGGTCGTGACGTTGAACAAATAACGCTGGGCTTGGTACTCGTCTCGGGTAAGGTTACTCTCGCCTGATGCAGAAGCCGATGGTGTCTGCCCATGCAGCCCTCGTAACCACATCGGTTCCTTGTCCTACAGGCTGCTGCCCGGTGCGTGGTGTTGAGACAAATAAAACACGCTCCTGCCATCCTTGCCGTTCCCCACCGTTCGTTTATTGTGGCGTTGCCGAACTTGGGGCATTCTGGTAGTCCATGGCTAGTACCACAGGATCTGCAATTTGGTTGCGCAGTAGCATCCCGTGAAATGGCATGTGTATTGGTCCAAGGTTAGTATTTCGGCTGTTCCCGTGCAGGGTTTTGAGCTTGGCTAGTGCTGAGCTTGTCTGCTCGGTTGCTGTCCCGGATGAGTCGGCCGAACCTGCTGTCGGCTATCTTGGTTTGCCTGTCCAAGTATTCGGTCAGGTCTTCGAAGTTAGCTTCCCAGTCGCTTCGGCTTATCCGTTCTGCTTCTTTCGCCCACCGACCCTGTAGTTCGAGAGAGAGGTGACGGACTATGTTTTCTAAAGTGTGCATGGCATCTAGGTCAGCCCTGTAACCTAAATGGTCGAGGGCTATTGAGCAGTTCTGCATCTTGATCACCAAGTCGGCCACTGTGTAGACGTCGCCCTTGGTTCTCATTGCCTCTACCATCACGCCCTCTATTAGGTTACGGGCTACTTTGAACGGTTGGCCAGACAAGTCGTTTAGAATCTTTCTTGCTCTTGCGTAGCCTTGTTCTGGGTCGAGCATGGCACACCCGTCGATAGCTTCTCTTGCTCGGCCCCGACAGTAGTGAGTCAGGTAGAGAAGCCTTTGCCCAGGATCGGTTACCTTATTTTCAACGAACGCCTCGAACTGCTTGACAAAATTGCAGTAGTGTTCAGATCGTCCGTCGAAAACCGTCAGTTCCACTCTAGGCAAATCGATCGATGGTGGTTTGTAGTCGGCGACCAGCGTGGGGCTCCCTATCTTATTGCACCCTGATCTATCGGAAGTGTCGAAGTCACTGGTCTCGTGCTCTCGCTCTTCCTGTGTACACTTTTTTTCTGCTTCCTGTGCTTGTAGTCTAGCCGATAGTAACTGTTGTTCTAGGTCTAGTAATCTCAGCCTATATAAATCAACATCCTTACGATCAATATTGCCCTCACTAACACATGAACTAACACTGAGAGAATTAGGCGACCTAGCATTAACTAAAGGATCAAATGTACCCAAAACCTCCCCAGAGACTTGCCGTGTTACTTCCTGTCCGGATTCCAATGTTTTCGATCCTTTTCTTGGCATTTTGCGTGTTTTTCCTCGTTCCAAATTGATATATTGATTATTGTAACACACATTTGAGCAATGCGTAGCCAAATCGCAACGGATCCCGAAATCAAAAAACGATTATCCGTGATATTCTACGACACTAGATTATTGAATAAACAATGACACCAAGAAGATACAAACTTCAATAATGTGATCACAAGGACTCAACAACGAGAAACCGAATTGCGGCGTGTGAGCAAGGATTATGTGCATCACGCAGGTCCAGAACAAGGATATGACAAAGTGGCGTCCTGGGCGCGAACAAACAGCGATTGATCCATAAAACCAAACAGTTCGTAAAGACACGTCAATAGTGTAAGCAAGTGAGTGATGTTAAGAAAAACACTAAATCGCAAGGGTTTTATGGGGATTTTCCTCGACCGATCGTTACTCCGGGGTCCACTCTTGTAAGTTCCTACCACTGTTGCATTCCTCTGGTCTCCCGGTACAATTCTCTTTCTAAGTGACGTTCCATACAGCTTCGTCACCGGAGCCTCCATGACCTCGGCGAGAGGCTGGACGATTGCTGGATGAATCCCATCTGATCCTGCTGCTTTATTTCTATTCAAGTTTTTCAACTCCGCGTACACTTTATCCTCTCCTACAGTAAGTTCGGGTATTTGAGGCGCCTGTGGGTCCTCCATTCCTTCCTTCAAATTATTTTCTGGTCGGTATGTGCTCTTGAAGAATGACAAGAGCATGTCAGCCTCGCCTTTGTCACTTAGAGCTAGTCGTCTCTGTGCTCCTTCTAAAGTTGCTACACTTTCTCTCATACGCTTGTGGGATTGCACTTAGGCGCAGAACCGCTTTGGCGTTGTGCGGACTGAGGCAGCTAACCAGGGCTCGAAGGCATATTCCTCCACTCTTTTGATCACCTGAGCTCTGTTCCTAGCCATCATATAGTTGTTCTATGACCCCTGAGCTTAGTACAGCTTGTACGCCGCCCATCGTTGCTTACGAATGACTAAAGCCTTGCGGACTTCTGACTTCCACCATAAGGGTTAATTTCTACTGCTAACCACCCTCAGGGGTGCAAACTCCTCTGGAATTTCGAGCAGTCCTATCTTGACGGCCTCCCGAAGTTCCTCTACGGAGGCGTTTTTGTGTTTCGGTCGCGACTTCAGGTTCAGTTCTGTTCAAGTCATTTCAGTTCAGTTCAGTTTTCGCAGGACAGATAACGGCCGCGACCATTCAAGCATCCAGAATTCCTTCGATCAGATCAGACCAGATCACAGGATGTGGAGGCTTGAGACAATTTGCACCTAGTTTCTAGCTCTACAGGCTCCAGAGATTTTCACTTACTGAAAAAGAAAAACGAAAATGTAGCATTTGTAAACGGCAGAACAATCAAACTCGAGGCACTAACTCAGATTCGATTTGATCCCCCTACCCTCACTCCAATTTATGCTTTCCACTAACGTTTTGCGCGACACTTGCACATCCGCTGAAACACACACCGGACATTGACATTAAGTGACAGCTTACTGGTGCGCGCGTTGATTCTTTTTATGACCCTTGACCCACAGTCCCCGCGGACATTTCGTTGACTTGACCGCTTGAACCTCAAGCGAACCTGAATTTTCTCGCATTTGGCTGACTGATTCACGGAGCGGTTACCGTTGAGGTTTGCACAGTTTTTGTCATATTCATGGTTGTTTTATAAAAAACCGTATTGAAAAACCACCTTTGGACGCTTGGCTTCTTTGGATTGTGTTACGACGACTGCTAGAAATCCGTTGCAGTTCTCGCCGAGCTTGGAATCAAGAAGCTGGCCAAAAGAATACCCGTTTCTAACCGATTGCAAATAACTGAACCCGAGGATCCAAGGCAAGTTCAACCCCCTTTGTCCCAGGCTTTTGATGAGGTTTCTTGCCCTGGCTCACGGGTTAGTTTTAAGTCAAAAGCGTCATCTAGTTTAGATTCTGCGAAGAATGTGCTTCTACTAGCCCAGCTGAAGGAAAAACAGCTAATTGAAGAAATTCGGTTAGAGAATGAGCACCCTATTTTGAAGGCGAGAATTGAGGTTCGGACGGCACGACTGAATTTCGAACCCTCAGAACAAGATGAAATTTGTGCTCTTGTTGGGGCGGATGCAGTTAAACAGTCATAGGAGATCGAAAGGTTCTTCAACGACTGTGAAAAACAGGATAACAATCTACTTCGTGAACCCCACTTTCCATTACCGGAGGAAACGCGAGATGTCTTATGCAGAATGCAGTTACCTAAGGTAGAACTAGCTGAGTTCGATGGTGACGCAACACGATATTTTAGGCTTGTGAAACAATTTGAATAATATGTCAAAGGCAGATTCAGTGATGAAGGTCAAAGATTGTTGTATCTTCTGCACTACTGCACGGGAAAATTTGAAGAGGCAATAGAACAGTGCGTCATGTTGCCCCCGAACCAGAGCTATCGAAAGGCTCATGAAATCCTCTAGGATCTGTTCCGGCAGACGCATGGCGTTGCACGATCCCTGTTGAACAGTCTGTTGTCAGCCGTGATGCCTAAGGCCGACGATTTCGAGTCACTGGCAAAATTGGTGATAAAATGGCAGAGCTGCGAAATTGCTCTATCTCGGCTTGAATACGATGCGGATCTTGACTCAATAGTCCCGTTAGAGGGGGTCGTTCGTATGCTACCCCGGCCGCTGCAACATCGGAGGGCACGACTGGTAGACGAAACATCCGAGATTTCAGGTTCGTCAAACTTCAAACAACTGAGAAAATTCATAGCGGCCGAAGCTCGAATAACCCGAAGTCGATTTGGGCAGACTGCTCTGTCAGCTACGGCGAAATCGTTGGCCCCGCCTCGTAAATCAGCGTACAGGAGTGATCGTCAAGTAAACTTTACTTGTTTGAAATTATTGGTTAGAGAAGAACCAACATGTATTGTATGCAAGGAGGGACACAACGAAGATAGCTGCTCAAAATTCTCAGCAATGAAAGTTAGCGACAGAAGGAATTCGCTTCGGAAGAACGGTGGCTGTTTCGTATGCCTGCAGAAAGGACATCGCGCAGCGGATTGCACACTGACCACGCTATATGGGAAGTTCGGGTGTAGTGCCAGGCGCCACGAATTACTACATCGTGACAAACCGAATGTAGCTTGCCCAGAATCGTATCAGTGTGCAGCCAATCGCATCACTGGCTACGAAGTAGCACTCGGCATTATCCCATGGAAAATCAGTGGACCTAAAGGAACCGTGCTAACATACGCACTCATAGATAATGGTTCCGACGTAAGTCTGGTAGAAAAAGGTCTGGTGGAACAGGTTGGCCTGCCTCAGGTGCCTTCCTGTATAAATATCAGAACGATGAGTGGACACTCGAAGATAGAATCGGGGGTCGTGAATCTCTGTGTGGTATCCCCGAATGATTCATCCGACTTTTCAGTGGAGCTTGCCCTTTGTGTCAACCGACTGTCTTCTAGATCCCCGCGTATGAACTTGCTGTCGGTAAAGGGTCGATGGTCACACTTTAGCGATGTTGCCGTGGAATGCAGTGGAGAGGTTAAGGTAGTAGTACTGATAGGTTCTGACGTGCCAGAGGCTCACTGGGTTTTAGAGCAGCGGATTGGAAACAGGAGCAAACCTTACGTAGTCAAAACTCATTTGGAGTGGATGATCCTGGGACCTCTAGGGCCATCCAACAACCGGAAGTCCACCGTGAACAACCTGATAAGGGGACAAGGCACCATCTCAGAACAGCTTCGAAGGCTGTATGTATGCAGGCTTCTCTGACAACGAACCCACGAAGCAAGCACCATCACTGGAGGACCAGAAAGCGCTATCGATTGCAGAACGGCCCCTTAAACTAGTTGATGGGCATTATTAATTCCCCCCCCCATAGAAGACAATCGCTGAAACTATGCCCAACAACTTTGAAGTAGTCTCCCGGAAGCTTCACGTACTTGGTCGAAGGTTTCAGTTCAATGGAGCGTTCTATGAAAGGTATAAAATGATCATGCAAAAAAGAGACAAGGGATACATGACCCCCGTCCCCGCCGAACATCTGGCACCTGAGTTTTCGCCAGGATAGTAATTGCCACACCAAGCTTTCGTCAACCCTAAGAAACCAGAAAAGCTAAGGACAGTTCTATACCGCGCGGCAAGGTTTAGGGGAGTATCCTTAAACTACCGGTTACTACAAGGCCCCGATTGGACCAACGACCTGGTCAGAGTTTTGATTCGGTTTCGAGAGGTGAGGGTAGCCATCGCAGCAGATATCGAAGAAGTGTTCATGCAAGTTCGAGTGGACCCGCGGGACCACGGAGCCCTAAGAATCTTGTGGTGGGACAATGATGACCGCAAACAGCAGTTGTGTGGGTAATAAATGACAGCTCACCCCTTCGGAGCAACATCTTCCTTTAGGGCGAGCTTCGCATTAAAACAAACAGCCAAGGGGAATCTAGCCTATGAACCCTTCTTTATCAACTCGGTGCCGGAGAACTTTTATGTGGACGACTGCTTGATATCATTCGCGTCCACTGAGTTGGCGAAGACCTTCGTAAGTCAGGTCAAAGAGATTCCAGGTAGAGGAGGGTTTTATTTAAAAAAATGGGTATCATACATATAGGAGGTGTTGCAGGCCATACCTGAACATAACGCTGCTGCACCGACGGTCGATAACAGTGTAAAACCAACTCCAGTGCAAGGGACTCTTGGTCTGGAATGGGTTGCCCAACAGGATATGTTCTGCTTTCGCTTGAACATAATTGGTCATGCCCCTTCGAGAAGGGGATATTATCCGTTGTTTCTGCTCTTTACGATCCGGTAGGCATATTTAGTCCTGCCATTCTGTCAGCCAAGGTTTTGCTTCAAAATCTATGCCGAGAAGGCTTGGCTTGAGATGATGGGATTGGAGACTAACATATGAAGTCGTGGAATCCCTGGCTGAACTTCATGACTGAGTTACCAAACTCCAAGATTCCAAGATACGTCAGAGTTCAATAAGAGAAGGACGATCATCCACAGCTACATGTTTTTTTGACGCTTCCGAGATGGGCTTCGGGGCCGTAGTATATGCTTGTTTTTGCTCTGAAGTTTCCTCGGTTATATGCTCTATTTTGTTGGCTAAATCTAGAGTATCGCCATCAAAGGTCGTTACCATACCCCGGCTGGAGTTGGCCGCCGCCAAGCTAGCCTTCTGCCTGATGCAGAAAGTAAAATCGTTCGTTCGATGGCAATCTGCTGAGACGTTCTTCTGGACAGATTCATCGATTGTCCTCTATTACATCAGCAACACCACTACTCGCTTCAGTATTTTTGTGGCAAACGGGCTAAACGTTATCCATGCGTTGTCTTCCCCTGATCGGTGGCGACATGTGCCATCGCAGAGCGACCCAGTAGACGCAGCTTCGAGAGGGTCATATGCACTAAAAGAGCTAAAACAGCGGATCTCTGGCCCGGAATTTTTGAGGCTTCCACGTGCACGATGGCCGAATATTTTGCCAAATGCGGACATAACAACAGAGATTGAGTTCAAAAAACGACGGCAGGTGTTGATTTAATAAGCCTAGGGCCGAATCCGTCATTCGCCAAGTTTTCCAGTTGGACGAAACTGTTGGAGATTGTGGCGCCGTTTGTTCGGTTTAAAGATTGTCTGTTGTACCGCATGGGTAAGAAGACTCGCATTGAAATACCAGTAGGGTGAATAACACTAGATGAAATTCGGCAAAGACACTGGATTGTTCAAGGTGGTACGACAGTCAAAAGAGTAATTGGTTCCTGTATCAGCTGTCGTAGAAGGAGCTCAAATCATAGTGCCCAACAAATGGCATCCTTGCCGCCGATGCGAGTTGAGGCTGGATGGTATCCGTCCCACGAGGTCGGTGTTGACTATTTCGGCCCGTTTACCCTTCGACGAGGACTATCTGCAAAGAAACGCTATGAATGCCTCTTCTCCTGACAACAGACGAGAGCAGTACATATAGAGGTTGTTCATAGTCCCACTAGTGATTCATTTATCTTAGCTCTCACACGATTTATAGCTAGACGGGGTTGTCCAAGAGGTGTCTATAGCGATAACTGAACGAACTTCGTAGGTGGCGCTAAAGAGCTTCGATTATGCATGAACAGCTGGAACGTTACCACAGTATTTGACTTTTGGCTTTCAAGGGGCGCTCGGTGGCACTTCCAGCCGCCATCAGCTGGTCACAGAGGAGGTGTATGGGAAAGACTGAACCGGTCCGCGAGGAAAGTCCTGTATTCCATTTGTCACGAGCGGGTACTTTCGGACGAAACATTGATTACTTTACTGGCCTGAGCAGAAAGGATACTGAACAATCGCTCACTTTTTCCGGTGACGTCTGACGCCAGGGGCGATTGTTCTTTGAAGCCGAATCATTTACTGCTGCTCCGCGGGAATACCGGTGTGGATGCTGGTGGCAACCAGGGATGCCTGTACACCAAAGGATGGCGACAGGCCATAGACCTGGCGGCCGTGTTTTGGCGCCGATGGACTGAGGAATATGCAAAAAATACAAAAGTGGATATCGAAGGATCGGAACTTGAAAGTCTGTGATTTGATAATTATTGCATCCGATATTGGTCCAATAAATCAATGGCCTCTGGGGGCCGTCGTAGAATGTGGGCCTTATGTTGATGGACTGGTGCGTCTCGTGTCAGTTCGAATAAAGGATGGACTCATCAACCGGGATATCGGAAAGGTGTTTGCTGGAAGGAGTGGATTGATCGGGTGCTGTCGCTCTGTTTGCCTTTCAGAGCTCGTGGCAAGAGTAAATTGTACCATTTGTGCTGGGGTGCAGCAGAAGGATGGTACCTTAGGCTAGGGGTGCACAGGTGTCCTGCTGTAAATCCTGACACCCCAAGGGAAGTCGAAGGGTGCTGAATCGCAGGTAAGAAGGGGGAGCCAGGACTCGATTATGATTTGAGCAAGTCGATTAGGGAACTCCATGGCGGGTTTGGCCGGCTGTGTGATCGACAGAACAATCAAACTCGAGGCACTAACTCAGAATCGATCAGACCCCCCTACTCTATCTCCAGTTTATGCTTCCCACTAACATTTTGCGCCACACTTGCTCATCAGCTGAACCACAAACCGCCACTGAGCCTAAGTGACAGCCTAGAGGTGCACGGGTTGATTGTAACGACCGGTCGTAAAAAATCCCCCTAAATCCCTTGCGATTTAGTGTTTTCCTTAACATCACTCACTTGCTTACACTATTGACGTGTCTTCACGAACTGTTTGGTTTTATGGATCAATCGCTATTTGTTCGCGCCCACACGCAAAATGCCAAGAAAAGGATCGAAAACATTGGAATCCGGACAGGAAGTAACACGGCAAGTCTCTGGGGAGGTTTTGGGTACATTTGATCCTTTAGTTAATGCTAGATCGCCTAATTCTCTCAGTGTTAGTTCATGTGTTAGTGAGGGCAATATTGATCGTAAGGATGTTGATTTATATAGGCTGAGATTACTAGACCTAGAACAACAGTTACTATCGGCTAGACTACAAGCACAGGAAGCAGAAAAAAAGTGTACACAGGAAGAGCGAGAGCACGAGACCAGTGACTTCGACACTTCCGATAGATCAGGGTGCAATAAGATAGGGAGCCCCACGCTGGTCGCCGACTACAAACCACCATCGATCGATTTGCCTAGAGTGGAACTGACGGTTTTCGACGGACGATCTGAACACTACTGCAATTTTGTCAAGCAGTTCGAGGCGTTCGTTGAAAATAAGGTAACCGATCCTGGGCAAAGGCTTCTCTACCTGACTCACTACTGTCGGGGCCGAGCAAGAGAAGCTATCGACGGGTGTGCCATGCTCGACCCAGAACAAGGCTACGCAAGAGCAAGAAAGATTCTAAACGACTTGTCTGGCCAACCGTTCAAAGTAGCCCGTAACCTAATAGAGGGCGTGATGGTAGAGGCAATGAGAACCAAGGGCGACGTCTACACAGTGGCCGACTTGGTGATCAAGATGCAGAACTGCTCAATAGCCCTCGACCATTTAGGTTACAGGGCTGACCTAGATGCCATGCACACTTTAGAAAACATAGTCCGTCACCTCTCTCTCGAACTACAGGGTCGGTGGGCGAAAGAAGCAGAACGGATAAGCCGAAGCGACTGGGAAGCTAACTTCGAAGACCTGACCGAATACTTGGACAGGCAAACCAAGATAGCCGACAGCAGGTTCGGCCGACTCATCCGGGACAGCAACCGAGCAGACAAGCTCAGCACTAGCCAAGCTCAAAACCCTGCACGGGAACAGCCGAAATACTAACCTTGGACCAATACACATGCCATTTCACGGGATGCTACTGCGCAACCAAATTGCAGATCCTGTGGTACTAGCCATGGACTACCAGAATGCCCCAAGTTCGGCAACGCCACAATAAACGAACGGTGGGGAACGGCAAGGATGGCAGGAGCGTGTTTTATTTGTCTCAACACCACGCACCGGGCAGCAGCCTGTAGGACAAGGAACCGATGTGGTTACGAGGGCTGCATGGGCAGACACCATCGGCTTCTGCATCAGGCGAGAGTAACCTTACCCGAGACGAGTACCAAGCCCAGCGTTATTTGTTCAACGTCACGACCTGCCAGTAAAACGGTACTTTTGGGCGTAGTTATCGTGGGAGTAGTGACCCCAACTGGTGTGGTCAAGTCGTTGGCTTTCGTCGACAGTAGATCTGGCACTACCATAGTGAAAGAGCGGTTTGCCGACAAACACCAACTGGCTTCAAGGTGCGACGTCGTTAGCAGTGAGCACGGTGGGCGGAACACAAGTAATGACTACCGGTAGATTGAGGTTGCAACTCACCTCCTTAAACTCTAACGAGGAAATTGAACCAACGGAGACATTCACGTTAGCGGATCTCCCCATGCCAGCACCAAGGTCGGTCAACGCCATCTTGACTAGGTGGCCCCACCTGCAGGATGTAACCGTTGTAGACTGGGAAGATGATGAAGTGGATTTCCTCATCGGCTGCGACGTGCCAGAGGCGCATTGGGTGCTTGACCAGAGAGTGGGCGACCGCCAGGCACCTAATGCCGTACGCACGGCTCTGGGATGGATGTTGTACGGTCAAGAAGGGGTACGGGGTTCCGTGAATTAATTATCCGCCGAAACGGACTGCATAGAGTATCATCTGCAGCGGCTATATGAAAAGGAGTTTCATGACATTGGAGACGAAAGGCCAACGTTGTCTCAAGAGGATCACTCCGCTCTACAAACGGTACGGCAATGCACTAGAGGCCTCGAGAAACAGTTCGAGGTTCTCGTCCCATGGCGCACATCGGTCGACCCGTGGACTGACAACAGAAGTTATGTTCTCCAACGATTACTACGACTAAAAGAACGCTTCATTCGAGACCAGAATCTGTGGGAACGATACGCGGATCTAATGAGGCGAAACGAAGCCCTCGGTTACGTTGGAAAGGTGCCTGCCAACACCGGCAGCAAGAGGGGTATCTGGTATCTGCCTCACCACACGGTTATCAACCCCAAGAAACCCAAAAATCTGCGGATGGTGTTCGACTGTGCGGCCAAGTTCCAGGGCAAGTCGTTAAACGATCGCCTACTATAACGGCCTGACTGGACCACACCACTGATCGACGTTTTGTGCCGTTTCAGAGTGGGTAAAGTGGCTTTGTCTGCCGACATTAGAGAAGTGTTTCATCAGGTAAATATTCCGGTAGGAGAACGAGATGCTTTGCGTTTCCTGTGGTGGGAAGGGAGCGACCGGGACAACGCAGTGGTGAATTATAGGATGACCGTCCACCCCTTCGGAGCCATATCGTCACCATTTTGTGCAAACTACGCCCTCCGAGAATCAGCGAACAAACATGGCAATCTAGTACATCGGACGGTAGTAGATAGCGTCAGCAGGAACTTTTACGTCCACGACTACCTTGGGTCATTCGATGATGTGGAATCAGCTCTAGAGCAGTTCAGGGGTCTGACGAGATTGCTGGAAGAGAGTGGCTTTCATCCAACAAAATGGATGTCGAACGCTCCAGAAGTGCTGAAGGCCATCCCGTATCACGAAAAGGCCGAAAGGGTAAGAGATTCGGACGGCTCTTCAAATCCTCTCGAGCTCACTTTAGGAATACAATGAGACGCGGAAACGGACGATTTTGTTTTTGAGCTAAACGTTCCCGAGCTGCCAATAACCCGCCGTGGCATACTATCTGCTATCTCAAGTTTGTTCGACCCGCTCGGTTTCGTCTCACCATGGTTGCTACCCGGAAAGATCTTGCTGCAGCGGCTGTGCCGTAAGAACGTTGATTGGGACCAGTCACTGGACCGAGGGGACCGGTTCGACTGGGAAGAATTTTTGAACACCTTGAAGAAATTAGGGGACATAAGAATCCCACGATGTTTGACTCCGGGCCACACAACGCGGATGGGAGAACTACATGCCTTTTCCGATGCATCCGAAGTCGGTTATGGGACTGTGGTGTACGGACGATGGTGCGCAGGAGATGGACAATATACCACGAGGATCCTGTTCGCCAAAGTCCGCGTTGCTCCACTGAAGTCGGTCTCGATCCCACGCCTTGAACTCAGTGCAGCCGTGTTGGCAGTCAGGGTGGTGCACGCTGCGAAGAGATATTTTGATCTCTACATTTGGTCGGTGAGCTTTTAGACGGACTCAACGATAGTACTTTTCTATATCAACAACGTCCAGAGCCGGTTTGGTACTTTCGTTGCTAACCGACTCACGATTATCCACGATGAATCAGCCACGAACCAGTGGAAGTATGTCAGGTCTGGCGATAATCCGGCCGACCTGTTCTCCCGAGGTGCGACCAACTTCAGGCAACTAGACAAGTGGACGAGAGGGCCAAACTTCCTGCAATTGCCCAAACAGGACTGGCCCGTGTTCGAATTGAAACTCCCTTCGGAAGTGGAACTGGAGATCAAAGGCGTAGTGATAGCGGCCAACGTCGTCTAAGCGACATCCATTCTATCGCGATTGGTCAGGTTTTCTTCCTGGATGTAGACACTTCATGCGTTAGTCTGGTTGATCAGGCTCAAGAGAAATTTACTAGTCATGAAAGGGCTACGGCCCTCAGGCCGGATATGGGTCGGCCCGATAAGTCCCGATGAGCTACAAGCGGCAGAATACGATATTTTCCGAATGATACAACGCGAGGCTTTCGCCCAAGAACTCAAGAGGGCGGAAGAAGTGGGGCCGACCAATGAAGACATGCCATCTCCAAGAGGCGAGCTGGAGCGTTTAAACCCCAAACTCATCAACGGACTGCTGCGGGTGGATGGTAGGCTGACCAACGCACACCTGAACTTCGACACAAAGTATCCTATACTGCTGCCTGCGAGACAACCTGTAGTAGAGCTAATGATTCAACACGTCCAAGCCATGGAGGGACATGCCGGGGAAAGTCACGTGACGAGCGTCATCCGAAAGCGCTTTTGGTTGTTGAGAGGACGAGAGACTGTAAAACGTGTAATCTGACGTTGCGTGCAATGTAGGAGACGCAATGCCACGGCGGGCAAACAACACATGGCCCAGCTACCAGGATGCAGAGTGACTACGGGCTGGTGGCCGTTCAGCGACACCGGGTTGGACTATTTCGGGCCGTTGTGGATCAAGAGTGGAGAGAATTCGGAAAAATGATACGGCTGTATCATGACGTGCATGAAGTCATGCGCATTCCATGAAAACCGGCTCTTTCCTCCGGTCCTTGCAGCGCTTTATCGATCGAAGAGGTGCACCGTCAGATATATACTCCGACAATGAGTCGGACTTAGTGGGCGCTCACCAGGAACTACGGCGTTGGCACAAGAACATGAGCAGGGTCCAACTGCAGGATCGAACCGTGACATACGGCATTTCGATCCCCCGCAGGCTAGTCACCGCGGCGGCGTATGAGAACGCATGATCCTGTCCACCAGGCGGATAGTGCCGTCGGTGATTGAGCAACAGTCGCCCGACAATGAGACGTTCAACACCGTCAGGACTGAGGTGGATAGAATTCTGAACTACCGCCCCCTGGTTCCAGTATTGAACGGCGACCCCACCCACCTGGTGCTCACCCCGAACGGCTTATTAACGTTAAGGTCGAACGAGGGTTTCCAAGGACCGATATACCTTCGTGGGAGCTACCTCCACGGATGGAAGCAAGCGAACCATCTGGCCAAGGTCTTCTGGAGGCAATGGCTGCGGGAGTACCTACCGGCTCTGCAGACTCGACAGAAGTGGCTGGTGAAAACAAGATCATTCAAGGTTGGGGATGTGGTTATGATAGCAGACGAACGCGCAAATTTCAGCACTTGGTCTTTGGGAGTAGTTATGGAAACCATCAAAAGCACTGACGGAATGATAAGAACGGTGAAGGTGAAGACAGCTAACGGAGCGCTAATTCGTGACATATGCAGTATTAGCCTACTCGAGAGCGAAGGCGGAGAAGCTGATAACGCTGAGGCCCAGTAGACGATTCCGCGCTAGTCTTTGAGGTGGGTAAAGAAAGCCAATATACTGAAGCAATCACGACACACTGACGTATCGAACCATCATACACGCCGGCTCACACTCAATTTCATTGTTCTCGTTATACCACATGGTCTCCGTCAAACACGTTACAGTGCTCCCAGTCTTTCGTTGACGTTGCAGAAAGTCCCTTTTTTATATGCGATGGTACATGTGATTCCATTATACATCCAGGCACATACACACATACCCGATGCACGCTATGTCACGCAACCCCTATCAGACCTGTGATGGTGCTCGCAATTTGCTTTTGTTGACGTCACTGAAATGTCTTTCGCATATGTGAAGGTATCGGCGATTACATCATACACACAATCACGCAAGCACATACAACCAGGGCAGGACGGCCTTTCCAAGGACAGCATCCATGTTTCCCCTTCACGCCCGCCATCGGTCAGTTGTTCCTGTGGAAGATGTAGAATAGCCTCGCGTCTATGTGGCCAACGGATTAGGTGCGACCATGAGTAGAACGTTGACGACAAGCATTAAGCACGCGCACTGACAGAAGGGCCTAGGTAGGTAGGAAGAATCAGTACCTTTATACCAAACCTTTTTGCCTTTTTGCCTTTTGCCGATGACGTCAAGATAGATGAAGCAGATATAGAACTTGTTGTGTTAGTAGTAAAAAACTGGTCACGCAAATGGGACCTTCCGCTAAACCGCACCAAGTTTCAATGCTTGACCACAAATAAAGGGGCTAGCGGGAATGGTGTGGGTTCGTTGCAAGTGGTCTCGCAGGCCAAAGACTTAGGAGTTATAATGGACAACAGCTTTAAGCCGTCAAAGCAGTGCACTTCAGCAGCCAATACGGCCAGGAGAGAACTCTTTCGAGTTAGATCCATTATGTCGTGTAGAGATCCGGAGATTCTCGTTCCGATATATCAGGCCATAGTTAGGCCGCATATGGAGTACTGCGTGCAGGCCTGGGCACCGTACTACCAGAAAGATATCGACTGTCGGGAGAAAGTGCAAGGGCTAGCCACTAGAATGCTGGCTGGGCAAAGGGGGTTTAGCTACACAGAGCGTCTCCGTGCCCCAGACCTATTCTCGATGGAAAGACGGCGCATTCGCGGGGATTTGATAGAAACCTTCAAGGTAATGAAAGGACTGTCGGGAATAAGACGAGAGGAACTTTTTTCTCTGATCCCCGAGAGAGGCACAAGGGGGCATAGCCTTAGATTACAAAGGAAACATTCGAGGCTCCAAATTAGGGCGAAGTACTTCTCAAATAGAGTGGTACCCTATTGGAATAAGCTCCCGGAAGAGGTCATAAATACCACAACCGTGAAGGCTTTTAAAAAAGCAATAGACTTATGTTGGGTGGCAGTATACCCCGAGTTATGTTAAGCAGCTTTTAGGGTCAGATGCAATTTACTTATTGTTTCCACCTTGCTCTGCCAGGGCTGATACTGCACAAAATTTCTGCCTTTCAGAACAAGAAAATCACGCAGTGTTGGGAGCCACGGAAACGCGCCGACAACACAACTATCTGGACACACGATTGGCTCTGGCCACACCAAGTCCTGTGCAAACTGAACTGAACTGAACTGAACTGAACTGACCTTCGTCTGAGGGCGTGAAGGGGACATGTCCGGCTGCGCCGGGGCTTTGGCCTTACTTCCTCGTTGGTTTTCTGTTTGTGTTACTTGAAGTTGGCTCTACTGCCTCAAGTTTTTATCTCCGTGGATAGCCCTATTCACAACATTCATATGTTTCTGAGGCACATTCACGATTGCGTGCTAGCTGTTGCGTTGACATATTTAGACAAACTGAAAAATTCAGAATGCACGTTGTTTTTTGTTATTTTCTTGATGTTACTCTCTTGTATGCTTCACTTTGGACATTGTAAGGTATTCTAGTGCTATTCGAAGATTGCGATTTGTTCGGTTCTCCTTCCGAGTAGCCCCAGTCTGCACGGGGGTCAATTTGTAGTCTCAGAAAGTCCCGTGAGGGGCTATTATTTATTATGCTGTTCGAGATGGACTTCTGTGACGTCAACAGGTTAAGAATGATCTCAAACACGGACGGTTAAACTTTCTTTGTCGAAAAACTAGTTTATCGGTCAAATCAACACGAGGAGAGGGCATTTATTCCTCAAAGGGTTCCTCCAGGGGCTCTTCAGGGAATACTTTAGTAATGTGATATAAGTTGGAAGATTTTGCCCGTTTCTTAAACTGCGCGGCACAGAAGTATACCGTGACTTCTCTGTAAAATGCTGCAATGTGTGAGGATATTCGGCACCGGAAATTATCCCGGTTGTACCAAATGATTGTTGAGGTTCACAAATCAGGTTTTTTCACTTCACTCCAGTTTGCACAGGATAGGTGATGGCTACGACCAATCAAACGTCCTGAATTCCTTCACCGCAGTTTACTTCGTCGAATCTCCGCTAAAAACGAGAGGGGAACGAAAAACAGTCGCACATCAACTGCGGGAGACATTATGCATCGCGAGCGTTCACCGAGTCATTATGCAGCAAGCGGAAACGTTCAGTAATAAAACAAATCAGATAAACCTTAGTGTTCACAATCGTCAGTCCAGAGGCAAACTTCTAGCTCACTGTCAGAAGTAACTTCTTTCCACTCACGTTCTAGGGCCCCCTTAAATGTCTGGACGGTCCCCAGTTCTGTCACCTCTTCTGTCAGTCTGCCCCAGTAGTTTACTATAGTGATCAGCCGATCACACCTTGTCTAGCACTTGTTTGACTGTACGCTTCGCGCTCGTGACAACCGCAAGCGCTACTTCCGACACAATTCCTCAGCACACGCCACCGTGCGGTCTCTGTGCTCAGGTCCTGTGAGAATACACGCGGTTGGCACTCCACAGTCTTTTCTCGTTGACTTCCTCGACGAACGCGATCGTAGAAGATGAAGGAGTGTGCCCTCCGATATTACCGCCCTGTTGCTAAAGAAGTGAGATCCAGCTGTCAACCTAGGTCGAACTCTCACCAACTTCTTCCCGTGACCTCTTGTTCGAGAGTCTGTCATAGTATAGAATAGGCTCTCCGACCTAAAGCTAGAAAAACCTTTTGTAACTGTAAATGTCTCTGTGAAATCCCCTCGTAGTCTCCTACTTCCAATAGAGAAAAGCTTGAGGTACTGGAGTCACTGCTCGTACGTCTTGCCCCCTGACCCTCAATCATGCGCGTTGCAAGACGTTGTACCTTCTTCAAACGGGTGGCGTCCTTTTCGTAGAAGACTGATCATTCCTGAACACAGCTTTCTAAAAGAGGTTTAATTGTAGACATATACACTGACATAAAAACTCTTGGTTTTCCGCTTGACAACGCTGGTCTCAACCTAGAGAGTTCATCGCGTGCGCTTTTTGTAGCTGCTGCACACTGATCCGCCCACTTGAGATCAAAAGTCACCAAAATCCCAAGGTCCCTAACCATGTTTACTGCCTTAATAGTAAATGGGCCTTGGTCATGTACAACCGTCAGGCTTATCGCTGTCCGTGCGGAATATTGTGGTATAGCTTACCGAAATTTAGATTTAAAATACGTAAGCTGCTGCATCCTCCGTGTGTTGAGAAGTAGTCCATGGAAAGCCCCTGAGATGTTTCAAACCGTACTATTTTGGGACAGTTTGGGACTAATCTGTGACTTCTTGGGGACTATTAGACTGATTTAGATATTCCATGGGTGACTAAACCCCGCTTTTGGATTCGCTAGCGATTTCTGCTGATGGGGTTCCCGTCCAACGATTGAAAGAAGGAGGGACAGACTTTGATGGATTTGGTGATTATATTGATGGTCCTGTTAGATTGGCAGGAGATGGGAGGTCAGACGAACTAATGACCGGAGCCCAAGTGCTAGGATGAGCCAAGTTTCCAGAACCTCCTGGGAAGAAATGACGATGAGTCAAAGCAGGATGGTACCAGGTTTGTAAGTTCGTTAAACCTTACCTCGCAGTTTCCTTATTAAATGTCTTTCGGCCCTTCGTACCACGTGGACCACCTGCACGTTACTCTAATGCTCGGCACTGTACGAATGCAGTAGCCAGAACGGCATTCTCCACGACTTGTGAGAGCGAGAAGGCGATGGAGGAAGAGAGTAATTAGTGTGTACTTGAGGGCGTGCGTGATAGCATGAGAAAGAGCAAAGGTCAAATGTCAACCGCGCTTGGCAGCAAGCGTTCAGCTAAACAATGGACATGTTATAAGCTTAAGCGAAGATGGCTGTTGCTGCAGGTTGACTTAAACAAACAGGCTTTAAACAATCAATCCATTGAAGGGATTGGGACTAATCTGAATGCATGACCTATCAAACAGAATGTCCAACGATTGATTGACTAGTTATGTACTTTAACGGATGACTGATGAGAGTCATCCATGTCATAAAGGTCCTCTGTAACGGACCTATCAACCTTAGATGTGGGTAATACTCCGAAGTACAACTGGGCCTGACTGTAAGCTACTCCATGTGA
Source organism: Fasciola hepatica (assembly GCA_948099385.1). Classification (NCBI taxonomy): domain Eukaryota; kingdom Metazoa; phylum Platyhelminthes; class Trematoda; order Plagiorchiida; family Fasciolidae; genus Fasciola; species Fasciola hepatica. The sequence goes on from CANUEZ040000146.1 coordinate 5,693,309, forward strand.
CTACAAAGAATGGTGATTCGAGTTAAGATGTAAAACTACCTTTGGCTAGTGAAAGGCCTGATGCCTGAACTGGATTAGCTCCTGATGAACGGCTATCATCCCAACAGCAGATGTGACTACATATGCGTGTTTATAAACAAGGCTTGGCACGTTTATAATTACGAAATCCGAGTGGTTTAAACAGACAGGAGACAGAGGCCTGGAATTTAAGTTTTATTCGACATACAACTGAAGGGTAGTAGCTGAAAACAAAAAATGGGGGAGATTCAGGAGAACAATGGTAGTGAAACTAAGGTAGATAAAAGATTGAAAATGAACATGGCATTCACCCCCGCGAACGGTTTTGATCGAAGGCGTTGGTGTCCAAAATGTTTCAAGATTCTTTATTTCTTAGATTATAAGGATGAACTCGCTGTTTTGCTTTTACTAAAGGGTGCATATTGAATTCGTTACCATATGACTCTGATGTTGATATGTGAGGGAAGGGGGTGTCTGTGGATTCTTGTGCATCGATGGGATTTCAAGCGGTGTCGGGTGAAAGCTAAGAGTCACCACTTACAGTCGGGGATTGATTTCCAGCGAATTCCACGGCCCTAGATGGTTCTGAAGCTTGGCTGTTAAACGCCAAATGCTAAATGGCGATCGTGTCTTCTCGTCCATCGAGGAAAGGAACGTAGGCGTGTTTCGGATTTCATTCGATCAGTTCTGCTCCGTCGATTAGGGGATCGTATTTTGTTAGCCCGTACCGGACGACGCATCAAGACCGACCCTGGACTAAACCTGGTAGGTATTCTTACTCCTGATGTTAATTTACGATGGTGAGTGAATAGTCGTTCATGTGATGTCTCTTTGTTGCAGCGAATAACAGCGACCTGATGGAGTAGAGCGCGTCGAGATGAACATCCTCCCACTGGGTGCATGGTAATCCACTTTACCGGGGCCGCAAGGACAATGATTCTCCAGGCCATTCCATCGAGTCTCTGGACTTGTCCGCTTGACTGAGTATTATACCATCACGACGAGACTGTACCTTGACGTGGTGTGATCGCTTGCGCGCCTCTGTGACCCAAAGAGCTATACAGGATGGCTTCCTTAAGCCGGAGATGCAATAATACCTGACAGGTCAATGGGTAGAGGTCAGACAATGTCCAGTCTCCTGGTCCTCCAGGTTGAGGGTTGATTTGAGCTGGCAGCTCAGTCGGAAAAACCAGTGGAAGAATAATTGATCCAAGCAAATGAGCTTCCACTAAGCCATCCCGCTGCCTTGCGGATAGGTTCTTGTCAGAACTAAAGGCTTTGGATGAGGACCCTAATCGTTCTCCTGCTTTGTGGCTGGACACCCTAGCAGTACCCGTCCAACATCTCCCATGAACTGCACGAATACAAAGAATTCCATACTGCATTGGTCGTCGCGCAGGCGAATCAGGACCGCGATGCCCATTGCATCGAGCGGGGTGGGTAGTGATAAGTGTGCTACTGCTCAGAGTTCCCTCTCTGTTATTCAACCTTTGTCTTCTGTCCCTAACCATCCCTCTTTGCCCCATCTATCCACCCATAATGCTCCCATTGATAACACGGTCGATACTCGCAACGATTCACTGTCAAATAGTGTCGGGAATAATCCTCTGACTGGTAACTCACATTTTCTCAAGCCCCGTCAGCCTCTGAATCTCGGCTCCTTCAACGTGCGTACACTCATGCAGGCCGGTCAGCAGGCGTGCCTAGCCCTCACAATGAACTCTCTGAAGATTGATGTTTACTGCTTAAGCGAAACGCGTATCCAGGATTCGAGCAGTGTAATTCAACTAACTGCTCCTGGTATCTCATCGAGGTATATTCTGCGCACCTCAGGAGACGAAGCAGTTAGAGCTGTGGGCCAACGTGGTGTAGGAATTGTCTTGACTGACAAGGCTGATGCTGCCCTTGTAGACTGGATCCCTGTTAACAGTCGTTTATGTGCTGTGAGACTCCAAGGGTCAGTCGGCGTTCGAAAGGACAGTTGTGTTAAACGCAATTTGTTCGTGATCTCGGCGTACGCCCCAACGGACTGCAGCTCAGACTTGCAGAAAGATGAGTTCTATGATGCCCTCGCCACCCTCGTTCGCAGCAGTAAAGGTTCTGACATTGTAGTGCTAGCAGGTGACTTCAATGCACAAGTTGGCAAACTTAGTGTGTCAGAAGCCTGTTTAGGTGAGCGTTGTGCTTTACCTGCTGAGCGTACAGATAACGGGGATAGGCTTCTCCATTTTGTGCAGACAATCGATTGTTCTTGTCTAGCACTAATTTCCGACACAGCTCGCGTCGCACAGCGACATGGCGCTCTAACTCTACAGGTACTTTGAGTCAAATTGACCATATCGCCGTAAGCTACCGATGGCGCAGTTCTGTTCTGAACTGCAGATCTTACTGGTCCACGTACGTAGAGTCGGACCATGCCTTAGTTTTAATGCGATTATCTCTCCAGCTCCATGGCCATCGTCGCAAACCGCAAACCGGATTAGCCGTGCAACCTTTGTGTGATCCAGACGTTTGCACCCGTTATGAGCAGAAGTTAGCACATGAGCTAGGATCCACGGAGAACAGTAATGTAGATGAGCATTGGGCTCATATCAAACAAGCGATGCACTTTGCAGCAGGTTTCGCCTGTGGTCCTCGATCCGTTGTCCATCAGAGACACTGGATCTCGCAAGAGTCGCTGAGTATAATGGAGCAAAAGCGTCAGCTTTCGAACCGTAAGGAGATGAATAAGATGCGGAGAAGGCTGCAAAGACAAGTTACGCGAAGCCTTGCGAAGGATCGCGAAAATTGATGGGTGAAGGTAGCCGAAGAAATGGAAGTGGCAGCTGCTTCAGGTAACAGTCAAAGACTGTTCAAACTTATTCGTGACACCGGTGGACGGCGAACTCAGGTCAGTGAAACGATTTGCAATAGGAATGGAGAACCCATCCATAACAAACAGCAAAGGCTTGACCGATGGGCCGAGTACTTCAAGGAACAGTTTAGCTGGCCGCACGCTAGTGCAGTTACTCCCATGTCAACAACTGTGACTTCTTGGGTGGTTTCACTTGAGCCCCTATCAGAAGTAGAAGTAGAGTCATCTATTCGATTACTAAGGCCGGGGAAAGCGGCAGATCCCGACGAACTTCCTCCAGTTCTTTTCAAACTGGGTGGTGAGGCGTTGATAAAATCACTAACCGCCTTGCTCCGTGACATTTGGAACTCTGAGCGTATTCCGTTAATATGGAGTGAGTCATTGATTGTTCCCATCTTCAAGAAGAGAATACGCAATGACTGCAGTAATCATCGTGGGATTAGCTTAATCCCGATAGTCACCAAAGTATTAGCTTCGATTTTGCTGCACCGTCTTACACCGGCTCGCGAGAGGAATGTCCGCGAACAGCAGGCTGGATTCCGCCCAGGTCGAGGATGCATCGACCAGATTTTTACTTTTCGCCGACTACTTGAAACGCGTCACACGTACCGCCGACCAACAATAATGCTTTTCTTAGACCTGAAAGGCGCCTTTGATTCAGTTGATCGAACATCGCTTTTCAGTACTCTTCATCGAAAAGGTATGCCCCAGAAGTTCGTGAACCTAATGAGATCATTGTATTCTCATACTTCTGGCCGCGTAAGGGTTTACGGTGAACTATCCGGTCGGTTCGAAACGACCAGTGGTGTTCGGCAGGGATGCCCTTTGTCTCCATTCCTTTTTAACTTCGTCATGGACGAAATAATGGAGAGTGCTTTGCAAAATCTTCAGGATGTAGGCGTCGAACTAGGAGATAGTGAAAAGCTATGTGACCTAGATTACGCAGACGACGTTGTCTGCTTGTTCGAATCCATGGAACATGCTCAGCGTGCACTAGATAATCTCGCAAGAGCTGTAGCTCTATTCGGCATGCGCTTTGCACCTTCAAAGTGCAAGGTGATGTTACAAGACTGGACGTCAACAATTCCGAGCTTGATGCTCCATGGGGAAGTGCTGTCAGTTGTCGATCATTTCACCTACCTCGGTAGCTGCGTGACGACGGATGGGAGCACAGTAGTAGAGGTGAGTACGCGGATATCCAAAGCTCGAGCGGCGTACGCTGGACTGAAGCACTTGTGGCGCCGATCCGATATTTCACTGAAGTTGAAAGGTCGTGTATACTGTGCCACTGTGCGTTCAGTTTTGTTGTATGGTTGCGAAACTTGGAGTCTGCGTGCTGAAGATATTCGTCGTCTTGAGGTTTTCGACCATCGATGTTTACGTAGTATCGCTAGGATTGGGTGGAATAGCCGAGTAAGCAACGATAAGGTGAGAAAGCGAGTATTGGGTACTAATTCAGGGAACGTTTTGTCACAGCGTATCCAACTTAGTAGACTTCGTTGGTTGGGACACGTGTTACGTATGGCAAACACACGTCTACCGTACCGTGTCCTATTCTCCGCCCCTCCCAGGGAGTGGAAGAGACCACGTGGAGGTCAACAGATGACGTGGCAGCGAGGAATGAGAAAATGTACAGCGAACTTAGGAAACGTAGGTGCTTCACGTCTTCGTGGTTGGGGTCCAAAAGATCCGTCTACCAGTTGGCTGGAGACACTGAAGGATATGGCTGCGAACCGCGAACAGTGGCGATCGTGTTGTCACTTTCTATCGAATCATAATGTTTGATTGGTGTACGTTTGTACAGTTAGACTGTGTATTCCGTGTGTTGGCTACTAGGGCATTCTTTTCTTTTCCCACCCATGTAGGTCCACTCCCTCTCCATCTTGTATATTCATACTTTTTAATTCAACGTGCAACATGGTGAGGAAGGCAGTGGTCAGTGGGGCTTGCCCTACTGTTTAACGCTGTACGATGATGATGATGATGATGAGTATTATAGGCCGTTGCTCTGCTGGTTACAATACTTTTACGGTGGCGGAAGTTCTTCAGTTCTTCGGTTATAAAAGGAGAACCCCTGTCTGAATGGATGTAATACGGTATACTAAAAATCGAAAACAACTGGGAAAGGCAACGGGTGGTTGTAACGGTCGACAGTCTGAGCAAGCAAAAACAAACGGGAATTTCGAGTACTCGTTTATAGCCGATAAGTACCGATTTTTCCATACTGAGGGAGACGGTCCCTAAAAATCGACGCTTAATCTTTTAATTGTAAAGTAGCTTTGATCAGATTTCCAATAGGTAACGTGCAAGATGGTGGTTTCTATTTGGCACAAAGTGTACAACCACCGGTAACAAATTTCGCATCGTCAGCTGTGTACGGGAGATTGTTTGTTCTGACGGAATGAAGCGTATGGACAATACCCCGGTGGTAGAGTGAGTTATGCAATTCTTGGAGTGATGCGACTGACGTAGTTGCGGAGGAGAAACTATGACATTCTCATGGCCGGGGTGGTGGATGATATCAAAACTGTAGCACGATAATTTGGTTCGTCACCTCTGGAATTAATCATTTTTTTGATTTTTCCTTGGCGTCTGAAGCCGAACATAACAGCGACATACTTTTGATCCGTGGTGATTTGGAAATATGTACCCAGCAGATAATACCTCCATTTCTGGATAGTCTCCTCAATAGCGTTAGCCCATATATATATATATATATATATATATATATATATATATATATACTACGTCGCCTTGGAAACAAGCATGGTGCCAAAACAACAGGAAAAAATGCAAAATCGAGGGGGATTAAGAGTAAACAATAAGATTACTACAAAAAAATTTTTTTTTAATATTCACACCGCACATGTTTTGTAGATTGTTTGTCTGGTTTTCAATTGTTTATGGAGTACGAGTCATCAAACAGGTCATACAGCATTCGTGCCACTGCTTTCGGTTCTGAGTCATATCTGTCAGCGTCTATAACGGCAATCCTCATCTCTTGGGACCCAACTAACCAGGGAGGCGGGAAGCACTAGCCGAAGTCACAGCTGAAGCCAAATTCTTTATGCCCCTGCACCAAGTCATAGCCTGACCCCCGCGCCGTTTCGTCCAGCCTTACCCAACACGTTCAGAAAGAGCACGAAAGGGTAATTGATGGGTAGGCGTACGCAAAACATTTTCGAGCCATCGAAGGCGGTGTAGAGCGATTATCTTGGTCAGAGGGCGACTATCTGCACCGAACACGATGACGAACCTCGTCATTGCTCACCGGACGTTCCCATCAGGCGCGAGCAAAGCTTCGGAGACATCGCTGGTTGGATGCAGAAAACCGTCAAGCGTCCCCAACGCGGAGGAGCCAATTCTCGCAACCGTAAGAAAAAACACTACGAACTGTGGTCCTGCATACCATTTCCTTGGTTGAAAGCCGGACGTCACGGCGGTGTTACAGATGGCGCAGGTTCGCGAAAGCTGCTCTGATTTGCTGCCAGACTTTCAGTCAACCTTCTTCGTCTGTATTGACGAACTGAAGCTGTGATGTATCGTTCGTGGTGTATCTATGAGTTGTCAGTCCTTGTATGAATTTTACTTCCAGGTGACTCAGTTGCATAATGTTCCATATAACACTTCTGTCGAACCCCAGCATTCTAAGTTTATCAAACAAAAAACTGGTTTTTGTTTTCGTTTGTTACAAGAAACTTTCAGTTAAGTTAATGTCGAGTTCTGGTGACACGAAATTTCAGGTAAATACTGTCGGTAATTGAGTCCATTTATTTTTGTAAAATCTCCTTTTTTCAGCGCATAACAATCCAAAAGTCGATAATTTTTGTCTGAACCCTAATCGACATAAAAACTTACGAAGATGGTTGTTGAATTAGATGAGGCTGCGTTCCGCAAGCTGGAGTACTTTTCCCTTGTGTCCAAAGTTTGCACTGAACTCACCAACCATCTTGGTCTGGACGATAAAAATTTAGGTAAGTTGACCCGGAATTCCACTCACGATAACTATTTAGCCGAATTCGTTATTCATTTGGCCAAGAAAAACCCGACTTTTGATAAATTTAAAGCTGCGCTTTCCAAGAAGGGTGCAGATTTCTCGGTAAGTCCCCACTTCACGTAATTTTAAGCACCACTGTTTAGGATGCCTTGATTGCCAGCATTCTGCGTCTGGTAGAAAAAATGTTACCAAAAACACTAAAAACGAAAAAAAACACAAAGTCGAATTCAGTCGAGGCAGATGAACCTAACAACGACACTAAAAACGAAAAACAGGAACTGCGAAAAAAGTTACTACCCGCTTTGTGTCTTCCCGACGAAGATCCTGCTAAGAGAGTAAGTAGTTCTTTTCAACTGTTAGGCAATTTACGCGTATGTAGAGAGCTTTGGAGGAGGAAGAAGACAGTAAAATGCGCGAACAAGATAATGATGGTGAACACGCCATGAAATTTGTTCATCCGGATAAGGAGTCCGACTTGAAACCTGATATTGCTGAGTTCAGTGCTGTTGATGAAGCAGCTGCTTCAGACATGATCAAAGACTTGGAAATGTTGCTGACGGATGCTAAAGAGCAAGTTTGCTGATAAATTAAAAGATGTTTCTTTGATTTCTTTTCCACCTTCTATAGAAAATCTACACTAGATCCTAAGCCACACAGAAAAGATACCACACCGATGGACTCGAAAAGGTAGGTTGTTTTATGAGCTTGTCCTACTTAGATTACACTAGTTTATTCGTCGCTTTCAGGGAGCAAATAAAACCAGATTGTTCGCAGTTAACATTAGTGGATTGGAAAAATTGAATTAAATTGAGTCGTATCAGCAACCATATAATGTTTCTAAAACTTTTGGTTGACGGTTTAATTCAAATAACCTTTAACAACGTACGTCACCTGATGCATGAGCATGACGCGGCGCCACTGATCGCGATCTGTTTCAGTTTACTCAACCATTAACCTTACACCTGTGCTCTGGTTCCGGTCGCTAACCTGCAGCATCGTCGAGTAAAGGGCGGAAAGAATAGGATCATAGTGATAAAGATTCAAAAAAGTCAAACTCAAAAAAAATCAAGAGGACGGGGAAAGAGTCCGAATGCAAATACGTCACTGACCGCGACACCTAGCCTCATCGTCTTATGTCTCCAACCATTAGGTAGGCGGATCACTTGGGACTTAAGTCTCGTTAGGGAGTCGCACAGCACTTACGCCACTGGCTTCGAGTTTGAGCCAGTTCAGATGTGATGCTAACCAGACTTATTCCTCAGTGGTTTTCACAGGAGGACCTGTCACTTTTCTTGTTAATCGGTATGATCACCGACTCACACCAGCTCTTTGGAACTTGTTCCCCACCCCATACCAAACGGAGGAGTGTTATGAACTCAACTCAACAATGCTGAGCCACCTTCCTTGAAAATAGACGGAGGCAACCTATCTGGTCCAGAAGCCTTATGTTGTTTAAGCTAGCCTAGCTCACGGAGAACCTCCGCCTTTGACCGAGGATTGCTATCTACAATCAGAGCTGTAAGTATGGTGCTACTTAGCAAGCCTGTCGTGGATAAAGGCCAATTAAACTGCTTTGCAAAATGCTCCGCCCAGCAAACTAGACGACGCTCCTGAGTTTGAATCAGTGAGCCGTTCGCCTCTTCGATCAGTTCATTAATGCCTGGCTTTCGGGGACCGGTATTTCTGATTAGACGAAAAAGATTGCGGTTTTTGCAGGTCGCCGCAGCTTTTTCCATCTCCCCACACTTCGCAATCCACCACTACTCACGGCCATTTCTCAGGCTACAAATCAGTAAGCGTTGGAGGGTTCTTCGTGCATCATCGTATCTGGAACCCAGAGGAATCGATCTGCGAGCATCTAACAGCGCAACTGAGGATGCAGATATCCATCGTTTCTGTGTATCTGATCGTTAGACCTTGGGCAGCATTAGCAGCTTCAAGCAGAGCCCGCCGAATCTCTGCCCATCGCCCTTTTAGATCCTGGGCATTTAACTGCATCGGCAACCTGGTGAATAGTTGTGCTTGGAAAGCAGATCGATGGTCATCGTTCAGTAGCAGCTACGGGGGACGGTTGGTTTTTTTCTTGTTTCGGCCACCGACGAGACGTAAGCTGAAGCGCGTGCGGACAAGAGCGTGATCAGTATCTACAAACGTGGACCAAAATGATTGACTATCTTAATTTGGTCTGCGCAAGCAGTAACCGATAGCAATGGGCTCGATTTGCGTCCAACGCTGTGAAGGCGCATGAGAACGTCAGATTAATGGGTGCCGCTTTTTGTGCGAGAAATTTGTACTCGCTCATGGTCGGGACATAGTTGGATGAGTCGGTCACCGTTATCGGTTCGATCGGCTGGAATGCCAGGTTAGCTTCCTTTATTCCTCTCCGTCTCGTTTAGGGTTTCAATTTGAGCATTGAAATCATCAGCAACTACCATTATGTCCGTAGAGCGCATATTACGAACCAGTTGAGATAAATCTTGGTGGAATTCATGTTTAGCCTCAGGAGAGCTGCAGTCAGTTTGGACAGACACAGAAACGACAGACAGACATCGACTCTTCAGTCTAGTGCTGTTGATATATACAGAACCATTCAACCTAACCGCACACAGACAACTGCTGGCTGGGATCCAGTTGCGCAGTGCACGCTCAGCTTTCTTGCTCAGAGCGATGCCAACGCCAGCGTGACCACAAGCACTAGACACCGGATCAACATTCACGTGAAGAGTGAACGAAAAACCAAGTTTGTATCTGGGGAGCGAAGTGTTAACACAGAAGTAGGGTCTTGTAAGCTTGTCTCGGAGAAACAATGCATCTATGTTAAAGGTTTCAAGAGTTCTAATTGGGGCACTCTGTTGCCCCATTTGGCAAAATGGGCGGATGTTGAAAGCATAAAAGCAAAGAAAATGCTTAGGTCGGAAAATCGATTCTCTTTTTTCCCCTATCTCAAAATTGTTACCCCTACCAAGTGTTAGAAGTTAACGGGCACAACTCATTTTGGCCTCGTATCCATTCTGGATTGGGACGTGAAGGATGAAGAGCAGAGGGATACGTTGTTTCCGAAGGGATTGTTGGAGACTTCTAGACGAATCATACTTCGCGGCTGCCCACACCGCACAAGGAGTTTTTATTTGAGAACCCTAACCGGAGTCTTTGACTCAGAAGTCTGACCCACAAGGTAGTGGGACGTTAACCCAACACGGGAACGTGACTAAAGAACATGTGAAGGGACTTTTTCTGGTCTGTCACGCTAGACCTTGTTGTTGCGAGCATTCCATTTTGTCTTCGCTGGTGTTTTTGTTGTCGATCCGCTTTTCGGATTCACTCCTCAGCCCAACGCACCCAATGTAGCAAACAGAACGTGGATAGGGCAGCATCCTTCGGACAGAGGGCTACGCAGCTTAGGCGGGGGATAGCTGCCCAAGGAGGTGTGATGATTTTTCCCACCGTCGAGCGAAACCCCAGGCTCTACTCTCATACGTCCATCTAGTGGAGGTTTATAGACCGGTAAACTCTCTCCGTGTTTATTCGCTAGAGTGTCCTCTAGAGGGGTATAGTGGTTGAAACCAGATGTTGCCCATCAACTGGTTCAGAGACTGGACATCGTCCGGCCTCTACCCATTGACCTGGCAGGCATGGTTGCATCGGCTTAGGAAGCCATCATGCACAGCTCTTCGGGTCATGGAGACACGCAAGTCATTACACCACATAAAGGTGCAGTCTCGTCGTGATGGTAGGAGTGATGTTGGTCAGGGTTGCCTTCTACCACCTTTCTCTTTCAACTTTGTAGCAGTCGTATCTTCGCGTGATGATAGCAGCATCGATCTTTGCTCAGAAAGTAAACTGTCTTATTTGGAGAATGTTGACGATTTGTTTTTGCGGGCAAATTGCAAGTTTTTATCCAGAAAGTCTAAAAAATGATATAACAATGTTTAAGATGTATTTTGCACCTTCGAAGTGTAAAATACTGCTTCCATACTCGATTGACCTGAAACCACACCCTATTCAAGTCTTGAAAGCCTTAACTGAAATAGATAGGTTCTGTTACCTGGGCAGTTGCTGCTTGCAAGTTTGTCAAATATCGGATGAATTATCGTCACACTTTTTGCTTTTACTACCATGAGCCATCTATATTGTTTCGATGTGTCATCTGTTCATCAATCGTGCGTGAAGGGAGTTAGGTCCGACCTTTTATATGACTCTGGAACTTGGTCGTTGCGGATGGTTACATTCAAAATCTCACCTCATTTTCATGATTTTAATTCACAGTTTTCTGTGTTTATTTGTTCTTTGTGCTCTTATTTATTTTACTCTCTACTGGACGATACTATGGAATAGCAAGACAAACCAGATGACAAGTACAATGCGAATGGTTGAAAAATAGCTATACACCACACGCTTGTGTGTTTTGTGTTGACAAGTGCTTCTGAGTACTCCTGCATTCACAATGGTTTACGGTAAAACACCATCTAGAAAACCCAGTCTGTCACTAGCTTTTATAAAGTGAAACCGGAGGTAAACGGGTGTTTCGAGATTGTAACTCACCGTGGCCTTTGATAATGTAAGATGAGTTGTTAGTAGATCAGAAATTATCGAATTGAGACTCCCTGTGGATAACTGTGAACTAACTTTGTTTTTCGGTTATTTCTTGATAATGTTTGTTGTTCATAGTCGAAGTTCACGTCGTGGTCGTCGGTCTTATTCCAAGTCACCATCACGGACAAAAAGATCGGATCGGGCTGATCGCCGCCGTCGTCACAGCCGTAGCCATAGTCCCCATGAATCGAATTCACGTCGTCGTGGACATCGCGGCCCGTCCAGGTGCGTGTTTTAACTGTTCTCTGAATTTTATTTCTTCTGTCGGTATCAGTTTTGGGCACCAGTTAGTGACACACCTAAGCGCTTAGTGTTGGTTCTTCCTCTCACCCTAAACCATAAATCAAGCCACAAAGTGTAACCAATGCGGAAAGAAACACCGTTTACCTATTTATTTCACATGTTCTTCACGCATGGTTGTTTCTGCAGATTTTCCTGTCGCTCAATAGCCACTGATGAACGTTTAGTAGCTGTTATCAGTTATTCAGCGACCACGGTATAGGGCACAGTAGCCATACCTTTCCAACCCTTACCGCGAAAGATTGCACCAAGCGTGACTGTTCGGTCCCAGTAACGGGGTTTGGTAGCCTTGTATGAGCCACGTGAACAACTGCGTCACTTTTGAAGTCACCAGCTGAATGAGTGTATCAACATCTGCAAAATCCATGGTGGAGAAAATTGAGATGATCGACCTGAGCGAACAAGCAAACACAGATTCGCTTCCGAAGCAGAAAACAATCAGTGATTAAGACCAAAGAAGAATTGTTTAATGTGCACGGAAAGGTGATGATTTAAAAACTTTTTCCACCATCTTGGAATTAATTTCGGAATCACAGGGGTATTGCCCAACGAGACAAAGAGTCTGGCCCTTAAATCGAATTGACAAAACATTAGTTCTCCGATGAATTCGCAATGGAACTGTGCTCATGAGTAGAGGTGAATCCTACAATCACTTTGAATGAGATGAAGAAAAAGATGGAACTGACACACGCGAATCTACCAGTTTATCTTCCATAGCTCGTCCTGATGGTTATGGTTATACCACGAAGAAACTGTACATTCATCCGATCGAGCGAAACAGGACTGATGTCTGAGGGTGGTGAGATCACTGTGCTGTGTGGTTACAGGAATATGGTAGCTCCGTCTTACATTTTTACATAGATGAAACCGAATACAACATATAGTGCTTGCGGACACGAGAGCGATCAGCGAAGAGGGAAGTGGGTCTTTTGAGTATGCAGGCGAACTGACAGGGGTCCGGAAGTACATTCGTTTGGAAACAGAAGTCAAAAACATAGATTGCACGATGTATCCTGGATCATTTCGCTGCATCTTTACAAAATGCATACTGCAGTCGAAGTGATTATTTTTATAGCAGAATAAATGAACGAAATGTTTATAAACAAAGGCAAAATCACATGACGCACACATTCACACATGTCTATCGGATGATCACACAACAATTGTCACATCTCATTACCACGGCAATGATAAATTGATTACAAGTTCGCGTTGTTTGCAAAGTTCAGGTTTGTGTGCACGGATCGACAGGGCCTCCATGTATCTTAATGATTTGGTACTGTTGGTCGAGTAGATCACCTTGAACGCTTGACTTGCGTTGACGCAATGTTTAGTCTCGTAAATATGCCGAGCAATTGATGATCTGATTGACCTTTGCTCGGTTGATGATGCAATTGTGGCAAAATCGTTGCTCATTGTCTTCTGAAGCCACACTGGAATGTGTTCAGCCATTCGATGACGTAACTGCCTTTCCGTTCTGCCTATGTAGGTGGCTCAGCACTCACATTTGAATTGGTAAATGCAGTTTGATTTGGCGTGGATAGGCAAGGGTTCTTTCATCGATGGCCTAGTTAACCGATTAGTTGTGAATATAATCACCGGATCGGCTGCATAGTAAGTGCGGCTGACAGCTGACTTCAAGCGTTTTTTGATCAACTCACTTACATCGTCACCTTTGTAGGGGAGTTTTAGATATACTTTCATCTTAGACACTGTGGTTGAAATATCCTTTCTTGGTTTCAGGTGACGACACTTTGTCAAGAATGATGTTAGATATCCATTTTCCGTCATAATTTTAGTGATGTGATTTATTTCTTCATCCAAAGTGTCCGCCGTGCAAATCTTCTGTGCTCTGCAGAACAGTGTTTGCACTGTGTTTATCTTGTACTTTATCGGGACGAAACTGCTGAAGTGTAGATATTGCCCCGACCAGGTGTCTTTTCGATAAACGGACCTCCTGATTGAACCATCTTTTCTGCGGAAAATTTCACTGTCTAAGAAGCTTATGGTGTCATTGTCCTCATTGTGGATTGTCAGCTTTATATTTGGGTGTAGATTATTAAGCAAGGCATGCAGCTCTTCACCTTCTTGTTTCCTCTTTGTGATGACAAAAATATCATCCACGTAACGGCGTAATCAATTTATCATTGCCGTGGTAATGAGATGTGACAATTGTTGTGTGATCATCCGATAGACATGTGTGAATGTGTGCGTCATGTGATTTTGCCTTTGTTTATAAACATTTCGTTCATTTATTCTGCTATAAAAATAATCACTTCGACTGCAGTATGCATTTTGTAAAGATGCAGCGAAATGATCCAGGATACATCGTGCAATCTATGTTTTTGACTTCTGTTTTCAAATTTGTAACGGGGAAAGGTTGTTTCTTGTTTCTCAAACATTCGTTTCGGTCTGAAAGCAACCAAGAATCGCCTTCTCAGCAATTTTCAGTGCTGCGGATATGAGAGCAGTCGGATGAAAACGCTTTTATGTACCGTTGGTGTCGGGGTCCTTGGGAATTGGGATAATGGTGACTGATGACCAGAAATTAAGGATTGAACAATGTGATAAGAATTCATTCAAAAAAATTTCCATGGGTTCCTCAGTCTGGGCAGCTCCATGCCTGAAAATTACAGGAGAAAGGCCATCTGGAGCTGGAAACAACGGAGTTTTGGACTTAAGAAGAATCTCGAACATGTCGGAAATAGAGAAAGGTTCAAATTCTGTACTAACACGGGGAGAATACGAAGGGGGACGGTCACAGGAAGGATGTATGAATGCAGCGTGGTCTTCATCAATGTGATTGGTGTAGAGTTTCGTTTTCTGACCACAAAGTAGCTTTATAACGTGCGGCAAACGACATATCCAGACGTTTTATCTCTGCCTTGATTAACTGCGAATAGTGTTTGACTGCTGACCCTCGGCGAGGCTTGTAGACGCGTTCTTTTTGCCTTCAGCGAAACTTGAGTGGTGGAAAGGCCACCCTATTGCCGGAGGCAAACAGAGTTTCAATGGGGTAACAAAGGTTGAAGGTAGCACTAAGATTATCAGTTAAGAGTTCAGCATCTCGAAAGAGTGAATAGGAGGGAAAACATGAAAAGGCAGTTTCGAACGAAAAGTTTCGAAGGCGGAATTTCGCTTGATTGGTTTCTTCGAGGAATCTACGAGCAGTGTGAATAAATTTTCGGCCTCAGAGGAAGCTATCTGTGATCGCTTGTTGGAATAGGTGTTTTCGGTGCAAGGGAGAATAACTCAGGATGACCGGTGATTACTTTGTCCAGGGGCTGACTTCATTATTATCGCTGAGTTTGTGAGACTCGTCCGTTTTATTTGTTTCATTTTTCAAATTTATTTCGTACAATAAAACAGATCTCCCCATGGACGAAGCTCGCGTTCACCGTCACCGCACTCTAGACATCGTTCACGTGATCGTCGAGCATCACCACACGAGCATTCCCCGTACGACTCACGTAATTCCGATGACCGACATCGTCGTCCACGGAATAGGAGTCGTTCACCGGATTCCAGTTCACATAAACCTCGTAACAATCTTCCAATCGATCCAGTCGTCGGTGAAATCTATCAGGGTCGTGTGTCAAATATCTTGGCATTTGGCGCAGTTGTCCAAATTGAGGGCTTGCGAAGGCGATGCGAAGGTCTGGTTCACATTTCCCAACTTCGTCGTGAAGGTCGTGTGGCCAACGTGAGCGATGTTGTGCAGCGTTCGCAAAAGGTACGCGTTTCACTGTTCTCCCCTCATTTTCGAGCCACATTATGTTTTCCTTTATCCTTTCTGTTCTGTTATTTTCTGACAACCACTAACCTTGTCGAAATGCTCCGGTTGTGGTAGCCACTATTCATCTTTATCCAATCAAAAATTACACAAATCGATAGATGAACAGCGAGTGCTAGTTGAGTGGTTCAAAGCGTTTACCTACCATTTCGTCGGTCGGACGTTCGACTCCAGTCAACACTGGTCATTTTGGTGGTTATTCACTGTCACCCGGTTTGTCAAAATGCCTGGACTACTTGAACCTTATATGATTCTCCACTTCACGTTGAGGATATCCGACCTCTTTGTGTTCGACAACCGGTCTCCGAAGCATTGCTCGCGTCTGGTGGGAATATCAAGTGAGTAATGATAGGGTGCACTGTCGTGTGTCGGGAATGGATAGTCACCCTCTTAACGAAGTGACTGCTGTACACCGCCTCCGATGGCTCGGTCATGTTTTGCGAATAACTGCCCATTGTCTACCTTTCCGTGTTCTATTCGCACGGGCTGGAAAAAAGCGACGCACGCCAAGTCATGGCCTCACCGCCGCGTCGCTTTTTCCAGCCGTGCCCAGCACGTGCGAATAGAACACGGAAAGGTAGACAATGGGCAGTTATTCGCAAAACATGACCGAACCATCGGAGGCGGTGTACAGCAGTCACTTCGTTAAGAGGGTGACTGTCCATGCCTGACACACGACAGTGCACCTCATCATTACTCACTTGATGTTCCCACCAGACGCGAGCAATGATTCGGAGACCGGTCGTCGAACAAAAATAAGCCGTGTGTCCTTCACGCGAAGTGGCGAGGTCTCGAAACCGTAGAGTAAAACACTACGGACAGCAACGACGTACACTCGTCCCTGAAGAGAGAGCTGTATTTCATGGCGGTGCCACAGGTGTCGCATGTTTGCGAAAGCTGCTCTAGCTTTCGCTATTCGTGAATTGATGTCCTCTCCAACACCACCTCCAGCTGTTATCAAGCTCACAAGGTTCCAAACTTATTGGAACATTATGTGGTTCTCGGCCACTCTAAGTCTCGGGGTCAGGTTGCCGGTTATCCCTAATGGTGTAGTGGGTCTTCGAGGTTATGCTGTATGCACCCTTTCCACTGCACTCATGCGAAAGTATGTAGTGAAAAACAGTTTTGTCCGTCATTCTGTAATCGAATAATTTGATTGGATCTTTTGCGACTACTGTCTACTCACTGTTTATGGCGTTCAGTGATTCACATAATATACTCTAATCTAGTCGCCTTAACTCCCCCTCTCATGCACACACATTGTTTTCAGGTCTACGTCAAAGTACTAACGTTCACGGGAACTCGGACGAGTTTGAGTATGCGCGAAGTGAACCAGGAGACAGGCGAAGATTTGAATCCGCAAAATTCAAGTCCCAATTCACGTGACCCTGCCGACGGGGGAAAAGTTCGTAACATGGACGATGCAGATCTTGACGGAGTTCGCAATCCGGATCGACCGACTGCTTCGTCGACTGCGTCCATATCACGGAGTGCGTTATTTGGCCCACGGCGAGGCGACGCGGACGGCGTGGATGAGGATTTGGAATCCGGGCCAAAACGGTGAGTTACTTATGAACGTATGCTTCAACAACATTCAGTCTGATCCAGTGGTCTCGTATTTATGTCCGTCCGCGTGATTGAAAATCAGTCTGATTCAGTCGGAGGGATCGGCGGCAGTCAAACGATCACCATAGTATTATTTGGTCTCTGTGATCCTGGAATCGAGTCTCACATCCACCGGTCAACTATCCCTCTCTCTTCGAAGCCTTTAATTGGCAGCGTTCTCCGTTAACTTTGTAATTAAGGCGATTCTAAAAATAAGCGTATGGTTTATGATGGCGGCGGTGTCGGTCTTTGCTCAAACGGTAAACTGTCTGAGTTGAAAATTACCGACGACATTGTGTTTCTGGCCCAACTAAGTTGCATGTGTTTTCCTAGACCGTTAGAATACCAGTGTATCAGTGCTTTTGCACCTTCACTGTGTAAAATACTGCTACAGGACTGATTTAGCCCTGTCTTTAGCTTATCAGGAAAAGCCTTAGCTGATGTAGAAAAGTTTTGTTACCCGGGCAGTTTCTCATCTAACTGCCTGTTATGAGGTGAAGTATCGTCGTGTGTACGGAAGACACGTTTGGCTTTTATCAATCTGGGCCACCTGCGTCAATGCAGTATCCGTTTGTACACAAAGGATCGAGGGAACACAGCGGTCGTTGTATCCGTCTTTTTATGCAACTTCGAAACGTGGTCGTCAGTCGTAGGAAGTACACAAAGACTGCAGTGTTTGAGCATTGATCTCTTCACAACACTGTCCGAATATGATAGGAACACCATATTGGGTTAGGATGGTTGGTACATGTGTTACACATACCTACAGATAGACTCCCCCGGTGTGCATTGTTCTCCTAGGCAGGTAGTGATTGGAGGATGGGTCGAAGTAGTCATTGCTTGACATGGAAAAAGGTATGAACACCTTAACCACTGAACCTGGTCAGATGGGACGTGTTAAGCTTCTTGATTGGGGTTCAACAGATCAGCCTACGGGATAGTTGGGAACATTTGGTACCATGGTCGGTGGCATATTTATATTCGGAATCTTTCATCTCGTACGTGATTTGCACTTCTGGATACGTTTCCCATTTATTCTATTCGGTTTATTTCATTCCCAACTGAATGATGCAGTGAGGTAGCACTGAAAATCAGAGCACAAAAGTTCAAAGGTAATGGCGGCAAGAATTGAGCTGGTCTGTGCGATGGATAAAGGAAGCAAAGAGGTCATTTGTTTATCCTGTAGTAACTGAAACGCTCTGTCCCGTTCATTATGGATACATGACAATCTAATCCTAAACCGGTTCTTTTTAATCTCTATACAATAGCAAAGTACAACGAATCAGTAGTCCGGAACGTTGGGAATTGAAACAAATGATGTCGGCCGGTGTGGTCGAAAAAACCGATTTGCCCGATTTCGACGAAGAAACCGGTCTGTTACCACGCGAGGATGAAGAATCTGATGAGGATATTGAGATTGAATTAGTCGAAGAAGAACCGCCATTCTTGAAAGTAAGTGCTCTTCCCCAATGTTGCTTCACTTCACTTAGCTCAATTTGTATTTGGTGTGGGCACGTTCGATTATTTGTGGAATACTGATAAAAGAATCCAATCAAGATAACGGGTGCAGTCGTCATTCAAAGCAATTGTGGCTGAGTGGTGACTTATATGCCTTGATCAGTTCCCAACTCAAAACAACCCTCCTACCCGGTGAATCAGCTGACTGTGGTTTGTGTGACATCTAACCTGTAACCTTTTTAGCCTTAAAAACTCGTTCGATCAGAGCCGCGCAACTTATAAATCCGGGATTCGAAGCCAAGCTTCAGTACGACACACTGGACTACTAGGCTGAACTAAGCGAGAACTGACTGACTGATCAACTCATGTGAAATTGTAACTGAAGGTTCCTTTTACTGGTTACCACACGGTCCTAAATATGACAGGGCTTCTAGAGATTCGTAGGCTTGCGGATTACCGGTGGTGGTCGATTGGTTTGGAGCGCTCTATTACCACCTCAAAGGTCAGAGGTTCGAATCCCCGCCAACGTCGGTCCTTTTGGTGATAGACAGTTATCCGCTTTTTTCCGGTTTGCCGCCGCACCTGATCCGTTGGGACCTTATGTGGGGCTGTCTGCCACTCCGAGTCTCATCTGGTTTCCGGCTGTCCCTAATAGTTCAATGGGCCTTTGAGGCTGTGATATACTTTTTCCATTGAACTCGTGCGTAAGCATGTACTAAAAGATGAAACAGTTGTGCTACATTTTCGGCTCTGAGTTTGAACAACCAACCGATAACCGTACGTTTTGTGTGGAGCGAATCTAGCTGAAGGTATCAAGGAAGTAAGCACTGTGCCGAAGATGATAGTATTATATCCCCTGAGACATCCAGTCGTGGAGCAGTTGGATCTTTTGAGTGCCCCTCCAATATTCTAACGCACCCTAAGTTGCAAACTCCACTGGTCAGGCTTTCCCGGCACATGAACTTGCCGCCTGGGTTTACTCATCTTCCAGTTACTACCCACCACAGCAACTAATTCACGCCGAGGAAATCTATCCGGGGACATCCGCAACACATGCCTCAATCACTGCAGTTTGATGGCCTTCAATGTTTGATCTAATGATTTATCTCGTGTACTAAACCTCAGTATTGCTGATGCGGTTTTCTCGTCATATTCGGGCGGTGTTGCAAAGACACCTGTGTTCAGCTACCAATAGTTTCCATTCGCAGTGGCCAGATTTCTGAACCCTAAAGAAGAACCAGCATGGCTGTTGCCTAGAAACGGATAAACAATGCTGCAGGGATCTCACAGATGATCGATATTGACACAAACTATTCTTACCTACCCGGTGTCTTGTATCCTCTGACATGCCACTGCTGCGGTATGTTTCACTTGGAATGTGCGAAACGCATATCGAACAATGTTGCACAGTTATTCGCACTGTTCAGAAAAACTTACAACTTATGTGGATCTCAATGTAGAAGCACTGTCACTTGCATACCCTGTCTGACACGTTTCCAACTGAAAAACGTCCGGCACCGGTCCATTATCCTCATGATAAGGTGGTCTGTAAAACCATCTCGGGAATGAAGTTGGACAGACAATGGGAGAGGAGGCAACCGTGGGTTGTACGCCATGTCTCGTCATGAACTTGGGAGAATGATCATCATGGAAAACTCGAAATCGACTTCCAGTTATTCATGTAAAAAGAACCATCGTACTACATTTATTGAAAGTGAGATGAAATCGATTAAAGGCTGAATGATACGACAAAACTCCTGTGATAATCGTCGTGCGCCTACCGCTGGTGGGCGATTTTGGATTTGTTTTGCAAAAGTAGGAGGGAGGGGGAGAGGGGGAGGCGAGAGATAGCACAACGATGATGTGGTATTGTAGTGATTTGGATTAGAGGCAGTTTTAGTGTTTTATAGGTTTCAAACAAATCTTTGGTTTTTCATCACTATCTTGGCCTCCAAATGCCTCATTATGGTCGGGGGTGGGTGTCTCAGGCTTCGCGATGCCTAGTCGTCCCGAAAGCCTCTCGAAATGCTCCTAAGTGACTGTACGTCTGACTCAGCCTATACTGAAGAAGTCCTACTCCACTGCCTTTTCGTGGCGGAGATGTTCCCACTAAAGGGAGGGGACGAAAGCGAATGCTTGGCGCTTTCCACCGGGTTGGCTGACTAATAGTCAGTCTAGGGGAGATGCCTAAACCCTACTTCCGAACCAACTATGAATGGTGTATGAGGCTTAGAACGGTATGCTCACCGGCATCTGTGGCGGATAGTTTCACTGGGCACTCAGGATGTTTGGCATCATTCGAGGGGCGAACGAACTGAACGGTCAGTCACCGGCCTCAGTGGGTTACGGACCCCGTGCTTCATCCTACTGCCTTGCGGGTTCAGCTTTGGATAGCTGAAGCCTCCGGTTATGGACCCTTGAGAAGAGCACCTGCTTTGGCTTGGACAACCTGGCAATATCGCGCCCACAAACAAATCACGGGCTCGGATTATGTACCCCTTCGTCCTCGATTGTGTCGTGTTTTGTTTGGCATACAGTCTGAAATCAGGCGGGTGTGGAGTATACATTATTATATATATATACAATCACTATCTTGGATTCCGTAATTCGCCGCTTTTGAACAACACGTTTTAGTCGCTGGCGCATTCATCTCATCTGGCTTTGTGTGATTCAATGCACAACGTTCTGTAACCAAGGTTTCTGTATTTTTTCTCTGTCTGTTGATACAGTGCGTATCCGTACCCATCAGACTGCGCTCACGTTTCAACATGAAATTAAAAGAAACTAGAAAATATGATTACGTTAGCTGTTTACCTATCTGCGTAGCATCGAAGGGGTTACAGATGGAATATCCTTCCAGTCTTTGGTCTTCACGTAGCACTCAGTCCTCACTCGTAACTCGAAGAAATTGTCTCTGGGGGCACCGATCATTTTCCGATAGAGTGCGTGGCGCGTGAGCCAAGCCAAAAAGAGTCCGAGCACATGGTTCCAACTTCATTGAGTTTTTTTGTCGTATACTTGTGCACAAGTTCAATGGAAGGGGTATACCATATGGCATCGAAGGTTCACTGCACTATCAGGGATAACCGGCAGCCTGACCCTGAGACTTGGAGTGGAGAGCCACATACCACGTGGATTATTGCCTATCACTACCAGCGATGTTGGTGGTGGAGATCGATATCAACGGTCATTAAGATGAAGTTGCCATCAAAACCCGGATTACAGGTTCCTACCCAACGATCCAGTGAGTAAGTTGTCGTCTTTCTTGGAATCCTGTTGCTTTTCTTTGGTGGTGTGAAGTACTAAATATCCGTGAGAGGTCCGATCACGCAGGCTATTGCGATACTCAGGATGATAATTCTTGCAAACTTAGCCCCTTTTTATCAATTTTATAATTTCAGAATAACGTTTGCTTTCTGGCTGGCTTAGAAAAATCATTAACTGGTTCATATGAAAGATAAAAGAGATTGCATTTGGTCATTTTCTCTCTCCTTGTCTCTCTTCCTAATACCCTGGCCTTCATGACGTTGTCATTCTCAGGGTCACGGAAGACACGCGATGGATTTGTCCCCGGTACGGATTGTGAAAAATCCGGATGGTTCACTCCAACAGGCTGCGATGATGCGTCAGGCTTTGCAAAAAGAACGCAGAGAAATAAAACAACAAGAACGTCAGAGCCAAATCATGGCCGAGCGTGAGGCAGCTCCAGAACGGATGGGTAAAGATTGGCACGATCCAATGGGTGGTCCAAGTATGTCTCATTGTAATTTGCTTCCGTTACTAAGTTTTTATTAGTTGTGTGTAACTTGAATTGTCCATAAAGTGATTCATCGTGTAGCTCGCCATGGGAAATACATGGGAGCACAGTACAGTGTGTGCGATAAATCCGATTCCGTACCTGGATTGTGGTTAAAATTTCCATAATGATAATCCCGAATCCTAAGCAGGAGAACACGAAGTCGGTATTCTAGGTGCACCGTATGCGAATTAAGCAAACGTAGATGATGACATACCTTAATATGACCACAGTGTACGAAATAATCAATTGATCTTCCAAATTACCCTTCCGGTCGAGAGTGGCAAACGCACCCAGGCAAATTGAGAATAAAGTCACGATAAACAAGAAAATTGGTAATTATATATTGTATGATATACATAAGTAGTGAGCGGATGCGTGGACAAAAGTTCCCGAAAGCACGACCGGTTTCGCGGTTATTGCCGCTCATCAGGTTTGCGTACCCGGACTACTTTGTTCACTCATCTCCATAGTTATAGACTCTGGGGTTGTACCGGGATGCGTAAACAACCAGTGCATTAGAAATGCGCGTGCATGAATACTGACTCATCTGTCCATAATCTATTTTGAATGTGTGTATGCCGAGAATCAGACAAGCTAGTCACAACGTATAAGGATTTATAAATGTGCCAGAACGATAGGCTGTCCCAGTCAATAAGTTAACGTGTTTGCGAATCGACTGAGACGTTAGAGCAGAAAAGATAGTTGATCAAATAACATAGTGAGACAGTTCTGACTCGCGTGAAAACCAATGCTCGTTTTGCATCATCATCACCAACATTTTCCGGTAGAAGAAGAAACCTGTCAGCCGAATGCGCGACTTCTTTCTTGGCTTATGTGACGGTTGAAACATTCTGTGTCTTCCTCGCAGTCAGTTTTGAAAATATTCCACTAAGCACTAAAGCACCAATTCCACTGAGTGACAAGAAAACCCGCACAGCACTGATACGTAGGACAATCAATCAAAGATCGCTGTCCGTCATTCGTAGTTTAATCCAACGGCGTTCAGGATCTGGCCTTGATTTCAGTCATTGGATCGGTCGTTCACTCGCTGACCAACGCATTTTTTCTCCCCGGATAAATCACTCGCTTATTCATTCATTCATACATCCACTCACTTTGTGAATATGCTGGATGCCTCCAAATACATCCATCCATCCATGGTAGACAGTAATCCACTGTCATCCGGCTCGTTACCATACCTGACCTGTTGGGACCTTATGTGGTTCTTCGCCACTCCAAGTCTCAGGGTTCGGTTACCGGTTATCCCCGGTAGTACAGTAAGCCCTCGTGGCTATGAGATAGATATATGCCCCTTCCACTGTACTCATACGCAAGCATTTAATCCATCCACCATCCATCCATCCAATGTAATGATAAATGCAGATCCATCCCTCTTACATGCGTACACACCATTGGGGCGGCATTTTGGCTCGAAACGTATCCGACTCGAAATGACTCATGCTTGACAAGCATGATGCAATACTCAGTTCAGTTAGTATGAGTCTTACCATATTTGCTGTATGCCTATCGCTGTGCACATCGGTATTGATATATAAACATGTTATTCATTCCTTCTGCATCTAATCTCAATTATCTGTTCTTCCACTGCAGTGGATTCCAAAACCCCTTTCAGCGGGTCCCGTGTGAACGAGCAGTTCAAAGATGTACCCGAATGGAAACGTGCAGTCCAAGGAGGAACACGAACTGGTGCTGTGGGGAAGAAAATCGTCCGGTCGCTTTTGGAACAACGTCAAAGTTTGCCCATTTACAAACTAAAAGACGAATTGCTCAGTGTAAGTCATCGTCATTGGCTCTCTCGGTATCTATTTAGGTGGACACATTTCGAATCCTTTGACAACTGGACCTTAACGTTCGGTAGGATTTTCTGAATGAAGATTCAATTCCCGATAGATTTATTGCAAAGGATTGTCCCAGTTTCGTGGGAACACGGGGTCAGCAGTGCTAAGGTTGGGCAAACAGTATTGAACAAACATGGTGTTTCGATTTGTCCCACTAAGGCAAGGAAAAACGCTTCTTTGTTCACGAACTCGACCGGTAGTGGTCGAGTGGTTTAGAGCGTTGGCTTATTACCTCGGAGGTCCGAGGTTCGAATCCCCGCCATCACCGGTTACTTTGGTGGTAGACAGTAATCCACTGTCGTCCGGATCGTTACCACATCTGACCTATTTGAACCTTATGTGGTTCTTCGCCACTCCAAGTCTGAGGGTCTGGTTGCCAGTTATCCCCGATAGTGCAGCGGGCCTTCGTGGCCATGGGGTGATTGCCCCTTCCACTGCACTCATGCGCAAGCATGTAATAAAAAAAATCTTATTTCATTAGCGTAAGACAATGATTACACAGGTGACCGTTCTTGTACGCAGTTTTCACACAAAATGTTTTGACCCGACTGATACGGACGGCCAAACCTTCTAATGGGTTCACAAGATTCATCTCTCACACCATCGATCGGCCATCCCGTCGCTCTTGATTCCGTTGTCCCCAGCGTTGGGCACGGTAATGGACAGGTGCTGGTGCGCTGACTGCTAGTGGAACTTGGTTGCCTACCGACGAAAGTATCAGTCCGTACTTCACAGGAAGGGAACAACTGAATCAAACACTGAAGCTCACCAAACTACGATGGTTGGTGTTCTGTCTTATAATTAGTCACTTAATTAACGTAAGTGATTCGTTTATTTGTACCCTAGTATACACGCAGCCAGCCTTTAGACCGATGAGCGAACAATCGTCACGTGGCGTGTACGTGTGTGCGTGTCTGCATGCACGTAATTGGCTAAACTGGACACAGCAGTTTGGATTTGTGCTGCTTCATTGATTTGCAGTGTTTCTGCGACGGGTAGTGGTTGGAAGATGAATACTGTTTTTTAGTCTATGATTTTGACCACGTATTACCACGTATGAGGCTTCTTGAATTGGGTGACCAGAGAGCTGCCCACCCAATAGCTGACGAATATGGGAACATATGGCAACCATAGGATTCTTTATATTCGCTATTTCCTTTATTTGATACGATGAGCTGCGGCTCTCCTTATTTTTTGATGTCATTTCTAATCGTTTAGTTTTCATTCAGAGTTCTTCCTGAAAATTGGTAACCGGAACCTGATTAATGATTAGCTTAACTGAAACTGAATTTCTTGTTTGAAGTGGCACCTTATATGGGTCTCCAGTTCAGTTCGATTCGAACAGCCAGTAACCGTACGCTACTAGGTGGAGCGTTTTTGGCTTCTGTCTCTCAGTGGGAGCCTCAGTCGGAAATGATCAAGCCAATACGTATCAAACGAAGAAGGGAAGTTTGTGAACAGAAGAGCACCTAGCCACATCCTCCAATGTTTTCAATTACTGAGTGGGGGAATCTCTAGGATCTCACCCAGGAAGTCTAACACACCCTACACGACCAAGACCGCTGGTTTGGATTTTCTTATCCCCCAGGTCGTGGAATGGCCATTCTTACTCATCATCCAACCACTATCCGTCCCAGCGAACAATGCGCTCTTATACGAGTACAGTGAAAGAGGTATACCTCGGAGTCTCGAAGACCCAGTCCACTATTAGGGATAGCCGGAAACTAGAGTCTGAGGCTTGAAATGGCAGGGAACCACATAAGGTACCTCTAGGTCGGGTGTGGTAACGAGCCGGACGACAGTGGATTACTGTCCACCACCAAAATGACCGGCAGTGGCGGGATTCTAGTCTCTGGCCCCCGAGGTGGTAAGCGAACGCTCTGAACCACTCGACCACCACCGGTCAGGACATGCGCAACACATGCCTGGTGAGGTCTAGTGTTTCCTTACTGGATTTGGTTCGTGTACCTAATACTCCATACCAAACCTCGGCATTGTTAAAATGGTGTTCCCACTAGATTCGAGCAGTGCTTCGAAGACATCGGTGTTTGAATACTGACATATCTTTCACCTGCAGTGACCATGTTTCTGCACCATACTGAAGAACTGTCCTGATCGCTGCGGCGTACTCTCGACTCTTGATAGATAAATGTATATCTCGGAGTAAAATCGCCGGTTATGTCTAATGGTGCCGTGCTTTTGTAGTATGCCCTTTTCACTTCACTCACCTGCAGTGGCATAAAAAAAACTTGTTGTTTCGTTCCGCATCGATTTTACCGTCATTTTAGTTTGCTTTTTTTTATTGGGCCACGTTTTGCACGTTCAGAATGCAAAACGGTGCTGTTTCTGCGGTACTGAACTGATCTCGTGATTCGGGAGAGACGATAAATTAGGTAGACCGACTCCATTATCTGGGCGGCTGCCATTCACCCGAATGAGAAAGGATATCAAATGTACCATCATGAGTACGTACAGAAGGCGCGTTTGGCACTGGCCAATCTCAGTCACCCGTAAAGCCTATCCGTTTATTCGTAAAGAACCGACTTCGAAATTGACCTGCTGACACCGTTATCAGTAGTTAAAGTATAAATCCGAACGTTTAGAAGTGGTTCGTGTGCCCGTACAATACACTGGTACAGATAGTTCAGTTCTTTTACACATCCTAAAAGCCTAACCGCTACAGATTAAAGACGTTCGAAGATATCATGTATCTGAGCATCGATTTTGTCATGGCAATGCTCAAGTGTGGTAGAAATCGAGGATTATTTGGGGCTTGGATTCAGTGGATAAGTCTTATGTAGACAAACTGTATTAATAGGGTGTCCGCACATGAGGCTGGTTACCCTCTCACCAAAATATGCATGTTTTGGTTCTTGTAACTATAAATCGGAAAAGTTCGTTCCAACGACCATTTTTACTATGTTGAGTACCCATAGCGACAAAATAGACAAACTAAATGGTCAAATACTCGAATTACTCGGAGGATATTCTTCCTTTCGAAACTACGTTGATTTGTTTAATAAATTATCTTTTTCTCAAATTCCATTCCGTCTGTGATAGGCTGTGCACGACAACAAAGTTCTGATTGTAATCGGCGAAACGGGCAGTGGCAAAACTACACAGATCACACAATATTTGGCCGAAGCTGGTTACGTGAACACTGGACGTATTGGTTGCACTCAGCCTCGTCGTGTGGCTGCCATGTCTGTGGCGAAACGGGTAAGTTCTTCCCCAGAGCAATCCCTTTTTTAATCCGATCAGCTTGGCCAGCAGAGGGAAGGAAATTTGGCCTTGGAGGATGTGCTAAGATTCATGGTTTTGGGGTTTATAGAACCCCGCGATTGATCGAAACATATCAGTCTCAATGGCCAACACTGCGGTAACCGGAAAGGCGGGGAACACGGCAATCGAACTCACGTTGCACAGTACGTCCGTAGGATGAGGAATTATATGACACAGTAGTCCATAACGTAAATCGTCTGAAATGGATAACAGTGCCAGTGAGTGTCGCACCAGCCTACTTATCCATGAGGCACAACGAGTAATACCACACGTACGACACGACCGAATATTCTCGGTGAATAGCACACAATAGAAAGCATAGTCAGAAGTTAGTGTGTATATCTGTCAAGATAAGAGGGGTGGAAAAATGTGTCTAGGGTTCATTCGAACAACATTGGTGTTCATTCATGGTCAAGCGGGGTTTCATCTCGAAAGTTATCTTCGTCTCTCGGTGTGTTCAAAGCGTTTATCGCTGAAAGATACGAAGGAAAAAAGTACGGAGATTAGGGGCGGGTAATTTAAGTATATGAGGTTTATTACATATGTTTTCTTTGCAGAAAAGCACTATCCTAAGCGTTGGGAATGGTCTGGGGACGGGTTTGATGCGTTGGAATGCACTACAGTGGACCATCACATCATATCCATATTTCTTCTTTTGTCTCTCTCTGGGTTTTTTACTTGATGCATGGTTTTTGGTTTATTTAACTCTCGACTAGGTTATCTTGAGGTAATAATCGAAAATAGCTTTGTGCAATTTGCAATTCGAAGAAGGAAATCCGTTACACACCGGTAGAGGTGCTTGAGTGGTGTAAGCCCCCATCACGTCTGAGCTACAGGGTTCACCTATGAGAGGAAAAACTAGATTCACAGAAAACTTAGTTTAGTTGAAACCCAGATCCCAAACTGCTCGCTCAGATTACTCCCTACCGTTTATCCAACGCTGTAGAACGGTTGGAACGTGAGAATCAATAAGAATTCAAACTCCCCAGTCGAGTTTATATCGGCCATTCCTAATCCGAATTTTTTAGAAAATCGATCTTGTTACTATTCGGATCAATCGCCTAGACTATCCTCTGGTCTCGCGCAAATGATTGGTCCATCTGACCACGAGTGGCATCGTTGCTATTGTGGCCGCAGTCTGACTCACCAGCATCATCACACAGTCGACAAATGTACCTTATTCCGAATCAGCTTACTTCCTCGTTGAGTAATATCAGTGATATTGATGTATTTCCCCTCCCAGCCCCCTCTTTACCACGTTCTTGTCGGTCATAGTCACTAGGATATCAAGTGCGTGCGTGTTTTCGTTGAACTTCCTTCCGTTCTCGACGAATATGAAATCTTTAGTCTGCCCTGGTTGTTCCATAAATATCTGTTGTTGTTTAGGTCGCATATTGTAAACGTCCAAACTCGGTGACAAATGTGTGTTATCATGCAACGTTAACATGAGAAAACACAGATAGCCTAATGTGTGAGACAAACATCCCTCCACTCCCGGTTCGAGTTCTGGTTGGGACTGTACAAACATGCATTGCTGATCATCCCAACCAACCAGTTGAACGATGCAGTTTTATAGTACCTCACACCTTTTCAGTGATTCGTGGAACGTTGATACCGCATAGGGATTCCTTGTATGACAGTTTAAATACATCAAAAATGCGAGGATTGTTGGCTTTTTCTGTTGCTGTTATCCCATCACTACTCGTTAGTAGCAAAATTCTAGAACTAAAGAATTGATAAACTTACTCATCTACTCTGAAACATACAGGTTTCTGAAGAGTTTGGTTGTCGTCTTGGTCAAGAAGTGGGCTACACCATTCGTTTCGAGGATTGTACCGCGCCGGAAACAAAAATCAAGTACATGACAGACGGTATGCTATTGCGTGAATGCTTGATCGATCCGGATCTACGGCAGTACGCGATTATCATGTTGGACGAGGCACACGAACGCACAATTCACACAGATGTTCTATTCGGTCTCTTAAAGAAAGCGATCCAAAAACGGGACGATATGAAGCTGATTGTCACCTCGGCCACACTGGATTCGGTCAAATTTTCACAGTACTTTTTCGAAGCGGTAAGTTTTGCAACTTTAGTTCAACCAATTTTACGTTTCAGAATGAAAATTTGATCTTTTTTCTAGAATAAATAAGCAGATGAGGAGGCGTTCGATCTGCGCGTGCTGAAGATATAAAAACGCTCCACGATCGAGGGACCAACGAATTTTCACGGGCCTAAGGCTAAGCCACGACACTGAAATGGTTGTCTCACTAACTAGATTAATGTATCAAAACCTTGGTGACGTGTTGGACTCCAAGTCAATAAACTCGATTTCGTTAATTTGATAATTTCCCAGCGAATCATGGATTCAAGAGTGCTCAAAATAAAATTACCATAGAGCTTGTTACTTGTGTTAATTTAAGGAGAAATATTTGTTCGTTTCATTTGAATTCAGTTCCAGACCTTTCACACAACAAAATAACGCCTCATAATTACTTTAATATCGACAATCAGTCTGTTACGGCATGTTTCTTCTATTTTGATGCTTCTGATGCTGGCTGGCATTACTGACCCTGCTTGCATCAGCTATTAGCACACTGTCTTCAGTTGATTCCTTTGAGGCATACCGTCACGCTTGATGGGTTCTTCATATCACGTTTTTATGGATTCTTTTTGTTGAGTGTACTAAAAGATGTCATTCGAATTCAGTTTCTGTTAAATAACGTGTATATTACTGAAATTATGTTTTCATTCCTTCCACCGTTTTTCACGGCCATTCACGCACCGTGCTTCACTTATCGCAGCCCATTTTCACCATTCCCGGACGTACCTACCCGGTCGAGATTTTGTACAGTTTGGAACCAGAAAATGACTACTTAGATGCCGCACTGAACACGGTTATGCAGATTCACTTAACAGAACCGCCTGGTAGGTTGCCTGTCACTTTTGCTTTCGTTGTTGTTGTCCTTACTGAACAAATTTGCTCAGGAAACCTGGCCATGCCCGCGAGCATTGATACCCAGACCACAATCCCAAGCTAGCTGTAATGTGAAGATAAACTCTACCCAGTGGTTTGGCACGCAAAAAGGTGTAACAATTCAGTGGAAATTTTTCCGCGGATAGTCCATTTCCGTTTGACCAATCGCAACCTGTCCACTTGGTGGTACAGCAATTCTCTTTTTCGTTGTTGTAATCCTTGTCGTCTATTTACTATTTCCCCTTTGGGGTTTTTTGTACCACCCGACTACGGCTTAGCGACATTAATCATGATAAACTGCAATCTTTTTACTTCTCTTCGCTTATTTATTATACGACAGCTCGCAGCGTGTGCGTGTTCGAAAAGAGTGCGCGCATCCTAGGAGAGTCAAAAATTTGCAACCTATTTCTTCAGGTCTTGGTTATAGGCTAAGTAGTACAGAACCACGAAATGAAATTTAGGCGTGTTTCTACACACGTTTGCACACTGATTTCCAGTAAAAATTGGTTGATAGTCAAAGGAATTGGTGCACTCAACCGATATGCCACCGGGATGAAGGGCCCTACGCTTGGCACTAATAGTAAACGAGGACAACATGCGATTTATTCCGTCGAATTATATGAAGGGTGAATCAAGGTGGATTGTGATAAAGCCAGTGGTCCAGACGAGTTTCCACCAAAGGTGGCAACTGAATTTGCTCATCATCGGAGTTAACATATCCATTAACTCACACTTTGATCTTCATAAATATCCCGATAAAAGGGAGAGTGGCATCCTACACATTTGTGCCAGCGAAAATTACGTCCGAAATGCAATGCATATAGTGCAAATTAAGTACCTTGAAGATATTGGAAAGATTTATTGCATTGAACGTCCCCTAAGAGAAGAATCTATGACCCCGGTCGGTTTGAACGTCGTCACTCATGCACCCCATTAGTTCCTTTGTACCTATGGCATAGTATAGTTTACTTTTCAATCCACAGACAATGTAAAGCTATTAGTATTCTTTCGTGAACATAGTTATGCATTCAATCGCGTAGCGAGAGGGCCTTTTTGGAAAGGGTATGCCCTATATGCTCAAAGGTCTACTGCACTATTAGGGATAGCCGGTAGCCAGTCCCTGAGATATGGAGGGATGGTGAACCACATAAGGTCGCAATAGGTTAGGTGTGGTAACAAACCGAACGACAGTGGATTAGTGTCTACCACCAATGACGGACGGTGTCGGGGATTCAAAGTTTTGCCTTCCGACGTGAGGAATAAACGCTCTAAACTACTTGACCACTACCAGCTGGCTCTTTTGGAATAATGTTGTAGAATGCTGTGTTAGTGCTCCTTCGCATGGGGTTGCACGTGTTCAATCTTCAAAGGCAGTAGAAGAAAAATTCAACGAACCGAGACTCAGCGCATTAACAGAATTTCCCACTTACATCAACCAAATTCTAGCTTGGCAAACTACAGCGATGTATGGAAGGAAGGGTTAACCAAACAAACCTCGGTAGTTGTTTGACCTGTGGTAGTCATGGTCGTCCTTAACTTCCGAGTGAAGTGAGCAAAAAGAAACAAATACTGTAGAAATAAAACTGGTTCAGCCACCGACGTCTATGCGAAGTTCCTCTATGAATTTCATGTTGACAACCAGAACACGTTGCGATAGATGTTTATGCGGAAGGGGTCAAGTCTGAATGTAGAGCGTGTAGGGGGGGGGGGGGATGCGATTGACATGCAGATTAGTGGTGGTATGGGGGATGGCTGGGGTCCACAGGAATCTTCTTGGCGGTTTTTTCACAAGCTATATTGTGTAAATCGCAAGTTTCGAAGATAAGAGATCCTATAGGCATCCAAGAAACACGATTAATAATGGCCAAGCCGCAATGTGGTGTGATACAATGTTTCTTAAGTAGACCAGAAAGGGCTACCGACGAGTAGTAGATTAAGATTGGGAGAATGCGTTGATGGACAAAAGAAACGTGGCGCACCAAACTGTCTTAGCCTACAGATTTGAAAAGACAGTCTGCGTAGTTTCTTTAACACAATCGGAAATATGAAAAGGTCACTGTAAATTGGTGCTGATCATATTTGACCGCGTCAGTTTCGGAAATGGGGACAGTGTTGATGGCTGATTGTTCATTGGGGTAAGCGGAACGAGAAAGAAAGTTAGTAGATGTGAGATCATACCTAACCCTCAAACCTCAGTATCACGGTTGTGGTTGCCATTTCTCTTTGATGTGAGCAGTGTAGCAAAAGGTTCACCCACCCCATCGGTTTATAAGTATAAATGAATCAACAAAGCTAAGGGCCACAGAACTGCTTTAATATTCCATTCTCTTTTTTCTCTATCCTCTTCTACCATTCTGTTTGCTCGCACAATATACAATAATTAGGTGATATTCTGGTGTTTCTCACCGGTCAAGAGGAAATCGATTCCGGTTGCGAGCTTCTCTACGAACGAATGAAGGCCCTCGGACCGGATGTGCCCGAACTAATCATCCTTCCCGTGTACGCGGCTCTACCCTCCGAGATGCAATCGCGTATTTTCGATCCGGCTCCACCGGGCTCGCGAAAAGTGGTCATAGCCACAAATATCGCAGAAACTTCGCTGACAATCGACGGAGTCTATTATGTGATTGATCCCGGATTTGTGAAACAAAAAGTGTACAGTAGCAAATCCGGTATGGATCAACTGATTGTCAGTCCAATCTCACAGGTGAGTGTGTGTGTGTGTGTGTGTGTGTGTGTGTGTGTGTGTGTTACTACCCGTGACCTCGAGATGTCGTGCCCCAAAAATTCATACATTTGATTAGTTCCAAACTTTCTGATAATTCCTTGTATTATTCATTCTATGGCCGTCGTTTTCTCATCAATCACTGCGTCTGTACTGCCCATTCACCTACACATTCATTTATTCGTTCATTTAGATATTTCTAAAAATAGGTCCGACCAAATTTGTGGTGCTTTTCTGCTCAGTTTAATAGCACCGAACTATTTTGGTTGTGCTTTTTTGACAGTTGATCAGTTTTTCTACCATTGGGGTAGCCAACTTTCACCAGGTGAAAAAGTTCTACGGAAACAGAATGAAACACCTTTGTTTGTGTTGTAACGTTGACAACAACTCCGGGTATCGCAATATTTTAATGAACTAGGGCATAAATTGGACACCAAGATTCACCTTAACTCGTAACAGTACAACATTTGTGCCTCGGACCGGAATGTGTGATCGCCGATAGACGCGCAACAGTCAAAGCCAGACCACCCACCAGCTTGAATAAGGTCGCGGGTTAATATATTGAATGGCAGTTGTAGCGACTGTCCCCAGTTCTTGAACTGTCGATCAAGCAGCAGCTTAGTCTCACTAGTTCCACGCACGATATGGGCAGAACACGGCCACGGTCAGCAGAACAAATTCCAATCGAAAAACTGTATTTACTCGCGGTTCTAAAACAATACAATAATCATAGATATACAGCGGAAAAAGGCTTACAGGCAGGTGAGAAACCAAAGGCAAGGAGCAGAAGCTTTCCGAAAATCGAGACGGCGCAGGAAATAGGAGCGGTCCACTTAGCAGGCAGCTGAACAAAACGGTAGCGCAGTTTGTCTCGGTACAGTCAATAAATCAGGGAACTTTTACCGGCACAAGTCAACAAGTCAGTCACAAAGGATGAATTAAACTTCAGTTACAATACGAGGGGGAGTTATTAATAAACGATTACAAGTAAGCAAGACCTGTGGGGAAGCCAAGAGCATGTGCCAACATGAATAAACGAACCCGGCATTAGATCTGGTAATGCCGCTAATGTGTGGTAGTCAATGGTGGATAGTGTCTAGTGGTCCAAGGAACGGTAATTACGTTTATGAAAACAGGTTCTGTTGGTTGGGATCATCACCGGCTAATCCGTGCAAGGGGTGTTTTGTAGCATACGAAGTGAATTCATTCCACACGTAGCAGAGATCATTAACATTTCGTGGGAGATCTTCAATCGGATGTGACTAGTGAGGTGTCCTAAAGATAGACTAAAATTTATATATCGAGAGCATGTGTGCTTTTTATTTACCGAAAAGCAACAAGCAGTTCACTGTTTTCATTAAACCAAAGAAGGTGTTGGGATTATTAAAGTTGTTTTAGAAACGCATATGTGCATATATACCAGATAATTAATGCATACGTTAAATAATGTTCAGTTTTAAAGCATCTCAGCATCAGTAATCATCATTTGTATCATCGACCATTTAGCTGTACAATTCACCGAAGTGCGCGTCAGTTATCATGCACCCTGTTAAATTTACGATAGTGTCTTATGGTCCAACTTAAATGTTCGTCAGACTGGCGTTAAGCGAGCAAACTGGAGAAAATGGTTGAGTTTGATGAAGTTCTATATGCGGAAAATAAGAATGATGTCCTCAGTTTCGTTGCGAAATTTGTTTTGATTTACCAATATTTAGTATATAAACGGTTTTGCCGGCGTAGCCACCGCAGACCGCCGTGACTGGTCCCGCTGGTGGTTGTGCAGCTGATGGCCGGTGGCTTGCGGAAAAATTAGGGGTGGGAGCCACCTCAACCGTCGGGAATTATGCTCAAAATAAGCGAAGCGGATTGTTCAGCATGAAGAGATTCATAATGAACCCGTAAGGACCAAGGAAAATGGTTAGAATAGCCGCACTAACGTTGCTATTGCTAAGAAATAGCTGGGTAGTGGAAGCCTTTGGCGCATCTTGTTGCGGGAGTACACTGATGTAATCATGGACCGGATTTCAGTGACTCGAGTACAGGTTATGAAAAATAGGTTCTAACGCAGATGCCACCACCATCAGATTTTCCGTAAAAGGGACGTTTTGTAGCATTCAATGGGCATTTAAACCATGGATAACAGTGATCACCAGTAAGTTGCGAGAAGGCGCAATTCGAATATGATCACTGAGGTGTCCTAAATTAGGCTGCAGACAACGAATTTACGTAATTACACCTTCTATGTTTTCTACTCACCAAACAGCATCGTAAAAATAGCTGTCTCCACTGACCCAAATAGGTTTTGGAAATATTTAAGCGGTCTAAGGAATGCTTCTATGCACGTATGAGATAATCAATGCATACGCGAAATAATGTACAGTTTATAAATACTTCAGCATGAGTTGTATCATTACGCATGTAGCTGTACGATTCATCAACATGATTATCATCTATCGCGCACCCTCTTAAACTGACCGCAAAATTTTAAATAGCGCGCTGTTGGACCGCAGAACGCTACCGTCAATGGTGGAGTGCAGTGACAGCATGATTAAGATTAGAATACGAGCCTCTGCATGACTCTACGAATGAAAAGACTAGGGAGGATTAACTTAAATTAAAAATCTAAATCCTTGAGGAAGCGAAGTTATGAATAAATACGTAAACTGCTCATGTGATAGCACCGTAAAACACGAGTGTAAACCAATGTGATACCTAAAAAACGGAGGAAATACTTTACGCATGCCTAAGGTTCACAGTCCACGCACACGCTACTCATTAGTAACCAAACACAAAAAGGTGAAGAAAAACCCTGGTCACAAATAGCAATCGGCAGTTGGACTGTATTGCTTCATAGGACACCCGAGTCGTGTGGTTCGGGGACGCTAAACTCGGCTGTTTATATAATCTGCTAGGAAAAAGCAAGATGACCTTTGTAATCGATGGGCAGTTTAGGGTAATCAGTCAGTCAGCGGGAGCAGCGTGTGTTACTAATGCATCACGGCTCAATTTAATACGAATTCCCAGTTCCTGCCCGTTCTCGCTCGCGTGTGTCCTGTGTACATCCTTCGAATACACCGGCGCTTGATTATTCACTGTGCTTCTTAAGATTGCATGCGTGCTATTACTGCTACTGATGCTGTTACCCTTGCCACTACTACGACTACTAACTCTGCTGCTGTTCATGGAGCAATTCGCAGATGGCAACGCAAACCTTCATGCAAATTCTGTTTTGCCATTTATTCAGCAGACTTGGTCATGATGCACTTGTTTTCACAGTTGTTCTTAGTAGTAGAGCTTTACACAATTAAGTCGAATCTCCGGTAACCGGCAAAATCACCCGCAACCATTAGGTTGGTTGTATGCATAAATCCCCAACGCACGTCCAATGACCACGACGCCAGACGTTGTGTTCACGACGAATGATCACACGCAGTACTCGAGAAATCCGTTTACTAGTGTATGAATAAGCAAGTAAATCATCTGTAGGCAATTGAAACCATTACATGCGATCGAGTGCGGTACATCAGGGCCACAGCGGCAACGAATCAACAAGCACGTATCGCTCCGTATCCGGTGCATGGTAATGAAGACTAATGTCTGCCACCTTAATCTCATTTGATTCCTAAGGAATGTGCATGGACGAAGAGTCTTTGTTTTAGAATGACAAGGTGATTCTTCAAATAAGTGCTCAAGTATAGGGGTAAGTGGACAGGAGAGTACTGGGTACGCACACCCGATGAGCGGCAACAACCGCGAAACCGATCGTGTGCTTCTGTCACTCAGGTGCGATAACGTACTACTTACATCACGGTCTCTGCCACATTTATGCCGAGGTGAATGAGTGCGAACAGCAGCTTGTTTGGCAATGTACTTTTACCGATACGGTTGAAATGATAAGAATTACGGATAGGTGCTATCAATTAGAAATCTCGGTAACTACCGTGGTCCACTAAAACTCTTTGATTTTACCACAGGTTGATCACAATTCATTTCACTTTTGTAAAATGTGGTCAAATTGAATTCGCTGACACGTCCAACATTTCCCAAAGTTAATTGAACGGATACCTAACTTTAACTGTCAGAGACTTCCTTAATCACCAAGTCAGACGAATTATGTCCAAGGTTGAACTAGGCGCTGACATCGGTGCACAACAATCGCGCTTACTATGCATTTCGTCATAACTAACTAACGTGACTGTCATCTCTGTTTGACGGTTTGAATAAAGTTATTGCAGTAAAACCAGCAGTTATTCATAATATACAGATATCAGTTTCATAATAGTCTGACAATTAATAAATACAATAAAATAGACAATTTTAACCTGTAGTCGGATTGATGATGTCGACTTTACTAACTAATCATATACCACTTGGTAAATACATCGTCCACCCTGATAGAATGAGTGCAGTTAACTGGTCAGTCCATAAAGTGGAAGAAAGGTTTTATAAGCCGTTCCAGTCCATTTGGGCGTTTAGAGCCTGCGGGGCTTCCATGGCGAGGTCTACGAGATCTATCCAGTCAGTGATTATGGACAGGAAGGTATGGCTACGTATCACGACAACTGAGGCTCCTCTATTCACGCAACTTTTTCGTCGAATTGATGCCATTGTTTACAGTTCTGTCTCTACTTCATCATACTGGTGAGTGTGTTGATTTCCGAGTACGTTTGCTGCTAAGAAGTAGCAATCAGAAAACCAGTGCAATCCGTGTGACGTTAATGGTTGTTCCAGATGAATCAGATTGATTGAAGCCTTTCACATTCAGACCAATGTGAATGGACGAAAGCAAACCGCAACCAGGTTAATAGTGGACACTTTGCCAATGGATGGCATAAAACTGCGAAGATAATGCATAAATTGCGATTTGACTTGGGCGTTCCATGCAAGAGGCTGCAAATTTGACGAACACTATCAGTTTATCTACAGTAAGCGAGTCCATATTGGTTGACGTACCGATCCCGGTGTCGTTGATTCATGCCAGTAGCTTTATGGGACCAATTGGTGATTAAATATGGTACTTTTGAAGGTATAACTTGCAAGTCTCGACGTCGTTCACCGCCTTCTCAAGCTGACTGCAACGTGATTTTTTCTCGCCTGATATTATAAAAAGCCGATATCTAACTACTGTGACGGTAGTGTACAATCACTCACAATCACGATGTACTTGGAGTTTTATAAACTACCACATGTTTTTCTGTTGATATATTTATTTATAAGAGTTAGATGTTGTAGGCTACGGGACGTTAATTTTATCACGAATGCGAGTTCTTTCACGCTACCACTACGTTTCTACTATACAATCGCCTAGGTCACATGGAAGGTTTGGGAATAAACTATCATTATAACAACCATCTTATTTTTATGACTAAGTTTAATGTAAAGATTAATAGGGCTTTATACAGACCGGCGATACCTGGTAGAATCGGATGGTGATCAAAGTATGTCATCAACTGTCAATGAGGTCGTGTTCTTGGCCATTGGATTATCATGAGGACATCCTTCAGGCCTTCTGTCGTAGCTGGTTTTGCCTTATTGAGGAGTACTATGCTTTGTACCATATCCAACTCCCTCATCAAGCGGTCTACTCGTATGTTTTCGGTGTTTGACAAAATGTCTTCTGTGAGTCGTACATGAGATCTGATCATCTGTTGATTTCTCGAGCGATGTCCCATGACAACCCAACATTTTCCAGTCAAATCGGTCACCACGGGCTGTCTTCCAAAGGTCCCATCTTGAGTCAGTATTTCTCCTTCTCTTTTCGGGATGCTGTCTTCGATGAATTATGATTGAATTATAATTACGTGACCAGTTTATGACGTGAAAAACCGGTCGATTTAGTTTCAAACTCACTGATTCTGGTTCCTCTTCCGAGCGTTTGAACCTTGATTTACGCTGCTCAGGATCATTCTAGTAGCTACAAATGTAAACTGAACTGTTCCTATTAGATGAACGACAATGTGACATTCTAACTTCATGTGAAGCCATTCGTCTACAGAAACGGATACACGATTGACTTGATAGCAATCACTTGTCATTTGTCCGGGAAATCTCTCTGTTCCGTCGTGACCCACATTCTCAGCAACCAGCGATGGTCAAACGGTCATCACTGTGAACTTTAGACCCTTCTGTTCCGAATTCTAATTGCGCGGCTACCACCAATAACTTTGCTCAATTGGTGGCCGCGATTCTCTTCCTGAAATATTGTACCATTATTACATGGAAAAGAAGTAATTAATTTTAAAAATACCATTTCTATTACGAATTAACTATATTGCCGGGGCGTACGCCAAACCCTCAAACACTCATTGCATTATCGGGAATAACAGGCATCCCGAATCTGACACCGGGAGGAGACGCCCACAAATGGTCCCAATAGTACCTCATTTCATCATGACAATGTTGGTAAGAATACTAACGTAGTTCTTACATCTTATCGTCCTCATTTTTGTTCCCGCTGGTCATTGTCGTATGAAAGGCACAAGCCAAACAACGTGCCGGACGTGCTGGTCGTACGGGACCAGGCAAATGTTTCCGACTGTACACCGAACGAGCTTATCGTGACGAGATGTTGGGAACCAATGTACCAGAGATTCAGCGCACAAATTTGGCCAGCACAGTGTTACAACTGAAAGCCATGGGTATCAATGATTTGCTCTCATTCGACTTTATGGATCCACCTCCGCTACAGGTCAGTCAAACTGTGATCGTTTTTGTGATGTTCATGTTAGTGTTGGTCATTGGTAAAATCCTTGTGGTTAGAGTTTTTTTTCCATTTTATAACTGTGCATGCATGCATAACACTTAGCCAGAGTAGCTGCTTTAGTCGAGGCCCCTGAGCTCTTGAAAGGAGGCTTTTCTGCTTCCGAACCATCTAGCTCCATTGCCACTAAACAGACCCTTTTTATCAGGTGCATGGTAATCGAAGCCAAATCCTCGCACAAAAACATATTGCTTCAACTGTTATTTCGAAACCGGTTCTTCTGACTAGTTAATCTAGTTAGGACTCCGATTAGTTGATTTGGTTCCGATCTGTTCAGACGAGTGTTGAACACTGATTGATTCATTGATCCGATTGACTGATTCCAGTCCTGCCTTCGATTCTGAACAGGCGATGGCGTTCTGCCTGCTAATGAGGCTAAGTCGTCCATCGATGATTTGTCAGACAATGCTCTCACAGTGGCCAACCACGTCCTCTGGGAGGAAATAGTACCAAGACCCTGAGACTTGTGTCAAGCTACGCAAAGCCCGGATAGGCTAGGCCTACTCTGTTCAGTGCTTTCAACCATCAATCTCACACATCTGTGCCCTGGTTTCGGTTGCTACCTCGCAGCCAGTGAAAAATATACGTGCAAAACAATCAAGCCGGTTTCGGAACCGGTTAGGGTCTCAGCCATGGGATCTTCGCCCTAGGGCACGTTGTCCAGCACAGTTGTACCCCCTTTAGGCCCGCAATCTCTTCAATATCAACGTAATGATTAAAGCGGGTTCCCAACACAGCCCTTACCTCGTTCCACAACAGTGGTATCGATTTATGCTCAAGCAATAAACTGTGTCATGAAATACGCGGACGGAAATGTTCGTCTGAATGAAGATACACGAGAGCAGAAAGTTCTTTCATTTAGTCACGGTTCAGTCATTAAACCACTTACCTCACACTTGTGCCCTGGTTCCGGTTGCCACCTCACAGCATCTTTCGGTTGATGGCAAAATAAATAAAATCATAAAGTGAAAAAGAGCCGAAAACAAAGTAATACATCGTAATCACGAAAGTAAAGCAAAAGTCCGAATACAAATACGCCACTAGTCGTGACACCTAACCAGATCACTTATTGTGTCCAACTATTTAGTAGACGGATCTCGTCGACCACAACCTGGAATTCTAATACGTCCTATGTGGCCAAGTCCAGTGCTCAAGGTTTTCATACCTTTTTGTCATATGATGGACTGACCGTGTCCCTCCCAATCATCTTTGCTTGTTTCGATTTAGTACCTGATCCACAGACTGACCTCTGGTTCCCAACGCCTGACTCCTAACCTCAGCATTATTGATACGGTGTTCGAAACATAATCGAGCAGTACTACGGAGACATTAATGCTTGAACACCGACAGTCTTCGTCTATCTTCTACCCTTAACGGACATGTTTTTGAGCCGTATAGAAGAACATAACAGCCGCATAGTACACTCGACCCTCAACAGATAATTGGATGTCACATCGGCGCCACAAATAGCTGAGGTTGGCAAATGCCAAACGTGCCTTCTATATACGTGGTGACACTTCATTCGATATCGGTCCACCTGGTGAGATGTAACTACGCAGGTAACAAAACTTATTCAATTCTACTAGAGATTTCCCTGCCTAGGCAAGATTTGGTGTTGAGTCAACCCAGTATTGCAGAAGCATTTTACACCTAGAAGGTGCAAAACGCATCCGAAACATTGCTACACTGTTGTTTAGGTTATCTAGGAAAGCATGCAGATTACCTGGATCTTCATTCAGAAGAACAATATCGTCCGCGAATTCCTATTCAGACAGCTCACTGTTCGGGCAGAGATCGATGCCGTCATTCTCACACGAGGATAGGGTTATCTCAATTACGAAATTGAAGAGGAAGGACGAAAGAGGGCAACCCTGACAAATACCATTTTCCATGGTGAACTAGGACGAGTGATCACCGAAAGTAGGAACTCGGCTTCGGCTGCTTGCTTACAAGCAGCACCATAGAACTGTGCGGTCGACTGAGTCGAACGCAGCTTTCAGATCAAGAGGGACCGGGATTGTCAGTCTGAGGAAGATGTATCTGTACTCTAACATTTGACGAAGAGTAAAAAGTGTTCGATACAACCTCGACTGGGTTTAAAACCAGTTTGAATGTTGCGCGTACAACTTTCACGGGTGCTAGATAATCGGTGAAGAATAATGCCGGCGAATAGTTTTGACGTAATACTGACCAAGCTAATTCGTCTGTGGTTTTCACAAGAGGACCTGTCACCCTTCTTGTGAATCTCCACGATCACCGATCCACC
This sequence comes from Fasciola hepatica, assembly GCA_948099385.1. NCBI lineage: Eukaryota > Metazoa > Platyhelminthes > Trematoda > Plagiorchiida > Fasciolidae > Fasciola > Fasciola hepatica. The sequence goes on from CANUEZ040000146.1 coordinate 5,735,595, forward strand.
CCAGTCCCTGGGAACCTGCTCACTATCCCAGATTATCCGTAGAAGTTTTGTTAACTCTAAAACCAAAGCTTCGCCTCCATCGTTGAAAGAAGATGGAGGTAACCCATTCGGTCCAGCGGCTTTGTACCTTTTCAATTAACCTATCTTCCGCATAACCTCCATTTCTGATATCCACCTGCATCGTTTCTCTGGCAGGTATATTCGGAAGGTCCACCGTTAAAGTGGACCAACTGAATTGTTGATTAAAGTGCTCTGCCCAACGATCCAGGCGACGTCCGTGAGAGCGGATCAGTGAGCCGTCGAATTCTTTGATTAACTCCGGGCTTCCTTGGACCGGTGGCTTTAATAAAAGGCAAATGTTGCGATTATTGTCACTTAACGCAATACATCACTGCTCACAGTTATTTGTCAGGCTCCAATTCATTTGGCGTCTCAGGGATTTGCATACCTCATTGAATATAGCGTCCCGCGAACGGTGGCGATCGTGTTGTCACTTTCTATCGAATCAGAATGACTGATCGGTTTACGTTTGTACAGTTAGACTGTGTATTCCGTGTGTTGGCTACTAGGGCGTTGTTCTCTTTTCCCACCTGTGTAGGTCCAGTCCCTGTCCATCTTGTATATTCATACTGTCTAATTCAACGTGCAACACGGTGAGAAAGGCAGTGGTCAATGGGGCTTGCCCTACTGTTTAACGCTGTACGATGATAATGATGATGACCACTGCGAAAACGCGCGTCACACGCACCGCCGACCGACAATAATGATTTTCTTAGACTTGAAATGCGCTTTCGATTCAGTTGGTCGAGCAGCGCTTTTCAGTACTCTTCATCGAAAAGGTATGCCCCAGAAGTTCGTGAACTTACTGAGATCATTGTATTCTCATACTTCTGGCCGTGTTAGAGTTTACGGTGAACTATCCGGTCGGTTCGAAACGACCAGTGTTGTTCGACAGGGATGTCCCATGTCTCCATTCCTGTTCAACTTCGTCATGGTCTACATAATGGAGAGTGCGTTGCAAAATCTTCAGGATGTAGGCGTCGAACTAGGAAATAGTGGAAAGCTGTGTGACCTAGATTACGCGGAAGATGTTGTCTGCTTGTTCGAATCCATCACCGATGTTTACGTAGTATTGCTAAGATCGGGTGGATTAACCGAGTAGGCAATGCTGAGGTCAGAAATCGAGTATTGGGTACTAATTCGGAGAACGTTTTGTCACAGCGTATCCAGCTTATTAGACTTCGTTGGTTGGGACACGTGTTACGTATGTCAAACACACGTCTACCATACCGTGTCCTATTCTCCGTTCCTTCTCAGGAGTGGAAGAGACCACGTGGAGGTCAACAAATGACGTGGCGGCGAGGAATGAGGAAATGTGCAGCGAATCTAGGAAAACTAGGTGCTTCACGTTTTCGTGGTTGGGGTCCAAAAGATCCGTCTACCAGTTGGCTGGTGAAACTGAAGGGTATGGCAGCAAACCGTGAACAGTGGCGATCGTGTTGTCACTTTCTATCGAATCAGAATGACTGATCGATTTACGTTTGTACAGTTGGACTGTGTATTCCGTGTGTTGGCTACTAGGGCGTTGTTCTCTTTTCCCACCTGTGTAGGTCCAGTCCCTGTCCATCTTGTATATTCATACTTTCTAATTCAGCGTGCAACACGGTGAGAAAGGCAGTGGTCAGTGGAGCTTGCCCTACTGTTTAACGCTGTACGATGATGATGATGATGATGGCGTCCCGAGGGACTGATTTGTGATCACCAAACAGAGCAACTGGTTTCGAAAAAATCCATCGTTTGTGAGGCCCACTTTAACCGGAGTTTTATGAAGCACTGGAAGCGGCGTGCAAGGCCTTCTTGATCTGTTTTCAACGTTCATTCGAGTCCTAGACATCCGACTGCATCGATAATTGTGTAGATAGCTGTGCCTAGAAATTAGATGATCGGTTACCATCTAGAATCAACTGCGCGGGACGGATGACCACAGCCGAGACGTAAACGGAAGAGAGCGCATACCAATGCATGATCTGAATCCACGCATACAGCAATGCTTGAGAATCGTTTTACAGCTCCGAAGAGTAAAATGCTGCTGCCGCTGCTGCTGCTGAACGACAACAGATAAGGACACTGCAACGACACCGTAAAGCAAAATCAGAAAGAGAGATATGGAAATACGGAACGTGCGAAAACGTTCTCCTAGCCGAAAAAAGTATTGGAATATGACAGTGTTGATGCAAATAAGGTTTCACTTGACTCTCCGTCATTTGAATGTAGTTCAAAAGTGGGTGTTCTAATAGATGAATAATTACTTGGTCAACCCTTCTAGATTATTACACTTGCTTAAGGTTAAGATGACTGGGACATGTGGTACGCATGCCCACAAACATGTCTGTTAAGAGTAGAAGATAGACGAAGACTGTCGGTGTTCAAGCATTAATGTCTCCGTAGTACTGCTCGATTATGTTTCGAACACCGTATCAATAATGCTGAGGTTAGGAGTCAGGCGTTGGGAACCAGAGGTCAGTCTGTGGATCAGGTACTAAATCGAAACAAGCAAAGATGATTGGGAGGGACACGGTCAGTCCATCATATGACAAAAAGGTATGAAAACCTTGAGCACTGGACTTGGCCACATAGGACGTATTAGAATTCCAGGTTGTGGTCGACGAGATCCGTCTACTAAATAGTTGGACACAATAAGTGATCTGGTTAGGTGTCACGACTAGTGGCGTATTTGTATTCGGACTTTTGCTTTACTTTCGTGATTACGATGTATTACTTTGTTTTCGGCTCTTTTTCACTTTATGATTTTATTTATTTTGCCATCAACCGAAAGATGCTGTGAGGTGGCAACCGGAACCAGGGCACAAGTGTGAGGTAAGTGGTTTAATGACTGAACCGTGACTAAATGAAAGAACTTTCTGCTCTCGTGTATCTTCATTCAGACGAACATTTCCGTCCGCGTATTTCATGACACAGTTTATTGCTTGAGCATAAATCGATACCACTGTTGTGGAACGAGGTAAGGGCTGTGTTGGGAACCCGCTTTAATCATTACGTTGATATTGAAGAGATTGCGGGCCTAAAGGGGGTACAACTGTGCTGGACAACGTGCCCTAGGGCGAAGATCCCATGGCTGAGACCCTAACCGGTTCCGAAACCGGCTTGATTGTTTTGCACATATATCTCTCACTGGAACTGGATCATAGCCGAAGCAATTTGAATGTGATACCCAACTACTCCCTAGGCCTCTTTCGCAAGAGTATCTCCCGCAGTTCTTGGTAGTCGACGCAGTCGCCGACCAGCCCTCTTCCCTGGGAATTTCTTTTCTACCGTAGGTTTTGCGGAGGGGTTTTATTAAATTTGAATCCGAAGTTTTCATTGCCATGCTTGAAACGCCGATTCCGTGCTTATTCGTTGGCCTTCGTCCACCTGCTTCTCCATAGTGTGGCACTTCCCGTATTTGTATGTTAAGGCCAACGTCTGTACTAGTTTTTAGTTTATCCGCGCAGTTGATTTTCTTGCCGTTTGGCTAATGTAGGCTACGTCGCATTCGTAACTGAACGAATACATCGCCATAACTCGCTGGCTGTGACAATATACCGCCACCCCTAAAACACACGGTAAATTCCTGTCCACAAAGTCTGACTTGGCACTTCCCTTGAATATCACGTAAATAATCATCATCATCATGGTAAGCATCGCTTCGCTTCGGTGCTGGATCACGTAAAATCAGTTTGAGAGATTTCGTGTGACTTGTATTGGAAAAGCTGGGGATTCCACATTTCTTCCGCGGTAGAGTACTGCGAACTGCTTACTGTACCACCAAGAAGAGTGAGAGAAATGCTTACATCTCACAACCTTTGTTTTCTTTCTGTTCTCCATGTTGTTTTGTTGCGGTACGATGAATTTCACGAAATTACTCCGTCTACTGCTCAGATGTTTAAGTAGCGGTAAACAATTTGCCTAGAATATTTGATCAGCTTGCTATGTGTGTTTTCTGTCTCCAGCACTAACGTGTTGCCGACGTATGCATGACTTGGACGAGCGTGTTGTAATCAGTTACATCAAAAAACTCAGCGCAAAATCCCGTTTGAAACCCTCCCTGTTCCCCTTCTAGACTTTGGTTGCTGCCATGGAAACACTTCACGGGCTGTCTGCTCTGGACGATGAAGGCTTGCTCACACGGCTTGGACGGAGAGTAAGTGTGCCACGTAACAGTGTTTGTATTTGCGTCCTCTTTCCATCTCAAACGCGTGCTCTAGAAATCGGAGAGTACACGTTTGTTCGTTGTCCATTTTATAGCTGGCATTACCTTCCCGGCTTCGTTTCGTTTGGTTAACCATAATACTTGTATCAAGCCTTAGTTGTAGTTCCGATTAGTGTTGAGCTTGCTGCTGATCTTCCCCGTGGATGATCACCTACACATACTGTTGGATGGGCGCTAACAGATATCACAACCTTAACGATACAATCGAGTGGGCTCTGATTTTATGCTGGAACCAAGCGGGGAGTGACACTTGTAACTGTTTTCAAAGATAAGTAAGAAACATATACCAGTACGACAGGACTTGAGGAACTCTTGGTTAGTTCACACAGTTTAATGTGTGCTACTTCCAGCTACTGTCGTCAGGTATGTGGTGAGCACGTGGAATCTTTTTTGTTTTATTTTATGCGTGCGGATGAGTGCGACCGAAACGACGCATAATCTGTAGCCGCAACGACAATCTAGTAGTCTGGACCCATGACCGTGAGACATGAGACCAACAGCCACGTAAGCTGCCAGTAGGCTTACTACTTCCAACCAGCTTCACTGATCATTAGAATGGCCAGACTTTCTCCTAATCCGCAGTCGTTCCCTTGACCGTCTTTTTGATGCTTTCATCATCATCATCATCATCGTACAGCGTTAAACAGTAGGGCAAGCCCCACTGACCACTACCTTCCTCACCATGTTACACGTCGAATTAGAAAGTATTAATATACAAGATGTACAGGGAGTGGACCTACACGGGTAGCAAAAGGAAAGAATGCCCTAGTAGCCAACACACGGAATACACAGTCCAACTGTACAAACGTAAACCGATCAGTCATTCTGATTCGATAGAAAGTGACAACACGATCGCCACTGTTCACGGTTTGCTGCCATATCCTTCAGTATCTCCAGCTAACTGATTGATGGATCTTTTGGACCCCAACCACGAAGACGTGAAGCACCTACTTTTGCTAAGTTCGCTGTTCATTTTCTCAATACTCGTTTCCAGATCATCTGTTGATCTTCACGTGGTTTCTTCCACTCCCTAAGAGAAACGGAAAACATGGCATTGATAAAGTCGACGTGTGTTTGCCATACGTAACACGTGTCCCAACCAACGAAGTCTACTAAGCTGGTTACGCTGTGATAGAGACCTCCCTGACGTGGTACCCAATACTCGATTTCTGACCTCAGTATTCCTTACTCGGTCAGTCCATCCAATCTACGCAAACATCGGCGGTCAAAAAGCTGAAGACATCGAATATTTTCCACACGCACACACCAGGTCTTGCAACTATACAACAAAACTGAACGCATTACGGCACGGTAAACGCGACCTTTCAACTTCAGTGAAATATCAGGTGGCCGCCACAAGTGCTTCAGTCCAGCGTAAGCCCCTCGAGCCTTGGATATACACGTGCTCAGCTCTGCTATTGTGCTCCCATCCGTCGTCACGCTGCTGCCGAGGTAGGTGAAACGGTCGACAATTGCCAGCAACTCTCCATCAAGCATCAAACTCGGAATCGTTGACGTCCAGTCTTGCAACATCACCTTGCACTTTGAAGGTGAAAAGCGCATGTCGAATGAAACTAAAGCTCTCGCGAGTCTATCTAGTGCACGTTGAGCATGTTCCGTGCATTCGAACAAGTAGACAAAGTCGTCTGCGTAATCTAGTTCACGTAGCTTCTCACTATTTCCTAGTTCGACGCCCTCATCCTGAAGATTTTGCAAAGCACTCTCCGTTATTTCGTCCATGACGAAGTTAAACAGGAATGAGGAAATCAGGCATCCCTGTCGAATATCACTGGTCGTTTTGAGCCGACTGGATAGTTCACCGTAAACTCTAAGTATGAGAACACAATGATCTCAGTAGGTTCACGAACTTCTGGGACATAACTTCCCGGTGAAGAGTACTGAATAGCGCTGTCCGATCAACTGAATCGAAAGAGCCTTTCAAGATGAGGAAAGCCATTATTGTCGGTCCGCGGTGCGTGTGACTCGTTTCAAGTAGTTGATGAAGAGTAAAAATCTGGTCGATGCATCCTCGACGTGGGCGGAATCCAGCCTACTATTCGCGGGTGTTCCTCTCGCGAGCGGGTGGAAGACGGTGCATCAAACTCGAGGTTCACACTTTGGTGACTATCGGAATTGAGCTAATCCCATAGTGGTTACTACAGTCATTGCGTATTCCCTTCTTGAAGATAGAAACAATCAATGATTCGCTCCATATTAACGGAATACGATCCTCGTTCCAAATGTCACGTAACAGAGCGGTAAGTGATTTTATCACAGTATCTCCACCCAGTTGGAAAAGAACTAGAGGGAGTTCGTCGGGACCGGCCCCTTTTCCACACTTTAGTAATCGGATGCATGAATCCACTTCCACTTCCGATGGGGGCTCAAGTGATACCACCCAAGGAGTCGCAGTTGTTGACATCGGAGTAACTACATAAGCACTCATCCAGCTAAATTGCTGTTCGAAGCATTCCCTTCCAACGGTCGACCCTTTGCTTTTTGCTATGAATGGGCTCTCCATTTCTGTCGCATATCGTTTCGCTGACCTGGGTTCGCCGTCCACCGGTGTTGCAAATAAGTCTGAACAGTCTTTCACTTTTACCTGAAGCAGCTGCTCTATTAGACTGATTGACTCTTGATAAATCCAGTGTCTTTGATTGACATCGGATCTACGACCAAAGGCGAAACCTGCTGCAACATGCATCGCCTGTTTGATATGGGCCCAATGTTCATCTACATTACTGTTCGTCGTAGATCCCAACTCATGTGATAATTTCTGTTCATAACGAGTACGGACTTCTGGATCAGACAAATGTTCTACGGCTAACCGCGTTTGCGGTTTGCGTCGATGATCATTGATCTGGAGAGACAATCGCACTAAAACTAATGCATGATTCGACTCTATGTACGTGGACCGGTAAGATCTACTGTTCTGAACAGAACTGTACCACCGGTAGCTTACTGCGATATGATCAACCTGACTCAGAGTATCTATAGATTTAGAGCGCCATGTCGCCGTGCGACACGAGCTGTGTCGGAAATTCGTACTAGACAAGAACAACCGATTGTCTGCACAGAATTGGAGAAGCCTATCCCCGTTATCTGTACTCTCAGCGGCTAAAGCACATCACCCACCTAAACAATCTTCTGCCGTACTGAGTTTGTCAACTTGTACATTGAAGTCATCAGCTAGCACTACAATGTCAGAACCTTTGCTGCTGCGAACGAGAGTGATGAGTTCAACATAGAACTCGTCCTTCTGCATGGCAGAGCTGCAATCCGTTTGAGCGTACATCGAGATCACAAACAAACTGTGCTTAACACACCCATCCTTTCGAACGCCAACTGACTCCTGGAGTCTAACTGCACATTAACGACTGTTAACAGGGATCCAGTCTACAAGAGTAGCCTCGGCCTTGTCACTCAAGACTATCCCTACACCATGTGGACCTACAGCTAGAGCTACTTCGTCTCATGAAGTACGCAGAATATACCTCGATGAGATATCGAGAGCAGCTAGTTGAATCGCATTGCTCAAATCTTGGATACGCGTTTCACTTATGCAGCAGATATCAATCTTCAGGGAGTCTATTGTGAGGGCTAGGCATGCCTGCTGACCAGCCTGTATGAGTGTGACTGTACACACGTTGAAGGAGCCGAGATTCAGAGGCTGACGAGGCTTGAGAAAATGTGAGTTACACGATAGGGGATTATCCGCGATACTATTTGACGATAAACCGTTATGAGTATCGGCCGTGCAATCAGTGGGAGCATTATAGGTGGATGAAGGAGGTAAAGAGAGGTAGTTGGGGACAGGATACAGAGATTGAATAAAAGAGAGGGAACTCTGAGCAGTAACCCACTTATCACTACCCACCCCGCTCGATACAATGGGCAGCGCGGTCCTGATTATTCTGCGCGACGATCGATGCAGTATGGAATTCTTTGTAGTCGTGCAATTCATGGGAGATGTTAGCGGGTACTGCTAGGGTGACTAGCCGCAAAGTAGGAAAACGATTAAGGTTCTCATCCAAAGCTTTTATTTCTAACGAGAACCTATCCGCAAGGCAGTGGGGTGGTTGAGTGGAAGCCCATTTGCTTGGATCAATTATTCTTCCACTGATTTTACCGACTGAGTTTCCAACTCAAATCGACCCCCAACCTGGAGGACCAGGAGACTGGACTTTGTCAGGCCTCTGCCTGTCGAATTTTTGGGTGGGGTTGCATCTCCGGCTTAAGGAAGCCATCTTGTATAGCTCTTTGGGTCACAGAGGCACGCAAGCCATCACACCACGTCAAGGTGTAGTCTCGTCGTGATAGTGCTTTGGCAACTTGCGTGTTTGCTTCTAGTCATCTTCAGCGTTTTCATGAGATGTTAGAACAAAAATGGCCTGAATAAAAACGCATTTGAATGAGACTTGTGGTTAGGAATAATACACACACACGAATCAGTCAGCTCACCGATAAAATAAGCACCAAATCCATTGATCGAATAATCATTTAATCAGTCCATCATATTAAGTGTCGCTAACCAGGTCACTCGGTCTTAAATCTGCCACGTCAGTAATCCAGTGACATCTCCAAAACGGCATCTATTATTTATGACTAGATTCCAGGTCTCAAGGTCAGGAAGCAGCAGAACTGAATAAAGTACGATGAACAATCACACTGACCGTTGGTAAGTGAGTGTGACCGGTCGTTGACGAATACAAACGAATGCAACCATTGGGGACTGCACTACGAACGATCTGTTTTTATGGCGAATGGATACCTACACTACGGTGTTTTCTGTTTTAAGAATTTTACATAGTATTTTCTGAACCTTGCATGAATCTTAAACAATTTCACAAGGCTTTTGAACTTCGGGCAACACTGCAGTACTCTCCGATGGCTTTATGCTTGATTTTTCCGCACGAATAGCATAAGTATTAGCTTAGCGAGTGCACGGAAATCTCAGTTCTTCAACCCGTGCGACCCGCACACCACCCGCATCATCACCAGTAAACCGTCCTGTTCAGTCGTGGAATGATCTCAAATGTTTCTCAGTTCCACCTCGACAAGCAATTTCTTCTGCTGAATCTTCAGAATCTCTGCTCGACGCGAAGAGGGAAACAAACCGGATTTAAGGCATCTGATCACCTTGGAATACTGAATCACACACACACACACACACACACACACACACACACACATGATTCAGTTGGGTGACCGCCAAACTGAATTGCTCAGTTCATCGACTGTTCAATCGATCAGTCATTTCAGTTCTAATTACGCATGGATTTGTCCAGATAGTGGGAGTTGATCAGCTCAAATAGGATTTTCACTATGGTACGAACGAGCGTACTATGCACATGTATGCTGTTATTCATTCTTCACACTCCTCTCCGCTCCTTGTTCGTCCACGTTGCTATCCGTTCGCATTGTGTTTAGAATTACCAGTTTATAGTCACACACACACGCTCACCCACTCGTTGTCTTTCATGTCTTCCAGTTCTTTTTTCGTGCCCGTGTTTTTCCGGTGAATATATCTATATAGATAAGGTCTTGGTAATTCACGGCAACCGTGGATGCTGTGGGTGGTTTGTTGCTCTCGGCACAGTGTGGCACCCTAAATGCATCATTCTTTGTCAAAAAAGAGGTCAACGTTTTCCCGTGCGCTTGGGTTGCGCATGCTTAGGGTGGTGGATCGAATGGAACTGCTTCCCTCGGTAGATAGATACGTCCCTGAATTTGTCTGCCTGTGTGTGTTCAGATCCGTTCCGCCAGCTCGGTAGTATTGATAAAACCAATGTCGATTTCTGGGTTCCCCTCGGTCTCTGAGCGGCGAATTGGAAAATACTAAAAACAACACCAGCAACATGATCTTTCCCCTTACAAACACCTACTCGTAATAACGCCCTAACTGATTTGGTACCATTAAATAAGCCCAGTTATTGCCCGATTTGTGTAAAACCGGTATTATATATGATGGTGAAAAACGAGGCCACGGTGATAATAGCAAAATCAATCATTGGCTTCGCCTGACCTGGTTTTCGGGCACGAGATTGAATCGTATTGATGGATGACGATTTTCGCATCTAGTGGTAGACGAGTGAGAGGAGCAGTTACAGACCATCTGAGATGAGGAGCGCCGCGATCAACGCCGGTCAACATTTGACAGTTCACATTTCTGTACGCGGCAGTTTATCCTACTTCCATCTCCGCATCATGATCGCGTCGGAAGCTGCTTCAATCAAGAATCCAAACACCGAAAAGCCCGAGGCTTCAAACACGCACCCACCGAGGATTGACATAGTAGACGACGCTATCACTGTGGTCAAAGTGTACGCGACGGAGCTTCACAATTGACCATTGAAGAAATGCATAACTGTCAGCCACAATTTTGGTGACCAAAAAGGGTAATCCGCATATCTTGCAGTTGCGATGTGGTGATCGTCATGGTAAACCCCAAACCTGGATGTCCAGGCGTCCGAATTTCGCCGCTGCCGCCGGTCGGTTCCATCGTTCGGCAGCATCTCATTGGCACAACTCACTTCTTGTTTATGTGTAATGAACAAAAAATGTAGCAAAATATTGATCTTGATATCTATCGTGATGAGAAATGTCCCGGTTCACATGAACAACAATAACGAGGGAACCTCTGACTGGTGGTTGTCGAGTGGTTTAAAGCGTTTATTTATCACCTCAGAGGTTAGATTTTCGAATTCCACAGCCCACACCACCGGTCACTTTGGTGGTAGACAGTTGTTTTGTTGGTGTTTAAAACCAGTCACAAGTATCGTTTGTACCCCACTTATTTTGGCCACGTAACTACAAGCCCCGGCTTTAGCCAGTGAGGCAGCGAGTGTGTCGAGTTACATGCGCATGCAAGAACAAGCTACGCGCGCACTCGGCTGAGGCCAATCCAGGTTGAGCGATGCACCACGAGTTCGATTAATCAACACCTGTCCGAGCTGAAGCATGACTAAGACCAACAATGTGTTTTTTATTGGCAGGTGGTGCGTATGTATTTGAGAAAGAACGAATAATTGTCACGTGAGGTAAACGTGTGCCGACATTTCTGCGTGCATGTGGGGACTTAAACCGAATAGAGCAACATCCGCTTTCGCCGGAATTTTTACCGCACCTGACCTGTTGGGAACTTATACGGTTCTCTGCCACTACAAATCTCAGGTCCGGGTTACCGGCCATCTCGGATACTCCAGTAGATATTCAAGGCTCTGGGGTATGCACTCATTCTGGGCGAGAAAAAGAACGGTTGAATTCAAACCAAAATCCGTAAAGAAGTCGTCACCTTGAAAACGTCGAAGGTTGCCAAAATGCCTGCCGAACCAAAGGTCGTAGAAGTTAAGGAAGCGAAACAGAAATAGGGAGAACATTCTCAAGAAGCCCACGGCAGAAGCAGACGGGTCTGTCGTCTCTGGACTGTTGTGACTTTTTCGCCCAAGCTCGAGCCATGATTGCACATGCGAAAGTATAAGATAAAAAATCTGTATAGAACGAAAGTAAGTGGTAGATTGTAGTCGGTTGCTGAATTTGTAGACCAGAAATTTCGAAGTGACTTTGAAACCTCCAACAAACGTCATGATTACCCGGTGAGGAGGTGATCGAAATTCATCCGTTCTCCCTGAGTTATTCAGTGGATGAGCATTTGAATTCTTATTTTTCTTTCGCTCTCTGTTTCATTGCGATCACCCGTTCACATCTTTGCAGATGGCGGAATTCCCATTGGAACCTATGTTGTCCAAAATGCTGATCATGTCAGTGCACCTGCAATGCTCCGAGGAGGTGCTCACCATTGTCTCTATGCTCTCCGTGCAAAATGTCTTCTATCGTCCAAAGGTACGTTCAAAAGTGGCCACGTCTTGCTTTTTCATGATCGCGTGGTTCGAGATTTTTCTGGTCAAGCCGCTGACCCCTAATAGTCGCACGTTCGTTCATGTCAAAACTGTGTCAGCGTTTGTATTTTTCAATAGGCATGGTCTCTTTTTTTGGAGATCAGTGTTAACGCGAAGTCTACGGGCAACACGTGCTTGTGTGTGTGTGTGTGTGTGTGTGTGCGACTCAATCCCTCACCCCGAGTTCGGACTCCAGTTAGGAATCTGTGGACGTGCGTTGCACAGCTGATGATGGTTCCTAATATGCCAGGTGAAGCAGTATTTGCACATCCGGTACTTTCCAGATTTTCAGCGTTAATGCTGCATGATGAAGCATTCCATTGCACGATTTATAAAGGAAGCCCATAGATTAGAACATAAAATCGTGCGTAGTTTGCCAGTCAACAGTATACGGGTGGGGTCAATTGTGATGCGTTCAAAAGATTGCTCAGTATCCATTTCGAGCCTTGTGACTTAAAGTAGATCGAGCCATCGGGTAACGATCTTAATCCATTCGAAGTTTTCCCTTATTTACGTTGATCCTTTACTACTGCCCGATGGGTACTTGAGTGTGTGACTTTGGTTGCCAGGGTAAAATGCTCTAAGCAAAGTAAGCTGAAAATTAGCCAACTACGGAAATATACTTAAACTGATCAAGAGCACCTTATAAATCGTCCTAAGATGTGTTTAATTATCTTTGCTCTCCGAATATTTTTGTAGCATCCGTTTATTCGTCCGACGTATTTTTCATGGTTTTTCCTGCATCGTAAGATTAACAGAAATTGTTCCATTATTTAAAGATTTCACAGCACATGAGGATTAAAAGTGCTTCAGTAACGATGACTGCCAAACTTACCGGAAAGAGGAAATTCCAGTTCACGCCAATGTGGGCGTTGGCTTCAAGGTCATTTGAGTGCACCCTAATTATCGCTTATATTGTTACCGCGATAACGATGAAAAGATCCACCAAAACTGAATTTTCTCGGCAACTCCATGAAAGGGATCAAAGTTGAATTGCAGAGTTCTATAATTTCGAACCTTTTTTGCCCCATCTTGCTCAGTGTTTTAACGCGAATAGAAGTAACGACTATCAGATAAATCACAGAAAACCATCCGAAGCACACATTTCAGAGGTAGAGAAATTATCAATTCGAATGAATAAGACGATTTTATATGTGTCACGATCACAAACCAGTGCCAGAAATCCCTGTCCTCAATCGAGTGCGGAAATTTTCCCAGACTATCTCACTCTCTGTTGGACAAGAGGTAGCGGGAATTTTCAATGCGGCTAGTATCGTGGAATATGAAGACTGGATTACAAGCCCCACAAATGAGGGCAAGTATCGGTTATCATCAGAGGATTCAAACCTTGAAGTTCGTCATTTTGGCGATGGTTTTTTTTTCTGGTATAAGTGTTTGGTATACGATGAGCCGTAGAAAGCCCAGAAAAATGTCATTCGACATACGAATTCCCCCCGAAGAATTATCTCGTTGGGTCACACAGACGAACATTGTTGATTTGGATCGAAATAAAATGTTTAGATTTGCTGGTGTGCTTCAGTTAGAGGCGTCCTGAATGATGGGGAAATCTCCACCAATATGACTGAAAAAGTCCCGGAATTCATTGAAAGGAAGGTTTCTGAGTGGGTAATAGTTTTTCAGTATAACGCTTAATGCTTTGTTTCTTGACTATCTTTATATAAAGTCACGCAGAACGACTTGTCTCCTAATTATTCACTGTAAGACTTGTAAATGTATGCTCAACTTCAAGATCCGGCCCATACAACCACCCTCCAGTAGCGCAGGTCTAAGTGTAATCATAAAAACTTATCTGTTCTAAAGAGAGTAGTCAAAGAGCTACCTACATATTGGCCATTGGAGTTAAAAGTGCAACATGTGATGGTACAGGAATTATTTCATCACCTACATGGTGGACTATATGGTGAAGAGACGGCGAAAAATTCAGACGAATGAAGACAGACTAAATGTTTAATGCTGTGTATGAACATTGTGTTATGGATAATGTTTGGGTTAATTGATTGTAACATAAAGTTGTTCCATTTTCCCTCCGAGGCTCATATTCCATCATAGTTGTGGTCCGCTGGTAGTAGCAAGACTATAGCTTTGCATAGCTATTCATCGCATACAACACAGACTACAGAGGTAGTTGTCATAAAACTTCACCACTGCTTGCTAGTTTTGGTACGTATAAAACTATATGGTTTTGCGTTAATGCTGTCGTGTACGAGTACAAACTGTTCTTATCGGACACCCGTGTGCATCACAGTCGACACTACCTGTATACTGTCAGTTCATTTTAGCTACGTAGTAAACATTACTGTGTTTACTCATGTCATAGAGATACCGTTTAGAATTTTGACTACTTATAATGAGATCCCGAACCCGAGGAATTGGATACATGCCCTCTGAGATTCCTTCTGTGATTGTTGTTATACCATTTCTGAATAACTGTCAGTTACGTCATACAGGTATGGTGATATGGCATGTTCTCACAGATGCGTTTCATTGTGTCGTTTTGAAAGAGCCACCAAATTTTCGCTCATCCTCTGACCAACTGGTCACATGATATTTTTAACCACTTATCTGCCCTTAGAAAAAGATGTTCATTTCAGTTTGATGTGCTATTCCGGACTATAACCACCAGATGGAACAGTACTACAGTTCTGTGCTCGTGATCACATATCGATGAGTTTGCCAACTCGAATGTATTTCCAATTCAACTTGTTCAACATCTCTTATTCTTGCTGAACTCATTCCCGGTTTTTTCAAATGTCATCTCTTACCCTCACTTGGACACGTTCATGACGGATTCCCGAATACTACCATTTGCTACTGTGAATACAGGAAAAGACCGAACTGGCCGATCAGCGCAAAGCGAAATTTCACCAACCGGAAGGGGATCATCTAACTCTGTTGGCCGTGTACAATGCGTGGAAAAATAACAAATTTTCCGCACCCTGGTGCTATGACAATTTCGTCCAAGCTCGAACATTGAAACGAGCCCAAGATGTGCGCAAACAATTATTGGGTATTATGGACAGGTACGTCTACCTTTTTGTCGCAGATGTGTGCTGCAAGGTGTTATCTTTTGAGAATATATCTCCCATATCCTGGACCCAAGTGACATATTATTTTGCCCATGTCGCTTTATTCGTTTGGTTTTTCGGTGACGTAGTCTGATCTGCACGAAATGTGGAAACCCCATAGTCAGAATGGTCTTGGCCGATTTGGCGGTTATTGCCGTTCATCAGGTTTGCGTATCTTGTACCACTACTTATCCTCGTACTCCGCAAATGTTTTCCTCCCAATTGTCTCATTAGCGCACCAGGATTGTGTGAATAGATGCTCCCCGTAGGTGAGTCCACTAGGGAATTAGGGTTCCCGGACTTTTCGTCGCCGGATATTTGATCGCCAGACATTAGGATGATTGAATTACGCTATATTGAATTTAAATCTGTCAAATGTCACACCCTCAGAAAGTGGACAAGGGGCTTAGCCCGTCCCCTTGGCCGTTCTCGGGATTTATAGTTAATACCTGGTAAACCAGAATTATAAAGGCATGTATTAATCACGAATTGGTAAGCGAAAAGGCTTGCGCTATGCTGTCGTGCAAATGCATCACAATCAAATCGTTTCGATCGTTATGACTTCACAACAACTTCACACCGGAATTCCTAAAGCGCAAGGCTTTAAACTAAGGTCAGCTGAAATGGTGGTGCGGCCTACCACGACAGAGCCTGGTGAATCTGGAATTCAAGTCAATGTCCTTTTTGAGGTGATAGACACTTGATCCACCTGACTACCCCAACATGTGAACAAAATGGCTTGCCTCACGATTACATTCGGCAGGCAAAACAGGGCTCATCACTGGTCTTGCCTTAACCACCGACCAGATGTCCGGGATCTTTGATTCCCCAGGGGACTGTTCTACGGGAACATCTACCTACAGTCCTGATACACGATTGAGAAAGTTGTAAATAAAATAACTGCGGAATGTACATGTATGGAGGTGAGTAGTGGACTGAGAGTTGCGGGACGCGCATGCCTGATGGGCGGCAATAACTGCGAAACCAGTCGTTCTTCCGATACACGTTTTCCGCCCATTCATATACTACTTACAGTCATGGTTGCTACTTATCTGGTAGCAAACTGGGCCCTTATGACCATATAAAATAAAGTCCCTCTCAGCACACTTCTCATTTTCATGTCCGAAATAAACCTTATTTTCAATGAGGTTACATTTATGCAATTCGGACACTGCGCGTAACTGTCTAGTCTTGGAATCCATGCACAGGGCATACTGAAACCTATTTTACTTCGTCCCCTCTTTGTGGGTCCTTTTTCGACTAGATTTCCGCCGACTGCTCCGTTTCATTTCAATGTCAACCTTTATCCTCGAGTTAACATACTCTTCTTTCGGTTACGGTATCTTGCCGTAACTCAGTCAAATGTAGAATAACATGTATGAATAGAAGGAGGTTAACAAGGTTCCTAAAGATTAGAATCAAAACGTAAGTACAGTAGCCCCCCCCCAGACTGCAATACCCATCTAAAAGAAACACTTGCTACACGAGAGAATTTTCTCCATAAAAAACCTCTTCCTGTGCAATACCCACTCCCCAGAACCGAACGTAAAACACTTTCGTTGGGACTGTACCCCTCAAAGAGAAACCTTCTCGGGTCAAAAATGGTTAAGAATTTCGTTTTCCGAACATAATTCGTCATGCACTTTTGTCTACCGATATGATATCAGTTTTCCGGCTCGTTACCACACCTGACCTATTGGAACCTCGCGCAGTTCTCCACTCCAAGTCTTAGAGCCTGGTGGCCGACTGTCCCTAATAGTGCAGTGAGCCTTTGAGGCTATAGGGTGTGCTCCTCCTACTGCACTCATGCAAAACCATGTGATAAAATAAGTTCAAATCACTAGACTACTGAGTTTGGTGAGTTCTGAACTCGTTGATCGAGTCCTATCCAAATCAATCAGCGAAAATGTTAAGGCTTTTAGTTGCTTGGAATGGCAGGGTTTCTGTCTCACACTAAGACGTCAATGTCTTTCGCCAGTCAATGTTACTCAGACATTGATAAGGTGAGCGGTATTAATCCGCTTTTGTATCAAATTCTGATGAGATGAGATGACGCATTTCTCTCACGAATCATACTCAGTTGTTCTTAGGGTTATCAAGTCAACAGAAGTCTTGCTTCAAGTTACTATATAGAATGATCGAAAGACACTTTTTTAAAGCAAACTCCACATTGAAAATGATACTACCAATATGACTACTTCCTTCTGACCATATTCATCTCTGAATGCAGTACCTCTCAGCAAGGAACAGCTTGAGCGATCCCGGCTAGTGTTCCTTGCTGGAGGGAGACTGCTGTGTACAGTGGATTTTGAATCCACGGGCGTCACTGATCACGATCATTGGTCACGTCACCCGGCGTCTCGAATCATCTAGTTGACCTACGTGATAACCCATCTACTCTTGTGGGTGCAAGTCTACTGATCAAGATTGTCAACCCTTTTGACATGCGATGATCTGCTTACCCTCTCACTGTTCCTCGTCTCGACGAATAATTCACATCTATAAAATTTGTCTATAGACGTGTACATCACCTGTCTCGAAATTTCAACCAGGTAGTTCAAATGAAATGACCGAATCTTGGTGCAGCACTAAGGTTTGTCTGAGCTTAGCTGTACCATGTCGCATTGTATGCTCTGGTCCTCTTGGTCTCTCTCTCTCTCTGTGACTAACTCCATTATCTCACTACTTTCCTACTCACCCGTCGTTTCACCAGGCACAAATTGGATGTGGTTTCGTGCGGGAAAAAGACCGCATTAGCACAGAAAGCAATTCTGTCCGGTTTCTTCCGGAATGCGGCCAAAAAAGATCCACAAGAAGGTTATCGAACTTTGGTCGATCAACAAGTGGTCTACATTCACCCCTCTTCCGCCCTGTTCAATCGACAACCTGATTGGTGAGTTTCTCATTCAACCTCCTTTGACCAGTTCGCTTTGCATTCTTTTTTCCACCTGTCCATTTTCATTGTCTTGCAAGTTGAGCTCCTGAAAATCCGTTCTGTTGTGGCTCCAAGCAGCGTGCTCAGGCAAATGTTTGGAGTGAAATGTGTTGTGTCAGGGTTGGTATTCCATTATTTCTAGGTTGATGCTAAATACTGACTATCTATCGATAATCGAGCTATGTATGTACCGTTCAAACCCACCTCACCAATCAGAATATCCAACGGTAGTGGACTGATTTAGAGCTTTACCTGTCCCATTTATTGGATGTCAGAGGTTTGGGTCCCTCCTCCATGGACACTTTAGTGGTAGACAGTAATCCACTGTCGTCCGGTTCATTACCACACTCCTAGCCTGTTGGAGCCTTATGCGGTTCTCTGTCACTCCAAATCTCGGGGGTCTGGTTTCCGGTTATCCCCAGTAGTGCAGTGGGCCTTCGTGGCCATGGGGTAAATAGCCCTGCCATTGCACTCATGTTCAAGCGCGTAGTAAAGATTCAGAACTTTCTAGATCTGAACGATCCTTTGATTGCTAAGAAAAGAAACGTGTTTATGGCATAATTGTGAATTTTAATCGGCCTCGTATGTGGACGCAACATTGAGCTGTGGTTCTTTCCCCTCCTTACTTAGCCTGGTTTGGTAATTAGCCGTGTCGCAATACTCCAATCCAAATGCCTTAGTATGGTCTTGGGTGGGTGTCTCATGCTGCAAGATAGTTGCCTGTTCTGAACGCCTCTCGAAGTACGCCCCGGTGACCGTGCGTCTAACACGGTCTCTGTTGAGGAAGCCCTATCTGCCGCCTTCTCGTGGCGCTGTTCTCATTAAAGTGAGAAGACAAAAGCGGATGCCTGGCGCCCTCCACCGGGTTAGCTGACTTATAGTCAGTCCAGAAGACGTGGTTAAACCTTGATTCCAAACCAACAGTGGATGGCGTATGAGGCTTAGAACGGTATGCTCACCGGCATCTGTGGCGGATAGTTTCACTGGGCACTCAGGATGTTTGGCATCATTCGAGGGGCGAACGAACTGAACGGTCAGTCACCGGTCCCAGTGGGTTACGGACCCCGTGCTTCATCCTACTGCCTTGCGGGTTAAGCTTTGGATAGCTGAAGCCTCCGGTTATGGACCCTTGAGAAGAGCACCTGCTTTGGCTTGGGCAACCTGGCAATATCGCGCCCACAAACAAATCACGGGCTCGGATTATGTACCCCTTCCCCCCAATTGTGCCATGTTTTGTTTGGCATACAGTCTGAAATCAGGCGGGTGTGGAGTATATATATATATACTCTAATCCCGTAATTACCTTGGCCGAACCAGTCACTGTGAATGTCCTCAAACCGATTCCGTCGCCCACAATCTCAGTCAGAATTTCATGCGAAAGAAGTAAAAAATAAGTTTGTATTTGGAACACTGTTATTTGTGACGCTCTCTGTAAGAATGCGAATGCCTGCTTTTTTCCGTAAATACTTGCTCATAAGTGCAGCCTCTGAGGCCCGCTCCACTAGTCCGGGATAGCCGGCCACCGGACCTTGAGACTTTGAATGTGAAACAACAAAGTCCCAGTTGGTGAGGCCTGGTAACAAGTCGGTTAACGCTAGATTACTTTATACCACCAAAGTGATCGATGGTGGCAGGTTTCGGAAGTACAACCTAGAATCTTCAAGGTGGTAAACAAACATCCCAAATCACTTGACCACCACCGGTCGATCTCAGATGGCGCATTTCATAGTTGTAGTTTCGTTGAAGGCCGAAACAGAAGGACATCAAAATTTGTTGTCTCATGTGGTTGTTTATGAAATAGAAGTCTGGCTTAGAATATCACGACGCTGCTGACAATCGTGATACCTTGAGGAGTAATGACGATTCGGCAGCTGTCCGCGTACAGTCGGTCTGTTGAATCACCTGGCTGTCTGTTTCGTTGTCACCCAAGGACTCTAATATTATTACACGCCTCAGTTTCTTGTTTTGTTCTTCTTCACCGCCCCTCGTCTTGTTGCATTATTTTGTAAGCACCTGACACTGGTGACCAGCTTTCGGCTGAGGACAATATTTCCCGCAGTTTAAGAGCCAAATGCCTTGCGACATAGGTTAAGAGCCTTCTGCCGTAGTTCAAGGGTTATCCTTAACTAGTGAGTGAGTTCCACGTAACAATATAAATTTTATCATTTAAATTGCAAAAAAACGTAGCTATAAATTCAAAAGATCTTTGGATGATTGTGCGAATGTGTACTTAACTGCTTTAAAAGTTTTGCAAAAGTTTTAAAGCAGTTGAGTCCCTTCTCAATGGGGATGAAAAACAGACTGTACGGAGGAAGAAAATGGGATAGATGTCTAATAGTCAAACAAGCTTCTGTTCAGTTTTTGGCTTATTCAACCATTAACCTCGCACTCCTGTGCTCTGGTTTCGGTTGCCACCTTCCAGCATAGTCGAGTAAAGGGCAGAAAGAATAGAAACACAAAGTGAAAAAGATCGAAAAAATCCATGTAATGAGCGGAAATCACGAAGACAAAGAAAGAGTCCGAATGCATCTACGCTACTGACTGCGACACCCAACTACATCACCTAATGTCTTTAACTATCTGGTAAGCGGATCTCGTCGACCCCAAAACAGAAGTCTAACACGAACTACTTGACCAAATCCAGTGACCAAGATTTTCATGCGTTTCTGTCATGTCTTGGACTGACCACCTCGACCTACCTTACAACCACCGACTGCCTTGGAGAACAGCGTGTGCCGAGGAAGTCAATCAGTGGACATGCGTAACACATCCCAGCCATCTTTGCTTGTTTAGGTTCAGTACTTGATTCAGAGACTGACCTCCGGTTCCCAACACCTTACACTTAATCTCAGCATTACTGATACGGTGCTCCAATCATGTTCGAGAAACACTACGGAGACATTGACGCTCGAACACCGACAATCTTCGTCTATCTTCTACCCTTAACGGACATGTTTCTGAGCCGTATAAAAGAACAGAACTAACCTCAACAATGTACAACTGACCCTTAACAGATAATCGGATGTTCTCTCCAGGGGCATAGTGGTTAGAACCAGATGTTGCCCATCAACTGGTTCAGAGACTGAACATCGCTCGACCTCTACCCATTGACCTGCCAGGCGTGATGGCATCTCTGGCTTAAGGAAGCCATCCTGCATAGCTCGTTGAGTCATGGAGGCACACAAGCCATCTCACTATACCAAAGATGCAGTCTCATCGTGATGGACGCTGTTTACCGACTCTTCCCCGTACCTAACCTAACGGAATTTCATGTAATTCAGCAGTTTAAGTCAAGGTTTCAGGCTGTCTCATCCCTCGAGTAGTCCCTTTTGGTGACAAGATCTATGCTTTTCACACTAATCGGATGACCTTTTATGATATGCATTGTTACGTAGATACAACACGACGAGGGCTAAAATTCTGTTCAGTGGAAGTCCTATTCGTCACATCACAGTGGCTCCCACGGATTATTGTGGTGTTTCATCGAAAAAAGCCTGCTGATCGGAAAACAAATCATCACATCTTGAGATACTATCATCGATTGTCAGCGGTAATTAGCCCGATGAATCTGAAACAGTCTTCTTGACCACACCACCTTTTGATTGTTTTTCCTCTCTTTGTGTACTCTGAGCACACGTAGGACGATGTTGATCCCACGGTCGTCATCTTGGTGGACTTCTGTCCTTGACTTAAATCCTCACATAGCAGCTTGTCACTTCTTTGATAGACCGCGACCCCGTTCCTGAAATATACTGCTGTCATGGAGCAAAAGGGAAATAAATGAAACAATAACCAATTTTAATCAATATCCTGACGTTTCCTCGTCATCATTAATTGCTGGGAACTGCCACAGATCTTCTTCTCCAGCTTTGTTCCAATAGTGTAGGCGTTTATCACTCCAAAAGGTAACGGGTTCAAACCCCGCCAACGCCTATCAGTTTGATGGTGGTAGACAGCATAGCACTGTCCTCCGGTTCGTTACCCCGCCCGACTTGTTGGGATTCTATGTGGCTCCCCACTTCAAGCCTCGGGGTCACGATCGACGATCCTTGTAACTATGGGGCGTATGGCCTTTCCATTGCATTCATGCTCAAGTATGGGATAGAAACAAGTGGGAAGTTTCCTAAGATCATCTGAAGAAATGGAAGTAACACAGACCCTTAATATCACTCATTTGTTCATGAATCGATTTTGTCCAGTAAATGAATCGTTTGCTCATTCTCCCTCACATGTCCTTTTCTCACTCACTTTCTCTCTCTCTCCTACTGTCCTCCATCCTCGAAATTCTCTCAAATCTCACGTAACAGGGTTGTCTATCACGAACTTGTTATGACCACCAAAGAGTACATGCGTGAGGTGACCACAATCGATCCACGTTGGTTAGTCGAATTCGCGCCGAATTTTTTCAAATTTGGCGATCCGACCAAATTGTCCCGGGCGAAAAAATCGATGCGTATCGAACCGTTGTACAGCAAATTCGAAGAGAAAGATTCATGGCGTATCTCACGTGTGCCACGTAAATTCCACGTCAAAGTCACTTTCTAACCAGTTTCCGTATGGGCTCCATCCCTTCATCTATATACATATATATATATACATACACATACATACATGCACATATACATTCACGTTGTGTTGTGGTGTGACCATTTTTGCTGTTGCGGTTGAGTGACTTGTACTTTCTTCGAGCGAGAAAAGGTTTTTGTCCATCAAATGTACTTTTGAAACTGAAATCGTTTTGTGTTTTGCTTTCGCTCCCTACTTTTGTTTCGGCTTTCAGTGCCGCAGAATTTGCCATTCCAGTTCGGTCCTTTGAACCGTGAACCTCGCATTTCCGTGCTCTGGTTATGGTTCCCATTACCTCGCGGAATAATCGAACCGGAAGTGAAATTTGGCCGAAATAGGTAAAAGGTGATGAAACTTATGGTTGGAAAATAGTGAGAAACGAGTTCAAATGCGACCGCACTGCTGATCATGGCACTTGGTCGTGCTTCCTGAAACCCCCGCTTTGTGAATCTTGCAGAACTCATTCCGGAAGCCTAGGCGTCCTACTCGGTCAAGCGTACTGGTTGAGGGTTTTTGTTCTCTTTAACCATTCCATGAAACTGCCACCTCTAACCTGTACCTACATTCGGGAACAATGTACACCGCGGAGGGGAGTCTATCCGTGGACATGTTACAGATCTTTCAGACACCCTAAACTGTTCAGGTTAAGCGCCTTGATCTGTAGATTCTGTTGTGATTCTCTACCCCTTGTGTCCATCCTCGTCACTGCTGATACGATGTTCCCACCACACTGGAGTGGTTATGCAGTATCAAAGTTTCATTACTCACTGAAAAACCATGAAATTGTATCGTTTAAATCGCCTACACAAGGCGACCCGACTCCGATTTGTAACCTAGGTATAATGATTGCCGTCGGTTAAAGACAATAGAAGATGTGGTTTATAATCTAGAACAGTCTAGTCAAAGGCATGCTTTATTTTTCCGAAAGTGAATGTATATTAATCAGTTACTGGACCACTATAATACAAAACACTACCAAAAGCAACCGGTAAAAACGTGTTGAAATCGAAACCTATCACAGGCTGCACGGTGGCTTTCTTTGTTCGACCATCACACTGTCCCTTAAATACTGCGCACCTCTGGTGTGAACATCGGGTGACTAATGACGAAGTTTGTCGTCATGTTTGGTGCGGTTAGTCGCCCGTTGACCGAGATTATCACTATACCGTCTGTGATTGCTCGGACTTAGATTATGTTTGACCATCGCCTACCTGTCCGTGCTCGGTAAACTTAAAAAACGCGACGCAGTGGTCAGGCCATGATTCGGCTGATTGGTGTGACGAAGCTTGTACCAGCACAGACTTCGGTTGGTGCTTCTCATCTTCCTGGCTGGGACCCATGAGGTGAGGGCTGTTGTTGATTGGAAACGTTGAGTAATATGGCTCTGGATAGAGTTCCGTGGCGCAAATGGTGTACGGTCTGTCTTTCGAAATCCCTTTTCCCATAAATGCACAAAGTTGTCAATGAGACAAACAAAAACATGGAAAAGTTTGCGGTGAAAAAGTAGCATGTTGTTTCTTTTCACGAACTGCTTACCCTACTTTACTGTGCTTGATTTCCTCCGTCTTTGTTGCGTTGGAATCATACTTGATTTCAAGTCGACATAATATAATAATGTTGCAATGTGTTTATTAATCGGATGTTGTAACTGGTCAGCAATTGTCTTCCAATAACATTTATGGTGTTTGGACGAGATAGCTGCAAATTGGTCTCTTACATTTAGGTAGATGTTGGAAATGTCTGGAAGCGAGCCTAATATAAACCATGGAATAGAGGGAAGTGTAGACCTAATGCGATAAAATATACGCCCGTGTAAAATGTAAAAGTGTGCGCTTCGGCCTGGAAAAGGACGCCACTCGTAACACGCAGGAGGCGTGACACGCAGTTTCCGCGATGACTATCACGTGGTGCGGTCAGACCGGGTTACCTCGAGGTAATTGACCATGTGTTCACCGTCATGAGTCTGATTGCAATCCGATCCGATGGGGAAGTAGAGAACATCAGAGTATGGTGGAGGACGGACACAATCCCGTGAATCGGTATGTTCACTGGGCGTGTGTTGTCAGACGGGCAGTGCCGGTTAGGTGGCGGGGCTTATTGGGATACCAGCATTATTCGTGTGTTTTTACTGCCCTGTTTGAGCCACGAAGACTTGTTGATCCAGTTAGCGTCAAGGCTTTTAGGCTCTTACGCCTTCTGAGAATTGCGTACCTCAGAATCTCCAGATAACCAAATGTAATCAGTGTCACCGTAAACGAGTTCCTTTCATAGGCAAATAAAATATTTTGACTCGGCACTTGACGAAAAAAGATCTAAAGATGTAGAAAAACAGACTGAAAGGGTGTTCTAAGGTTGTGATTCGGGGAAACTATGATGACCTGGATGGCGCCGCTTGACAAGTCTTTAGCTGTACCTGATAAGATTGACTACGTGATTCATGTGGACGAATTGATGGTGATCGAGTGGCGAAAGTTTTCTATCACCTCAAAGGTAAGAGTTCTGAGCCTCGCCACATCCGGTCACTTAAGTGTTAGATAGCAGCTCGCCATCACTTACTTCGTGATTACAGCTGACTGTTTTATTCCGTCCCACTAACTCTAGTAAGAGCTCAGAAATACGTTGGTTTGTTAGTACAAAGCAACGAATACATGGGTTGCTCTCACATTCGCCCACTCGTTGCGCACAATGCATTGGTCCGACTGGTGTGGGTGACCACGCCTTGAGGCTTGAACAACGCTGACAAGACTCATCTCTCATTTATCGACCCAATCCAGCGATCGGCTGTCTTGTCACCCGAGATTCCGTTGTCTCAAGCCTTGGGCTTGGTGCCGCACCAATGTTGACTGCTGACGTAAGCTGGCTGTTCGCCAACGATAGGTGAGCGCATACCCTCACACTGACTTGTTGGAACTTTGTGCGGTTCTCTGCTCTTTATCTCAGGATCCCAGCACCGACTAGCCCTAGTGATGCAGTGGGCCTCTGAGGGCATGGTATAAATCCCTTCCACTGCACCATTGGGTGACCGTGTAATAATACAACCTAAGATGACACGAGATAAGACAGTTTAGAACAAAATCCGAGGCTGGGAGATAAAAACGGATGAGTTAGTACTAAAGCGAATGGCTTCACTCTGGGCCCGATCTAGGATAGAGAGGAAGTGAAGCAGAGCCACTTCCTTATTGAGACTACAATATTCGAGTGTTGGATATACTCGGACGCTTCGTGATGTAAGAATTACGGAAAGCTAAAAAAACCTCGTTTTGAACAAGGCGATTTTTCTGGATGTGATTTCTTAATCCTAGGTCTTGGATGACTTTTTCAAATTCAGTGGCATTCATTTTTGAGTTGATATAGCCACATCTCATGGTGAACGTGATGTGTTGGGTGGAGCAAATAGAAGCTAAGCATGAAATGAATGATTGTATGAAGAGGGGGCTCATCGGCAAACGCACGGGTGCGATTTAAAGTCGATGCTCTTGAAGTTGTTATTTTCGGCACCGTAATCCATCGCCCAGGACAGTGGCTATTGGTGCTGTTCGTGATTCAACTTCCTCAATGTGACCCCCGCCCCCATGTTTTTTTGTGAGATAAGTAACCTCAAATAGACTGCTACGTTACCTATTAATGCTGACCTTCTTCCAGACATTCTGAATATTACTGTGAGGACATGCAGAATACGTTGTTGCACATTCGTGCTTTCCATGTGCCGTCCACTATCCATCAATACATAGGATCCCAGTCTGGTAAAGCTGTTGAATCTGAATCGAAGTGGTGAAAAGTTTACGGTGGGCTTTCAACTATTCCGTCCTGGGTTCGAGTCCTGCTCCCACCGCCGTTCACTCCCTGAATGGCAGCCTCTAGTCGGCCGTGACCCCTTTCCTGAAATATTATACCATTATCTCAACATAATAAAGAATGTTAATAAACAATAAAGAGGTACCCGGTAGCGTGACAATTCATGTAGGGCATTTTTCTTTATGTCTTGGAGTGATTACATTGAAGTGATTAAAACCCGGTCACTCGTATCGCGTGGCTTGAATTGGTGAATTACGACATTTCGACAGCAGCGGTGCTTTCATCATTGATCGGATTTGAACCTTCATTCTCAGATTTATTGGCTAATAACTTACACTTCCGTCTGTGGTTTGATGCCCACATGAGATAGATACTCACAATCTGAGAGCTTTCGACCACTGATCCTTACAAAACTTGGAAATCACACGTGTAGTTTGACAGATTGCTACAATAGTAAGGTGTTTAGGACCACACAAATGCTACTCGTTATCAGGTCAGTTTCAGTTACTCAGTGACATTTCTTTCAACTAACCACCAGCCCTCTGTAGAGGACACTCTGGCGAATGAACTCGGGAAGAAGCAGTTTAGCAGACAAAGTCCTCCACTAGATTGACGTAAGAACAGAGCACCTGAATTTTCTGGCAACGGTAAAAGAAGTCATCCCATTCCGTTGTACACTTGCCCCGCACCAAAGCTAGGCAACCCATAATCCGAATAGTGCTATCCTGTCGTTCTTCCGCTTGTTCCCCCTAGTAAACAGCTGAATCCGAAAAGCAGATCGGAAGACCTTGTACACGATTGATCCGTTCAAGTTCCCACATTGCACCGTCGTCCAGCAGCTCCACAGGTCGATTGATTGTTAACTTCATTTGGCATTCACAGGGTCAACGACCGCGGATAATTGTACGCCCAGAAACTTCCGTCCGTCAAAAATCCTTTCTGTTTCTTATTTTGTGCATAGTTCAAATATTCAAAATGTCAATCTCAAATCAAGCGACTAATTGTTGTGAAAAAGTGGATTTATTAAATATCCACGCGATTAAATTTTTATTCGCAATCAGGAAAATATCGTAAAAAAGTCTGTACTTAGTGCTAAGCAGCCGGTTAGGTCGAGGATGCAAGTTAGTCCTCGCCAATTCAGAACACAATTTGCAAGGTTGCAGAATTTCCAAACTGAAATGAGAGTATACGAAAAAACCACATCAAAATTGATCTTACCGTTATGGATAAGTGGGATTTGGACCATAGTAACGGGGTTTATTTTAACATTTGTCAAGTAATAATCATCCAAACCCTGTTGGCAGACATTTTATGTAGTCATTCACGAAATTGTATTTCCCACAGGAGGTCACGAAAATGAGTATGTTCTTATTTTATTTTACCATAGGCCGAAAATAATCACATTACTTCACTAAACTTGAGACGTTCATCCGGTTCCCCTTAAAAACCAAGCTTCATATGCAGAAGCAATCGGGAATTTCTCAGCTCACTAGACCAAGTTTCGTTCAGCCCAGGTCCGATCCATCAGAGAATCCATTTCTATTGATCTGTATTCTATTAGTGCAGCATACTGGCCAAAATAATAACTGGGTATGTCCGTTTGACAACTGGCTTTTTACAGGTATAAACAAAGAATGGAAAGGTAAGAAAAAATCGCAAGTAAATTCCCATTAGCCATTAAAAAATGACGGTGGTAGTTCGAGTTGACTTTTCACATGCTCCCAGACAGGAGTGTTCGGTCACGTACTTCAGTCGGTCCATTTCAATCAACATAATTCGGGGCAGATTACTTCTTGTGTGTGTGCTTGTGGATCATCTACTTTCCACGTGCATGGATGAGCGAGGTTCTCTAACTGAATATCGACCGCGCAGGTCGATCGGATGAGTGCGGAGCCGAATGCACGGGCCACTTCAAACATACACCCCCCTTCTGGTCTCATCGAATAGTTCCCGGACCAGGAATTGGTCACTATACAAAAGTGCCGCTGTACTATCGAACAAGTTTGAATTTCAATTCCATCAATAGTCCCGACAAATTTATTTATCATGAAATAACCGATCATACAGTGCGAACACACAAGTGACGCCGATATCAATGAAGCTGTTGAAGACCAGCCCAGATAGATTACTGGTTATTCCTAATCACGCATACCAACCAGGTTCGAACACAAGTTGGGTACACGAAGAATGTAAGCTATACAATGTGTTTTCACGGTTTGTGTTAGTGATCAGGGCATCGATTTTGTGTGATGAATCATTGTAGAGCAAACTGATTATTTTACTACTGAAAATAATTCATTGATTAAAGCACTCGATATCGATTGTTTTACCAGGTAAAGATAACCCATTTCTTGCAGTCGTGACTTGTTTTCTTGTCTTGTTTTTTTTCTGAACTAAACTGATCATATTTGGTATGCTAGCATAGTGGGGCAGAGTGAGAAATAAACTGGCATTTGAGCAACGATGTCCTGAAATGCAACTTGTTGTCGATCATTTAGGATGTAACCAGATTCCGAAATGAAGTCGGCGATCGCATTCTAGACATTTGGAGTTAATTGGAACTCTGATACGATAATCGTGGTTATTTCTCTGGCATTTGTTCTCCAACTCCAGAAAACATGTTGCATTTTGGATCGACGCCAAAAGGCACCCATCTAAATACTGGGTATCCACGAAAAGTAGGCAGATATGACTGCTAGACCGAGTGAACTAAGGATTGGCTGATCGATTAATTCACTGACTGACCCGTTAGTTGTTTTAATGTTTATCCCACTGAATGATTGGTCATTCACATACATCATACTCGGGATTGCGGATTTTCTAACTTTGTTCTACTAACTGGAGAAGGGAATTCGCCCTCATGTTTTTCTTTTCTCATGGATCAGATTCCTACTGTTTTCCATCGAGTTGAATTGTTAGTTTGCAGCCGAGGTTCCATCGAACCATCGACCTCCATGTGTAATTGACGCTGATCTGTAAACAGAGATCATGCCAACACTGAATAATAACCACAAGCAAGATGAAGTTCCTAAGAATCACCGTGCTGGGTAATGTGAATTGTTGTAATGCTCGGTTGCTCAGTCCGGAGTAGAAGAATTAGGACCACCTCCAGGATACGGTTGCCTGTGTAAATAAATGAGATCATACTTAACATAATGAGTCACCATGCAATGTGAACGCCCGACTCACCACTGAAACACCGTAGAGCTGTTTTATACTGGCTTGTTAAGAAACATCATTGTTACACGTCCACCGAGCCTCAACGGGGACTCGAACCCGAAGTAGACTGTGAGTCGAACACCCAACCACCAGGTCATCCGGGCTGGCTCCCGACGAGTTTTTAAAAATCTAGACTACATGATGTAGCACCGTTCCGTCACCGGCTTTGAATGATAACAACCCGTTTCCCGCAGAGCGGTCGACCCCTGTGATGGATAACTTTTCCGTAGGAGTTTAAGTACTATATGAGTAGTAAGATGTTAGATTTTACATAGCATGATTCATCACGCTGTGTGGATACTCAACTCACCATTGAAAACCAGTCATGCAGTGGGTGAGTAGCTCCACAGTTTTCAATAGTGAGTTAAGCGTTCACGCTGCATAATGAATCATATTATGTAAAATGACTGACAGCTGAGCGTTAGGTTAAACCTAAAGACTGAAGGAATGTTACTTGAAGACATGAGGAAATTCAGTCCGGTGTGCTACCTCCGCCTATCACGTTCTAATATAAAACCCGAGGACGCACACCATGCATGACCCCACAGATAAGGCGTACTTGGTAACCGAACGGTCTAGCAGTCCATTTTCGAGCCCCCATTCCACCAAGATCGATGCGGATGCTACGGTGGCATTCCTGCTACATTTTGACCGTTAGACTGTGTGGGCATTGAGCTTGTTCTTTTGTGCATCATTCTTGCTATAGCATATAGAAGACGTTCGAGCGCGGCTAATGAACGTGTCATCTATTCGGTCTCAGCGAAATACCAATGAAGTCCCCTCTATCGAACGAATAAAGAAAAAGTGAGTCGATTGACAGATGCGGAAGTATATTCGATGCATCGTGGTACCGAAACAGTACCGATACGAGAAATATACTGAATGAAAACGAAAGCAACAGTGGAGCAGAAAGCGAACCGCGAGCGAGTACAGTCGGCGAAGAAACCTCGGAAAAGTCAATCCAGTTAAACGTACGCAACCGAACAAAACGGTGAGGTCCAAATCAAACGTCAGAAAAGATCGTGGAGAAAATAGATCCAAAATGGTGTCCAGAAAACGATCATTCTCTTAGAACGATTAAGGTCACCACAAGCAATTTGATTGGCTCCATCTATGTTTTTCTCTTTCTGTCAGCCAGGGTTTGATTTTTTGTCGGTAATATCTAATTCTTTTAGCCTAGGCTGCTCTTCTGTTTGTGGTCTTTGATCGGTTAACACGATCGAGTCCACGTCTGCCTTTTTCCGTTACAATATTACCCGACCCTTACCGAATTTTGGAGTAGTGTTTTTTCTCCACACATTGACTTTCAGTTTCTGTTTCAAAGGGCTAGAATCTGATTTTTTGGGGAGCAATGTTCACAAAACCAGTGAATCGTGGTGCAACGCAGTGCTTATGCACTTGAATAATTCATAGTTTTCCAGTGGACTGCTCACTCTATCCGATTACCCTACTTGAAGAGGCTCATCTTATTTGGGACTTTTGTTTCTAATTTTTCACATTCGGGTTCAACATCTAGAGGTCACCTGGCTATATCAATGAAGGTTGCTTGCCAACAGTCTGTAACGCGCATCGTTGGATGCACAGCGTGTGATGAATTTCCGCGGTGAATGAGAGAGATTAGACAACACGTGATAAATGTGTCTAAGATCTAATTAATTGCACTCGATTGACTGTAAAATGCATCAACTAAAGTTGGTCTAACGGTACAGACCGTAGAATTTCGTGTATCACGTTACAGGGTTTGAACCGCGTCCACGGCCGTCAACTTTTCCGGTGGACAGCACTTCACTGTCTTCCAGTCCGTTACCACGACTGGTCCATTGTGGTGGTGGTGATGGTGTGGATTTTCAGCTTAACTGTCACGGTCATGATTGCCGTTTCTTTTGACATCATCACTTGGGCATCGAAATGTCACTTTGACTGGTGATGAAAAGTTTGCGACCTTAACGTTAAAGGAGCGTTCTTCTGTTTGTTTTATTTACTCTTTTATGATATAAAAGTTGTATCATATATAAGGAAGGAGGTCAAGACCAGTTAAAGGCTGCCAATTGGGGAATTGACCGGCGACCGTCCGAGGATGCGAAACCGGGAGAGAAAGATCAAAAGCCCAACGTGATGGCCATTTGATAACCACTGGCTCATGAGGCCCTTCCAGAATTTTTGTGTCTGGACAGTCTAATAAATCACGGAATCGAAAGACTTTATGTGATTTATTACAACGAGCTACTCAAATCAGTCGAACATCTTAGCACCGTTTGAGTGGTCCATCGAAGAGTTTAGGATCGTTTCCGGTCAATTGTTCAACACATCTTTGTCATGTGATTATTCGCCAAGTTTATTTTTCTCAATTTATTCTGAATGCCCGTGGTGTTTATTAGTTTACCATTAGTAATGAAAAGTTCGCGACAAAAAAGTGAAGCTCAACGCCTTCAGTGGTGTACGAGAACAATCTTGACGAGGCTGATCACTAGATCAAATACCAAAGGTTAACGGGCTACAGTGGTCGGGCCTGCTCGACGCACCCTTCCGCCTCATAGACGTCCCCGAAATACTCCCGTAAAATGCGAAACTGACACAGTTAAACATATCAAAACCTTCGCAGAGTCCGCGCTCTGGTTCTATCACGCGAATTGATTCGTTTCTGCTTTAAGTGGCATCTGTGATTAACAAAATGACGTAATCGAGGTCAGTAGTGAAATGACATTGACCTGCAAACAGACACACGCGCAAGCAAACATGGGTCTTCTTTTCGATCGATTTGATGGATACACAGGCACGCGTACAAGATGTAGAACGCCAAAGCATGATAACTACGAACGCACGCACGCAAGTGTGTGTGTGTGTGTGGAGATGCATCGGTGTGTTGAATGGGGTCGTGTATGTGTGCATGTCCCGTAACGGTTTAATTGGTTTTCACGCATTCACCGGCACCGATTGTCCTATTTCTAGTTCGTACTGTTCATGCAAGCTACTGCTACTATGATGAAAACCATTTTTGTTCTGCTACCTCGTATGTGACCTGAGCGTGGCCCAAGTAAGCAGGAACAGGCCCCTTTTATGTTCGAATCGTCATGATCACGTAAATATTGTTATTGCTGTATGGCACGCTTCTTCACCCAACCTCCCCCCCCTCCTCCTCTGGTGATGGTTCGACCAAGTTAGAGAAAGTGAAAGACCATAACGTATTTAAGTTATAGCCCAATGAGCACAATCGTACTTTGTACATTAGTCCACAAAGGGGATCACTGCAATGGGAGTTTATAAATGAATTCGAAAAATGTCCCGATCGCCAAGTTCTTGAGTTTATTCCCATTCTACCATTGCTCAGACGGCGCTCATTATCGCTATTAGAACATCTTGTTGTTAGTGTTGGCCGAAAGGGAAGTGATTCTGGATAATATGGATTCAATCACACTGTGGATGCTTTTAAAATTTCGAAATGACCCATGTGTTTTCTCAAGTTCTTCGACCTCTGTGTGTTTGGAACCTATGCGTGGATGTGATAGAAAACAGTTTGCACGACAGTGCTGTCCGCCTGAATTCAGTGTCAGGTAAACTTTGTATCGGTTGATTCTAAAGTGAAGCAAATGGTTCTAAGTCGGTCCGTTATCCTAGTGGTACGGTTGATGATGCGTTGGCCAAGCGGTCTGGGTCTTGGGCTATCGGATCCGGGGTAGGAGGTTCGAATCCCGCTAGCGGCGGTCAACTGTGGTGGTGGTGGTGGATACCGTTCCTCTGTCACCGGGGTCTTTGTCACATGCTCTCCTCCAAAACCGTAGGGGCATGGTTGCATGGTCCAATCAGCAATAGGGATGTGTGGACTCTTTAGAAGACAGCTTCAAAGGGCAGACGGTAAGCAGAGACCAGACACATATCGTTTGACTAACTCACGTAGAGTCCCGACAAAAGGAACAGTTGACACCCGAATCGATAACGCCTTTTCCCTGTCATAGAACCAGTGAAAGATGACTAGCGACCAACTTGTTCAACTAACTAGACAATTCGAAGATCGTTTGTTGTTCATTTCGGTTAAATTCCTCTTTTTTAACCATATAGGTTAAGAAGCATCAGACGCAGCGTATACTCACCACCCACCGTGATAGGCTTGCGTGACTGTGGGTCACACACGGCTTGCTGCAAGGTTGTCCCTACTGGTTCTAAAGCGATTCAAGTCTCTAAACTTCGAGGCAGACGGACTGTTTGCTGTGTGAGCCTTATGGACCCAGATGATCGTGTCATCCCTCCAAAAAGGTGTCCGGGTGTCACTTGAAATTGTAGTCGATATTCTCTTCTGGCTGAGCGTCCCACAATCTGGTCACCCACCATGATAGGCAGTGCACCAGAAGCAGGCCCAATGATTGGTGCTCCATGAACGTGTGTGAATGACCACCTGTCCGATAGTGCATTCACCGCGAGAAGTAAGCCATCAGTTCTGATCTCTTAAATCACCACGGGGAATGCACCTGGTGTTGATGAGATCTCGCGCTCAGCGGTGGGCCTGTGGAAGCAGTTCGTTGGCCAGAGAATGATTTCATAGTTGATCTATAAATAAGATTTATTCAGTTTGTCAAACATTTTCATGATACGGTTGACCCTGGTCACGGTAGACCAGCTAAACCAAACCCGGCGGGGACATCGTTTGCGAACTAATATTTAAACAACAGTTACCAAGATCACCGTTACCTTGGGAGCGAAATCTGACCTCATTTCAATACGGGCAAAAGATTTCTCAGTTTGTTAGAATAAGTACACAAGTTGGTAAGTGAATTCAGTTTATCCACTACCTCCCTTTTCTGAAGAGCGAATTTCTTCAGGTCAACTGGATTCACCGAACAGAAAGAGGCAAAGAAAGAAGAACAAAAGTACATTAGCCCCACCACCCGATCCATCCCACAGCTTTCCCGAAAAAAGAAGACTCGGTATTTCTGCCCGGCGAAGTTTGACCTGATCTTGCTGGGTTTCGTTTTTTGTCCTCACAGAGTGCAAACGCGCGTGATAAGTTCAGTGAAGCTGGTCTAGTGATTCCGCTGAGCAACGCGAAACGAAGTGTCCTTAGGGTTACGACTTTAACTAGTTAGAAAAGCTTTTGCTACCGAATTTTTTCATATTCATATTCATTTGTGGTATTTTGGGTGAATGATATTACTACAGTATTTCCCGTAGCCTAAGAGCCTCGCAAGGTTGGTAAACTGTGGCGCAAGATTCTTAAACTGTGTAAAATACTGTAGTAGCTCTGGCTGGTGGTCTGCGATGCATAATGTGACAACCTTTTGATCTTTGTTTTCCATTTTCTATTCAGTTATATGTACAGTAGGTCGAATATGTTTCTCGAGGTAGCTACCGTATCTCAACAGGCGAGTAAAGGAGGAACTGAGCTGTATTCCAATTTCGACCAGGTAGTGCCCATCACACACAATTACAGGTTCGGTTGAACGGATGAACGGATGAGATTCTCCACAACTCGGGAAGCCATACTGGTTATGAATCTCATCTTGCATGAACTACCTACCCCCGAGACAATTCAAAGTATCCCCGTATTTCATAAGAACCTACTGTCTTACGGACTGCGTCTGATCTTACCAAAGCAACAAGTACTCTTAGGAGGGGAGAAGATCGACTGTACTAACTTCAGCCAACCGTCCTGTTACTCCGGACTTAATGACCGAGTAGTAAAGAAAACACTTCCAACACCCCGGGTTAGATCGAGCCTTCGATTTCTACATTATTTTCCCCCTGGTATTGAAGTCGTATCTTATTGTTTTCCACAGGCCCTAATCATCTCTGTAGTGCATGATTTGAGTCCTGACTCCGCCGACCAAATTGGTGGTTTTTTTTATATTTATTCCATGCTTGCTCATGAGGGCAGTGGAAGGGGTATAAACCCCATACCCACAAAAGCCCATTGCACCTTTAGGGATTACCGGCAACCAGACCCTGAGACTTGCAGTGATGGAGGATCATATAACGCCCCAATAGGTCAGGCGTGGTAACGATCCGAACGACAGTGAATTACTTCCTACCACCAAAGTGGCCCGTGATGGTGGGCATTCGAACCTCGAACATCCGGGATGGTTATCAAACGCTCTTAACCACTCGACCGCCACCGTTTGACAATAACTTACTGTCGCTTGGTTCGTTTTCACGCCTGACCTATTAGAGCCATATATAGTTGTCTACTTCATTCCAAGTCTCAGGGTCATAATAGCCCTAGGTAAACCGGGAAAGTAACTGTATGAATGGGCATGGAGTGTTTTGGTCTGCCCCACTATAGCTAGAAAGAAGACTGCTTTGCTTCCAAACGATCTCGGTTTATTAGTTTAGAAAATATTGTTTATATGGGACTGTAATCGGTCGTTCTGCCAGGAACTAATTGATCCATTTGGTATGTCGTACTGTCTCTTCTGATTGGTTGGTGATAAGTCCAGTCACCGATTGGTGAAATTCCTTCCTCATTTTATTGATATACGTTCCTGTCTCTTATGGTTCCGTTGGTTCCAGCTTTAACCGTGATACGAGACAGGGGCTGCTTTCAAATCACATGGCTCACCGTGACTGCGTTAGTCTGTTGAAAAAGATAGGTTGCTTGTTGGCCAGGTATCAACCGATACGCTCGGGTAAATTCTACGCATTTATTTTTGATTCGTTTGAACAACTGCACAGTCATTATTTTAGAAAAATTATATTTTTGACCGTCTAGAAACTCGTTTGGAAAATCTGCCACACGCTTCTGTTTTCCTCCAAAGGGGGGCTGCAGGTTTTTGATCTGAAACAACAGAAACTGTGAAAAAAACTCCACGAGCCGAAGTCCAGTAAGTGCATCACCGGATCCTACACGTACATAAATGGGACACCAATATGACTGCCAACAGCCTACTTATTACATCTCATTCAAACCTACGAAGGTCACAAGCGACATTGGCATTTGTTCCTATTCAACTGTCTTCCGTAGTCTGCTTCGAATTTCTAGTATCTGATACTTATTGTAATCAATACGAAATTGGATTTTTAAAAAAGTTTGTTTGGTCAGCGTCGTTCCTGTTTTATTTCCTACTTACATTTGTGTTCACGGTTTGTGAAGGCATACCTCAGAGTCAATACTACAAGCCGACTGCTGTGGTTCACAAGTCTTGGAATAGAGAACCCCGGAAGATACGCATACGTTTGGTGTAGTGTAAAGCCGGATAACATCAGAACACGGCCTACTATCAGAGCTAATTCGGGAGATGGCTAGAGTGGATGGGTTCGAACCTTATGCTTTCTGTACACTGTTCACCAAAAGTTGCCTCCCTCCCTCCTTTACTAAAAGAGCTATGGTCTTGTGGCTCCACACCGTAAGTTCGGAATATTTCAAACAAGCTCAGCGCAGCTGTACTTATATGTGATGTAGTTTACGGTTACATAAGAAATGAGGGCCAGACACACACTCATGTGTACTTTCCATTCTAACAGCCCACGCATCTACCCACTCCTTGGAACTCACGTGATGCTCACAGGAGAGAAGGTCGTCTGGTCTGAAACTGGAAAGCAGGAATCAGGGAAGTCACGTAACGAGATTATCAAGTATTCTGGTCTTTCAAGACGGACAGAGAGCAGATGGACCGATCGGTTTGACAATGGAAATCCATCATTTGGGCCGATAAGTCGGCATTCTCTTTATTGAAACACGGTCGTCGAGGACACGTTTGGAACTAAAACTCTAAACTAATAAAAATGGTATGCTGACGACAAAAATACAAATTCGTTGCCTGTCTGGGGTGCCATCTGGTGGTAGGTTGGAGCGAGCTGGTATTTCTGGATGGCATCACGAATGGTCGAGGTTAACTAGAAATCCTGATCCGACACAACTTGCCACAGTTGAGCACAACTACTAAAGTGATCATCCGGGACGACAGAGAGCCTGCTCATCGTTCAATTGCCGTACACCAGTTTCAAGTGCATCACGATACGAAGAAGCTCCTGTGGTCATTTCGATCACTTGATCTTAATCCAATAAATTTTTTTGGGACCAGCTCGGGAGGAAATTAGATCACGTGGCAGTACGAATTTCTAGAAGAGTTCACGACTCCCGGGAGGGACGATTGGAGCCACATCCCATAAGATCTTATCAAACGATTGGTAGTGAGCATGACCTGACTTGCAAAAGCCGCTATATTATCCAAAGGTGACTCAATCATATTCTAATGAGTGGCCGTCTGAGAACGATCCCACTATTCCCCTTCCAACAAAACATTTTTGCTTCGATGAAGGATTTCACTAATTTGAAAGGCACTGATTGTATCGGAGATGAAGATGGAAGATTTTTTGGCTAACAGAGTACAATGTTCTGTGACGCAAATCAGTCGACACTCAGCCTATTTGTGCAAAATTTCACTTGGCAGAAATCGATGGAAGCAAAACCTTATAAACAACCAGTGTTAGGCGACAGACTTTACTCCTACCCTTGTAAAGTTCTCCTTATGGTTTAAATCTTCGGAGTGGCATCCATTTGTTCATCAGGGGTCGTCTGTGCATTGAGGCAGTTAGGTCCGTCTTTTTTCACGACTCACAAACCTGGCTGTTGTGGCTGAACAAAACACAAAAGCGATTGGTGTTTGAGCACTGGTTGCTTTACAGCACTGCTTGCAAATGTTCCGAACACTACATCAGTAATTGATTGAGGTTACGTGTTGGGAATCACGGATGTCTGCAATAGTAATCCACTGTCGTGCGGCTTGTCACCCCATCCGACCTGTTACGGCTTAAGGTGGTTCTTCGTCACTCTAAGTCTCACGATCTAGTTACCGGTTATCCCTAATAATCTACTGGGTCTTCGAGGCTGTGGGGTGCGCCCTTCCATTGCGCTCACGCACAAGTATGTAATAAAAAGTCCAAACAAGTCAAGGCGGTCCAACAGTAGTCATGGTGATCTTTACACCCCACAGTCCGGGGTTCGAATCCCCGCATGGCCGCCTCCGGTCAGTGCACAGTTGGTGGCCTTAAACTGGTCTTGACCCCTTTCCTGAAATATTGTTCTAAATAGAAAATCGAAAAAAATATTGCTGGATTATGTGTTAAGTATGTCCACGGATCGATTCCCTTGGTGCACATTGTTTTCTGATGCGTACATCTCTGTTTTCCTTAAAGTTTTTGAAAGGTTGATTCCCCAACGATTGAAAAAAAACTTCAGTGTTCCAGATCCCGGCCAGTTAGCTTACCGACCATCAAGCTCCACTCTCGATGCCTTCACCATCTTGACACATTACATTCTGTCCGAACTTGACAGGAAGAGTAAAGTGGTGAGAATATACTTCCTAGACTACAGTGATGCATTCAACTACGTAGACAGAAGCAAGCTGCTTTTCTTTCTCTCCCTTTCTGGTGTTCAGCCTTCATTTGTTCCTTTGCTGGCAGATTACTTTCACAATGGCCAGCAGCTCGAACGTTATAATAGCAAAACCCCATCTCTTGTTACCACCAGCCGTGGTGTTCCCCAAGCTGGCATACTATCCCCGTTTCCATTTACTGCGCACGTTTTTACTATTCCTGTACAGAAAAATACTCTTCTAATCAGATATGCGGATGACGTCATATTTGGTATGCCGTGTACCTGTGATTCTGCCTTTTTTCCTATCCTACTAAATGACATCACTCAGATTTCAGTTTGGTCTCATGCTCACAACTACTTAGTCCTTAACCCAATCGAGTGTGCTGACACGGTGTTTCCTCTTTCGAAAGGTAGCAAGCAATCCAATTTTCAAAATGACTGCACGTCCATTACAAGAAATGGGGAACAGCTGAACCATCTTGATTCAGTGAAGTACCTTGGAGTGCTGCTCGACGGTACCCTTACTTTGTCAAAGCATGTCGCTTTTATTTTTGCACAAACAAGACGCTTGTCTTTCATTGTTTCACGCCTTAAATTCCACTCCGTGCCCACTCTTCTTATCAAACGCTTTGCATTCTCGTGTATCCTGCCTCATTGGCTGTATGTTTCACCCGTCATCTTTCCTGGCTTGTTGTTGAAGGGCTTCAAGTTGAACTTTTATCATCTGCTAGTGGCATACCCCGACGACATTTTATTCACTTTGTCACAGCCCAACATAGCTAAGCTTGCCAAAATGTGTCTACAAAGATTTTCGCTGACTCTGCTCCTCCTCTTCACAAAAACCTAGTGCAATGCATAAAGCCTTCGCCCACCCGTTCTCAATAGAAACATCTTCACGCACGCCCTAGGGCTTATAGCCGTTCTATTAATTCCTATCTGGCAAGGTATTTGCACAATCCAGCTTAAGTAATGTCAGAATTAAAGCAACACTTGGAATAACATAAATGCTTGCTACCCAATACTCCAGTGTTCCATTTTATTTTGCATTGTATAATTTTTTTTTTGAGGACCTGCACGTGGTTATATGAAGGCTGAATATTCACCCGTCGGGGTGCACAAAGCCGTTACTTGACTTGACTTGACTTGAACTGCAACGGCTGGAGGATGGGCCGAATTGGTCAGAATTTGAGAATAGGAGTGAAGTATTTTACACCAATGAGTAGATGTGTCCGCGGTCACTAGCCGTATTATCTAATAATTTCTGCCTCCGAGTAGATCTATTTCTAGGACCCTACATGGTCAGATTCACTAGCCAGCTTTTCACCACCTTTCTCTAATATGATGGACAAACCATCTTATTCGTCTTTCAGCTACCACCCGCCTCAACGAAATCGAGGAGAATTCTTTCTGGAGACATACGCAGAACACGTCTGACTACCTTACCTTGATCAATTTTGTTACTGGTAATCTGACGTGGAAATAAAAATGTAAAATCACTGAACAGCGAGATTAGCCGAGCGGGACGAGCAGGGCTTTGAGATTAAGATCCACATGATCTGCTCACTGGATAGTTTGAGTTGTTATGTGGCATGACTAAGTGTAGCAGTCAGTGGAGCAGTTGCACTCTAGCTCTTGCTTCGTCTTCATAGATTTTACTCAGGGGCTTTTCCTCCTCTATGCGTGACCTGCATGATTCCATTCATTGATTTCTAGACTGAAAGATACTAAGCGTCCGCTGGGAGAACCATAACAGAGAAGTATGAAGTTAAGAATTCAACTAACGGTACGGAAGTAGTGGACCGAATTATGATTTGACGTTAGTCACGCAGACTCGTTGATCGCGAATGACAAACACGATAATCTTGCAAACCGGTCCTAATTCGGCTTCCATCCGTCAGTTTTACACTTTCAGACGAACAAACATGTGCAGAGCAGTAATTAGTGGATCAAAGAACATTCTTCGTTAGTATACATCTACGTTGATAGTAAGTAGTATGAAAACGCGTGGACGAGATTGCCCCGGTGGAACACGAACGGCTTCGCCGTTATTACTGCTCATCAGGTATGCTTACCCTGCACTCCTCCGCCTATTCAGGTTTGGTCTAAACTGATGCATACGGGTTTCCTATAAGCATATTTTGCACTAATACACGACGGTATAAATGCTGAACTACACAATTTTATACGTAGCGTAAGTAGCAAGAATTTCCAATGTTTTAAGACAGAATTCCTTCTGGTCTGTTCATTTGTGGTCAACAAATATGCTCAAAAAGCAGGAAAAATCATATTCTCACTACTACCAGTGGGCCACAACGATGACGGAATATGAGCCTCGGAGGGAAAATCGAACAAGATTATGTTACATTCAGTTGATCCAAACATTACCCATAACACAATGTTCATAGACAGCATTAAACATTTGGTCTACCTTCATTCGTAGGAATTTTTCACCGTCCCTTTGGCATACAATCAACCATATAGGTGATGGAATAATTCCTTATCTTATGCATCATCACTCATTGCACTTTTGACTCACTGTGTAGGTAACTCTTTAACCATCCTCTTTAGAACAGATAATTTTTATGATTACGTTCAAATCTGCGCCTTTGGTCGAGTGACTGTATGAACTGGATCTTGAAGTTGCGCATACATTTATAAGTCTTACAGTGAATAATTAGGAGACAAGTCGTTCTGCGTGACTTTATATAAAGATTGTCAAGAAACAAAGCATTAGGCGTTATCCTGAAAAACTATTACCCACCCAGATAACTTCCTTTCAATAAATTCCGGGACTTTTTCAGTCATAATGGTGAAGATTTCCGTATTATTCGAGGAGCCACGAATTGATATTCTTCATCAACAAATCTAAACACATTTTATTTGGATCCAAATCAATAATGTTGGTTGGTATAATATATCGACTTACGGCGGGATAATTTTTCGAGGGAAATTACTGCAACAAAATCACATTTTTCTGGGCTTTCTACGGCTCATCGTATACCAAACACTTATACCAGAAAAAAAACCATCGCCAAAATGACGAGCTTCAAGGTTTGAATCCTCTGATGATAACCAATACTTGCCCTCATTTGTGGGGCTTGTAATCCAGTCTTCATATTCCACGATACTAGCCGCATTGAAAATTCCCGCTACCTCTTGTCCAACAGGGAGTGAGAGAGTCTGGGAAAATTTCCGCACTCGATTGAGGACAGGGATTTCTGGCACTGGTTTGTGATCGTGACACATATAAAATCGTCTTATTCATTCGAATTGATAATTTCTCTACCTCTGAAATGTGTGCTTCGGATGGTTTTCTGTGATGTATCTGATAGTCGTTACTCCTATTCGCGTTAAAACACTGAGCAATATAGGGCAAAAAAGGTTCGAAATTATAAAACTCTGCAATTCAACTTTGATCCCTTTCATGGAGGTGCCGAGAAAATCCAGTTTTGGTGGATCTTTTCATCGTTATCGCGGTAACAATATAAGCGATAATTAGGGTGCATTCAAATGACCTTGAAGACAACGCTCACATTCGTGTGAACTGGAATTTCTTCTTTCCGGTAAGTTTGGCAGTCATCGTTAATGAAGCACTTTTAATCCACATGTGCTGTGAAATCTTTAAATAATGGGAGAATTTCTCTTAACGTTGTGATGTAGGGAAAACCATGAAAAATACGTCGGACGAATAAACGGATGCTACAAAAATATTCGGATGGTAAAGATATCTAAATATAACCCAGGACAATTTATATGGTGCTGTTGATCAGTTTAAATGTTCCCATACCTTGCTAGTTTTCAGCTTACTTTGTTTAGAGCGTTTTACCCTAGGAACCAAGGTCACACACACATAGGGCAGTAAGGAATAAACTTAAATGAGCGGAAACTTTGAATGGATTGCGATTGTTACCCGATGACCTGTTATACGTTAAATAATTCACGAAGTTAGAACTTTATACCGAGCAAATTTTCGAAAGAATCAAAGTCGAAGCTACCTGTTTATATATATATATATATATATATATATATATATATATATATATATATATATATATATATATATAAACATTGGCTTGAAATCAAGCAACGTGCCAAAGCAGTAATAAAAATCACAAAAACAAGAGAGAGAGAGAGAGAGAGAGAGAGAGAGAGAGAGAAAGTGCCGTGGAAGAAGTAATCGGTCGAAACATAAAATACTGTGATTTCTTCTCTTCTCACTTTATACTTTTGGTAATTTTGCCATTTTGTTTGTCTGAAAGTCATGTTTGTGATCACGGGGCACGAGTGTTCACCAGAAAAACAGCACATCATTCACACCACTGACTTCTTTTCTCAGCCTTGCCCATCAACGTCACTAACTAACGACAACCCTCATCTCTTAGACCCAAACCGGAGAGGTGGTAAGCATCAGCCAAGCCAGTTCTGATGCTGGCTTTTTCACACCAGCACTCCAAGTCATGGCCTCACCGCCTAGGCACTTCTCCCAGTCTTGTTCAGCGCATGTGAATACACAAGGAGAGGTAGGCGATAGGCAGGCATTTGAAAAACATGACCGAGCTACCGGAGGTGGTGTGGAGCGGTCATTTCGTTAAGAGGGTGGCTATCCGTGCTTAACACGACTGCGCACCT
The DNA here is from genome assembly GCA_948099385.1 of Fasciola hepatica. Taxonomy (NCBI): domain Eukaryota; kingdom Metazoa; phylum Platyhelminthes; class Trematoda; order Plagiorchiida; family Fasciolidae; genus Fasciola; species Fasciola hepatica. The sequence continues at coordinate 5,779,297 of CANUEZ040000146.1, forward strand.
TCTCATCACTCCCTCAATGTTCCCACCAGACGCGATCAGGGCTTCGGAGAAATCGCTTTTCTAGCACGGAAAGACTCCGGGCATCCTCAACGCAAAGTGGCGAGGTCTCGCAGCCTTAGAGCAAGGCACTGCGATCCGCAGTGACGTACACCCATCCTTTAAGAGAGATCCAAATGTCATGGCGGTGTCACAGGTGTCGCAGATTCGCGGAAACTGTCCTAGCTCTTGCTGTTCCTGAGCTGATCTTTTCTCTAACACCACCTCCAGTTGTTATCAAGCTCCCAAGGCACTTAAGGTTGTCGACTAACTCAAGCGCGACGGTGTGACCGTTGGTGACAGGGTTCCAACATTAAACATGATAAAAGTCTAAACAACCGTGTCTGTTCAATGCTTATTAATCAGCAGACCCCATGCTGTGGATGGCATACTCGCTAATTCGATTCCTACTTAAGTGGCAGCACGTGTCGTTCTCGACGTCGCCCTTTTCCACTTTCGGTGACTGTCTCAGTTATTTCTTTCTGGTAACAACGAATGTTCTGTACGCAATTAGTGGCAGCACGAAGTAGGCAGGAGATCTGTTTTATTCACACGCAAGTAGGCATTCAAGTGAAGAAACGAATCATCAGTCACAAGAACAAGCAGCATATGCGATCGCGTGCGCCCAAGCAGGGCCACTTAGCGGACGACGAATCAACAAGCAAGTATGACTCAGTGCAAAAGTTTCATTGGCTGGAACAAACCGTTTAGGATATGTGCGTGTTCAAGGTGATGTGCGTGCATACGTGCGTACGTGCATGCTAGCGTACATGCCCATGGTGGGTATTATCGACTAACAGATCAATGAGTACACCGGATTAGATGGAGCGCGGTCAGAAGTTCGACCAATGAAGGGAACACGCAACAGATAGAATAGCTTTTAAACGGCCGATAAATTTGGCTCACTGTTTTGAAGGCTCCAGTATGGTTAAATTCCCTCAACCGTTAATCTTGCTCTTTGTTGCCTTATGTTTATTTGCCACTTTGCAGCATCACTTGGTCAGAAGTGAAATGATTTTTTGTTCTGTTTTGGGGCAGTTTGTGCGGTGGTAGCGTTTTCCATGCCGTTCTACACACGCCGGTTTCCGCCGTCGAAGAAAGTCCTAACAAAGCAGCAGAAACAACCGTCGCCGAGATCAACACCCGAGATACAGAAATTTCTTATTGTTTATCCTTGAGTTTTTTATTATATCCTATTGACTGAGAATCATTTGGAAACACTAATTTTCGATGGAAGAATAATTGATCCAAAAAATGGGCTTCCACTAAGCCATCCCACTTCTTTGCGGATAGGTTCTCGTTAGAAATAAAAGCTTTGGATGAGAACCCTAGTCGTTCTCCTACTTTGCGGCTAGACACCCTAGCAGTACCCGTCCAACATCTCCCATGAACTGCACGACTACAAAGAATTCCATACTGCATCGATCGTCGCGAAGGTTAATCAGGACCGCGCTGTCCATTGCATCGAGCGGGGTGGGTAGTGATAAGTGGGCTACTGCTCAGAGTTCCCTCTCTTTTATTCAATCTCTGTCTTCTGTATCCAACCCCCTCTCTTTGCCCCATCTATCCGCCCATAATGCTCCCACTGATAACACGCCCGACATTCACAACGGTTCATTGTCAAATAGTGTAACTCACATTTTCTCAAGCCTCGTCAGCCTCTGAATCTCGGCTCCTTCAACGTGTGTACAGTCACACTCATACAGGCTGGTCAGCAGGCATGCCTAGCCCTCACAATAGACTCCCTGAAGATTGATGTCTGCTGTATAATTGAAACGCGTATTCAGGATTCAAGCGGTGTAATTCAACTAACTGCTCCTGGTATCTCATCGAGGTATATTCTGCGCACCTCAGGAGACGAAGTAGCTCTAGCTGTAGGTCCACATGGCGTAGGAATAGACTTGACTGACAAGACCGAGGCTAGTCTTGTAGACTGGATCCCTGTTAACAGTCGTTAATGTGCAGTTAGACTCCAGGAGTCAGTGGGCGTTCGAAAGGATGGGTGTGTTAAGCACAGTTTGTTTGTGATCTCGATGTACGCTCAAACGGACTGCAGCCCTGACATGCAGAAGGATGAGTTCTCTGATGAACTCATCACTCTCGTTCGCAGCAGCTAAGGTTCTGACATTGTAGTGCTAGCTGATGACTTCAATGTACAAGTTGACAAACTCAGTACGGCAGAAGATTGTTTGGGTGGGTGATGTGCTTTAGCCGCTGAAGGTACAGATAACGGGGATAGGCTTCTCCAATTCTGTGCAGACAATCGGTTGTTCTTTTCTAGTACGAATTTCCGACACGGCGAAATGGCGCTATAAATCTATAGGTACTCTGAGCCAGGTTGATCATATCGCAGTAAGCTACCGGTTGTACAGTTCTGTTCAGAACTGTAGATCTTACCGGTCCACGTACATAGAGTCGAATCATGCATTAGTTTTAGTGCGATTATCCCTCCAGATCAATGATCATCGACGCAAACCGCAAACGCGGTTAGCCGTAGAACGTTTGTCTGATCCAGAAGTCCGTACTCGTTATGAACAGAAATTATCACATGAGTTGGGATCTACGACGAACAGTAATGTAGATGAACATTGGGCCCATATCAAACAGGCGATGCACGTTGCAGCAGGTTTCGCCTTTGGTCGTAGATCCGATGTCCATCAAAGACACTGGATTTCTCAAGAGTCAATCAGTCTAATAGAGCAAAAAGGTCAGTTCTCGAACAGTAGGAAAAAGCCTTAAGAATGATCGCGAGAAATGGTGGGTCAATGTAGCCGAAGAAATGGAAATAGCAGCTGCTTCAGGTACAAGTGAAAGACTGTTCAGACTTATTTGCAACACCGGCGGACGGCGAACCCAGGTCAGCGAAACGATATGCGACAGAAATGGAGAGCCCATTCATAGCAAAAAGCAAAGGGTCGACCGTTGGAAGGGAATGCTTCGAACAGCAATTTAGCTGGATGAGTGCTTATGTAGTTACTCCGATGTCAACAACTGCGACTCCTTGGGTGGTATCACTTGAGCCCCCATCGGAAGTGGAAGTGGATTCATGCATTCGATTACTAAAGTGTGGAAAAGGGACCGGTCCCGACGAACTCCCTCTAGTTCTTTTCCAACTGGGTGGAGATACTTTGATAAAATCACTTACCGCTCTGTTACGTGACATTTGGAACGAGGATCGTATTCCGTTAATATGGAGCGAATCATTGATTGTTTCTATCTTCAAGAAGGGAATACGCAATGACTGTAGTAACCACTATGGGATTAGCTCAATTCCGATAGTCACCAAAGTGTGAGCCTTGAGTTTGATGCACCGTCTTCCACCCGCTCGCGAGAGGAACACCCGCGAATAGTGGGCTGGATTCCGCCCACGTCGAGGATGCATCGACCAGATTTTTACTCTTCATCAACTACTTGAAACGAGTCACACGCACCGCGGACCGACAATAATGGCTTTCCTCATCTTGAAAGGCTCCTTCGATTCAGTTGACCGGACGGCGCCATTCGGTGCTCTTAACCGGAAAGTTCGGCTCCGGAATATCGTGGACCTCCGGTTTACGGTGAACTATCCAGTCGGTTCGAAACTACCAGGGATATTCGACAGGGATGTCTGATTTCCTCATTCCTGTTTAACTTCGTCATGGACGAAATAACGGAGAGTGCGTTGCAAAATCTTCAGGATGAGGGTGTCGAACTAGGAAATAGTGAAAAGCTATGTGAACTAGATTACGCAGACGACTTTGTCTACTTGTTCGAATGCACGGAACATGCTCAACGTGCACTAGATAGACTCGCGAGAGCTTTAGTTTCATTCGACATGCGCTTTTCACCTTCAAAGTGTAAGGTTATGTTGCAAGACTGGACGTCAACGATTCCGAGTTTGATGCTTGATGGAGAGTTGCTGGCAGTTGTCGACCACTTCCCCTACTTCGGCAATAGCGTGACAACGAATGTGAACACTATTAGAAGTGAGCACGTGTATATCCAAGGCTCGAGGGGCTTACGCTGGACTGAAGCACTTGTGGCGGCCAACTGATATTTCACTGAAGTTGAAAGATGGTGTATACTGTACCGCAGTGCGTTCAGTTTTGTTGTATAGTTGGGAGACCTGGTATGCGCATGTGGAAGATATTCGACGTATTCAGGTTTTCGACCACCGATATTTGCGTAGTATCGCTGAGATTGTATGGAATGACCGAGTAAGCAATACTGAAGTCAGTAGTCGAGTATTGGGTGTCACTTCAGGGATTTCTTTGTCACAAGGCATCCAGCTTAGTAGACTTAGTTGGTTAGAGCACGTGTTACGTATGGCAAACACACGTCTACCATACCGTGCCCTATTATCCTCCTAGATAGTGGAAGAAACTACGTGGGGTCAACAGATGACGTGGCAACGAGTTTTGAAAAAATGTACAACGAACTTAGGAAAAGTAGGTGCCTCAAGTCTTCGTGGTTGGGGTCCAAAAGATCCCTCAACCACTTAGCTGGAGATACTGAAGGGTATGGCAGCAAACCGTGAACAGTGGCGATCGTGTTGTCATTTTCTGTCAAATCAGAATGATTGATCGATGTGCGTTTGTACAGTTGGACTGTGTATTCCATGTGTTGGCTGTTAGGGCATTCTTTTCTTTTATCACCTGTGTAGGTCCACTCCCACTCCATCTTTTATAATCATACTTTCTAATTCGACGTGTAACATGGTGAGGAAGGTAGTGGTCAGTGGGGCTTGCCCTACTGTTTAACGCTGTACAATGTTGATGATGATGACTACTTTTCGGTCAAATTTTTGTGCCTGATCCGTGTAGATCCCTGTTCAAACAAACAGAACTGCTGTATTTTTCGAATCTCGTCAAGAGTGTGGCCGAGGGATCTTCATCCTTGAATCACTTCTTCAGTATTTTCTACATCGTCCTTCAGATCTGTTGATGCATATCACTGGTATTATTGGCATCTCAATCCGTCGCTAAAATGCACGCATGCCTTGTAATGAATGCTTTGCGAGTAACTGCAGAAAGACAGTGACATTGCTGATGTTCGCGGCTCTTTACATAGATTTCCCTGTTGCAAAATAATATGCGAACCACACATTGCTATAAATGTGTCTGCTAAGCCCGAATGACACTGGGATTCCGCATCAAAATCCTAGTATAGAATAAGTCAGCCTGCGTAAACGTCTATTTTATGTCATTTGAGGTGGTAATCACAGACTTTTCCCTGTTTCTCCGTGGCCTGTGGCGTTAGATTAAGAACCACAGCGCAAACTCTCGTCTGGACTATCGCACATATCGATATCAAACAGGACCTCTTTGTACCTGGTTGAGAACACAGTTAGTCAACTCATTGTTCGTGTGCCAGCCACATTGTCAACTAGCTGTACGTAGCACAGGCAAAGGTTCTTCCACCACCACAAATGGTCTCATATTTCAGTTTCATGATTGAGCACCATAGACTCACTGCACTGTCTTGGTAATGAAGATTCTCAAACTTGGAGTGGAGTGGAGAACCACATGCATGACACCAACTCGTCAGGCGTGAAAACGAGCCAGGCGAGAGAGCGGAATTTCTGTCTACCACTAGTGCGACCGACGGTCTCAGGATTTGAACCTGGTACAACAGAAGTGATGAGAGGATCATGCTAATCGGGAACTCTAGGAGGAGTTTTCAGTTAAATTTACAACACTCGTTTCTGAGTTCAGATGCAAATGAAGCACGGGAACATTCATCAGCAGTTGACTAATCTACTTATCACAACGGTGGATGGATTGTTCATTGAAATACGCCTTGAACGGTACGACACTGCACCAAGTGTAATAGGTTTGGTTACTGAATGCTAGACCGTAACCACCAAAAGATCTTCCATAACGAATGCATGGCAGGATGCCTTGTTATGTCGACGAGAAATTCTTGGGGGAAATTTGACCCGATATTCAAACCTCATCTCAAGCCAAGTCAAGTATGTGCTTTATCCGCCCGGGGGTGGATATTCAGCTGTTACATAACCACTTCACTGCAAAAATCAACAGTTGAAAAACAGAAATAGGAAAAAAAGAAAAAAACCGTATTTTTAATGGAGCTAGTTAAGAAAGTCGGGGGTGATGGTATTCGGGTTGGTGAGGAAACGGGTGAGGTAAGGAACTGCAGATGATCTATATGCAGTAGTGCTAGCAAACAGATATTTGTATTGCAATCGAGTGGCAGATGTAGATATGCAACTGCCAAGATCGGGATGAAGGGGATGTTTGCACTGTCTTCTAAGATCTCACGAGAAAAAGTCAGACATGCCTTGTGATGTTTGGCTGTGATAAATTGGATGATCGGGTCGCAGGCGGTGCCAGTTTGTCGATTCACGCGTTTAAGGGACCTGACGAGAATGTTAAAATCGTTCGCAAGCCGTGCGGGGAATATGACGGGCGAAGCATAGAACCTTTGCGGAAGTATGCAAGAGAATACAAAGCGTCTAATTAGATGAAATGGGGCAGAAAATGTCCTGAGTCGTATCAAATAAAAGGTGAGTCGCCGAACTTCGGAGAAGACAGCTGCGACGTGATCTGTGCAGGTAAGGTCATGGCTGAGTTGAATATAGTTTAGTATTTTTTTTTAACCTACCCCTGTTCGTCTCTTTCTCGCTTTCATGAGCGCTTCCCATCCTGATACGAACTTTGAAACTATCAGTATGAAGCTGATCAAATCAAAATGAACGATGGGGAAGCAAAAATGTGCTGGGATACATGGACGTGGCTCAGAAAAAAAGCAGATAAAGTTCCCTCGAAATTCCTACCCACCCCAATCACCCACCTCTATTACCTTCCATAAATTTTTGCCTCTGATCCAGCCCAGTAGAAGAGAATGCGTCCTCGAGTGCTTACGTGCGAGCTTGCCTGGGTATTAGGAAAGACAATTTTTTCAATGCCCAGGTCATATTTGATGGGTTTCTGGTTAAGGACAAGTGTGTACGTGTATATCTATCTTTGTCAGCTAAACACTGTTCGACAACCTATATTTACTTATGAACCCCTCCACCCATCATTCACTTGATCAATCAGTCATTGAGTCGGTCAGCTGTCCATCCACTCGGTCTATGCAATACATAACTTGGATTCAGACTCTTTGTTGCCATGTCGTGATGCACACACACGCGCACAGGTCAAGATGCACCAAGGCAATCCATCCAGTAGACCTAACCAAACCTATCCGTCTTCGTCATTCGATAGCTCAAACTCGGCTTCAACACGAAAAGTCATTTTTCAGAAGACATCCAACGGTATTTACGTGTGTGCAATACTATATTGCTAAAGAAGGTGTCGTTGATGGTCACCTTCGTATGTGGCCCGATCAGGACACGCCATCATGAGTGACCCTGAAAGGGCAACGGTGGTCTGTGTGTGAGTGCACGCGTGCACCTATGTACGTATCGTGTATGGGATCACGTTTGACGGAGGCTGAGAAAGACTGCGGATCGATACGTGATCGGAGATGCATTCACATCGGTAACAAAGAACCGCACACAGAATTCTGTGTGTATGTGAAGCAATACGAGAACGTTTATCATGGAAGAGTACACACTTTTGTCTTTCTCCCTTAACGGTGCACATTCATAAGCATCTACTCTTCAACTCTAGGGTGCATTTTTAAGGTCAAGCTATGGGGAGATATGGAGAACTGATTATTTCCCAAACACAACTCTGTGAACCAACCCTTCTTCCGTTGCTTTGTCAACCCCTTTTGCCACAATCCTCCAACGATCATGACTACGTCAAAGGGTTGCCTGTCAGTCTGGGAAGAATTGTTCTGGTCACTGCCCGCCACGGATTTGAGCGCATGCGCCCGTGCATGAGTATGCTATTAGTTCAGACCAGAATGAAATGATGGACTGATCGAAGGAGGGGGTGACAGCGTAGGAAATAGAACAAAGTGCTTCGTGGCCCCTTCGATTTCGTGGGAGAGGTCAAAATTGGTTTAGCTGTGCACAAGGTGTGTTCACGTACTCCCTTAGTTTTCGTACGCACGCACATACTCGCAGCGTTTGACTCGATTTGGTCTATTGAACGTGTCAGTTCGATCGGCCGCAATGTTCTGTGTGAGTTTGTGTGCGTTGGTGGTTGCAAGTTTGTGTTCTGTGTTGTGTGGCTTTGTGTGCGCATGTGTGTGCGTATATGTGTGTGTTTGTGTGTTTGTGTGTGTTTGTGTGTGTATGGTGAAGAGGACAGTGTCCCCATTAAGGCCATCGTTCTCTTACGTCGGTCATCTAGCGAATAGATAGATGCACGCTGAGGTCAATCAGCTGGCTTCCGATGCCCCAAACCAACCAACTAAACCAGTAGCCCTAACGTCAGAGTACGGGTATAAAAAGCCGGGTTAATCGTGTACCAGTTGCATTGTTTGTCATCGTCTCTGTCGCTCTGTGTGAAGAATATTGGAAGATTATCTGTACGCAGAGAGAAAGAGAAAATGAAACACTACAACTGTACCTCGCTATAGCTCGTGATATACAAGCAGTGCCTGTGGGTAATGCCTGTTCGGTTAGTGTATATGTATAAATCTGATCTGACCGACTATCCGCATCCCGATCTGATCTGAGACCTCGAATGCGATCGAGTCGAAGATCCGGATCAGGGGTTTGCCGTTGATTCGGAGATCAATACACCACCGGGTAGACATTCATCCGCTGACAACTGACTTTGAACGGCTTCGAACAAACACGCGGACACCAGGACAGGCAAATCAGAGCTGTGAGTCTTCTTTTCTATTCTGTCCGTCTCTTTGTTTTTCTGATCACCGTACCAAGGATATTGACACATACTGATTTCACAATCACTTTTTGTATTATTCTAGTAAACTAGCAGTACGTGTTGGTAACATTGTAACTTCACTGGTATTTGTATTACGATAGATTCAGTGCATGGGAAGATCACTAAACGATCTCCGCAAAATGGAAGGGGTATATCCCGTAGCCACTAAAAGTCTACTGCACAGTTAGGAGTAACCAGCTACCAGACCTTGAAACCTGGAATGGCAGAGAACCACATCAGTTTGCCCATAGGTCAGATGTGGTGATGGACTGGATGACAGTGGATTACTGTCCATCACCAAAGTGACTGGCGGAGACGGGATTCGAATCTCAGACCTTTGAAACTGTAATAAGACGCCCCAAAACACCTGGCCGCCTACGACAAAGTGAGAGTTAGTGACGAAGAAGACGGTTAGGGAACTCACTAGAAGTTCCGTAGTTCGGATTTATGGTTTAGATCCTAATATGAAGAATAAGTGGAAGATGGTTTTGGTACCAGCAACCATGATAGATCCGGGTCCGGAAACCCTTAGTGAAGATGTCGCAGTTATAAAGCTCGTGGTCAAATCTCGATAGCACAGTTATATTCTGTTGTTCGTGAGTCTGGCTTGGCTACTGACTGATTGGGCTTGTGAGTCGGCCTCGCGGTAACATTTTCTTTCTGATTGCTGGTGTCAGTGTGACTGGTGAGCTTGTTTTCTAGTCTGTTGAAGTGCATCTCGGTGTTTTATATGGACTGTCTTAGCTCGAACAACACGTTTATACTTTGAACAAATTTTAGCTCTCATCCAAACCTTTTTTCCTGAAAATTACGTCATGGTATAGGACTTCGGTTCTATTTCGTTGGTATGTGGATTTCGTAGCATTGGTTAAGTGGGCAGAATGGAGTATTAGAGTAAGACGGCTTTAAAGGCTAAATTCCTGCGTCACCGCCCGATAAACTACAGGGAAAGCATTTGTAAAGAACTGTGAGCGAAAGTCAATGCTTCAGAAACTATCCAGCATGGTCCCTGTTCTGGCCATAGACAATGTCAACTGATGCCAGCAGTTTCGGCGATTCCACTGCAGCAGCTTTCCCATGATGGGAGCCCCTATCGTCCGTGAAGGACGTCCAAGAACAAGGGGGATTAGGAAGGCTGTTGTACAAGCTGATGTTTAGGAAGATGACTTTTGTAACTTGAAAAGTTGCATTGAATTCTTAGCATCAATGTCATAGATATTTGGTGAATTTTATCGATCTGAAAGTGGTTTCAAACCCAGCCGGAAACCGCAAACAATAGAAGGCCACATGAAATCTCTCGTGAAAACTGGTCTTGCATTCCAACCAGAAGCATAGCTACCTTTATTTCTGTAATTTAAAGATAAAATGTTGGGGGGAATGAATATAGGGGCTTGAAGAACTGCTTGATCTACTTCCGAAGGCTCCAAGTGGTTAGCTGTTCCGAATTTTGATAAAATCTTTGACGGCCAATCAATCCCTGGAGGTAAATGGGGCCCACCAATAGTTCAGAGAGTCCACTTCGTGTCACGAGGATACGTGGAGGAGAACACATTTCTGTACACATATATCGTAGTCTTCTATTGTGGCTAAGTAGCATTCCTTGAAGACGCGGACCGAAGACAGTGATGGTTTGCTCCCACAATATATGAAGCAAGGAGTCAGGCCAATGCTCGTTTTAATGATTCTGATGTAGAGCCAAATGGGGTGATACACGCGAGTCCCGACACGGCGTGCGACTGATTTACGCTGTGCATATCAATGAGGCCTAGAACAACAATTAGTTACTTATGTACGAGATGAAAGCAGTTATCGATCGAAACGAGAAGGTTAATTTCCATTCTGGTCTCGAGAGGATAAAACTTTGAAACACACGCTTGTTAGGTACATTGCTTTTCCTATCCGATATATATATATATATATATATATATATATATATATATATATATATTCTCGGAACTGATCCATACGGGTGTCTGACAAGCACGTTTTGTTCTCCTGCATGGTAGCATTAGGGCAGAACGAAGAGATTTTATATCAGTGATAACTAACAAGTAGTGGTGAGGTTTTGGGAGAATAACTCGTGTTTTCAGCCTGTTCGCGGTGAACTTATGTGCTCAAAATGTTGGGAAAACTCTATTTTTGCCGCTACCAGTCAGCCGCAACTATGGCTGACTACGAGCCTCTGAAGGAAAGCGAAACAGGATTTTTACATTTAATCAGCACTAAACACAGCGTTCATACACAGAACTGAACATCTGACCTGCTTTTATTCTTCAAAATTTGTCATCAACTCATATCGGTAATGAAATAATTCCTCATCTTATGCACCATCACGTGGTAATTTTGACTCCAATGGTCAGTGTGTAGGTGGCTCATTGACTAATCTCTTTAAAGTAGAACAAGTTTTATGATTAAGTCTCAATCTGCGCCATTAGTGAATTAATTGAATGAATTGCACCTTGAAGTTGCGCATACATTTATGAGTCCTACAGTGAATAATTAAGAGACAAACCGTTCTGCTTGACTTGATATACAAACCTTTCGTGAAACAAAGCATGGAGCCAATTCCTGAAAAACTGTCACCCACCCAGATAACTTTCTTTCAATGAATTCCGGGACTTTTTCAGTCATAATGGTGAAGATTTCCGTATTATTCGAGGAGCCTCAAATTGATATTCACCATCAACAAATCTTAACACGTTTTATTTGGCTCCAAATCAACAATGTTGGTTGGCATAATATATTAGACTTTCGGCGGGATAATTTTCCGAGGGAGACTGCTACAATAAACCACATTTTTCTGAGCTTCCCACGGCCCATCATATACCAACACATTCATATAAGAAACAAACCCATTGGCAAAATGACAGGTCTCGTGATTTGGATCCCCTGATGAAATCTCTACGTATCTCTCCCTCTCCCTGTTGGGCGTGCAAAGCAGCCTTCATATCAAGTGATACTTTTCGCCTCTAAAATTGACATTACCTGATGTCCAACAAATAGTAATAGTGCCTGGGAATGTTCTCGCGCTGGATTAAGGACAGAGATTTGTGGTAGTGTTTCTTGAGCGTAATGCACATAAAATCAACTTACTCATTCTAGGTTAGGTCTGTTACCTCTGAAATGTGTTTGTGGTTCTTCTATGATTTATCCGATAACTGGTGCTCCTGTTCACGTTAAAACTCTGGACTAGATGTGTCACGGAAGATTCAAAGCCTTTGGGCGCTTTCAATTATGCTTTTGCCTTCGTTACGGATGTGCCGAGAAAATTTAGTTATAGCGGATTTTTTCATCGCTATCCAGAAAACAATATAAGCGATGAACGAAGCACGCCCAAATGACTTTGAAGCCAAAGCTCGTATTGACGTGAACTGGAATTTCGTTTTTTCAGTAAGCTTGTCAGTCATCGTTAACAAGCATTTTCAGACCGCATAACGTGAAATCTCTCATTTATGAAAAAATATATCCTAAATTTCTCGTATGGGCACAAACACGAAAGCTATATCCTCTAAAAAACTGGCTAGTATCAACATATTCAAATAGTAAACCTATCTAAATATAGCCTAGGATAAAGCAGTTGGTTCTGTTGAACGATTTAATTATATTTCCTTACGTTGGTAAGATTCAGCTTACTTTGCTCAGAGTGTTCTACCCTGGCCACCAAAGTTACACACATTCAACTACCCATAGAGCAGTAAAGAATCTACTTAAATAAGAGGAAACTTTGAATAAATTGATACCATTACTTGATTGTCTGATATATCTCACTTGAGTCACAACGTCGAAAACTAAATAATGAGTTTATTCTTGGGAGCTTCACAATCGCCTCTACTTGTATTTACATATATATATATATATATATATATATATATATATATATATATATATATATGTAAATACAAGTAGAGGCGATTGTGAAGCTCCCAAGAATAAACTCATTATTTAGTTTTCGACGTTGTGACTCAAGTGAGATATATCAGACAATCAAGTAATGGTATCAATTTATTCAAAGTTTCCTCTTATTTAAGTAGATTCTTTACTGCTCTATGGGTAGTTGAATGTGTGTAACTTTGGTGGCCAGGGTAGAACACTCTGAGCAAAGTAAGCTGAATCTTACCAACGTAAGGAAATATAATTAAATCGTTCAACAGAACCAACTGCTTTATCCTAGGCTATATTTAGATAGGTTTACTATTTGAATATGTTGATACTAGCCAGTTTTTTATATATATATCCTTTTACTTCCTTCTTTTGGTCGCTAGACAACAATTTGCAGTAATTTAGGAAGGGGACCACGGCCAATGAAAGGCTGCCAAATGGGAAAGAAACCGATGATGGCCGGAATCGAATCCGGGTCGCTATTTTCCAGGGTCCATGTCGATGACCACTTAACCTCCTGAGGCCAAGGAAGATTTCTGACGATGCTGGTCCTGACTTTGTCAAATGGACCTAATAATTACAGACATACAGTTTACCAATCAGCCGGCTTTTTTCCTCAGTTCTCTCGTGGATACCTTGGTGAGTGAAATTAGTGATAACCTTTGTTCGGCGTATAACTCCGGCTTTTGATCGACCGATAGTGGAAACAGCTCTTTTCCCTCCATCTTTCTTCTGAATGGTGTAGGGGAGTTTACTGATAAGTCGTTTCCGTGTGCATACTTATCGCTCTTTTGGCGTTTGTTTTATATCAAAAAGCAGATTACATCATTACCTAAGTTAGATTCGTTATTCGTTCTTCATATTAGAGGCAGCGGTCAGCTCTCCCGTGTAAGCCTCATCACCACAACTTAGCGACGTAGACTCAGACTTGAGCCCCAAGCCATCACTTCTTCCTAAATACGTCCAGTAGTCTCGTGAACAATGGGTCATTATTCTGTTCCACCACTTCAGCTGGCAGCATGTTACAGAGATTGGTCACCCTCCGAGATAGACGGTACACCGATGATAGGCCCACCAACTGGTTCTTCTTTAGAGTTAGCGCGTAGCACCACGAGAGATCACTATCGCGAAAGTCATTAGATTTATACAATCCGAAACCGTTTTCATCATAGGACGACCGTTAGACCTCCGTCAGTTTGTCAGATTGTTACAAGTTCGTAAGCGGAAAGTTTGTTCAATTGTCTGTTCGAATATTCTGCTGAGGTGAAACTTAAGGTCAGGTATTCTGACAGGCAGACAGAGGAATTCGGAACAAACACCAATGCACCGTTATTGTTATCAAATGGTCAATGAACCACTCACAAACGCAAAGCGTAACTGAATTTAAAACCCTCTCCTGAAAGGGGGGTGGGTGGGGGTGGGGGTGACTGATACAACCATAACCTCGAATGCGTTTGGGATACTTGTAATAGGTACATAACACCTTACCAATGGAAAAAGCTGGGCATTGTGTAAATTTATTGTCGATTCATTTCGAGTTCGCTGAACAAGAGGTCAGCGGAATATGCTCACACCTGAGGGTCTAGTTCTGTCCCTATGCAGTACACTTGACGTTTCATACCCGTACGAACGCAGGGCCTGAAGGTTGTGTGTGTGTCCGACCGGTTAAGTTCATGCGAAAACGTTTGAGTGTGTGTGTGTGTGTGTGTGTGTCAGCTTTATTGTGCACGCCAACCCGGTAAATTCGCGCGGAAGTGAACAATGCTCGTACTGAGTGTTCGTAAGCTATCCATCCTGTCGATCGCGTCGAATGAATCCGACCGAGTTATCGGGACTACGAATGCACGAGCGTAGGCTGACATAACACTGTCAACTGAACGCATGTGGTCCGAATACCGTAGTCCATATTTACCAATCCTGTCGAAAAAAAACAAGGAAGTGCAGGCTGAAAAGTAATCGATAAGTCGAAACCGGCCACCTTTAGTGCAGATTAAAGGATGCATTCCGGATTCACAATCATTCCCATAAAAAACGCTTTGAGCGTACCCGTCACACAGGTTATGCTGTATTGCCATACTCTCACGAATGCTTGGGACAGATGACAAATCGACCCCGGTGGCCAGAATTTCAGAAAAAGTTCGACTGCAAGTCGGTGGACAAGGATTGTGGCACGCAAATATCAAGCCTGGAGTGAAACGGCATTATCTGCGAAGTCATTTCACATGCACGTGTAAATATCGAGGCTCCACCTCTTTCGTGTTGAAATACCTCGATCGAATTTTTAATGGGAAATTACTGGCTTATGAAGAATATTCAAGAGAAAATGTAAAAGTTTACAAAACTGAGGCAGTACTGGTAAGGTGGGGTGGAAAAGATAATCTGCAAAGTGTGGACAGAAAAGCAATGGGGCACTTCCTGTTAAAAGCTACAAATCAAGCTCAGTAATTGCGGATTGGCTACAACTTTGCCACGTAACGATCCAGTTAGTTCCCATAATCAAAGCGATTCCCAACCGATTCACTTAAGGTAAGAAATAAATGCACCAATGCCATATATAAACATGACGAAATGGGATGCTCGGTACACTTGTTTGCCTATGCATATCTCTAACCTCAAGTCTATCGAAATGCGCTGAATGCATTTACCTTCACTCCCTATCTCTTTTCTCCCCTCAGGTCCGTCAGGGGCCCCTATTGTTCGTCAAGTCCGAGATGAGCACCAGCAACCACTTCGGATTCTCCGCTGACAATAGTCTATACTGATCTCCCCGTATTCTGTCTGATGTTGGCTAGTTGAACTGGTTTAGGACGAGATCGGGTCAAATGAACTGTCTCCCCATTCTAGTCAATAGTCACTGGCTCCCAACGCACAGTTTTCTTGCTACCGGGCCGGTGTGCACGTGCTCAATGGATGCCGCTTCGTACCTCTATCAACGCGCAACGCTCATGCCTCAGGGTTCCCGGGGAGCAACGTACCTCGTGCTCTCCCAGCGGTCGAGGTGAAAACTGTGCACTGGAGAAAGGGAGGTCTGTCTAACGCCAAAATTGAGAGAGAAATTCCAGGGTTGTCCTCCATAGAAGCTTATTCTCGCCCGTATCTGAGAAAGAACACATCCTGCAACTGAAAAGTTTCACGGGCATTCCATCCGTTTGTCGCGCAGTCCATGATAGGTCTCTGCCGACTGAGTCCAAAGAAGCCTGGAAATCAGCAAAGCCAGATGAGGTTGTTGAAAACTGTACCAGTGCTCCCATACTCTATGAAGAGTAAACATTTGATCCTTTCATTACTTACCACGGTGGAATTTTCCTGGAGTGGAAAATTGCGCACGTCCAGCATTGTTGGGAAGTTGTTCAACCAAAGTACGGAGGAAATCTTTGCAGTCATGTCGATCAGACTGATAACACGGTAGTTTGCGCACACAGTCCTGTCACTCTCCTTTGGAAGAGGGGTTAAAGATTGAAGCTCGTAAGTCCGTTGGGAATTGTTTTCCCCTCATATTGCGCGAAGAAGGGTGTGGAGTAAAAACATATGATTTATATAATTCCGGTTGGATGCCATCTTCTTCAGTAGCCTTGTGGTTCTTCAGGCTTTATATTGTATCTGCAGTGTCTTTTTAGTCTACTACTAACGTTGTGGTATTCACTCTGTGGGTTTCCGGGATATGATTCACGGGGCTTGCCGCAAGACGACTAAGTAAACAATCAAAGTATTCGTTTCCCAGTTGCATTACTTTACCCTGATCAGCTTTCAGCAATCCAGCAGCTTCTTCAAGAGAGGGGGAGTTCTGCTGATTGTCACCTGCCAGATGCTGCACGAATTAAACGAAAGAGCCTTTCGGAGTCGGCGCAGATAGCCGCTGTCTGCATGTTCCACGTAATTTCGGATCGGTGTTTGTGGCAGTCATTTTTGGCCAAACGAATAACTTTCCACCATACTTTCCCAGAGTCTGGGTCACCATTTTGACGAGAATCTCTACCCTTAGTGAACTACGGAAGACTGGTCTCTGTGATTCAATCCTCCTGTCTCTGAAGAGTAATCCCCAGTTCATATGAAAGGGATTGTTGGATAGTTGACCTCAGTGAAGTTTATTAATAGTCCACTGATCCTTGTTCTTCATTTGGGTGTTTGATGGTCAGGTGAGAGACGAGAGCTCCCGAAACCGGTCGGCTCTTTGTCGGTTATTCCAACGCAGCTGCACTGGTCCTTTTCAGGGCACAGTTTTTGAAGCAGTTGATTAAATGGATCTTGAGGTGCGCGCTGACAAGAATGCGGTTGGTGCCATTCTTGTTGCCTATCTCCGCACCACGATAGGACCAGTAGTCTTCAGTCGAAGATACTCAGTTTGATCGTGTCAGGATATAGTCAGTCTAGAGTGCTGTGTGGCAGTTGTTCAAGAACCAAGTTGGGGGATGCCTCCTGTTATGTCGATAACAACTGTTAATGAAGGTGAGTTTGTTGTAGTCTGCAAAGCTGACAAGATTTTTGCTAATGCCACATTCGCTGTCCATGACCATAATTTAATGGTAAATTATTATTTGTCTGATTGGAGGAACCACTTTGGGCATTTCAGTCCCCGCAACAAGAAGAATATATCGTTTCTGGACACTATTTACCACCTCTTGTAGTTTGCTTAAAAACTGTACGGCTTCTTCAGGTGCCTTTGCGAGGTCATAGATAGCAACAGCCAGTATATTTAAAGGTGAGATGCGAGAAGCGAGCTATAGCGCCTCGAGGGGACGGCAAGTTCCATGCAGGCGGTGTCCTGTTAGTCTTGTTGCTGATAGCTCTCATGACACCATGGAGACCGGAGTTGTTCGTAGGCACGCTGTGATAGAGGGGATAACTTCTGTCTGTCACGGGAATCAATAAACACCGAATGCCAGAACTGAGCAGCCAAACTTCAGAGGGACGTGTCATGTCTACCTGTTATTTGGGCAGGGGGAGTACGCTGACGGCTTGGCTCCCGAAGTTCAGAAATGGTCTCCAATTTCAGCAGGCGACCTAGATATGGTATCGCGTGCTGAAGCCCGCAGACGGTACACTTGTCACCCCGGTCTCTGGGTGAACTCGAGGCACGTCCCATACCGGGGAAGCCGGAGCATGAGTAGAGTAGGCAGAAAAACTGTCCATGAAGTCTTAGGGATGAGAGAAGTATTCATCTTCGACTTGAATTTTTAGAAGTCATCCTCTTCCACCACTTCAAGCTGTAATGCTTTATACTGGTTAGATCTCCTTCTGGATGTTCGGTGGGCCAACAGTAGCCCGGTCTGTTGTAGGTTCATGAATGTCAAGGAGTATCGCATAGAGCGAGGGAAAGTCCCGAAAAGGTAGTTCCGCTTTCAGCTTAGATCCCAAAAATCACAGCAAACGATGCACCCGGTGCAGTTTAGACTGCATCGCATTTTGCATATCACCTTTGGGCAGGAGCCGGTAACCTGAATCCGCAATTCGTAACTGGTCTGCCGTAGCCTAATACCGAGATGAGTAGTACACCGCTTTAGGTTCCCGAGATTTCCCAGTGGTCCCGATGCACCGTAAAGCATTCTGCTAACGGGTAGATTTGAGAATAAACTCAAGTAGCACATGGATCAAAAGGATGAATATGGAGGCTGTAGCCCACAGTGAATCAAGATGACACAAAATCATTCCTGGGATTTGTCATGCCTTAATGT
The DNA here is from genome assembly GCA_948099385.1 of Fasciola hepatica. Classification (NCBI taxonomy): domain Eukaryota; kingdom Metazoa; phylum Platyhelminthes; class Trematoda; order Plagiorchiida; family Fasciolidae; genus Fasciola; species Fasciola hepatica. The sequence goes on from CANUEZ040000146.1 coordinate 5,797,670, forward strand.
GCGATTGTTCAAAACGCACATTCGCAAGCTGACCTTCCACTTATTCAAGAAGCAGGCACTATGATTTGTTATCTTTTTTAGACGATCGTTTTTACTTCCTTCCATTTACTACATGACAATGTTTATTATTTATGAAAGGGGGCCACGGCCAATCAGAGGCCGCGGAATGGAGACGCGACCGGCGGTAGTGAAAATCGATCCCAGGACATCACGGACGAAATTCCTCGAACAGGACAGTTTTGTCCATACCTTCTTACTCCTTTTTGGGGAATCAGCTACTAGAAGTATCAATGTATTTATATTATACGAACTCAATGGTCTTGCGAATGGTCAGAAGTCGAAAAGCCCAGTGACCGTGGCAGGATTCCAACCTGCAGTCTACTGACCTGAAGTCAGACGCATTATCCGTTAGACCACAAAGCCGGATGACATAGCTGACGTACACCAATAATCAAAAAAGATAGCTCAACGTGAGCTACTTAGGTTGTAAATCATCCGGAAAGTACTGCTGTTCTAGTGGATTGTTATGTGCTACTCGTGAGTAGATATTTGGTCGATAGGAATTTCGGACATCGAAGTGAACTCAAAAATGACGGAATTGTATCGGACAAAACAGAAGGGGTCAAAAGAGACGTACAGACATGCACAGTATGTGATAACAATCCACAATGATGACTGGACATATTTGATGCTAATGAGATTTCCAGATAAACCCTATTGATTTTAGTGTTTTTCAAACCCTCTTTTCCGAATACATGAAGTTTCAGCTTGTAAGTCTCATGGATTATTAGACCAGTAATGATAATAATAGCGATAGTAATGATAATAACCATAGACAATCTTAAGATTGTTAATGCTGAAGGCTGTGAGAGGATACGGTTAGCTACGATGACTTAGATATGCGATGTTCAGGCCCACGACGGCATTTTTCGATTAAATGTAACATTTATTGACGTAACTGTATCCATAATCGGTTTTCGGTCGCTAAAGTGACGGTGATGAAACGGTCGCCACCTAAACTCCAGGTCCCGCGTACAAGAATTTATGAAAGTCGATGTGTCTGCTGTAGATATTACTTACGGTTTGTAAGTATAGTGACAGGATTTCGAACACATTTACATAGTTCTATGAGTTTGGAGTGAGGAAGGCACAAAAATAATGAAATATGTAAATTTACTATGCTATATCCTGGCAAATATTCTATCAAAACACACAAAATTGACTGAGCCTTACATCAAATCCAGGCCGGTGTTAGTGAGACAGTAATCTTGGTGAACCTGAAATCTGGAGGTCCCGGGTTCGAATCCTTGCACTGACGCCGGTAACCCTTTTCAGCAGGCTCCTTCTGGTCGCGATCATCTTCCTGAAATGTTGTACAATTCGTGCAGCATGAATAGAACGGGAATTAAAATTACTATCATTATTATTGCTATTATTTTTATTTCAAGTCTCTGCGGGTTTTGTATCATGAAACGTTGGAATACGTTACCGTTTTCGTGCTTTTTCAGAACAATGTAACCAAAAAGGCTTTCGAAAAGTACCGGCGGTCCTGACCACGCTAACGAGAAAAGTGACTGTTATATGATAGACTATGCCCATCGATTCATGAAAAAGCTTGTAACTCGAAGAAATTTCTGTTTATATATCACTTCAGGCATTTGCATACATAGTACTGGGTGGAGGAGAGTATATGCGCAGCTATAGATAGCAGAGAGTGATTAAGTGTGCAACAAATCCGGTAGCCTGACAACATGCTTCAACTTGATGAACCTTGGCCGCTGCGTGAACGACAATGAGTGTGAAATGTGCAGCCAAATAGCTTGAGAAGAGAGGTGTGAAAAACAAAGGTGTGAAAAAGAGGTGCGGGGCTGGAGAGAATTTGTACGTGGGAACCATAAGAGAATCATTTAGTACGGCCACGGCAACAACAACTGTTGCACTGGATTACGTTGCATGCACAGTTTCGACTTTGACATCCGAATTTCTACGGCTTCTGAAGTCATTAGCAACCGCCTGCATAATCCTTTCGCGTGAACTCTGAGAGTTGTCAGAACTGGTTTGAAGACTGTCGCTATGTCGATTTGATGCCCACTATCCGCCAGATGTTGTAGGATTTCGCTGTTGATGATCGGAACAGTTTCTTTGAGCAAAAAAGCCGGGACTTGTTCTTATATCTTCCTCGTCAGGCGTCTCGTCGTATGCCCAATATATTGTGCACTACAAGAGCACGTAAACTGACATAGGATAAAAGATTGAGACTGATGAGACAACCTGTCCTTGGATTGTTGAACGACGAAGGGCTTGGTATTTGTTAAGATTCGAACATGTGCAGCCGGAACGGACTTCCTGTAGGCCTTAGACAGGCGTAGCTCCAGTACTTCTAAGGTTTTTTCACCATTGAATGGGACAGTTAGGAAAACATCCTTCTTCTTGGCAATTTGCACTCCTTGATCAGATGTGTTAGTAGCCTCCGAAAGACTTATCAACGTGAGCCTACGAGAGCAATCCTCGATTTCACTGCTTAGTTTTTAGAGCCACCTAGTCGATTTTCGCGCTGCTGGTGAAATTGACTGTTGCGTGATTCCCCCCCCCCAACACACTCACCCTTAGACCAGCTCTTGAATCGATGAAGTGGATGATCTGTGTTCACATCGATCTATCGTATGGGTGGTCAAAAGGCTGTCACAGTGGACTTCTGACCCTTCATACTCGGGGTTGGAATCTCCAAGCCACAGCCAATCACGGTGAAATTGAGAAGTAGAATTCTAGCGCCTGCTGTTCCTCTTCTCTTTTGTGGTTACCATTAAAGCAAAATGAGTGCAAAATGAAGGATCTACGCCTTCGACTACACCAAAGGAGCTGTTGGAGAATCCCGGGGCAAGAATCTTTCTTACGGCTTTCTGCAAAGAGGAAAACGCTTGATTTCCGAATGGTCAGAAAATGTGAGAACAGAATATAATAATCTCAGTCGGTGGGTGGGATAATGAAATACCAAGAAGTGCAAGTGTGGATCAGGTTGGCAACAATTGCTTTCTGAACTGGAAGATATCATCTATGAATGGATTGCTAACAAGGGAGCAAAAAGGCTTTGGTTGTGCTAACGGCTGATATTCAAGCATATGTTCTTGCACAGACACCAAATTTTAGGGCATTCCCAAAATTATTCAAAGCATCACAACACTGGCTGGATGGCTTTCGTCAGCGACATAAGAAGATTAGCAACATTTACACTTGCACTCAAGTACTTCGTCGACGGAATAGACTTTTTCAAATACAAACTCTTCAGCGTGATTGCCATAGAGGAAACTGCAGCGTGTATGGGCCTAGGAACTCAAACAACAATTGGTCAGCTGAGTACCTCGTCAAAGTATATTTCGTCCACTGGTTACGAAAGCGCATGTGTTACCTCTATTTTGGCCATTTATCTGGATGAAACGAAAGCTCCGCCTCTATTCGCCCCTAAGTACAAGATAAGATTGTATGTATTTCAGTTATTTATCCTCTTGCAACCGATAAAACCTGATGCACATAAGCAGCTGAAATGAAGCGGGTCGATTTAATACGGTCCCTTGTTTCGTGAGATGATCAACGAGCTCTTCTCGTCTGGGATTCAGTCAGCACCCATCATTCTCTCAAGACATGAAGAGCTTCCCTGCAAAGAGAACAATAGATCAAAAAATAGTTCCCGCATGAATGAATTCGTACCCCAAACTCTTGATATTGCAATGAACGAACCCTTTAGGTATCATCTGCGCTTAGAGATAAACGACTATATTGATGGTAGAAAGTAGAGAAACCAGCATGGAAAATTTTGTGAACTCTAGTTTGGAGGCGGTCCCGATTTGGGGGAATAATTCATGGAATGAAGCAATAACAGCTGTGTTACCAAGGGACTACGAGCAGGCTACGTGAACAGTGAATGCTCGTTTGTGGAAAAAATTATAGCTAGATACCAGAGTGTGAGGCAAATGGTTCTGTCGGAGAAATTTGTACGTGAGTAAATACAGATTTCTACGTCTAATACATGAGATATCCCCCCAAAATAAGCCCCGGAGCAACTTATGAGGCATTAATAAGTATGAGACCGGGTCTTATTTTGGGGGGAAACACCGTAGTAGTCGGTATTCACTGACTGGTTTATAATTCAGTCGGTATGGTCAAGAGGCAGTCAGTCAGTAGTTCGATCAACGGTAGTACGACGCCATTCTTATACTGCCTGTAAATATAACGTGCTGCAAGTAAATTAATAGATTTGTGATATAGTTCATTATTCGATGTTTTGTTCTCCAGCTCACAACAAAGTGGATGTTTACGGTAAAAAGCTGAACTAATGAAGGGTAGCAATATGAAAGGCCTTCTTGACCGGTTGTGGTCGCGTGGTTTCATAACAAGGAAGGTGGGACGGATGAGATAAACCTAAATTTGACTAACCAGACAATTCAAATTGGTAAAGCATGCACAGCCGTTCAGTTCTTTTTCGTATCGATTCTCCGGCTGCTTGAGCACTTCGGCTCCGTTCTATCCAGGTAGCTGCGGTCACTGGACTGGTTCCTTTTTCGCATCATTCTTGTTTTATTGGTCTGATTGCTATCCTTGATAGCGTGATCGGTGGCTTTCGGCGTGGGCTATCTTGCTGAATGCCCGAAATGCCGCTGTTTCATTTGCAAGTCCTCAAGAAACTTTTGTCTGTTGTGGCTTGCTTCCAGCATATTCACTGCCTATTCTTTGGTCTGTGGCTCTCAAATGGTTGACCCCATCGGCTAGATCTGTTGCTACATTATTACCCGCTACAGCGTGAATCTTTTACAGCACGAAGATATGAGGTTCGAACCCCAATACCGCCACCCTAGCCCCCGGCTTTGTCGCATAGGTGATAGGGAGCTATGCACTGCGGCCCGGATCATTACCACGCCTAACCAGTGGGACCTCGCGTGATCCTTTGCTATTCATGCCTGGTTGTTATGACTGCCGAACACCTCTTGACGGCGCATCAGACCTTTGAAGTAATCGCATAAAAAGTAGTCGAAATTCATGGAAAATATATACTTTCTATTTTTATTCGTCCTGGAAATTGAAAAATGATCATTGAAGATGAAATGGTGACGAGTACGCTATCTCTCTATTAAGCTTATTCCCGTCAATCCACTTCACATGAGTCCCGTAAACATGTCTGAAGGCAGATTCGTCTTCTTTGAGCAGCTTTTGAGAAGGGCCACACGAAGACGTTTGCTTATTTTTCGGGGAAAACATCTTCCGCAGTCTGCTTTGTTTTGATCCATATTACGCGCGCTTGCCGTTGAATGCCACTCATTTAAATAACGCACATGTGGCGTACAATATTAGCAAAAGGCCTTACGTATCAGTCGCGAATTGTGTTTGATAAAAGATTGCAAGCAGTAGAGTTGCACCGAAATTTGCCACGATAACGGGACAAGCTGCGTTAGGCGAGCTGGACAGGTCACAGTGACAACACATGAGCAACCGTTCGACCAATCCAGTTTCATACCCACAGATCATAAATTCCGATCCTCAAACTACTCAATCATTCTGCACTTTATGGTGACCACTTGCCTGCTGGTGTTAAGCATATTCTTCTTCCGGGCACCATTCCTGTTGTGTTGACCTGATTGTCCAGATTAAAGTCTTGGCCAGTAACAATAATGCGGACGACTTCTGTGCCTTCCTAGCTTCCTAAGTCGGTTGAAATATATTCCCTCACAATATCGGTTTTGCTCGTTTTTTGCTCTTTGTTCTAGAAATAGTCATATTCTCTTCTTCCCCTTCCTCTTCTTCTTCTACTTCCGTGCTCGTTTCTGATTCTTGGTTGGCTCGACTCCCTTCGACGCCACAGTCGCTTCTTTCTGCTACCAAAACAATCTCCGTTAAACTGTAACCAGCATTATTCCGCGTTTTTCGTTGCATAATTCATCCTCTGGAAACCAGGTCGGTTAGACCAACTGCCCAGAAGTACGCATACCACAACCTTGCACGTTGTGTTCAAGCCTCAAATGAGACTTCACTTTGAGCATACCCTACCAACGAGTCTTATCAAGACCAGGAAAAAACAATTTCACAGTTACCATACATTTACAATAATGACTTGATCTTCCATATTGCTAGGTGAACCTACAATACTGAGCAACCGGTCGCCGTATGATTCAAATTGGGAACGCCTCGGTGATCACCTCTGAGTCTGTAGGTGGTCGGTACTCCGGCGGGGAGGGGGGGGGGGGGGTATTACACAGCCTGTATGGATTTTCACGACATGACGGGCCAGCTCGGTCTTGACATTCGGTCAGTTTGAATTTTGCTCATCTCTGCTGCGTTGTCCACTCTCGTTTGCTTCATTCTAGTATCAATCCGTAGTCAGCTACTTCTACTGACGCGTGCAAACACGTGTACTTTCCTTTCGTGAATATGTTTGAACGTTCACTGTTCTGATAAACGCGTTCGCAGTAACGTAGCATCTAACTTTTCTCTACTGGCAATTTAGAGGCTGATTAGACATTTTGATTCATCTTAGGGTGCTTTATCAGAATCGAGTGCGCGAGAGAATAATCTGGGTGGGGTGGGGGGTGGGGGTGAAGGTGTACATTTCACGCGACTTAGTGTGCACTCTGTCCTTCGATTTCTCTGTTGATCGTTCAAGATCTTGCTACCTACTGATTGGACGAGCTTCACTATACCAGCCTCTCCTGATAGCTCGTGAGATTTTCCTTATACACACACACACGCACACACACATATATATATCTTTACACGCACAATGAGTCTGGACGCATTTTCTACAACTCCAACGCCCACCACTGGTGGTCTAAAGATAATCGTGGCGGACCTCAGACAGGACTGCCCTGGGTTCCAGTCCCGTCGACGCCGATGCCGCCGGGCACTTCATCAGTCGGAAGTCTTTTGATGACCGCGGTCCTTTGCAGAAATGTGGTATAACTCCTGTAGAATGATAGAAGGAAGTTAGTGATTAATTAATAAAATTTTGAGTGCATATCAGAGCACCATAAGGCTAGGCAGTGTTCTTACAGATCAGTGATTGATTGTCCATCAGTCGCACAAGTGCTCTTTATCGCATCCCACAACCGAAAGGAAACAAATGCTTCGGACTGATCGTGCCATTTCACGTGATCTTCACTATTGAATGGTCTATACCTCTCAGAATCCGCATGTTCTGCGCTCAGCTTTGATATCTAAAGCCAGTGACATACACTCCAGATCCTCTGATGCCCTTCCCCGGTAATGCGACAGTGACGCCGAATGCAGCAATTCGAGAAACTCTTGCAGAAATCCCGTTCACGTTTCTGCAGTTCATGTGTGTGTGTGTGTGTGTGTGTGTGTGTGTGTGTGTGTGTGTGTGTGTGTGTGTGTGTGTGTGTGTGTGTGCATGTGTGTGTGTGTGTGTGTGTGTGTGTGTGTGTGTGTGTATGAATTTGTGGTAATCACAATGAACTGGGCTCGATATATCTTTCGGCGTTATATCTCAGAGTCTAGGAGTGTTCACCTTGAGACTTCTGATGCTGTTTCAATAGTGCTGTGATGATTGAAGTTACATCGCAAAGGGTCATTATGGATTTCCCTAGCTTCTGCAGAGCAGCTGAATCCTTTGTGTAATTTCAGCTTTGCGGTGGGAAATAAAGCTATAAAAAAAGAAAGTACTTCAGTAGCTGGTACAACCGAGTTTCTTTTCCGTGCGATTGACAGTCAACCGCGGGAAGTCCGTAAATTCACGAGGTCACCTTTGATACTGTTGTATTTTCTCTAGAGAAAGAGAAGTCGCGCTAATACTAAATGTATACGTGTATATGGCTATATTTGTAACATACACTAGGTTTTACATTATTTCAAAATGGACGAACTTTTCAGATCATGTGTAAAGATAATTTTCATTTGACCTGTTATTCCGTTGACAGAATATTACATTTTGGTTATCGAATAAAAACCGTATTATGGTTGGACCTTATCCGATTATACGCCTATTACAGAAAGTCTTGAAGTTTACGCAAAAGTAATAAGTTAGTTTTAAATTTCGAATCAATAATATACGTGTTTAAGTCCGCTTATCTAGCACCATACCGTGCCTTGTAGCTTATCGTGGCATCGATCCAGCCTTATCCCGTGAACGCACACACGCATGTGACGGCATGGTTTTATATGCGTGCATCAGGCGCATGAAAAGTGACGGTACCATTTATCACGTTATTCACGTGGTCCTCCGGTGGTATGTTCAAAATTCGCAGTTCTCTACACCGTTTGTCTAGATCTAGAACCGGCCTTCTCGTTTCGCTGCTTTCGTGTTGAGGCCCAAACGAGGTTGCGTGTGAAGAATCAATTTGAAGAGCATGTCCAAATTCCAGTTTAGTAAGGCACCGATTGAATATAGAATGGTTTGCAAACCAACAAGGGAGTATGTACGTACGCACTCACTAACTCACGCACGCACAAACAAACAACGTCAGTAACCGTTTTACGAAACTATCCCGTTCTATGTTGGACTATGACAGCCCATCCCCGTTCGATTGGCAATGTCCGTGAACCGGTTCCCGGGGCTGGAGGTCATCTCGTCATTTCGCACCACGAGCATTGTGGATTGCACATCGATCACTGCTGTTCACCGTGACGTCTCATCCCATTTCGACCCATGGTAGAGAGAGCATGTATACATCCACTTCTGGGCCCGTGAAAGGTTCAGGGCAGTAGTTAGCTTAGCCTGCTCAACTGGTTTGAAAATCACCAAAAAGAAAGAAGGAACATAATTTTCTTCAGGATGCCAATCAGAATTCATCTTCCTCAACAACGATCAGGAATAAAGACGGGTTTAATCTCGCTCTGGAGGTCGTAGTCAAACCGGGGGGGGGGGGGGGGGGTGGAGCTGAGCCGAATTATATCTTTGGTTCGACTTCGGTTAGTCAAAAGAACATGCTAACAACTCAGCTAGATCGTGTTTTCGATAAACCGGAAAACCGGATCTCGCAGAGAACAGACAAAACTACAGCCGTTCTAACTTGGTCATTTGATTTCGTTTGTGATACTACCAAAGTTGCAGAGAGAATTTTCAGCGGGTTAATTTGGTTTGAACACTTACCCGGGTTTTTTTTCCAAGCATAACCAAAGAAATGCGCGGATATTTTTCATGGTAAAAAGCACTTCCGCATGACTGACCGTGTGAGTGAAGAACACGTTCGTCATGATCATGGAAGTTACGAAATTCGTCGGGATTACAGCTTCTCAGAACAAAACCCGGATAATTTGTCATGGAAGTTGGACACTGACCGTTCCGCGGGTGTGATAGTGAACTGAGCTCATATAAACGATACAATTGGGAATTAAAACAATTTCAAAGCATGCGTTGACAACCATTCTGAACAGCTTAAAACGCGTTCCCGAATAATATTCAGTTTGCTAGAAAAGATCGGATAATAAGTGAGCGGTCAAAGAGGAACTGCAAAAAAGGTGAACCACTTGACAGAAAGAAATTCACGAAGATACGACGATGAGGAAGATGGAAAAGATGAAGATCACGAACTTTGTGATGACCATTCTAGCGAAGATTATGGTGATGATGATGACGATGATGATGATGATGACATTTATGTTGATGATGGGTTTTGGCTGTGATGTTGTGGTGTTATTGGGAGCGATGCCGGAGATAATGTTGATCGTGTTGTTGATAACTCTTATTTTAATCAGTGCAAGTCCACCGAACCCCGAGAAGAAACTCGATCTCGTAGCAACTGACTCTGATTGGAACGCATAACTGAGACTTTGCCAAATCTCAAGTTTGGTCAGTGAATTGATAAAAGAGATAATTCAGAGAACGTATTGTTGGCACGAGGAGCCCGAATCGTCTGTTTTTGGAAAATCCACTTGCATTCTTCACATCGAAAAGTCGTGCCAACAATACATTCTCTGAATATATTTCAATGTCCGATGGATCACCTTCATCTGTGTGCTGTTCGCCCCATTGGGAAGTGACCGACGAGGCTAGCCTAATGATTAAAACCAGGATAGATACTGTGCATCATTGGAATAGTGGTTTGCGCACTATCGATTATTCACTAGCGTTATTTTCACCGGACTGTTCGGACCGCGATAGCTCAGCTGGTAGAGCATCTGCCTGGTATGCGGAGGGTCTCCGGTTCGATTCCGGCTTGCGGCGTCCGGCCTTTCGGTGTGAAGAGTGCAAGTGGATTTCCCAAAAGCAGAAGAGATAATTTTTACTTTTTGCAGAGATTCCGCAAATTCGAGCATCCCCGACTGTGGTCAAATGGCCATCCTGGTGGGCTTTAGACCATTCTGTTCCCGGACCGAGTCCAGTCATCGCCGTAGCCACCGCCAGTAGCTTTTCCTTGCTGGCCACTTGTAATCGGCCGTCCGCACTCTTGAAATACTGTACCACTGTTATATAATATGAAAGAATAAAATAAAGAATAATGAACAAATAAATTCGATAAGAACTCTCCATCGCTAGTGACTGTGCGTAATTTGTGTTGTAACGAGACGGGGTACGTACGTTTAGCTGGTCCCGTGTGCACATCCTCACCGGACCAATAGTGTTCCTTTGGCTACCGAAGCCTACGTTGGGCTTAATCTGCTTCTGTGCACTATTATTGCTTTGTTTGTCCTGATTGTCTAGATCGACCTAGTGATCTAATTCACTCCAACTGAGTCCTCCTCATGTCACCAAGACTTTTCATATCATTTGCATGTTCCTCGATATCATCTCTTTTTGTGCATTGTGGATTGCTCTGGAAATGCTCCCGTCTCCCTTTTCTGTCTGAGGTTCTTAATCCGTTGACACCATCAACTCCGTAGTCACTTCCTTTCGTTGCCATAACAACGAAGAACTCATTCCCTCTCCGTCAATTTCGTTCATCGTTGTAATGGGAACTAAGAGAATGGGAAATGATTTGAATTGAGTCTCGTTTTGGTTCAGTTTGTGACTTTGTATTTGCATTTGTATGACAAACATTTTACAAGCTACACGCTTACACTTCACTTGAAGTGCTCTGACAAAAATGGGATAAAAAACAAAACATATAACAGCGGGCGCTAAAGGTGTACAATGGTAAAATAGGGGAAGAAAATATCAACCAAATTTAGAAAGTAATTCCGTTTTAGTCTTGTTCTTGTTGGCCGGTACTCGGGCCAGATAAAGCTCAAGAGAGCTTTCGTATACTCTAGTCCTGGAAGAAAGATGCAGAGATTCAGATCTGGTAGATGAGAGGGAACGACAAAGGGAGATATGTCAATTTGTCACGGATGCGTTGGATCCTGTAACATCTTGTGATCTAGGGCTCCACAAGATTCAGTTTGCTGGTTGACTAGTTCAGTCGAATAGAAGTCAAAGGAGAGAGATGAAATGTGGCTGATAGTTGCCAATCCGCTGCGAAGGGCTTTGAAGTCCGGTTTCAAAAGGTCGGGGAGAATTATGGGTTTACAATAAAATAAGACCGGGAGTGCACATTGGAGAATAAATTTGGAAACGATCGTTGGTAGTGTTCGAATCTGCCTGTGTTTCCTTACCTGAAAAGATGGGCGTCACAGTTCACCCACACGATGCTGAATGTGCGATATCCATCTTAGATCGTTGTCTAAGCTAAAATCCAGATACTTGACGGAACTAATTCTCGATAGGAATTTGCCATTCAATGTAACAGGATCTGCAAGGAAAGGTAATCGAGAGAGAGAGAGAGAGAGAGAAAGACTGAAAATATATTCAAGGCATTTGGATGGATTCAGTTTTAGACCTAAACGGGAAGAGATACATTCTATTCGAGATAGGCTTTCATCGAATTTCCTGAAATTTGGCTAATTGAAATAGCTTAACAAAGGACATCTTCGCCAACGTATTTGAATACGTTGGATGCAGAGGAAACCCGAATGTCGATAATATAAGTTGAAAATAGAAAAGTGTATAACATTGCACCCTTGAGTGCACGAGAATTGTTAACAAGTGGTTTCGGGATGTCTTGCCTGAACTCGATTGTGAAAGTAGTTTGATAACCAGGAAAGCTGTACAGGACAGTCGAAAGCTTTAGGCTTCTGGAGAAGGCAAGATCGGGGCATTGAACCAAAGTTGAGGAACACTCGAGGAATACGCAACGTAAAGACCCCTCAGAGTTGTTTAAATATTCAGTGATAGAATGGACCAAGCAGGCTGCCGCACGAAGAGTGGATCTTTTTGGTTTATAAGTAACCGGAAAAGGATCAGGTGACGCATTCAGATGGGTTTGAAGACAGGTGAAAACCACCGTTTCAGTGACTTTGAGGACGACAGATGTGAGGGAAATGAGGCGAAATCGTTTACGTCCACCAGAGGAGTTGGAGTCTATAGGAATTGGAATGACGGTAACTGGACTCCACGGATCATGAATCAAACATCTGGATAGAGACTCGGTTATCAAATTAGTAATGGGTGCGGTTGGACAGCACCCTACTTGAGAATCGCGGGAGGAATGCTATCAGGACCAGTATCCGACGATGTTTTGGATTTCAGAAGAACTTCAGAAATGTCTGCCGTACTGAAAGGTTCGTGATCTTCAGAATAACAAAGAGAATAAGAAGGAGGGCTGTCATCGGAGGGATAAATAAACGTAGCATTGTGGTTCACATCGAACTTATCATTTCTGTGTTTGGTCTTCCAGCCAAATAAAAGTCCTACGTCATTCCAAAGAAGCTTGGGATACTTGGTGTGCAGAAAATCTTTGGCAAAGGAAGCATCCAAATGCTTGAGTTAAGAAAAATAATTCATGCAGATGACTGGATTGTACTACAGGCGACGACCAATTTTCATCACCGGAGTCGGCACTGATTCAACCCGGGGGGATTTTAGGATGTATGAACAGATTTTTCTAGCTGGTATGTCTCTGGTTTTTAGAGGCCTCAACTATTGCTGATTTTCAAAGTTGAACTGTTCTTGGCGCGTGTTGTGGGATCTGGTATGCGTGAAACCCCATTGAATGTCAGTCAAAACCAACTGGGGTTATTGCGACCTCTCTATTCCTTCCATACCCGAATCCAGGGTGCATGGTGCATTTGGATGAATTTTGACTGTGGTCTTGCCGTTCGATCTACTTCGGTAGGATCATACATGCGCATGAATTGGAATACTTTCATGGGTAAGATCAAAAAGGTGATAAATTTGGGCTGACGTCGCTGACACGAGACTGTTCTAGAAGGCTTTCAAACCAGCACTCAAAAACTCACACAGGGCTCTATTGTTTCTTCTACGTCCCATGTCCCGCCTAAATTGGATTCTGGTGAATAACCCTTTCTCTTCAATGCGTGTTATTTTTCATCATAGCTAACTCCGTTCGACCCTTGCTTCTATTACAGAGGCAGTCGCGTTACCAGTTCTCAAACTTCGCTCTCGTTTTACCCAGTTCGCATAGACTCTGTCGTTCCGTTGACATCTGATCGATAGATCCATATCATTCAGTTTGTGGTGTTTTGATTAGCTCTCAACTGGCCAATCACGTCCTTTCATGTATCGTACTGAGGTCATATGCGTTAGGCGACACGTTCTTGTTCAGGCTCCAATGGACCTTCGGTCAGCTCCGAAGTTGTCTTGTTTTGCGAGTTATTGGCTTTAACAGTTTCCTTTTGTGAACTTCTATACATAACTGACAGTTTCAAATTCTGATTGTCAGCAGTGCAAATGTGTTACTCTCCTTTTGTTCTCGTCTAACGAGGACTGTCTCAGTATTAAAACGAATTCCACGAAAAAAACATTCGGCTAAAACATATATTTTTGATTATGATATCCAACTTTTTCCGTGTTTCTCAGTTTATTCTATAGTAATACCCATTTCGGCCTTATAAGTTGCCTGATGGTAGATGAACGATATAACCACCTCGGAGGTAGCAGGTTCGAATCCCAGCCACCAACGGCAGCTTTGCTGGTGGACTGCAATTCACAGCTGTCCGGGTCGTGGGCAGACCTGACTTATGATGCGCTAGAAAGGGTCAGTGATCTTCCGCCTGGTGTTTGTTCTAAAAGCACAAAAATGTTGAAGATCATGCGCACAGATCAGTGAGTGTCTCATTGGGTTCCTAAGCTGGCATTGATTGGACACTTATACGAAGGCTTGCAGTCTTATCCTTTTTAATTAGGAATTCACGTGAGTCGTCAATCAATCCAAGTCTTGATGTCATGATCACCGGCTATCTCCAGTTGCACACTGGACCCTGGATGCTGTGCAACATAGACCTTAAATAAACCTCATGCAAAACATGGAATAAAAAGAGAAACTTTGAATTCATAGTTCAAAACCTCATATACAACGTGAGCTTTGAAAATCTCGGTGTCCGCTTCGAGACAACAATTGAGTATACGGTTACTTAAGCAATGTATTAGAAAATAATTGTGCATAACTGCAGTATTTTCCGTAGTTCAGGAGCAAAATGTCCCAGTTTAAGGATCTTGTGCCGTTGGTTAACGAAAACTCACGGCTTTAAAACCGCGGAAAATACCGTAGATGTCCAATCTCCTTCCGTACCGAATCCCCAAACCAGTGAGTTTTCATTCTCATCAGGAACCACACAGTTCATTGAAAGATCCTCAGCCTTCACAGTGCAATCAGAATAACAGAAATCTATTGGTAATATTACCTTTACTATCAATATACTAACACGACAAGTATCATAGTACAGTACTCCTCCTCTCTCTCTAGCTTACTGGACGACAGCTACTAAGAAAATGGACGTACCATGGACAGATTTTGAAAAAGAAAACTCACACAAAGCGGACAGAATTATACTCCCGCCTTCTTTCTCTCTCTCTCACTCACTCACTCACTCACTCACTCCCTCTCTCTCTCCCCCCCTCTCTCTCTCTCTCACACACACACACACGCACTCAGAGGGAGAACAAAGTTGACAAGTCACGTGAAACTGTATTGTATTGCATTGTATTGTACAGAAGACTCTAGCAAGTTACCAAAAACTCATATTTCAGCCAAATGGAAAAGAACTGCTCATTGTCACTTTGAAATAGGCATAAAAACAGGTACTTTAGAAATAAAACTGGTTCAGCCACCGAGGTTAGTGCAAAGTTCCTTGGTGGCTTTTATTTCGTCAACCAGAACACGTGCTAAGCAAGGCACTGTAGAGCTACGATAGACATTTATGCGGGATGGGATAAGTCTAAATTCGGAACGTGTAGAGGGATGCGAACGGCATCCGGATAAGTTACAGTACAGGAGATGGATGGGGTCCTCAAGAATCTTCTTAGTGAACTTATCACTAGTTATAATGTTCAGATCAAAAACTTCTGAGATAAGACAGCCCATGGAAATCAAAGAGACACGACTGATAATGGCTAGGCCGCGGAGTAGAATGATAAAATTTTTCTTAAGTAGACCAGGAAAGATTACGGGAGAGCAGTAGAGTAAGATTGGTAGACCACATTGATGGACAGGAGAAAGAATGACAGCTCGTGTGACACCAAACTGCTTTAGTCTACGAATTTGAACAGACAGTCTACGCAGTCTTTTAAAAAACACAATCAAGAAAGTGAGAAGACCACTGTAAACTGGCGCTGATTGAGACGCCTAAGTAGTTGACGGAGTCCGCTCTGGAAATTGGGACACCGTTCATGATTGATTGCTCATTGGGGTAAGAGAAACGAGAAACGGAGAAAGTATACTCAAAGGATTTGGAAGTGTTGAGATGCAGTCCAGAATGGGACGAAAAATTCTGAATATGATATAAGTTCTCGAAAAAGAGTTAAAGTCATGTTGGTTGGAGATAGGTTGGCAGAGCACGACGTCATCAGCGTATTTAAAAATGTTGTGCAGGTGTAGCAGTGGTCAAGTCGCTAATACATGTGTTGAAGAGAAAGGGAGAAAGAACGGCACCCTGAAGAACTCCTGAGTTGTTAATCAAAGGAATCGATAAATTTGTACCAGTTCTAGTGCGTTCAGTTCCGTTGGAAAAGTAGTCTTTCAATCACGAGAATAAAGAAGTAGGACAGCTAAACGACTCTAACTTTTGAAGAAGTGGACAACGGGGAACCGAATCGAATGCGAAAGAATAGTCGAGGAAAATAAATCGAACGGAATTCATGGAACTGATACCCTTTGGTCCGGAAGGCAACTAGAATACCATATGTAAATCAATAAATTGATAAGTTATAGTGAACAAACAAAGAAACCAACCGGGACTTCGTGTGCGATTGACAGAAAGATGCCGACAAAGAAAGAGGTGCAGATGATGTGACAGGCTAGTGAGAAAGATTTTTTGTGGTGGAACTCATAAGGCAGCAAGAAGAACGTCTGTGAATCATTCACAACGATCCTCGGCACTACGCCTCCAACTCAATCAATTAACCACGAACAGATGAGCAAATTCAACTTCCCATTTCTTCAGCAGTTCATCGTGTTCAGTTTAGTTTAGTTTGCAAAGGACAGAAGTGATTGGGACCAGTCGTGCGTCCAGATCGTTGTTTTTTCGGTGAGTTTATTTGACCCCAAACAGTACATTTTCAAGATAACCGTAAGTGTCTGTCTATCCAAATATTCCTTGTGGTAGGGTATCACGAGCGTCCGTTACGTCAGGTTTGGTTCAGCTCGCGTAGCCGAAACGATTTCACCATGGTTAGTATCGTACATAGACGACTGGACAAACTTTCACCGGAAGTACACGACCGGTTTCACGGTAACTGCCACTCATCAGGTATGCACAACCAGTACTCTTCTGCCCAAACATCCCTATATATGAGGAATCCACAGTTCGTTTTCTCACTTGGATCTCGTCCGAATAATTAGGAACGTGAATGGGAGATTTCGTAGTGAAAATCACAAGATGATTCTGTACCACTAGGGCTGTCTTGAAGCTAGTGTATTCCGGGTAAAATTCAATCGGCTTTCTGTTCGAAGGGACCAGATAATTCAACCAACAACGATGGTGTTTTCCAACTATCACGAGTGAGATACGGAGCAATTCTCACTTTTGAGAAAATATAATTAGGGTGAAAAAACGGATTCGAAGTATGAATGAACTTCTCCGAACTTGGTAATATCATGTCTATGAACCACGGAATGAGTCAAACTCACCATTCTCTGTAAGCATGTTCATGATAAGTATGGTCAATATATATTCCTTTTGAACAAAACGCAACCAATTGACAGCAAGTTGGAAATTTTTCCACAGATTTGAATAATTTCCCATTGATTGGATCGAATTGATCACATGACCTGAATGTTTGACTGTAGTAAGAAAAAGGAGAAAATGATGAGTGCAGAAGAGACTGTGGGAGATTGGAATGGATCGGTTCAAACAGATTTGAACTAGACAATAATCCAGACACATCTTCGCATTGTT